>JACJUM010002496.1:5418385-5524437 GCA_020976665.1 Heortia vitessoides
CGTGAAAATAAATCACTAGTGTTTACGTGAAAATAAATCACTAGTGTAATCTAAGAACACATTTAACAACGTCAATTTGTTATGTACGAAAAATCACAGAACATCCTCCGGATGCTGTTATTTTTCTAACGACCCTCAATTGATTGTTCCTTTGCTGAGAATTCATGTCTAAATTAGCTTTAAGAGTACAGACTATATATTAGATTTCTACCAAGCACTTTTGATTTTACAAGAGATATGGAAAATTGGGACACAAATGGATTTCTTTATTATAGTTTCCATAAAAAATATTTTATATGCATTGTGGTTCCTTGACTTTTATAAATGTTTTTATTCTAGTTAGAAATAATTGTGTCATCTAACAGTTTTTCTTTGGAATATATCATTCGTAAATTAGTTGAAATTGTAAGTGAGAACTTTCTGTATATTTTTGAAGGCGTTTACAAGTGAGCGTTGTTACCACTGACGCTAACAAACATTGACCGACTGACACCAACCTTATATTTAGTATATTAGGTAACGTTCGTGGAGTTGTGGTGGTTTTTTTTTCCTATGAATTTCGCACTGGGTGCATCGATATTTGTGCTGTCACGTCTCTCACCGCGCACTCAAGCAAATATCATAGTTGTCTGTTTAGTATTGTTCATTTCATAGAGGCACTATCCTCTCCTTTATTTGTTTTGTTCCTTTTTCTTATAACCGCTAGAAATGAACAGTGCTTCCAAATGTGTGTATTTATTAACAGTAAAGAAATTATAGATTAAAATATATACCGACAAAGTAAAGTTATACCATGTGAGTTCATATCAAATCTATTAAATAAAACTTCATGTTAACAGGATTTAATGTTGTTCGATGAGAGTTATAATGATATTTGTAATTGCTACGTCCAATTGTATAATAATTAAATATTAATTGATTATTATAAGCATTATTTGTCATATTAAATTCAGTGTTTGTTTTATCGCTAGTTTGTTTTGCGGCGGTCGATATTGTGGCCCGCTCGTCAATTGTATCAGTACTTATCACAGCTTAGTTTTTGAGTTCGGTTCACGTGTGTATATTGGTATAGTCGATGAATGCAATAATATTTTTGTGACTTGTTATGTATAATTAATGATAACTACCAAAGTTTGAATACATTTGATATGTGTTGTGTAGAATATCGTTCTGTGTATTTCATTCATATGACGAAGTGGTTCGTTTTGCGTAATATTTTACTTTATATACGTGTATGTAGTAAAATGTTACGCAAGTATATGTTAGTGTTGCCAGAGATCTTTAGTGTTGACACCTTGCATATTGATTCTATTGCACAAAGTACGAAATGCATTTTATTCTGCCTTTTTTTAAAATTATTTATTTATCTTACAATTTAATGTTTTCTACATTCTGTATTCTTTTGTTATGACCTGCAGTAATTAACTCTGCTTGTTTTTAAACTTGTTGTTTTGTTATGTAAATCTAGTTTGTCGATAAATTCAACTAGACGAAGCGTTACTAAAATGTAACTTAGCTATCTGGCAACACTGAACAACGACTTGGTTGTCATCTCATATGAAATGTCTTCTCGAGGCAGAGTGCTGTGATTCTAATTTTTCGAAGCGCGCGAGATGGCGCCACTTTGTACTTGAAAGTAGTTAAGTGAGGCGCGCACTTGCCGGGTGCGTTTACGTGTAATGTATACGTATACGTGCGTGTACTATGGTACGATTCCATATATTGTTCTGATTTAAAGTTACGATATACCATTTGAACTGTGTCTTTCGTAATGTAATATTTGAATAGTAACACTGGAATTGTAACATTCGAATTGTTACATTTGAATTCTTATGTTAGAATTGTAACATTTATTACTCGCAAATGCTCCCTGTGTCTCGCCTTTTATCACTCGGATGTACGGAGCGGTTTTTTCATCATTATCTCAATTACTAATATACTTTGTCCGCTGGATGATTTAATGTTGCGTATTATTTTATTGTTGCCCAAACCCTTATTTGTTTTCGTAATTGTAACAGAGTTTTATCGATCTGTAGATAAGGATCAATTGTGACTACAATGTTCTTAATAAACAGACGAAGACGAATGCATCTTTTATTTATCTGTGTACACACAAATCATCCCTTCATCTACCCGAAGCTTCACTTAGCACGGTGTTAAAGTGGTGATAATTTTGCAGGGTTAGTATATAGTGATCTGTTATCTTGTGTACTATAGAAATGAAATAAAATACTACTCTGAAAGTTGTCAATCAGAAGATCGAGCAGATGTTTGTCTGTTAGATTTTATTATTATTAACGATCATTAATAGATATGTCTTATAAATGTAATTTTCAAAAATAATTTACAAAAGGCGCGCATTAAACAGAATAATCTTGTCACTCAGCTGCACACAAAGCCGAATATAAGATTTTTATTAAAACTAACTATTTAAAGCCGTTAGAAGAAGTATAATGAGTAAAGAAGTATAGTGAACGCGTAAATGTTAAACTAAATCGTGTAAATTGATTTTGCATCGTCCATTAAATGTATATATATCCTTTATGTGTATATATTTTTCAGTTGACCGGCCCGGTGGCGCAGACGGCAGGGACCCTTTTTTATGCGCCAATTGTCTTGGGTTTGATCCCCACCCAGGACAAATATTTATATGATGATATTTATGTTTGTCCTGTGTCTGAGTGTTAAAAATATGTATTTTAAGTATTATATTTGTAATATCCCTATTAATTGATGTCTGTAACACAAGTGCTTTAAGCGACATACCACGGAGTCAGGTTAATGTATGAGATGTGTGAATTGAGTGAATTTCTCAACATATATAATTCAATATTCGTCAAAATAAATAATGCTGATCGTCCACTTCAAGGTCTTACCTCAGTACTCAATTGCTAACAAACATTTGAAATTGGCGTTTTGTACGAGAGGAGGAATATAAAGTCAATTTATTTTTTAATAAACAAAATAATTAATATTATTTAATAAATAGAACAATGGGGGTGAGAATCAATAAATCCTTTAAAGGTGGTTTGGACTGCCGCACCGGAGATGAAATTTTTTCCTTGTAAAAAGTTGACCAAATCATCCTCAGCCTTCACATAAAGTGTCATAATCGGCTAAATAGCAGAAAAATAATTCATTATATTATTTTTATTTGCTTATTCACGTCTCGTTTGACGAAAAAAAATAACATGTACCTACATATCTCTCCGAGGAGATTACCGGTAACCTATTACCGTCTAGTTGATATAATATTTAATTATGAATATAAGTATTATAATAATAATCTTATTGCACACACCATAAACAACAAAAACCATTCAAATAACATAAAAAAACATACAAGTGAACAGTACAATAGGCAGCCTTATCACATAAAACGATCTCTTCCAGGTAACCTTTGGACAGAAAAGAAATACAACAATAATAAGGCAAAATATATAAAGGAATACATCCACCAACACGCACGCACACATATACACGCACGTACATACAATACATACGCACAAGAAATATAAAGGAGAACATAAAACGAATAATATACAAGTATGTATGACAGTAATCTGTAAGTGGTACACTTACAGATTACTGTCATACATACTAAATAAATAAATCTCTTTAGACCAAACTGTTTGAGAATAATTACAAATAATGTTGTTATTATTTCAGGGATAGGTATGCGGGTAAAAATAAAAACAAATTGACAAAACCTTCACCATATATTTATTAATAAAGACAATCTAAAAGATCACGTAATAGTCATTGTCTTAAAAAATTAGTTACCCTAATAAATTTATCAATATATATAATAGAGATTTTATTTTATTACTTATTGTTTCAAGGATATGCGAAGTTGTGAAGAGTCACCCAGCGAGGAGGGGACAGGACTCGAGTTTCTCGTTGTTTCTTACGAATCATCACATTGATCGAATATAACAATGAATCTAACATACGTAATACACACATCATCCAATTACCTATGTCAATGTTTCTACATGCTTAAACTTTTGACCTAACGTGTCTACGCGAAGAATTGTGCTAATCTAAAAAGGTGTCTACAAATTTGTCCATATTATTTCAAAGACTTGTAATTTACAGAACGTTCAAAATCACAACACAGAGTGTATATCAAATAGCGCGCGTCGGCGCGAGATTACCGCTACAGTATATTACAGGTTTACAGTACGTATTAGGTACGCGAGTACATCGAAGTGAAGGGGCGTATGTCGCCGACACTCTTTATTCGATACAAAATTAGAAGAATATAATATCCATTTAGACTTACAAAATATTAATACTATAGTAACATTTTTTTCACTTTCTCATTAATGTTGACACCAATACAGAAGTACTTACACTTACTCTATGTGCCGCTTGGGATGCTACGGGCGGGACACGGGGTTGGGCGGGGTACAAAGCGAACCAAGATGGCGATCAATGTGCACATATAATTTAAACGTGAGCGCTGTATCCTTCTGGAAACATGTGCTGTAGTTTAGCTAGTCAGTTTAACTTTTATACAATTGACTCTTAGATACCCATTAAGCTTCCAAGTTTGCTATTTTATATCCTCGACAGATACAAGATAAAAGTATCTTGTTGCATAGTGTGTTGTCTAACAACATTTTTGATTTGCCTGTAGATGACTAATATATATATATATATACAGTAAACAATGTACGGCTCATTAGCCAACTGATAGATTCACCGCAACACCAACTCTGCCCGAGCAGAGTTGATAGTGAATCCAAAATAAATGCGTTTTCCAGTGCTTTTCATTGAAGTTAGACAGTTGAATGAAAAATGAAAATGTAAAAATAAAAAATTATAAGGCACTTCTATATTTAAGTTGAATCGATCGTTGTCGATTATATGTTACAATTTATTACTTATGTGTGCATATTTAAGCTTAATTCTTTCATTCTACAAGAATACAGCGGTAACACTAGAGGGTCTAAATGGCGGCGTGTGCGCATTCTAACACCGATCTCCCACTAACAATAAGGTTACTTTAATAGGGTATAATGTAAAGCTATACCCTGACTAGTGTGGCGTTTGGCACGTGGAATGGGTTAGTGACAACGTGACGTACCTACTAATATTATCTAATAGACAACAAACAACGACGTAGAACAAGATTCGTTAATGCAAAAGAAATATGACGTACAGAATTTAGAGAGTACCTTCAGTCTTAATAGCTAAAAGTATTGTTAAAAATTATGTCTGGAGGGACTTGTCTTTAATAACTTGTAAATTTATGAAATAGAACTATCTCCAGTAATAAATTTAATTTGAAAAAATATTAATATTTACACATAGTAGATATATGACCTAATTTTATTTTTAAGAAAATAAGTTTGTTATGTTTAGAAAACGTTGACAAACAAACAAAAAGCACATTAAGTAAATTGATTAGAGCTGGTCGCGTTATAGAAACTCTTCAAGTATTTGAAAATAAATGGCCCGTATTTTGTAGGTACATAATAATGTACCGGAGTTAATTCACTGAAGCTTCGCCTTAATCTTACATAATGTTTGTAACCTTTAGTATTTATCTAAATTAATTTACAATAGAATACTTTGGCAAATAGTTTGGCATCGATTTTAAAAGTAAGTGCATTACAATTAGAAAATTTGTCTATTCGTAAAGTTAGATAGAACACAACCAAATAATCACACAGGTTAGTGATGCACGTAGTTTTAACGCTGATTTATCCTTACAAGTAATATAGTAAAATCTAGAACAGTGCCTCGTGTTACCAACTACTGTGTTACAGTAGGTGTTGTTCTTTGGCAGAGGTTCAGGTACTCTTGGAAGGAAAACGAATCGTGTACTTGAAAATAGATCTTAGAAGAATAAAATATATAATTTAATAAAGTATATTTTCACTAATGCATTGTCCCACTGAATGTCTTTGATTTTTATACAAGAACCCTAAAATTATATTAATGTATACTAATAAACATGTTTATGCGATGATAAATAGTGATATCACATAGGTGAATACTTATTTTACAACCTTTTTGATATTAACTTCATTTTGGCATTATGAGGAGAGTTGTTGTACCGAATTACATGATAGACGTTTGATAATTAATTCAGTGAGACCACGCGACCCTAAGTTAATTCCGTTGATTAAATCCTCAGTTACACGCTTAACGTAATACTGGCAGCGTCAAACGCTTTACAATTTTTATTACAATGTTAATCTAGAGAGTTGGTTAATAACAATAAAGGTAAAGAATATTTAATTATTAACATGTCTTTTTCAAGGAATACTGCTCCAAAATTAAAATACAGGTGTATTTCGGAAGACGGTAAAAGAGTCGATTAGAGACATCACAACCACGAATCTTTATACTTGAGTGAGAGATGAGTTTTTAATATTTGAAGCAGTGAAGTCATTCCCTTCGTCTCTGGACTGTTAATTCACATACGTACCTAATAAAAAAACCTTCCTTGTCCATCTATTCGGTAATCGAACTTGATAACAAGGGTGGCAGCAATGAACAAAGTTCAGAGGCGAGAGAAATGTCATAGGCAACATTTAACATTTCGCTATAGATAGAAACATTTGAGCAATCAATTTATTGCCCGATTTGTAAGTATATTACATAAATTATAGACAGTTAGAGTAAACCATACATTTATCACAACACGTAGGTACACGTTGATACATTTATTCCATTACATAATATGTACATAGAAAAAAATGTACAATTAAAAATTAACTACACTTCGAGTATCAAATAATAGCATATTCAGAATAATCAACAAGGAACTAGATAATAATATTACCAACATAAAATATAGAGTATTTGAGCATTTCATTTATTTCAGTAAAAAAATATCATCCCTCCATGTTTGCTGGCTCTGTGAATTTGTTGGGATCAAGTCGTGTGCTCCCCAAGGCAATACGTAATATATTTAAATGACAGTTACTTTAATAATTCGTTGTATATTTCTTAAATATATTTTAGCATTGTTTAGATAGCGTTATTTTTATTATTTTTGTACATGTACAGTTTAATTGACCGTGTAGTTGTGTTTATACACAATGTGTGGATATTTGTTTTAGTCTCCGTCAAGATGTTAAATCTAGAATAATTTATGTCTATGACTCGATTGACTACGCTTTTACTGTTGCACGTGACTCACATCTCTGGTCAGCAACACCAGACTTTGAAGGTACATACGGCTTATAGAACGACCGATTTAACTCCGTCAAAATTTGTTAATCCATAGTGAACTCTACGTGTTGCTTGCATGTGTTTACAATTAGTTTCCAATTCTCGATAGTTTTGTATAAGTTGATCTGCAGCCGTATGTATAATTAATGAATATTATTGATGGTCTAGATGTAATATAGTATATCTACGATAGTGTTCAAATATTATCATTAAAGCAAGACTGACTCGACCCCACTGATTCACAGAAGCACGCGTCTGTCGATACTTCATAAAATACCAACAAGTCAATTTATCAACATCGATATGTGACTAGTAGAATGGACGCTCGCTACAACTTATAATACCTACCAGATCCGAGGTGCGCATAAATTTATCTAATACGACTAGATAGAAGTAAATCAACAGAAGAACGATCACTACAAAATAAATGAGCAAACAAGCAAATGTATGTAAGTGAGCTGGGCTCGCAATAAATAATAACAGAAACGAGGTAGTGTAGTTACTACACGATTTATGTATCACACGTAATTACATAGTTTGTAATATCATTATTTCGAATAGGCCGGGCGGCTGGTTAACACGTCACAACTGCCGTGAAAAATGAAAAATAACAAAGACAGAATGCCCTAAATATACGAAGTGTGAGAAATACCAGTCCTATTATTTGAATGTAATATTATCTCAAAAATAACTTCGTGTTTAACGCAATACATATGTATGTATTTCTATAAGCTGCAGCATATTCGCCCGCCGCCACGGGCCTCGATCTTTGTCGCGTCAACAACAACTACAGTTTATTTACAACATCACACTTGAAAGTCACATTTAGAAGTCTGTCATATAAAAACTTTACGAAGACCTACCTACGTATCAATCGTTATACAAAATATTTTATGCGCTCTCTTGAAGCTTAGCATTACGAGAATTTGGAAATAATTCATATATATCTTATACATTTTTTTTAAAAGATCTGTTGATCCAGCTAATCTTCTAGCTACTAGTCTCTACTCCGCTCTTTCTAGGTCACTTTAATCTATACTTTATAATAGTAAATGCTTTACGATTCAGCATTAGATCTGATGCAGAGAGCGTCTCGTCAGTAAGGGCGGGGCGCGAGTGCGAGCGATGATCTTATCAATACCAGCGCGAGCGCCACTGATCAATGTTCCAATTGCTTTAAACATTGGTGTGGTAAATTGAACAATAACGAACTGGGAAATATTAAACTGCAATTTATTTTAATTTAGTTTTAGATTCGATTAGGTGGGCTCGCTTAGCGATTAGTTGCGTATGCGCTCGGTGCGTGTCTAGAACGCGGGTTTGTACTCGGCCGTCACGAAGGGCCGGTCGTCTCTTTGGACCTTTTCATAAGGCTTTTCGAGTTTTGCCCGTCTCGGTTCGGCGTCGAGAGGCCGGTGTGACTTCATGTGCGCGCTACGACTTTTTACTTTGTTAAATACTCTGAAACATAACAGGGTACACTATTAAAAATTGCAACGTAAAAAAATAAGAACAAGCGAACACAAACTCTCGAAACAAGCAGAAAACCGCAAAAGCGAAGCATAAAGCGTTAGTAACTTATACATACATACGACATGATACAAATGTTACAATTAACCCTAACAGCGTAATAAATAAAATATACTATAATTCCCTAGACAATGGACATACATAAACTGTCTTATACCAATAAAAATACATTATATTCATATTTACAAATGTCGATGTTAAATATTATCAAGATCTATTTATCGAGGCGTAATCGTTATTTTCTGCTAATTTAGGCTCTAATGAATCCACTTGCAATTCACTTAAGTAGCAGTAAAATGTATAGTTGATAAAATATATACTTTTAATTATTATATGTAATATAGATTATGTCTATTCTCACTACCGAAAGATTTTATAATATAACAAAATAATTTCATTTTAGTGTTAATAAAATAGAGAATAAACGCTACGCCACGGTGAACAGACGGTACGCAGTTATATAATGAACAATTATCATAAGTTGAAGTAATGCAAATATTAACTCAACATGCAATTAACATCGAACGACACCGGCACCGGTGCAGCGAGCGGCCTGCCGACTTGAACACTCATGAAAACTGTTAAATAACGATAACATAACGCCTCAAATATAACGTTATAACATGGCACGATGCGTTTGCTGGACCGGTGCGTGCATTTAAACTTAAAGTATTTCATATTATAGTTCCTTATAACTGTATACGTATTAATCACTTATATTTAGCATGCACGAAAGGCAATTTAGGTGAAGTCTATCCTAAGGATCGATGGCATAAATGGCCGGTTTCACAATAATGACTATTGATCACTTAATCTTATTCCAAAACATTTCCGATTCTATGTATGGTAACTGACACTCATTAATATTTGAATATATACTAAATAATATAAGCCACTATTTTTGGGTTACAGATTGTGCATTAGCGGCATAACAGTTGTTTTGTGATATTTAGACCTAAATTTCTATATAGTGAAATTGACAACAAGTTTGTATTTGTCCGACAAATAATCCATGAAAGTGAAAACAATAACTCAAATCACACAACTCTGTTATAAGACAATGTTCAATTCCTATAACCCATTTGCAAATCCAGGGCAAAATCGGATATGGCAGTGAGGAGTAAATTCCACGGAAATTGCGTTGGCTATCTTAACATAGAAGCGAGCGTGCCGAGGCACTTACTTCCCGCAGATCTTGCATGGATACTCCTCGCTTTCGTAAGTTGGAGACGACGTGAGTGAGATCCGCTGAGACGGGACCTGACCTGAGCCCTGGACGTGAGAATACGCGTTAAAACCTTCACTCCTCGAGTTTGAAGACAAAGTGCTGAAGCCCATTGGCGGTGCTTACTTGTGACGATTGTTCCGCGCACCAGCTCCGGAGATACAGTGTTTTGTAGTCTTTGGTCACCTTCTTCCAGAAGTAATAGAATTGCACGCACTGCTTTGAGTCTTTTGTTCTTACCTGGAATTTTTATATTATTTTGATTTTGGAGGAATAGCATTTCTTGCTTAACAATTTGTTTTGGTTTGACTTTTCACAAAGAACACTATGCATGGGATTTTTAACAGCGCTGCTTCATATGTTTGAGATAGGTGATTGTGAAAGTATAGTGTATATTTGAGTAACTGTTTCTAAGAATAACAAAGGATTATCGATTCGAAATCTGCATGAAGATCCTGGGTATGAATGTCTATTTTATCAAAAAACAGAACACACATTAACTATCTATCACTTACCAGCTGAGCAATCCTGTAGAAGTCTTTATCGTAATGTCCCAAGCCAGCCAGGAAGGCCTCGACCTCGTCAGGCGTCCAGCGAGGCTCGTAGCGGTCAGGTGCGGCAGGTCGCGACATAAGCCGCAACGTTGCCGCGCGGATGTCGCCACCGCACTCGCCCAACGCCTGCAGGGCGTACTCGCGCGTGTGTCCTCCAACTGGCATGGCCGCGCACATCGCGAGTTCCATGAACATGCGGACTGTAGGGATAATGTCTTTGTTAAGCGACCAAATATGGAGCAAAATGGAAAAAGATCCTAGCGCAGCCCTACTAAAACCTGTAGCCAAGTACGAAGATGAAAAAAAAACAAAAGGGCTAAAGGTTTTTTTTTAACATTTGTAAGTCGTATATACAAACACTAACCATCAAATTTGTTCTTTGATAATCTCTGCTATTAAATTTATAGTTATACCAATAACAACATTACCTTCATTGTCGTCTAGACAGTCATTGATGCCAGGGTCCCAAAGAAGTTGTTCCGGGGCTCGATGTAGATCTATGCGGTCATTACACAGTGTTGGTAAATCAGCTTGATAGTCCCGCCCTATATTAATCTGTGGATGCCTAGGTTCTTCTACATGCGGAGTCATGTCATTTTCACACGTTGTTAACCCTAGAAACAAAAGAAGTTATTATTTGCCGATAGCCTTAAATATCTGGATTGTTATGATTCTTATCTCATCAGAGTTTTAGGTCAGGGTTCTTATCTCATATCATAAGGGTCTTGTGCTGAAAAGATTTTAGATATTTGATAATGTACGCAAAATACCATATATTGGTTTATATACCTTGGTTATGTTTTAGGGATCAGTAGGAAACAATGTGCTAGGTGATTATTTTATGTATTAGTATCATAAGGAATGTTACTTATCAAATAATTAGGAGTTACCTGTAAGTTCCATGAACAAGCCGGAGCCTTCTCTGTCTGGCGGCAATATTGGTTGCGGCACGAAGTGAGACCCTCGCCTCATACGGGAACGGTATGGTCCGGCCGGAGATGCACGCCGTTTGCGCCGCTGCGGTGAGGCGGGCACACTACTCGGGCTGAGAAATACCGCAGGTACTGCGTCTCGACCTTCTACGCAAACCTAAAAAATAATTAGGTATTAGTAGTTTTAGAAATATTTGAACATTACCTGAAATAAATAAGTATCAATCAAAGAGAAACCGTCTTCGGATTCGGATGATATTAGAATCTTACTTGAAGTGTGGTATCCTGCTGCCACTGGTCCATTGATGACACAGTAGATGTAACACGCTGGTGCCGTCGCAGCGGTCGTTGGTGAGAGAAATCACGCGGACTGCTTGAGAGCAATGGGTCTTCCGAGTTAAGCATGATTCGTCGTGGTGTGTGGGATGGCTCTAGAGTGTAGGCATCTAGTGAACGACATTCTTCTGGTAGAACTTCCTCCAGAGCTTCTTCGACCTTTGGAATACATTAATATATTAATATAACCTGAAATACATTTATTGACATAAAAAGTATATAGAATAATATTTACCTCTTCTTGACTAGACATAGTAGCTGTAAAGAATGCCGTAGATAAGGGCGATGAAGCACGTGGTACTGTATGAGCTGGTGAATGAGCGTCATGAGAAGCAGGTGGTGTTGGATATGCCAATCCTGGTGATGGTTCAGGTTGATTAGAATAACTCCCACCAGGTGAAGCTGCATAAGCTAAATTTGGTGAGCCTCCATTAGAATAAGATAATCCAGGTGAATTTGCAATATAGCCCATTCCAGGGGATGGAACTGGCGATCCCCCATGGCAAGCGCCAAAGTCTGCTAAAGATTCTGGTAAAGGCGAATTTAATACTGCTGCTAGTCGTCGACTCGATGGAAAAGGAACCGGCGAACGTTCTCTTATAGATGCTGCTACCGTTGCGTAATCTTCCAATGAAGCCAATTCATCAAGTTGATCTGGTGTTGTGGTAAATTGGAAAGTGTCCTCATTAAGAGCAGGCGAAAAGTAGCCATCGTCAGAATTAAAAGAAACTCCAAATAACTCTGGTCGAAAAGTGAATTCTTGATGTGGTGATGAACCAGGGTCGGATGCTGATCTCTTGACAACCTGGGAAAGGAAATATATTATGTAGAGAATATTCGAATTGTTCTAGCTAGATAATGAGATAAGAACAAGTATTACCTTAGTGCTGCCTTTTTTGAGTAGCTCGATTAGAGTAGAGTCTCGTTGTGTTTGGAGGTTGGTAGAGATGTTAGCAGTGGTGGTGACAATAGGAGTGCGTGGAGGGGCAAACGGGAGTGTTGTTGAAGCGGGAGAAACTGGCGAAGTCGCGGAACCTCGAATCGTTGACAGTGGCGGCGGTGCTGGAGCCACAAAGCCTGTGCGGCCTATCACATTGTCAGTACTTGAGTCTGTCAATAAAAAAAAAGTAAAATTATTTACTAATTTAGACGATGTAATGTCTAAAAATGTAACACCTATAAATGATCTTTGGCCTACATGGGCACCTAATTTGTATCATCATAAGAATCATCAGAGCACCCGTAAACAAAATTTTTACCATAATTCCCGCACTGAGCATGCATGGCAACAATCGCAGAGTGCAGCTTCGCGACGGGAACGCTGCTACTCAATCTGCTCATAGCTTCCGCCCTTTTGCAATTGAACTACGCTGTTTCGGGTCAATACACCACCATAATTTTCGGTTCCGGTACCACAGTCGCATTTTACTAAAGTAATTTTTCTCTGCCTGTATTCCACAGCGTTAATTATTCTTTAATATTATATAATATCAGGTCACAGGATTGCCAAGTTGTTTGTGATAACCGTGCCGACACGAGCATATATGTTTGTCGATGTTTGCCAACAATAAAATGTTAAGTTTGCTGCAAATCCTATTGCAATCCCATTAGTAACCAACTGATAGTACATTATTTGATTTAAATTGTAAATTTTTACGTACTTGAAGAATTTGTCGATGTAGCAGTAGCTCCTCTTCGACTAATGATTTTTTCCTCTATCAAAGCCCGTACCGATACCGAAGCTGTTTGAAGAGGTGGTCCAGTCGATTCTTTTTTGTCCAACTTTTTGCTATCAGAATCCTAAAAATATATTTTTTTAAGTGAATGCGATAGAATTATTGATATCATTGTATTCAATTCAATGTAAGACAGTTTTACCTTTTTAAAGTAACCGCCGTGCAACCTCATATGACCGTTTAAAGCTGGTATGTTCTTGAATTTACGGTGGCAAAGGTTGCATTCCACGGGCTTGACATCGCTCGCTCGGCTGGGGCCAGCTGCAGGCCCGCTACCGGCGCTGCTCGTCGCTCCGCCCGAACCGCCGCCACTGTTTTTCTGACTCCCCTGCTGCGCCTGGAAATTTATGATGACTTCACAAAAGTTCAAAAGACTTTCAAACCTATTACGTACTTTGTAATTTCAAGGTATAAATTTTCGATCTTCAGTGACTTAATATTCCAAGTTAATTAATGGATTTTGATGGACTTAACGTAATCTCCGTCGTTTTAAGGGAAATTAGTAATTTTAGAATGATAAAATATTCTCTTACTCATATATGTTATATACTAGATGCTGCAACCCTGCCGCCAGTTGTGCTGCCTGTATTTATCTTTAGTGGATACTGTACTCGCACTTACAATATTAATATGGACACATAATATTTTCAGTATAAAATTATGACGACTGCATTTCGTAGATTAGGCCATTTAGTAAAATATCGGATGACCTGGTAAATTTCATCGGTAGTGCTAGAAACGACATCAGCGTACCTAAAAACATTAGCAATAAGAAAAAAATCATGTTTCACATGAAAATGTCGGCTTACTAACTTTACGCGCAGAGAGTCGCGGATAAAAGCTAGTATTGGGTTAGTATTTAATTATATTCTTTTAAAACAACAAATGCGTACATGTTTATTATATGTATTGTGAATTTCAGACAAAAACCGCGAAGGGCGCACTGCAGTTATTCATTCATGTAGAATTTTAATTAGTTGCGGATTTCCGCCGCTCTGCGTGGCGGAGACTGTGACGTAGCTCGTAAATTGTGTACGATAAAATGTTTAATCAGAGGAGGAATTATAAAAATGTTTAAAGTTCAGTCAGCTTGCACCGGCGCACCTCCGGCCGCTTTCAAATTGCGGTAAGTATATTAAAGTTCTGCTCCGCGTTCGTTTTACGAAACTAAATACCAAGCAGGTCACAGGTCAGCTGTAGAATTATGTACCGGCGTTGATACTCTACTTAGAGTTTTCATATAGATTGTACGATTATTTCGTGAAACTTCTTATTTATAATCTTTTATAGAAAGCTTCACCCGGTGTACTGCACCAGACGATACTCATTAACCACTGACGTATCAAGACGTAACCAGTACGTCTTGGACGTACTGTGTAACTACGTTTTAAGCCTAATAAATAACATTGCCTCGAGGTACCGGCAGAGTAGAATAGTACCTCCCACTGCCACAGGTGTCGTAAGAAGCGACTAAGGTACCAGAACTGGCAGTATATCCATCTGAAACAGTGCTGCTCCAATGCACAGGGCGAGGATGGTCAGCCTGAATGTTGCCCATAATTGCCGAACCGGGAAACCGTGACAGCTATTGCAGATAGTAGCTTCAGGTCGGTGATATAGCCGCCTTCCTGTGCATTTGAGCTACGCGGTTTCGGATAGATATACTGCCATCTGTCGGGCTGGCGCCTCATCGCCTCTTATGATAACTTGGTAAACCATTCAACTTTACCGGTGCCCTACGGTACGACACCAAATGATCCTGTTAAAATCCTTTTTAATTCATAATAATTCTGAATGAAGAGGGAGAACACATAGCCCGTTTCTTTCCATAGTATAGCTAACAAGAATTGAAACAGATTTATTCATAGAAGGCTAGGGTTGGCTTAAGCCGCTTATATAGTACGCTCGTTGCTATTAATTATTTGAATATATTTTATAATATTCTTTGAAACTTTACCTAAATATATTGAGTAGGTTCTTAATGTCTGAAAATATTGATTCTTTAATTATATTCCTTTTTACATTGATTGGTAACGTTCTATATATTTGCTGCTACTTCTCTCTTCTAAAAATACAATTTGCCAAACCAATCACTTACGTTTGAGCCAAATAATATGAAAAGCGTATTGCCTCAGGAAAATGAGTTTGAATTTTCTAAGTACGATATTTAAGCGGGGTTACAAAGGTCGGTAGGGCTGCCAACTCCTCAAAGGAGCTTCCAACAATGACACTTGAACGATGCCCGCGGCGCAGTTTAGCCGCACCTTTACGGCTTTCTGCTCTCAAAAGTCGTTATTCTCTTAAAAGTCATTAAGTTAAAGAAGTTATGAGTTAAAAAGCAATCTGCAGGGTTCAAGTTCAAATACCTGCGGGGGCGTTGCATGCATTGGAGATGCAAATTGTCAGTTTGACAGTTTACGTATAGCAGACGGATCTTTAAGTATGTAAAAGAAAAACTAAGCAATGCAATGCTACACAAAATATGTATATGCTATATGATATTTGGCAGAGAGAATATTTTCTAACATGTACGCGTTCTCTGCTCTTAATAAAACTACTTTTTAACGGCTTTAAAACGTGGTTTTATTTAACTTTAGACAGTTTGTGATCAACGTTTCGGTTACTTCGCGGTAACAGTTCTCACAATTGCCACACAACCTTTTTTGTTAAAAGAAAATATGTAAAAAGTTTAATAAACCGCGTTTTAAAGCTGTTTAAAAAGTAGTTTCATTAAGAGAGGTTTTTGATAGTCTATAGGTATATATCTATAGTCTCTAGGTAAAACACATAGGCCGTTTATTATTACACTGAAACATGATCCCATAGGATAAACCAGATTTTTTTTTCCTCCAAGGATTCAGCACAATTTTTGCTATAGTTTAGCTGTTAGGTAACGATATAGACTTTTTCCCGGAACAATTAGTTTCTAATGGATGAATTACGTATAAAGACCTCGCGGAGAAAGTGGCCGGCTGTAAGCTAGTTATCAATATCTCACCATAAAACAGTCTCGTAATAATTGGACACCGATCAATTGATTTCATAATAATAATAATAAATTCATCTATATATATATATATATATACATACATTTGATTCAGAAATACTGTCCGATAAGTTAGTAAATATTTTTTAGTACTTACTAAATAAGAACCTAATATTTTAACTAAAATGGTGGGTAGTGATAGTCCAGCAATTGTGTTGATAATGAAAGAATTTTGAAAAAAGAAGAAACTTTAACGACTATAAAACGCACTTCACTTACTCATACATTGATTTTTTTTTCTAAGGAAAATATTTCAGTTCGAAACTCTGAACTTTCAGCCGGCACTGTCTCCGCATCAGAATAACGAGACCAAAGAGGTATTTAAAATAATTATCTACTTATTCAAATATCCGCACGTGTTTGGTTTCAAATCATTACAATTTTTACACCAAACAACACACGAGTGAGGGAATGAGAACATTTTGCAAATGTGTAATATAAACAAGCAACGCTGTGTATATCGTGTTCATCTGCGCAGATAACCGTTTTTTGTCACTTGACTAATACGACATATGTTAAAACTGGGGCAGCCGTAATTTATTTGATTTGGAGGTTTTTCGGTGCGCGCCAACCCTAGGTAGGGTCGGCAACTGCGGCCGACTGGAAGGGTTGTTATTATTTTAAATGTTACTAGAAAGTAATGAAATTATTTATCGAAAGAAAAAAAAATAATCGGCTTTAAGAAGTACTTTTTGATAATTGTGTATTTAAGTTGCAATTCAATTTTAATATCTTGTTTCAAGTAAAATTACATGCATCGCTTGGATATTTTAAACAATTTAATGGATTTGAAAGCAGTTTCAGTAATAGATAGAGTAATGCAAGAAAAAACAGAAAACATAAAAGCCAACAAAAATTCAAAGATTTGCAATGTGATGTCGAATCTCGTAAGTAACTAACTAAGTAAGTAACTTTAATTCGATAAATAGTTTAATATAATGTAGTACAGAATTGTGATTAAAAAGGTAGATGAATAAGTCTGCAAAGGCTTATATTTATCTTATAAGTATAACTACCGTAAACATTTATCTCTTTTACATATTATGCTATTTTATACAATACAATATTATTCCTTATCAAATTAGGTTAACAAACAAGGTTAACTTAAACCGCCATCTTTATAAGTTACAACAACACGCAAGCGCCACATGAATTTTATTTATTTTAAGTGACGTTTAATATTGTCTACATGCAACTTTGATTCGGTCTTAGATCAATATATGTACTTAATCACGCGAGTACGAACCGATTAACGAGTTAGACTATCACTCCCCGACTATTTATTAAACGCTGAAGAGATAAAACTTTGCCGGAGAAAAAGCGGCAGCCCTACCGCTAACGGTGCCATTAGGGTGGCTCGTTAGTGTAATGCGCGGTAGGTGCGAGCAGATGTACGTGGGCGCGCGGGTGCGCCAGCGGGCGCGGGCGCGGGTGCGGGAGCGTTTTTGCAATACATCATCTATGTACCCGTTTTTCGGAGTCTTGCCGCAAGCCAATGGACGTTATAAATGGGTACCGCGTACACAGCATCTGCTTTAGTGCTGTAGTCCCTTATATCGCCATGTTTCGCAAAAAGCAATGTTGCGAATTGCTAATGCGTGTAGCATATTACCAACATGTTGGATTGACATGGTTTATTAACACTGTGATTTATCTAGATAAATAATATTTGATAATGAAACTTTATTCTGTATTGTAGTTGTCTGGCTGCCTTAAATATTTGTAATATAAACACGAGAATAAGTATATTCAGAAATAAATAGAGACGTCTAAACAGCTAGTATTTAATATATAGTTTCTAATTTTTTATCCTATAAAGGAAAAACCAGTAAATAACTAGTTGTGTTTTGTTTTTGAGGAACAAGATAAAATATGAATCTAATCTATAAAAAATCGCGAAATTTATATTTAGGGAATATCGACAACATAGCAAATAAAAAATAAATAACTAACCTTCGGTTTACTAAATACGGGAGTCTGGAACAGCTCAGTGATCCAATTGTCCATATTCACAGCACTAGCAAAATTCGGGCGAATTCAATGGTGTTTAACTGACGGTATCCCAAGATAGAATGTCACAATGAATGGGAAAGATATCGGGAGATGACCCCTTGGTGCGCGAATCGTGAGATACCCACCGGTCAATCGACAAAGCGATTTTGTTCTCATTTACATATTTAGATCAAAGGCCCTGTTGTTTGGCAGGTGAATAGACTTAAGTGAAGCATGGGCTATAGAGGAAAGCTTGGGAGATATGCCGCCAATGAAGCCCTGTACGGCAGGCTAAACAATCTGATGGGAATGGTGATACTTCAATTTCGAATAGTTAATGTTAGTGGCTATTGTTTATCAAATTAGATTAAAAGTATTTTGTATATATGTGAATAAAGTGCGAGTTCATTGTTATTATACTATATAATTACTTCTATAAAATTAACAAGAACGTCGTTAAGATTAAGAAATCGTGAAGATTAAGTCTCAAAGTAAATAATAGTTATTGTGTTATAAATCGCTAAGATTCTGTCAATAAATGCTATCAAAGCATGTTTTTATTTCACCAGTAATTAGAAATTAAAGTCCAATATTCTAATCTAGACCGGCAATTCGGTTTACCATAAATTGAATATCACATTATGAATAATTGGATTATATACTATATGATTTTGGTCGATTTACATACAGAAAAATAAATAGAAAAAGTCAAAAAATAGATGCAAATGAAAATTCCATTACAATAAGGTGCAAGAGTAAGTGTGAGCGGCAACATTTGATATTCAAAGGTGTGGCTAAATTACAGAATACATTTTATATTTATTAGTTGTAAATCATAACAAGGATTATATGAGATAGCAATTTATGAAAATTAAGTGTACGCCTAAGTGTACCTATATTTAAAAATACTTTACATTTATTCTATGTTGTATCCACATTTCAAACTGAGACTAGGAATGCCCTGGATAAGATTCCGGATCAGGAGAATTTCTACTTAGAAGTACCTACTGTAGCAAAATTGTCGAGATTGAACCTCGTTGTACAATGTTTAAAGGAACTTTAAAATGCGATCAGGTAGTTGGTATTTTATATAGAATATGTTTATTTTTATTAAAGGTACATTTCTATAGCTATCAGCTTTCGTCATAAAGTAAGTTCAATATAATGTACTTTTTGGATCTATAGGTTGGTGATATGGAACCCAGAACAATTGTTGAGAAACTGTGTTAGCACAGATGCTTTCCCAAAAATGACTTGGATGGTTTGGAATCACATTCTTGGACTTGCCTGCCCTTCAACTGAGACGTCAAATTACGCTGTTTAGTATGCATGGCGCAGAATCTTTATTTCAGATTTACTCATATTAAGTGCAACAGTAATTAAAACTGTTTGCTGCTATGAAAAGAATTGTAAGGCTTTAATTGCTAGAATTATTATTTAGCTGCTCCTTATAATCAACTTCATCATCATAGTAGCCATAGAATGTCTCCTAAAAGAAGGAATATTGCCAATAATTGTCGCGCTGTGTAAGTGTGGTTGCAATCGCAAGGCGTATCTTTACGATGGGAATGCTGCTGCCCATCCCTGTGGCGTATGAGCTTCGCTGTTTCGGATAGATTCATAATACATAATTACTATTCTACATTGCCGGTACTCCCAGGGCCTTTTGAAATGCCATATAATAATAGGCAAAATGTTCAAGTGTCAAGTAAAATAATGACTTACAAATACAGATTTAAGAAGTGTGGCCTCAAAATAGAGTTCTATTATGCAAGCCGTGAGAAAAATTAAAAATGTATGTCGTTTATTAGATATGGAGGTCACCATTGTTGTCAGCATAGGGTCGCCACGTGGCTGAGGGGATCAACATTTGTGAAAGGTCAGAGGTGACCTTAACAGTAGGGAGAGCTCGCCTCAAGGTGCATTAAAATTACCATTTTTAATTGCTCCCTTAGACGGGGACAAAATTTTTTTGCCTTTTTTCTTTCTAATTACTTTAACGAAGGTAATTGAGTATCGGATTAGCTGACAGCATACCTTAGCTATTATTTTTGTTTTTCACAGCATAAAATATATTGTATATATGTATTTCATTTTATGCAAATTGAACTATATATTTTCTTTACTTGAATATTGATAAGTCTCAATGGTTAAGATTTCAATGGTTAATTTTATTACTTATGTTTTCACTAATTATCTGACTATAATAATACCTAAATATTTGCAAAATATATATATATATATATATATATATATATATATATATACATATATATACATATATATATATATATTTTGCAAATACATTAAACAAAAAATGAAGATATAATTAAGAACTGTTGGTATTCTTAGTTATATATTTAATATCTATTACATACAAAATCTCAAATAAAGTGTCCTCCAGTTATAATTGATCTTAACCTAATTAAATCTCATTGAGATGATTCTCAACATTGAAGCATATTCAAGACTGTTAACAAACTGACACCTTTAAAGGTATTTAGATGTGTCAACGTTGACGATAGTCAATAACTCCTTTCGTGTCATGACTATCTGTTCTGTATAAAAAATGGAACATAAACATACTATCCAATCCATATAAGTGTCGAAAGTGTCGATTCATACCGCCGCCCGCCGCTCGCAATATTAAAAAATCATCCATCAGGCGGTAGTTCGCACTTAGCAGATAAGGGCGTAGGCACACATGTTCAATTATGCATCGCGGTGTTTATCAGCGCGGCCCGATGCGCACCTGCGTCTTTGTCGCCTTACATTATTAATCGTCGCGTGTGTCCTCGGCCTAATGTAGCGACATTAATAAAATCTAAACGAATACAGAATGTATTCGTGTCGTGGGAAAAAGATTTAAAATTATTTCTTCTGTCTTATATTCATTCTTTGAGGTTTATTCTGAACATTGAGGTGACCTTTTTTTTAGGACGTACCTATTGTTGATCTACTTGGACACTAATTCCTGACCGCACTTCTCGATTACCTTAATAGGCATCTCCGTAAGTCGTTAAAATCTGTTACAAGGCGCGTCTAAAGCACCTTTCCCGTTATTGAGCTGGGTATTGTTGCCTAGCCCAGCACGACTGTTATACACTATAGGGTTTTCGCCCGGCTCATACACGCACTTACTATCGAGTGCGGTTTAATGTTATTTGACTAGTTTTCGTGTGGTGTGTGATTACGGGTTGATATTGAGTTGTTTGAGGCTGGCAGTCATAATTGTATGACCGCCAGTCTCGAACAACTAATTATGTGTATATGGATACAAAGTGAGCTTATCCAGAGGACAATGAGTCAGCGTAACTCGTGATCTTATACACCTAGGTTTTATACAAATGAGCCTCAGCTATGAAAAAGTCTTACGGACCGTATTGAAATAGCAAAAATAGTTTCAGCGTCGCTACTTAGCAGTCAAGCCCTGGCTCTATAGTTTGTAAAGTAGTAGGCAATAGTACATCACGTTTTTGCTGTTTTTTAGCAGTAGGAAGGTTCTAAAGTTAGACTTCATTGCTCATATGCCTAGATTTCACGCGAGTAAACATCCTTTGGTTTGAGTGAAAAGTTTTAGCTGTGAAAAACCCGCAGAGATACATCTAAATTGGAAAAGTCACATCCATCTATCTGTTGCCTCTACCTGCTTTATCTACCTGCCTTTCTTCATATCAAAAGAGTAACAAATTTAAAAACTGCCCAAAAAGCATACTACACACTCAAGATTGTCGTATGGTATTATTCTGTGGGGGAACTCGAGTGAGATAAACAAACTTTTTATATTACAAAAAATGTCTCAGAATAAAGGCTTATATAGACCAAATGGAATTCTGAAGAAGCCATTTTATATCACATAATGTATTGACTTTAACATCTATTTATATACTAGCAGCATATTAATTTATAAAAAATACGCTATTTTTTATTCACCTATTAAAGACCAAAACATTTTAATATACTAAAGGTTCCCATTTCTAAATTACAATTAGTTTCGTCCAGTCCTCACCACATGTCAATAAAAATTTATAATTATATCCCTAATTACATAAAAAATTAAGAATGTCTATTACAAAACTATTTATTAAAACTTTGAAAACCTTCCTTATAAATAATATACTAGAGTTTTTGATGATAAAGAACATGCTAAAAAGCGTAAACTTCAACGTCCCTTCTACTTTATAAAAATAAATAATAAATAACCAATGTTGTGTTTTTGTGTTAAATATCTATTGAAAAATCTAAATATTGTTATCAATTTTATTGTAGATTAGATGTTAAATTACTGTAATTAATTTTATTGTATACTAAATTATGTATATTGGATATTATTAGTAAAGCTAGCTAGTTAGTTCTTACATATTGCAGTGCCCTTGCATATTGCTTCACATGATTCTAATATATATTTTATTTTGTCTACCATGTTCATGTAATGTAACAAGCAATAAATAAATTTGAATTTGAAAGAGTAGAACAGTACCTCCCCCTATATATATAGAGGTGACAGAGGTCACGAAGTCGACAAACAGCGGCACGCTCATTCGAGACAGCGTTGCCCACCGCGGCGATTAAGAACAAAATTCCCTCTTTCTCGGGGAGGCCTATGTCTGACAGCGGATGTCTAATGGCTGATATGATGGTGAAAGAAGTGTTGGGCTCGTTGGCATAGCAGCAAGAAATGTGCTGCTAACATACTCGTAGATCTCGGCTGGTAAATATAGATACTGAAAAGTAGTATTTTAAATACGACCCACATCGTTAAGTATAATGAGATAAACTGTTCTGGGTTTGGTATAATTATCATTTCAGGTTAGACTTTTCACAATGTTTGCGAAAAGACTCACTTTCGCATATTTCTGCCGATAAGCAGCGGAGCTCATGTTTGAAGGGTAGTAGGTAAGGTAGAAAAGGAAGGGTGTTTAGTGGTACTAAAAATATTGGATACGCAATATAATGTTCTCAGAAAACCAAGTTAGCTAGTTAACTAGTGTGTCTAGTGATGCTGGTGATATCATCCGGTAAGTATCCTCATTTATGAAATAAGTCATGATCAATCATCATCATCATGGCAGCCATAGAATGTCAACATATATCTCTCCAACAAAGGGGGAATAGTGCTGGGCAGTCGCGGTGGGAATAGCACAGCGTAGCTTTGTGACGTGAATGTTGGTCCCCATATACGACCTGTTAAATTTTAGCTGTGCTGTTTCGGATAGATATACCGCCATCTGTCGGGTTCTATTCTGTTCAGCCAGGTACAGGTGCGTTTTTATTCTACTTGGCTGGTATCCAATAGAAGATAATATAGTATAAAGACGAGATTGTTCGATGTTAGTTAACTATGCTCGGAGGAAGATAAATTTTAGAATCAAATATATTGTAATGTGTTGTTAAGCGCAATTCATCATACCTTTTTAATAATGCAGTCCAGCCAGCCGGCAAAGTGAAGTGAAAAATTATCATGACAATGTAGTTTTAATGTTTACTTTTTTTACTTAATTACCTCTTAAAATGTATGGCAAATATTGTATTTAAGTATGTTGTATATTTTAAAATGTTTTTCTGTGTTTCCATATAACAAATGCTTTTGATGTGTAACATTTCAGTTTATGACTTTAAATACGGACTTAAATACTGATTGATACACATTTTATTTATAAAGATCGAGAAGACGATTTACGTCAATAAATTTAAATGCAAAGTTCGGGTGAAATTTTATTCCACAAACCGGCTTTTATATATTCCGATAACCTTTGAAACGTTATGTTTTAAAGAATTTGTCGCTAACCATTGCTACTATTGCATAAAAGGTGTAACCGAGTGTTAAAATGAAAAAAAAGGGGCAGCCGCGCAAAGGAAAATTCCGCCGGTGTTCCATCCAATGTTACGTTAAAAAATTCCTCTGAACACTTTCCATTGGTAATATTGAAAAGGCCCACGAGTATAATGTTATTTTCTATTTTCGTCGGAGGAGATTAGATCTGGAAAACTTTGAGTTATTTCCTTTCGGGAAGGGGAGCGTGGCGTCTATGAAATATTCACGTTGCTGACAGCTGAAAAGAATCGAATTTGGCAAACTTCTGGGCGATACAGACGCGAAATTCAATGCAGGACAGCCACATATTCTTTTGGGACAGAGGCAAGTGGCACAGCAAGAGAGCGGATATTTGGTACGTACTGGGAAAGGCCCCCTTCCCATTACCAAATATCCGTGAAATGGGTAGATATAAAAAATATAATGATTACTATTTCTTTACACATTTCTTTTGGTTACTCTTATTTTATATGATATTTTCTTAACTAACTGTATAAACTTTGGTAAGAAATGTGTGGTGGTAAAGTCTATAATAGGAGTGTCCTCAATAATTGAGGGTGAAGTATTTCATTGAGAGATAGGGGGCACCCCCGGGAGGTTTACGCGGTACACTTGCAAAGTGTCTGTCTGTAAGGAGTTTATCATAATTTTATGCTAGTGCATAATGCACTAACCCACGGAAAAATGGCTGATATGACACGGACAGAATATAAACATCGAACTCAAATATTCAACATTAAAATTAAAATATGGAAATTACTAGAAGTAATTACATATACCAAACATTCTGATTCTGATCTTTGTCAGTCTTGAGAACGATTGCCATTTTGTAATTAAAACATCGACATAAAATGTTAAAATAAAATTTTAAGTAGTTTAAAAACTGTATTATTTTCAATAGTGAGCGCATACATTTAAGAAAATATTATACTCGAACAGAAGCAAAAAGGTTCAGAGACAATTTCGAAATAACTTAGTTATAAAAAAGCCTTGAATATTACACGAGCTTATTTCATCACGACATTTATCTTAATCAGCGTTGTTTCCCGAGGTCGCCGCAACAAACCTTGCTCCCTAAAGACCCGGTGCCTCGCCAACCGAAACAAGGCGAGGTGAGGAAGTCAGTGCGCGCGGCGTAAATGCAATTTGCGGGCCACTGGAAATTGTAGTCTGGATAATGCCGCGCTGGCATTGTATCTTGCACGCTACGCCAAAACATGCACTTGGAGACTTGAAAGAAAATTGAAAATACTAAAAACATATAGGTTAGTGTTTTCGGTATAAAAATTCGAAAATTATAGGTGAGTTTGTATTGGCTTACTGTTACATTTAACACTGTTCACGTATGCATTACAGGAGACTGTGTGCAATAGTAACTTTTGAATTTTATGTAGTCGTGTTTATTATAAAACTACATTACGACCATAGTACAGTGTATCGAGACGAGAACTCAATACTTCTAATTATTGGCGCAGACGGTAGGGTCGTAGATTCGATTCCTACCCAGAACAAATATTTATATGATGATATTTGTGTTTTTTCTGTAACACAAGTGCTTTAAGCGTCTTACCGCGAAGTCAGGTCAATGTGTGATATGTTGTGGGAATTTATTTATAATGTGGGAATCATTTTCAATCAATCATTAATATCATCTAGATTAGCCACGTATGTCATGCTATGGGGTAGCGGTGGTGTAGTGCCACTAGGCGATAAAATTACTTGAAATGCGTAGCTCAATTGCCAGCGGCATACCAGATGGGTGCTCTGTGATTACCACCATGCCTGCTTATTACTGCACGTATGATATTGTGAACCAAATGCTTATATGATATGTTACGGCTGATATGAAGATGATGACAAAACAGCATGTAAGTTCAACTATAAAAAATTGGATATGTTAAGTAATATTGAATCAAATAGGTCACAAATACCTTTACAAACTCATTTCACAGTATTATAATTCCTTTTCGTAGACTTAGTTTTGTTCTAATTCACTAGACCTAAAACCAGTCCGCTCGAATAAAAGCACACGCTAAGCACTTGTAAAAATAATGTTTTAGATCTCATTATAGTACAAGACACCGGCGCTCCGGTGCTAAACGTGTCAGATGTCTGACCGAAAATTGGTTTCTATAGTGGCAAATTGGTGGCATTCCGTCTTATGCCTCCCCCGAGAATCGCTCGGTAGTTCGAGCACGATTTTTGTTATTCGCGTCGTGTTTCTGTAAGTAAGGGTATGTACCGGTGTTTAATGCTCTTCCCCACACTAAAGTATGGCGGAATAATAATAAATTCTATACAGAATAAACAGTTTATATTCTTAGGGAATCGAACCACCTGGATGAATCTTCTAACCGCCACGAGATTAGGCAAATCGTTCGATAAAGTGATAATGGTTATATATCTCTAGATAAATACATTACTGGGTAAAGTAGTTTGGTTCAATTAATATTAAGTTAATTTTTTTAATAAATTCTGTTCGACAGACAAGCATAGAGCCCGCGTGATAGTAAGCGTCACTACAGCTTAAAAATGCTGGTATTATTACAAGGATAACACTAGCGCGTTGCCAATCTTATGACTTGGAGATATTATGTCACATTACTCAGTTATTTCACTGCATCTCTGCAGTGCACACTGCAGAGATGCAGTGAAATTGCACTGCTATTTTCCTGATTTTGCGTAACCTAGGTTACGTATACTTACTTATACACCTATTTCTCCTTCAACACTTTGCAAAAAAAACAATTTGAAGGTCATATGTAGGTAGCATCAGTCCAAGAAAATGCGATAAATTATCCTCAAACCTTGACTGCGCAAAAAATATAAAAGTCTGAAACTGTTTAAAGATAATATCGTTCTTCTTTATAATGATAAACAGTTCATTCGTATGAAAAAATACATGTAGTATACAGTTATACATACTATTACCATTATACTGACATCCTAACTTTATCTTTAACATTTATATTTAAGTTTTTCAAATATAAGTCTTTTGGAAACTGCCAGCTAAAATATTACGCATAGCGAAGTGAGCAGATAAAAGAAAACAATGTGATTAATCTGGAATATAATTACAATGTCTAAAAGTTTGGTTCATAAAATTTATTGCTAAAAGAATCATCTGTAACTGTTATGTAGTTTGAAATCTGGACGACATTATTTTAATTGATGTTATTTCTTATCTGAAGATTATTATTTGTTTGTATATCTCGTTCGTGACGAAAGCTATATTAATGTTATTTTTACATATGGTAAAGTACTAGATTTGACAGATAGGGGTATATCCATCCGAGCCAGTGTTGCTCAAATGCAACGGGTAGGGATGGGCAGCAGCATCCCTATCGCGAAAGTTGCGCACTGCAATTACCAACATGTTTGCCCTGCGCGGCAATTATGGGCAAAATTGACCCATTTTGGGGAGACTTATATCCAGCAGTAGAGTAGGCAATGGCTGTAATGATGATTATATTTGGTAAATAAAATTCCAGGGCGATCAGTAACTTTTTACTTTACTATTGTGCGGTTTAAAATACATGATATTATAACGAAAGAATAATTTGACGAAACACCACACTACCTTCATGTGAATGTTTCACATTTAGTCGGACCTTTGTTAGGAGTTAACAACAGCATTGCGCGAAAATGGTTTTAATTTTAAATTGGCTCTATGGGTGAACGAAGCGTCTATATTAATTGAGTTTACGCAACCACAGTCCCGCGCATGTACGCAAATATGAATGCATTTTCTACTCAAATACAATCATTCTTTGTGTATTAAGTCACACGCGGTGCGGAATAGCTCTATTAGCGATGCGGCTATTTCAATTTTCACAGTTAATAGCGAAGTTAATAGTTTTGCGACTCAATTATGCGGTGATTAATAAAAGTTACTCAACTAGAAATTACAATAAACGCTGTGCTGGTTAATTTGGTTTATTACACGCTAGTCTAACGTTAAACAGAAATAGGCTGTTTATCTACTTTGCTAATTGTGGATAAAATATAAAATTTTATCCACAATTAGCAGAAAATTTATTTCTCATCACAAATAACAATTTTGACAACAATTGAAGTGTTGCGAATAAACGTCATCATTATCATCATTACAGCCATTGGAAGTCCACTGCTGGACATAAGCCTTCCTAAGAAAGGGGGAATATTGCGCTGGCCAAACTGGGCAAGTGTTGACAAACGCAGAGCGCAGCTTTTGCGACGGGGATGCTGGTGCCCATATCCACCCTCTATATAGCTACACCGCAATCTGTCGGTTCTGGTATTTTAGTCGCTTCTTAAGACACATGTTGCAGAGGGAGATACTATTTTATTCTGCCGGTACCTCAACAGGTGCCGGCAAAACAGTCTTAAATGTTAATTGTGGAAGACTGATGCCTATGTACGCTTGTAGACCTGTATTACTGTTCGTAAATGTTTCTCGAGTAAAAAACAAATTGCTATATTTATGTCTAAAACCTGTCCAGCTGTGAGTTTGCTCACGATCTTTTACGAAGCGATTTTCGGCCATGTTTGTGTAAATAACATGGCTTAGTACAGCTTCTTCACACTTTTAATAATACTAATAGCTAAACTTAGAATTTTAAAAAGTCTTACTAGCCAGTATCATGATAGAAATGTCAGATCACACGAGATAGAACTTTTTTCCTTAGCCGAGTTAATTTTAAAAACATCATCGTCATCAACATCAACATTTTATATTTGACGGGCCATCCTGATAGATTTCTGTAGAGTCCTATCCCTTGCGCTAAAGGTCGTGGACTCGATTGCCACCCAGTTGAAACATTTATATGGTGAATACTTGTGTTTGTTCTGTGTTTGTGAGTTAATTATATGTACCTATTTAAGTATTTTATTTGTAATACCTCTGTTGTCTGATATACTTAACACAAGTAGTTTAAGTGATTTATCTCGGAGTCAAGTCATCGTGTGTGAAGTTGTGTTAGTTTGACTTTATTTTGTCCATAGAAAAGTCGTAAAGAAATAGGTTTCTATTTTCGTATATATTCTAGAGAAGTCTTAATTGAGCTTTAATATTTGAAAAAATAATCGTGTTTCATGTTTTTAAAATAATCACTTTGATGTATTTAATGAGACTTCTGCCGAAGGTACCATCTCTAGCGTCATTATCCTGTTTTGATGCTGGATATGGTCATACGATATGATGACCATGAGATGAGGCATGTTCCTAATAATTAGTCTGGAATATAATTATAACCTTGTCGTCGTAGGTTTCAAATCTTTCGCCGAAAGAGAGGCACGTAGAGCGATGTAACATGTTAACTAAAAAAAAATGCTATAATTTAAGACATATTAAGAAGATAATATTATTTTACTAATTGGCAGCTTTTTCATTAGTTTACGTTAGACGAATAAAATAAAGAAAGTTGAGCTTAATAAGTTGTACATAAAAATATTTACGTTAATATAGTTTTATTTTAAAAATGTATATCATTGGATATATATATTATATCTTATATTATATATATACTAGCTGTCCCTAAAATGACTATTAAATAATAGGGGTTGGTAATATAAGGGTAAAAAAAATTAAGGTTGTATGTACTTTTAATGTCACATTATACAAATACTGCATAAGTAATGGCACCAAAGCCAGACAGTGCACCATAGGAAGACACATGTTTTTATTCATATGTCAACAATTTCGTTGTTAGAGACTCCTAGCACTATCTGTGCCACGACGGCGCAAACACAATATTATTACTTTTTATCTAAAACTGGAGTCAGTTGTTGTTTGCAATGAGATATAGAGCACGTGTTGACGGCCATTTCTTGTTTGTTTGGTTAAGGACGCCGCCACATTATAGGTATGTTTTAATCAAATCCTTACGATGTTTTTGATTGAACTTCGTTTATGAACTACATTTTTATATCCTATACACATAAAGAATGCTTCTTTATCGTTATTATTATAAATTTATAAAACAAATGGAGTGTCTATTATTGGTTCAAAAATAATCATACTACCTAAAAGATGACACTCATGTCTACTATTGGAGTTACATCATAATTCAAATTTGAACTCGGGTCCCTGAAATTATCAACTCTAATTCTAACAAGAAAAGTGCTTAAAAAATTCAAGAATATTTAACCACTCCATAGAATACTCCAAGAAGAGAACTTCTCATGTCAACTTTTGGTCCTAAAGTTCATTATAATTATTTTTCCAGACTGATCAAGATGCCACCTGTCAAAAGACAGATATTTCAGTACACCGAAGCGGATATGGAAGCAGCCATACAAGAATGCAGGCGTGGAGTGACTTCAATTGCAGCGAAAAAATTTGGTGTACCAAGGGTAACACTGCTTAATAAGGTGAAGTGAAAAACGCCTATTAAACGTTGGATGGGAAGATTATGGTTAGCTCACCGAAGATACGGAAAATATGTTAGTAATGTGGGTAAAAGCAATGGTGAAACAAGGGTTCTTAATAGGCAAACAGAATTTGCAAGATAGCGTCAAGAAAATTATTGACGATTTGAATATAGAAGCCCCAAAAGTGATATAGTAGTTTTCTGAAACGCCACCCCGATATCATTACTAGACAACCACAAAATTTAATTTTTAATTTAATTTAATAAATGGTTAGATGAAAATAATGTTCCAACTCCTGTAATACTTTTCATCGACGGTCACAGATCTCATCTTTCATTCCATCTCAGTAAATTTTGTTTGAATAATGGCATTATATTAGGAGCTCTTTTTCCAAATGCCACACACTCACTGCAGCCTATGGATGTTTCGGTCTTCAGAAGCCTGAAAGGTACCTCGAAAACCGCAGTTCATTCGTGGCGTTTGGATAACATTGATAACCCTGTTTTGCGCAAAGTTCATTTTTACCCATTATTAAACAAAATATTGAATAAGACATTATCACCTGTAATATTCGAAAATGGGTTTCGTAAGTATGGCCTTGTACCATGGAATCCTGAAACTGAATAAATTACAAAAAATGGCAAATATCAAGGAGCTGGGGACTGGATTAAAATTCTTAGATAAATACATTGAAGCAGACAAAATAATGCAGTTTAATTGCGATGAATGGACAGGAGCCACAGAAGACGTCAGTTTATTTAAGTTATATAAAAACGTTAAACAAATGTTGAAACAGAACAAAGAAGACCTGCGATTACCTGCGGACATAACTATTTTAAACAATCCAATGCCAGAACAAACCATTTGCTCCAAAATAATACTTCCACTTCTATACCAAAACGAGGATTATTTATTGTAACCTTACATTAGATGTCTTTACAACTCCCAATAAAAATGCTTCGCAAAATGTCGAGTCTCCATCAAAACAATACTTGCCGCCTTTACCAATGAAACTCAAAATATACACCCTGAAACTCAAACATAGCTCACAAAATCACCAGGAAGATCTAAGGACAATGGTACTGCCATGTACATCACACTAATCCATGGCACCAGGAGCTTCCTCAAAGCATTCATCAAACATGGTAATACCTTGTCCCTTTAAAAGGGCTTTATTTTGGCCAACACCAAAAGAAAATTCCAAAAAACGGATGAAAGAAAAAGTCCCCACCGTCATATCGAGTACTGAATGGCAAAAATACTTGAAGGAGAAAAAAAAGATAGAATTACAGGACTTAAAAAAAGAAAAGAGCTGAAGAAAGAGAAAAAAGTAAAAAGATACGGAAGAAGATTGAAAATTTAAGATTGCTAATAAAGTCATAAATAGAAACCCAAAGAATTTAAATAAGAAACGTAAGACTGAATATAGTTCAAGTACTGAAGAAGAAGAATGGTTAGAATCTGGAAATAGTCTGGATGATATATCTGATTGTAATAATGATGACTAAGAAAATGAAAGAAGAGTATCAGGATACAAGTAGAAAGATTAAGGAGAGTGAAAACGTCATTGCTAAGTTTCCTAGAAAGAAAAGAATTTATAAATAAGTGTGTATAGTCCAAAAGGTTTCAGAGAATGATATTGAAGTTATGGCGATGAAAAAATGTGACCAGTGTAAAACTTTATTTAAAAAAAAATGAAAACGATATAAGTATTATAAGTAAGTCTCAAATAATAATAGAAGTCCTAAAAGTTCCAAAGATGATTATTATGGGTTACAGAATTGAATACAAATTTGCAATATCTTTAGATGTAGATGGTTAATTATATAAAGAAAATATGTTTTTTGTTGTAAGTGTAAGTAGATAATATTTTATATTAATAAAGTTTGATATCATCAAAAAAATACATTTTATTGTAATATAAATAATGTCAACTATTTGTATCAATGAATGTCAAATATTGGTGACATAGATTTTTCGAAAAGTCAACTTTAGGTTACTCCGACGTGATAAACAAACATACAAGTTTTGATCCATTGCACTAATGTCAGAGGTTTGTCAATGTGCAATTCTATTAACCATAGGTATTTTTCTCATTAAAGTTTTGGTCTTCTTTATACTGTCTACCATTGGTGCCTTTACTGTAATATAATAGGTAAGTCGCTAAAATGATATTTAAATTATCATTGTATAACGAGCAGCCGTAAAAGCAGCCACAATTAGTAAGCGTTCATTACACACGATACGTTGAACATTTGTAATATTGCTAATTGAATTAATTTGCACCCCAAAAAGTATCGACACAATAGGGCACAGAATGCCACGCGGATTAAATCAGCCACAAAACTCAGATTACTCTCGCAGCCACCAACGTAACAGTACACGGCAACCGAAAACACAACTTTCATTAATAAACGTAATTCTCTCGTAATTATGTTTGCAAATTCACCAATACGGATTCCATAATGAAGTGGCACAAAGCGGATTTGCCTTCAAAGGCATACCGCTGTCAATATGTAGTGAACAAAACAAAACTGGGTTGTAATTATGAGGCAGTGTTTGCGCCGATATTACTCCCTGCAGGTGACGTTAAATCAAGGGACTCGATCAAAGTGAGAGCTTTTAATAAAGCCGACCGCAGACGCTGTCTGATCAATGTAGACCTCTGGTGTTTGCACGTGCCGGACACGTTTCGAGTGCGGGATATTTCTGTCCGGGTCTTTTGTAGCTGGTCTTGCGCGTGAATACACCGTCGATATTTTGACATCATAATATGTGACGGCGTTTCTGTGTCCGTTTGTTCCTGTGTGTATTGACGATGTTCCCGGCCGGAATTCACCTCATTGGCAAACAAGAGGATATTTCGGACCGTTGGTTTGGAATGAAATTTCACATCGCTTAGACATTATTTATGCATGGATGAATATTTGTTAAAATAATGTTTTGATGGCCAAGAGATTCATTAGCTATTAAAGAATCGCAAGTAATAATTTGCTAATATGCTGCTATTAGGTAGATATCTTTTTCCTACCAACCAATTTTCATCTTTATAGTATCTATCTAGGCAAGAATTTATAAACAGTAAGACATCTTGAATGCTAAGTCATCGAGTCGCCTATGCTAAGTTGTCAAGCGACTTGGGTATCTGGAAACTCATAAACAAAGTCTAAGAGTTGTTTCATTAAAGCTCAAATTTTATTACAAATTTCATCTTTAGACAAGAAGTCAAACAATGTAGGGTATAATCATAGTTCATATACGAAATAGATTGCATGTAATGTATTAGCTGACCCGACAGTCCCAGTGCCCTGTCTTATTATATACCTGTGTTTATCATAATAATAACAATACGACAATACATTGAGATTAAGATCATCCTACTTCTCATGTTGGATCAAACTGTTCACGGTGAGGAAAAAAATATTAACATCGGTTTCTACTGAACCGTCTTAGAAGTTCAATCTGCGACACAAACACTATGATACTTTTTTTTTGTATAAAGATATCTTCCGCGTAATTTACGTGAACAAAAAAAGTTTTCAGTAACCAGTAGTTGAAGTAAAGTTATAAAAACAAAATTAAAATTCTATCTAATTATTATTGAGAAAGACTTGCAAGTATGTCGTGGTATAATACTTATATAAATGAATGAATTGAATGCCGTGGCTTCTATATTGAGGTATTTGCCGAGCAAGCTCCATTGTGACGGGGTCCTATTGTGGAAATGGGTCCACAATTGGGGTACATTAACGATTAGTGGTTACGTTCCGTAATCACTCCGAAATCACGCCGACACAGCGCGTGATAATGAAATCACGAATTCGTACGAACACGGCTTTTGGTTCAGTACACGCAATGATTGATGTTTGCGAATGCCGTTTTGGCATTTCATACGTAATATTCAAAATATACGGATAGTGCTTTGTGTTTGGCTTTTATTAAATGACAACGCAATTTGTAATTACGATTTCTGTTTTCATTTGTTGATACATATTTTTTCACTCATAAATTAAACAATATGCAATTAAGCAACGATCATCGAATATTATATCCGACGACGATAATAAGCGATCGATCCTTAATGCCTAAATAAAAAAAATGGTAATATGCTGGAGTACTATGCTGGACAGACGTCAGTTCCAGCGCCACCGGCAATAATATGTGTTTAGATTGACGGCTACGATGGCGATAGTACAAAGCTTCAACTAGATCAGAATATGTCCTGACTCATCTTCAAGTTAAGACATGTTCTTGAACAGTATTTGTTCAATATCGTCATGATAAGTGTGCCCAATTTATTTCCAATTTGCCATCAATATAATAACTATCTGAAAGACTTATACGATTCACCTGGGTTCAAAGGATTCGTATATAATTAGCATTAATTTATTGTTAATGAATAAAAATCCGTTACTAATAATAATCCAAAGCATTGTCAAGGTGCGTTTTCTAGTTCACGTTTAGTGGACAGGGTTAGCCGGACCCCTTCTATCCCGTGGGGTGCAAACAGGTGCAGATCGGCTCCCACGATGGACCGCGATACGCGATCTGACCCCTTACTATGATACAGTGTAAACATTATGAAGATATAAAAAGTTCGGTATTTTGCAATGTGTGATAGCCGCTAAACTACTTAATAATATATGAAGATATTGTCCATAGAACTGTTGTTATTTCTATTATTGGATGTAACTCAATATCTTAACTAAAATACTTGATATGGCATTTACCATAATGTGATTATTTAAATACCTAATATCATTCAAAGCAAATTTAACGCTATTACGAATACTTCTATGGTTAACATAATAACGGTTACGTTGTATAATAAAAAATTGTTGAAAATTACATGTTTTAGTAAGACTGGAAAAACGATAGCGATCGCTATGGTCTCAAGTTGCCTCGTCTCGTGGTACAGGGTCGTCCGGTGCCTGCGCCTAAATTATTAAACCTGCCCCGGCGATTTAATTCACCGACCGATTCGCACCGATCTGCGACTATCAGCATTTACATAAGAATCCACCGCGACCCCTTTCCCACGTCTTCTTTGTTTTCCCACCGTTGGGCCGCTATTAATAATTTTGCTCAGCACTCGACGGCTTGCAGTAATAACAGCCAATTATTGTCTAGCTTCCAGTTCTGTTGCAATTGTGCCGGTTTTCGCTTTGAAATAATTGTTTCGATGAAATAGTTCTCGGTTGGTGTCGGATTCAGTTGTAATCTATTTTGTAAAATGTAAATTTGTTCGACAGTACTATGCGTTTTGATAGGAATAAGGACAGATTTCGTTCTAACAGTTATTGTTATCTAAAATGTATATTATTGAATTATGGAAGTCAATTTAAGTTCTATGTTTATATTTAACGAGTTCTAAGTGCTTACAATTTGTTTGATTCGTTCATTATTTTTGTCAATTGAATATCGTCTCGTATCGTCAATAAGCGTCTTTGAATTTACGTAAATTTAGTTTTCGTTAAATAAAAATATCTATTAATATACAACGGGCCCTATGGCGCAGTACACCAAAGGTCGTGGGTTCGACCTCACCCATATTATATTTATGTTTGTTTTGTTTCTGGGTGTTAAATATATGAATTGAAGTATATTTGTCATTTCTCTGATGTCTGTAACACAAGTGCTTTAAGCTACTTATCACGGAATCAGATCAATGTATGAAACGTTGTGTAAATTGATTTAAAAAAAATTATACATCTAAGTAGTTTACTAATACTTATATTTTCAATAGCTATGTAAACTTAATTTATTGCGTTTACAACTAGTAACGCAGTATTCGTTTGTGTTTAATATAAACCAATGTGGATAATTTTTATAGTATCAAAATAATTAGGTATTGTTGTATCGAGTGTATTCAATATAAAATAATGCTACGTTAATTACATGTCTCGTCAACAATTCGAGAGCCGGCGAGAGGCCGGCACTCAAATGAAATCCGAGCGTCTGCCCATATTTGATCCAGCCTGGTATTTACAAAAAGTTTGTTGTGAAAATATCCGAGCACCGATATTGGTGGTGTATTTCACAGAATTTGTTTTCTCTATGGCATCCATCAGTAATGGTGGCCAACGAGAAAAATCACGTACCTCACAAAGTGCATAATTGATTTTGAGTATGAAGTTTTGGAAGTATTATATTGCGATCATTTTGTATTGTAAAATATATTATGCCAATATTAAAGCGAAAAAATTCACTCATACTCATAGACTTATTTTGTTTTTATTGACGATGTAAAGGTGCCTATGTTAGCTATAGGCCTAACATAGGCAGTCAAATATGTCTTTATTCGTATAGATGAATTAAGATATATTGGATTGTGCTTTGCTGTAAAAATTTTTGGTATTAGTTTTTTCGGTTCATAGAAATTTATGTTATTTTTCAGAGAGAAACGTGGCTGTCATGTTAAGGCTACGACGTCTACGAGGTTGCGTAGGCGTGACAAGATACGATTCCGTAGCACCGTAGCTATATGCTTCAACATATACATCTATATCTTGTTGCCGAGCGGTCTTATTTTCCTCGTTTTACTATATTATTCTAAGATGTCATTAAACTATTGTAGATTTCCTAGAACTTGTTTGTTCCGGAGTTGAGTTATTGGCAACTATAGATTTATCGATAGTTACATTTGTATTTACCTCAATTTTCTTGTTGATTTTAAACTAAATTACAGCTAATTCAACGAAATAACCAAATTATGCTATTATATTAACGGTGTAATCAAGGCTCATGTGGCCATAAAAATAGCGGCCATTTGAAATTTATTTGCATAAATTACTACGTAGTTGAACTTTTTATTTAACATGACCGATTGCATATGGATTTGGAATTTAGGGAGTGTAACTAGTGGTATATAAATGCCGCATTCGACGTGGCTGTCGCCCGATAAAGCGGTTTATGTGGCCGGATTTGCGGGCGTGTGCATTACATTAATTTGATTTGCGTGTTCCTTTGTATACTCGTACATGTCTGCTACATGTCAGATATGGCTGCTATCGTTACCTTTATACACTATACCCCACTATGATGTATAATAAATGTATATATCTAAGGATAATATATGCTCCAATTACCGAAGCACTGGTTTTCGGCTTGCTAGAGCTGGTTTTGGCGGGCTTGGTGCGCGCCGGCGGGGTGGGAGGCGTGGGCGGCGTGCCCGGAGGGCTACTGTCACTCGCGCTCGTCGCTCCGCTCGATTTCTCCGAGCTTGAGTTACTTGACTGCAACAATGATTAGAATTTATTTATGCTTATACTATTTCTACTTTTCTATATAATAATGATCGTTTATACTTTGTGTATACGATCATATATTTTCTTATTAATGAGGAAACTTGGCATAGTTATTTAGCTTGTAATAACAATATCTTTACTGTAAAAGATCTATCATATATATTTCTACGTAAGCTGGAAATAGTGTCAATAAAACCTTACATGCTTTTATGGGCAGCGAAAATGTGTCAAAAAGAGCACGACTGGCACTTCATAGAGATGTATTAGTTTCAACGCAGCATATTGTAGTGAATGTTGGGTATGGCAGAAGAAGCACGCGAGTAGAACAAATGCTGTTGAAATGAGAGCACTTCGAAGTATGTATGGTGTGAGTTTGAGAGATAGATTAAAGAATAGTGTGATAAGGGATCGATGTGGTGTAAAAGATGATGTTGTGACAACAGAGAAAGTTTTAATACGTAGAAAGTGTAGAATGACTGCTCAAATATATAGAGCGGAAGTGAATGGAAGAGTTGTTATAGGAGGACCTAGGCGAACATATCTTAACTAGGTAGAAGATGTATTAAAGAAGGGCTAGGTCAGACGTACCAAGAATAAACGAGCGTGTGTGAAAGGACGATACCAGTAAGGGAAGCGAGAGAGGTATCCCAAGATCTTAACAGGCGTGATGTATGTATACTTTTACGTAAACACTTTCTGAACAATATACAGGTGGTGCTTACCTAAAATGATGTGTTAAGTTGTATTCAATTAAACCAATTATAGTCAATTATGCCAACAAATTAAAACAGAATCTCACGAATGCTTGAATCTTTTTTAGAAACTGCTATTCAATATGTTAAAACCTGTTCAGTTAACCCTATTCTACGGTTGACCCCTTATTTATATTTGAAAATAATGCAGAAGTATACAGTGCAACACAAATATCGGTGTGTAATGAAGGTAGCGTTAATTGATTTGCACTAATTGGTTAATTAAGAAAAAACATTACTCGCCACATGGAATCGCGCCAGATTCACCCGGTATAATAAAAACCAGAATTAATTAGAGCTTCCCCGATGAGCCTATTATTGCTAGCACCAGCTTAGGAGAAACCGCTACATTGGGGTGAGGTTGATAAAATTAAGAGTGTACTTAAAATGTGTGTGTAAATTATTCACACAATGACCTGTCTCCGAAATATGTAGCTTAAAGAATCCCTGTTTTGGATATCAGACAAGGCCGTAAGGACCGGCAGAGTAGTACCTCCCCTTGTACCAGGTGTAGTAAGAGGCGACTAAGATATCAGAACCAACAAATATCCATCCATCCGTATATCCATCATCCAACCATTATCAAAACTGTGCAACTCAAATGCATAGGGCGGGGATGGGCAGTAGCATTCCCGCTGTGAAAGCTGCGCTTTGCGATTGCTAACACGCTTGCCCAGCGTGGCAATTATGGGCAACATACAGGGGCTATGTTGCCCAAAATATTATTACAATATATTGTTCTTGTGGAGGCCTATGTCCAGTAGTGGACTCTCAATAGTATGATGATGATGATGATATCAGACAACAACATACGACAAAATTTGATGGATATTTGTGTGTTGTCTGATATCTTTAACACAAGCGCTTTAAGCTACTTATTACTCAGCCAGATCACGGTGTATGTCTAGATGTCTACCAAAATATTAATAATTTCTTTGAGGATTATTTTTCGATACGATACCAATAGAGGGGCTTAACTCAATTTCTGATTTAGATATTGTCTATTTAAACAATTATATCAAACCCTACATATATTTAGTGAAGAACAGTATAGTTTTTTATTGAATTGCAAAAATAAAATACACGTTTTAAATACTCGGTATTAGAAAACATTAAAAAAATATCTCCTCATCCGCAATTGATCACGCTCCATTCCACCTCCGCTTAGCAACAGCTGATTTTGGGGAGATAACGAATAATGTATATTCCTTTTGAATGCATTTTATGAAAGTACCCGTATTTGGTTGCTTTACAACCGTTTGATGTTTACTCCTTTTAGTATATTTTGCTTGTCCAATGTTTATATTGTATTGCCGTGGGGTACCGGCAGAGCTTTTTGCGCTACTTCTGCACATTATCTTTAATTCATTATCTTAACATTAACTGTAGCAAATGCCACGCATACATAAGTATATATATATAAATCTTGAAATACGTCGCAGAAAATGCTTATAAATAATTTCATTCAAAGTCCTTCAATGTATCGGTTTATACGCATCTCTGGAGACAAGGATTTATTTGTATAATAGTATTAATTCGGGTTCGGTTATACGGAATAAGGTGTCGAATATTATAAATGTAGTAAATAAAGGAAAGACCTTAATAATTGTATGTTTTAATTCTTGAAAGTTAAATATTATTATTATTTTTCAAAGGAAGCCCCTAGAAAACATCTGGAATATTCATCCAGAGATATCTACTGAGGGTTACTGTGAGCATCAAAGGGGGATTGCTGAACAAGTAGTCCAAAAATTCATAGCATTATGGAGATTCTACTGGGGAATTGTTTAAGAATATTTTCAAAATAGTCATACTTAACATTGTTTTGGAATACTTATTCATATTTAAAAATATTTATAAAATTATGGGAATACTAACTTGTGCTTCTAATATTTCTTCTATACTATTCTTTACTTCTACTAAGTTAACAAACAATCATATGATGTGCTTATTTATCAATTTAGAACTTACCATAAGCGAAAGTGTAACCCAAACCCAACTAATTAAAATTATTGTCATTACGAAAGTAAGTTTGCTTTGTTGTTACCTGTTCATGGTTTATCTACTTAACCAATCTTCTTGAAACTTTTTTACTTCGTAGAGTTTCGAGGAGTACATAGACTACTTTTCATCATGAACCAACAAGCTATTCCCGTGTGATCTTCGTTGAATTTTAGTACTACATGAAATCAATAGCTAATCCAATCATAATATCACAACTAGATATTTTTTTCGATCTAACTAACGGATATTATAAAAGCTCCTTTTTGCTAATCTTTACTTTATTTGTGTTTAGTTATAATGGGCTAAAAGTTTACTAGGGATTACACGAAGGTCTAAATTCGACCATAATTAAAAAAAAAATCTATCATAACTGGTTTATCATTTAATAAGACCAAAGAATATACACTCATTTGAAAAAACACGGGCGGTTATGATTTTAATTATTCTTTAAAAAACACGGTACCAAAATTATTTCAATAATTTATACATGTTACTCGCCGTTTTTAAAAATGCCGTGATGCTTACAACAGTACGTTCTAAATTCAAATTTACGTTTTTACAGAAAACCACTTTTTATCCTACATTTTTGGTGCGAAGTTGCAAAAGATAATATCGGTTTTCATAACTTTTAGTAAATTTTTATGAATTTATTTCATATTCAAAAGCTTCATTTATTGCTGTTTAGCTGTCTCAATAATGTTAAAATAGTAGTACAAGCTACCAAAATTATTGCGCTGCTCGAAGAGGGTTGCAGCTAATGCTTCGAGGCTCAGAGGCTATGTGTGAGTCGCTCGACGGTTCAAAAGACCTGGCAGCGGTATCAAGACACCGGTTCCATTGAGAGAAGGTTTGGTTCTGGAAGAAAACCATGTACCTAACCACGGGATGATCGTTTTCTTGTGAGTCGCGCATTGAATAATCGCAAGTCTTCGTATGTGGACCTTAAAAACAACCTCGAAGAAGTAAGAAATATGCATATTAGTCTAGAAATACGCAGTCATTGCCCGGCCCTAAGTTACTCCGTGAGTTGCCAGGCTGAGGTTTGCTCGAAATTGTGAGTCATGGACTCAAGAAGACTGGAATAGGGTATTGTTCTCCGATGAAGCCAGGATATCTCTGTTCGGTGAAGATCGACGCTAAGAAGACGAGGGGAACGCTTTGCATAGGCTTGTTTTGAAGAAATCACACCTTATGGTGGGGGCTCTGTTATGTTTTGGGCAGGAATAAATTCAATGGATTGTACAGAGTTAGTCTTTATTGAAAACGGATAACTCACTGGACATCGATATATAACGGAAGTTCAAATTCTCATGCACAACCCGCATTGGCCGCTTTAGGCGAACACTCAATTTTTATAGACGACAACGCTCCCGCCCAGGCGTCTGGCGATGTGGAAGCGTATTTGCAAGAGGTCGGCATTCGTCGTTTGGATTGGCCAACTCGAAGTCCCAACCTCAATCCTATAGAGCATGTCTGGGACGTTCTGAAACGATGCGTGAGATCAGTACAACTGGCTCCGTAGACCATCTGAGAGCTGAAAAATGTGATTACCGCGGAGTGGGAACGTATTCCGCAAGCCAGTATCCGGGATATCCTCGCTAGCATACCTAGACGAATTCAAACTGTGATTTCAGCTAAAGGGGGTCACACTCGATACTAAACATTTATCTGCTTTTACTTTGTTAAAGAAAGAACAAACAAAAATCTTTGTTAACTTTTACTTCACGAGGATATGTACTACTAGCGAGCATACACTGCTAGTGAACTTTAGCATTAAACCCCATAAATTTTATCAAAATATTATGATAATACTGACGAAAAAATTAGCTTATTAATTTACAAAATTGTGAAAGTAAAACTACCTATAATTGTCAAACAAACCAATAGTAACATTTGAAATGGTTCATTGCTTACGTGCCCGTTTTTTTTGCAAATGAGTGTATAATCACTAAAGATTATAAGTGATTAAAGTTTACTTGATTTAATAATATACTCTCTATTGTACACACAATATTACACAAAGAAAAAAATTTAAGATTTATGTATGTTATGTGTCATTCAAACTGTACAGTATAATATTTATTTTAATTAATTTAATGTAATACTAATGCTTTTTGCTTCAGAAAATATCTTTATGCATTTCTCCTTCAAATTAACTTCAACAGTGTCAAATTTCATGTTAACACGTGCGCGCAATTTCCTTTAAAAGAGGTGCAAAGCTTTCGCTCTACAAATGAATATAAAGATTAATAATGGTCTTACCTCTGAATGCGGCGGGTTGGACCGAGACGGTGAGGTGGGTGTAGTCACTCGATGAGAGTTAGAATCGCGCTCGCTTCCGCTCGTGCTTGTATTACCTCCGCTGGTTGAAACACCTGGTTAACGATAAACCCAGTTATTTAATGATGCCAGTAGGTTTTAGGAATGTATATGGCAAAAATTCAAAATATATACTCCAGTAAAATAATATACAATGTGCTGTGGTGGATGATGCCCATAGATTTGATTTGAAGAGACGTAAACCTAACATCCGTGATGGCAGTTAATTTTAAAGTAAATCGATGACATATTTGTATATATTATCTTTCCTAACAGTTATTGGGTTGGTCCAATACCAATCACCTCTACGTCTATGCTGTTATAGTTTTGGATATCTTAAAAGAGCTTATTTTGCGCTATTCACTATTGGTTTCTACTGATGACTTAATTTTTTGCGTGCAGCAACCAAATCCTATCCAATGCGGTTTAGCTGTGAAAGCGTAATAATCACACAGATGGATACGAGTATGGATTTTAATAATAAATATTTTGAGTATGAGTTAACTTAATCAATTTGTACTACATTAAATGTTAGTCGCAAAAAGCATTTCCATAGAGATTCCTATTTAATCAACGAGCTAAAGCATTATCTCCACTTGCTAACCATTATGTTAAGCAGTGTACACACTTTGCCGGGGACCCATATAATGTATAGCGCGGCTGTCTCTTGGTATATTACGTTCGTCTGCACCTTGATGGCGTATTATATTATACTGGTTGGAAGCCTCGTGTGGATAATTGACCCTTGTGTCGAAATAAGTTGTCGGATATTATAAGTGTAGTGCGGGATGAACACATGTATCTAGTTATTACGTCTACTTATTATATTAGTAATAAAAAATAATATATAAATGAAAATACATAATAATAATAAATAATTAATTAACACAATTTCTCATACGTTGACCTGACTCTGAGGTCTAGCTAATAGATCTGCTACTGATATCAGAAAACAAAAGAATTACAACTATAATTCATATATACATCTATTTAACTCCTAGATAAAGAAGAAAGGTTGATCAGATAAGGGTATGTTTACTCTTTGTACTTACTACAAGTGAAACACATTCCTGTTAAAAAGTTGACATTGTTTGAGTTTTGGTATATATGATATGATATTTGATTAGATTGGGGAACCTTTATCATTGGTTCAACTTAGTGTTGTCAGCGGGAGGTTAGGGTCTGATCTAGTTGAATTCACTGAACTCTGAACTGTATATAGTATTGTGCGAAGTTTAACTCTGGCAGCGAAAAGCTTGTATTGAAGCTTGTTTGCCATAAAAGTGAGAGTCTATAACTAGACTCACAGTGGTCCTCTTTCTTACTTCGAAATCATAATTTATAACTCAAAGTGAGGTGTCTAAATGGTTCTGAGTTAAACCTCACTGTAATGAAACGGAAGCAGGTGTCTTTCGAGTTAGATTAACTGTTGCCAAAGAGTGGACTATCCATTGGAGCGCATCCATTGTAGTGAACTGGAGGTGACTATAGACGCCTACGTACTTAAGACTTACTATAATCAAAATTAATGATATGGAGGCGATTGGAGTTGTAATCAATGAGATGTTGCGTGATTTAAGATTTCACGATGAAATCTATAAAGTTACGAAATGCTCGTAATGTCACCATTAGTTACTATAACAGAACACACTATAAAAATAATAATAAATCCCTACAACATTTAAAACATTGATCTAACTCCGTGGTAAGTCGCTTAAAGCACTTGTGTTATAGACATCAGACAACAGAGGACAGAGAGGAGAGAGAACAAATATAATATTTGAATACATCCAGACGCACAACAAACAGAAATATCATCATATAAATATTTGTCCTGGGTGGGGATCGAAGTCACGACCATTAGCGCACAAGATAGGATCTCTACCATCAGCGATATCTAGACCGTCGACCTAAACTATACTTCAATATAAATTATTAAACATAATTTCGGAAATAAAGAACATATATAAACATTTATGTTCTTTTAAAGGGGTTTTTAATTACTCGAAAAAATCCTCCTTTCAACTGTTGTGTTGTAGGAGTCTGGAATATATCTTTATTTAGATTTCACTTACTTTGGGTAGCGGTAGGGCGGCGGCGGTCGGACTTCAAATCATTGTTCTCAGTGGCAGGTTGGTGGTGGTTCTCAGTGTGCCGGCGCAGCGACCTCGCGTCGCAGTACGACTTGCCGCACCCGTCCGCTTTGCATTCGTAGGGCTTTTTGTTGCGGTGTGTTAGCATGTGTCCGTTCCTGCAGACAAGATGAGACACTTTAGAATTTTCAGAATAGTAAACATTATATGTATTTACGTAATACATAGAAACTTTTAATTTTAAGCAAAATTTATATTGGTTTAGATAATTCGATTTAGCATTTTTTATGTAATTATTATGCAAATGCACTATTAAATAAAATTAAAGGACGTTTTAATAAAATCTGCCTTCACATTTCATTAACAGACAGTCAAGGCAACTGAATTAAGGTCAAGGAAACATCAAAACGCGTATTGATTAAGCCGTTCATTTAGTTTTTATTATTATTATATATTGTAAAAATAATAATAATACAAGATTTTGACAGCTTTAAAACGCGGTTTAACTGTTTCAATAGTTTTTAAAACAAATATCTTGTATCCGGATTTTGATAGTTTACAATTATTTTGGTTTTAATTTTTGGCCACGCCTAATTTAAGTAATTCGTGCTCCAAAACCTTTAAAACACAATTTCACATTATAAAAATGTTAGAGAGTATTATAGTTACGGTAATGCTAAAAAGCTAGTGGGGTGTGTCTGTTTCAACTGAATATCAGCCGACATGTCCAACGTTATTGTAGTATTTGTAAAACGTTCTCAACCAGGCCGGCCCGTGTGCGTCTGTCATAAAGTAGTGCGGGCGCAAGCGGGTCAACAGGACATGACCGCGGTGTAGTCAATACATAAGCATTATGGACAAGGCGCTCATCAATATTCATGCGATGTAAGCGCCGATTAAAGCGACACCTTGCGCCGACAACACGTGTTAGCGTTGTACGGCCATTGCGTGTGACAGGTTTGCAGACGCGACACACTTTACAGATTGGACGACTCGAGTCGAAACTGAGAGTCACGATTTCAGGGCTATCACAGCAGTCGACCTTTTGATATTATCGATTCTGTTGTAAATAATAATAAATTCCCACAATATCTAATGATAAGTCTCTTAAAGCACTTGCACAAATATAATACTTAAATGTATATATTTAACACCTAGACACAGAACAAACATAAATATAATCACATAAATATTTGTCCTGGGTGATGATTGAGCCAACGAACTATGGCGCTCAAGATAGAATCACTACCATCTACGCCATCGGGCCTTCTATATATTTGCTTTAAAAACTTAAATGATCCCACTTAAGTTTTCCACACCAATCTGAAAACCTAAATAATCCGAACATGAATCATATCACTTGATAGACAAATGACCAAAGAAATTATTACCGCAGACGTATTCATGTAAATCACACTGTATACAATTTAATAAGATACATTCACACCTTATTATATTTTAAATTTTACTCTAGTCATCTAAATATATTAAATATATTTTTCGAGTGCTATTTACAAATGCGGAGGAAAATAGTACTTCCCTCGGTACCAGATGTCTTTAAAGGAGACTGAAGTACCTAAGCCGATAGGTGGTGGTAAAGGTATTATGAATTAGCGTAGCTTATATATAGCAGTGATGGGCAACAGCATCCCCATCAGTAATTTATAGACTAAATCATAAGAATTACGTATTAATCAAAAATATGACTTTAATTGTCGGATTAGTGTAACTTATTAAAACGTGTTTTGTAAATGAATTCATGGATTATCCTCTAGTACCCTCGATAAAAATAGTTGATGAACTATGGATTTAAAAAAAATAATGTAATTTAAAAAGATTGCTCGCTGTTTGTATATTATAATAAGTTTCTGCTACTTACAGATGATCCTGTCTCTTAAAAGCTTTAGCGCACGTAATACAGACATATTTTCTTTCGTCGCTGTGTGTCAGCTTGTGTTTGGCCAACGCCGACGCGTTTCCGAAGATCTTGTTGCAAACCTGGAACAAAGACATGGACTGGATCTCATTTGGCGACTATAAAGTGAAATGGTATAAAGTTTTAATTAATGTAAAAATACAATTTTTTTTCTGAGACCATGTTGTTAAACAAGCATAATACATTATTGCTGCCAATAGATGCTCGTGATATTAAGGATATCACTAGTGCGTTGCCAAGCTTGTGACTTAAAGATATTATGTCCCATTACCAAGTAATTTCACTATTTCTCTTACCCTTTAAACCGGAACACAGCAATGGGAACATTATTATTATAAGGTATCAATGAAGAGGGCCTTTGTATCAGGTCTACATAATGTGGACCTTATTCATTTATTTCTTGCAAACAGAGATTAATGCTATAGCAAATAGTAAGTGTAGTTCCTCTTATTATACGTATTAAATTAACAACAAGAGTACAGTCCATTTAAGGATGAAATGATTGTAATAGTAGTTTTAGTATACTTAAATAAATTGAACATGTTGGGTTAAACCTTGCTCATTTCTCGTCTGCGAGTTATTCTTTGACCATCTTGTAGGCTAATCACCATTTGCATAAGTTGATAGTTTCTTAAGTACGTCTAGCTATATGAACAGAAGTGATTATTCTAAGAGACATTTGGATTTCCAAACCACGTAGAGTTATTTTCGCTTCCATGCGTAGCAAAAGTACTTAAGAGAAGTTTAATTTTGTGAGAGACTGAGCATTTCTTGAGAACGTTGATTGAAATTAATCATATATTTAAATTATAATTAAACAAAAAGTCGAGAAGAGTTAAACAAACCGTTTCTAATACGAATTTACACAAGTAACCCCATATTAATTCCAACACTTAGTTCATTTCACGACCACGATTATTAAGATGGCGCTAGCGGCCGTGGATAGAATACGAAAGAAAAAAATACGAATTCAAAAATAACGTTCAAATTGCGCTGTAATATTATAATAATAGAGAATAGAGTTTCATCACTAGATCTGAAAATTAGTCACACCATGATTGGATGATAAAATTATGGTTGGTCCGCTAGATTGAAATTCAAATTTATAAATTTTATTGTACGAATTTGGAAATAATTGAGTTATCATGATTTAGTTAGAGCGTTAGTCGAGACTGTTTTTATGTTTTTTTTAACGATGTACTTGTTTATCAAGTGGCATAATTTTGTTCCTTCTACAATTCACACCTAACGGTCAAACTCAGACATTGTATTATATACCACGAGGTGGCGAGCACTGTTGTGCACAAGTGCACAAATTGATCAATATGTCTCCATGGTGAGGAATAATTATATATATTACCCCAGTGCCGTCTGAATCTTCCATTTCCATAAGTCCAGACTGACCTGTTCTCGTGGTTAATAACCTGATACTGAACTGATAGTTTTAGTTTTTTTTTATCGACGAGGTCTAATAGGCATCAAATGTATGAGTAGAAGTGTCTCACAGACAAGTGTGTGTTCTTTTCATTTTCATGAGGATGATGAATCCATCATCATGATGATGATGATGATGTATTATCAATGCAAAAGCTTGTGAATATGGATATTTGTTTGTTACTGTTTCACGACGGAACGATGACAAACATATCTGGATGAAATTTAGTACAGAGATAATTGATAGCCTGGAGGCTACTTTTAACCCGAAATTTTTTTAAACTTTATTTATAACATTAGAGCGATAACTATAGCGATACATTATAGCGATATAGAATATATTTTATATGTGACTTTCTTAAAATTATACATGAGAACCACAAAGTCGTTTATAACGATGTACATACGAAGGTACATGCGTACTGAATAAACACGCTTTAACATCATAAGGCAACGCAAATAAACGTTGCCTCATTATTTCAAACATTGGTTGCGAGGCAAAAGTAAATAATACCTATCATTAAATGCGTCTTGTAAGCGAAACAAGTCTACAAAGGCGTTCTCGATTATTCGGTGACTTGGGCCAGGGAAAAAATGGCGCGTTGTATGCCTGGGATGCTTTTGCCCTGTGACTGGGGGCAGGAAAATAATTAAAATAAAGGGCATCTCAATATTACGGCGTAAGGGCGATGTTACACTTCAACTGACAGTAAACTTAAAAAAAAGAAGTTACAAATCAGTTACGCATGTAGTTTTATTTTATCAAATAAATAAGACTTAGGACTTGTAATATTTTCAAATTCCAACAGCTTATTCGATAACGCAATATTATTTAAGCGGGTTTTATTTAGGTTATTCTTTAGGCTTTAACTTAGGTTATTTTAGAAAAATATAATAGTATTCCAAGTTTAATAAGACAACTCGGGTTAGAATTGTATGCACATACTTATTAAACATATATAAAAGAGTATAATTTTATTTAATATTTTCATTGAATTACATGTGACTTGACTTATGTGTCTTAATTATATATCTATGTTTACTATAAAAAATGTAAAGCGCTTATAAATTGATATATAACCGACGAGTCTGCCGTGAGGTACCTGTAGAGTAGAATGTATCTCCTCCTGTACCAGATGTCATAAAGTAAGATGAAGGTACCAGAACCAAAATTTGGCGGTATCACACAGGGCGGCGATAGGCAGCAGCATTCCTGTTGCAAAAGCTCCGCTCTGCATTTGCCAACACGCGTCAATTATGGGTAAAATTCCCTTTTTCTCGGGGAGGCTTATCAATGTCCAGCTGTGGACTTTCAATGGCTGATATGATAATAATGATGATTTTTGAATATACATACTATCTGTGTTTGCTATAAAACATAAACGAAATTGAAATATAAACGATCCCGAGGCTCATGTTGGACCGAACAGCAAGTAAAATCGGTTCAGCAGATTTGACTACTTAACTTATTTTCGAAGTTTATAGTAAACGAACACCGCGACACGCCATTTTTATATTTATATATATTTATATTTTGATATATATATAAATATATATCTTTAGTAATATTTTAAATGCTTGCATAGACTTTTTATGTCTTGTACCTATTTGTTCATTCGAGTAAATACGTTAAATTAGTAATGAGGTTGACCTGGAAGGTGCTTTGGGTTAAGTATGATATTTCTTTATGGCATATTTTATTAATGTATTATTAATAAACTATTTAAGTGATTAGAATAATGTCAAAACCAGTCGATGTCTGTTCGGAATATGAAGTTTATTTTCAATTAGGTATGCACTTAGCCTAACGCAACAACAATGGCGGACTGGTCGGGGTCGGGCGAGTGTTGCCCTAATGCCGTGTTTGCTCCTCGTCTAATTAGAGGTCTTTTCGCCCTCTTTATCCTGTTTTCATGAGACCCCACCCGACCTCTCTTTGAGACTTTATTGACGCATTCGAGTAACACGTGCACTTAATGTTTATTACAGATTTAAATATTATAACTCGTGACCTAGGCAGAATTTTGGCCACCCAAATTCAAAAAGAGTTGTAATCTTTCTATGTTTTCAGAACTTATTTGTTTTCCAATTGGTAAGGTACTTTGAAAATGCGCCGCTGTAATATTAATACATCTACAATAATTAACTACACTATTTAATGCATTCTATACATTTAGATTTAAGCGTCATATCATATGACTAAATTAAATATGTAAATGATTCTATATTAATAGGGATTTTCAAAAACTGGACATTAAGTTCTAAATAAAGAAATAAATAGTTCATAAACATACACATAAGCGTATATACAGATATGTATTATTGTGGTTATTTTTTCAGTAGACAGTTGGTAGATTTATGGATACCAAATCAAATCAAAATACTCTTTTTTAGGCCCATTACGAGCACTTTCGAATAAAAAAAATAATAAATAGAACAATTTTAATGCAGAAACATGACGTATTTAATTGTATTATATTCATAATATCGATGACCCTGATGACCCAACGGGATCTTATGAAACATCTAACATTTTAACCAAACGGGTCTTAAAACTAAGCTTGATGCAGGTTTATTACATAGCCACCAGAAAGGTACCCACTTACAGGTAAACTTGTGGTGATAAAGCTACCATCAATACTAAATAGTTAGTGTTAATGAAACCACTACCGGCAATTCAATCCCAGGTTGTTTTATCATTCCTCATGCGTATCTACTTATACGTTTTTGTTTAAGGAATTGTTAGCTCGTAACTAATTCGAAGTGACTTCCAGGTGCTATGCCAACGGCCGTCTGTATATAATGGATACATGCCTATGGAGTTCTATTGTCCCGCCCCTCGGGAGCCTATGGCGGGCTGCTCTGTTGTTATCGTGGCCTTTGTGAACGTTTACAGTAATTAAGTGTAATCTGTTCGATATTGAAGATTGAATTGCTTAACAAAAATTAAGTAAACTTAAAAACGAAAAATAAGTATGAACACTGAACTGATGGACATTTATTTATATCGAAGTTTGGAATAGTTAGAGGCGGCAGCACTTGCCTATATAATAAATAAAATACCTCATTGCCATATCTAATAATATAAAATAATTATAATAGGAGGGCAATAACAATGTTTAGTGTTGAATGGAGGTCACACTGAGATTGTACCTGGTAACACCACGTACAAGATATATTTAGAAAAGTCATGTGTACATGTCTTAGCCGAAGATTAAAATAATAACAAATTGGGAACATTTACGTACTACGTACAAACGTTAGTAAGCACTTTGTACCATCAAATGTTAGAACAGCCTGCTACAATTATTCTCAAAGCCGATAGAATGTAAGAAATGATCGACGATACGCTATGATCGCACCATTATCTAGCCAAAACACGAATGAACCAGACAGAAACCAATATTTCCTTACATTAATGGACTCCAGCTCCATAAATCTACATGTGAACAGAATAAAGGGAACTCCCTTATATTCTTGTATTCCTATAGGAATATAGGATCACAAAAGCATTCAGGATAAGTTCGGATATCCATGGAGTATAAGGGACATCTAAAAATATGTAATGTCTTCCTTTTTGGAGTCGTTAAGATATCTCGCGGCAGATCGATGTTTATGGGGGGTATATGGGTTTATTGGGATATAAAGTTGGAGTGGGCTGCCTTCCTATCGGGCGATGCTTCATGCGAATCGGGATTTGGTCATAAAGTGGGCACTTTGTATTGGTTTATGGCTTTTAAGATGTAAGAAATATACGCCAAAGTTGAAGCGGTACCGATCGCACGGTCAAACTTCACGTGGGCGGTCGAAACTCGCTCTAATTGATGAAGATGAATATACCTCTTATTCATACCGGCAGAGTAGAATAGTACCTTCCCCTATACCAGGTGTCGTAAAAGGCAACTAAGGTACCAAAACTAATAGATGGCGGTCTATCCATACTATACAGTGCAGCTCAAATGCACCGGGCGGGGATGGGCAGCAGCATCCTCATCGTGAAAGCTGCGATCTGCGATTGCCAACGTCCCCCCTTCTTGGGGAGTCCTATGTCCAGCCGTGGACTTCTAACGGCTGATATGATGATGAATATGGTAAAGTGTATTATTTTTCCGATTTAATATTTTTTGTGAATATTTTCATTTTTACAGTTATTTTTACGAAAATTAATGGCCGTCCACGTTTTTAATTTAATCTCACATATTTCTAGCAACCAAACAGCAGTGCACGCATTGTTGTGTTCCGGTTTGAAGAGTGAGAAAGGCAATGAAATTACTGGGTAATGTAAAATTATATCGTCTAGTTAGGGTTGGCAATGCGCTAGACATATCCTGGAGAGAAAACGATTGTCTACAGGCTGCAGTGTCATTTAATATCACACAGACCATCGACTAAAACAAAGAAACAGAGCGTATACATCTGAATCTCAATTCTGACATAATATCTTTAATAGCCATCCTCATATTTCAGTCTTTTTTTTATTTGCACGAAACAAATGAACGTACAACTAATATAAAAAAAAATCCTTTCTTGGGTTGGCCGATGCCTAGGAATGGAGTTTCAATGTCTGTAATTATATACTAAGACTAATATTATACACGCGAAAGTTTGTGAGTATGGATGTTTGGATATGTTTGTAACTCTTTCACGACAAAACGGGTGAAGAGATATACAAGAAATTGTGCACATAAGAATATTGCTTTTTTAGAGTAACACATACGCTGCTTTTTATAGTATACACTAAAGTTAGTATACACTAAAGCACTCGCCATTAATAACTTTATTACACTCCGTTTTTCGTTGAAAATCGTAGAATAAGCCGATTATTAGTACTAGTTTGCTAACATTAGCAAACGAGCGTTTACAATGACATACTATTTTCTAGCATTTATGCATTCATTACTCATGATAAAACTACTCCATTAACGGCTTTAAAACGCGGTTGGTTAAACATCAAAATGTTATGTTGACGTTTTCTAAAGATTGACAAAAGATGTGTCAGAATTTAAAAGTAACAATTACTACCTTAACAATTTTTATTATATATTATATGTATATTTTATATAAATAAAAATGTATAAAAAGTAGTTTTATCACGCAGTTATATAAACGTAGCGGAGAGACTTGGTTCTTATATATCTACAAGCTGATAAAACAGACATTGTCCTGCCTTAACTGTGTATGTTGAATTAGAATTATTATAATTAATAAACAAAATAATAAAATGACTCGGAAAGACTGCTTGGATCGGTGACTGTCAAACGACTGACAGATATTACAAATACGATCACACTATAACATTTTATATATTTGGTATTTTTTTTGTAATTTGCCTAATTATCGGCACATATTTTTTAAAGAACTATTACAATTGTCCTGACTATAAATAATAATTAGCAATCTCGATCCAGTCGTACACGTGATATTGTGACCAAGTGCTGTATAAATATAGATTGATATTATTAAGTTCTTCTTAATTGACCAGGTCGACAAACAATCATAGAGTCCGCGTGATAGTAAGCGCCATAGTTGCCTACAGGCGCTCGAAACATCACAAGGAAATATCATCATTAACGAGTTGTCAACCTTGTAACTTAAAGATTACATTACCGAGTAATTTTACTACCTCCCTCATTTTCAGACCGGAACACAACAATGCAAGGGCGATAGAAATAGATGAGCCTGAGTTACCAGTTAATTCGAGTAAGGTTTTAAAATTACTGATTTTAATATTTAAAATACTGCCTTTTACATTGGACCCTATTTATTATTTTGTTGTTTACCTTCAAGGGTGGGATCTAACAAGATTAAAAGGTTTCGGGTCGATTAAAAATGTCGGTCAAGTGCCAGGGGGCCTCCCGTCCGGGCTTTTGGGGAATGGAATTTAAAAGGGCTTCCAATCTCGATATAAACGGAAACTTTCATGAATTTAAGTAACTTTATCTAAAATATTTTTTAATCTTAATCCCTCTTGGGCGCAAAACATTTTGTATTTTTTTTAAATAGCTAATTTTAGTTCTCTCAGTCTAAGAGAAAAATAGTTTTAAGTAACTATAAAATAAATTTAACGTCTATACGTTACAATTGATCATTATGTCTTCATAAAATTTCCCTAAAAATATTAATATATTTATTGTAATACATATTTTTTACCATAGGCAATAAGTATATTTTCGGGATATATAGTGAGCTACGGTAATTCTCTGACCCCTAATGTATGTACGACGTGGCGGACGTGTATATGGTTTCCAGGTATTCAAAAAATATTCATTCCAGATTATGATCTATATTCTGTTGATTAATAAACACTCAAGTGTTCACATTTATAATGTGCGTGGAATAAAAACAGCTTAAGAACAAATTTAACCGACTTGTTTAATAAAAAACCCAACAGATTTATTCTTAATTTCCAGCGAACGGGTAGACAGATTTTTTTGTTATTATGTCTTAATAAAATGCCATCACTAATGCCACGCTTTGAATTATAAAAAATAAACTTCACGTAATATCGCTTCACGCTTGATGGATTTTTTTAGGATTCTCTCCAGAGATTTATGTACGAGTATATGTACGAAGAACATGATATTACTTAAAACAAATGGGGGAGATTGTATTGGTTGTTGATCATTAGTATAGTCATCGTAGTGTGAGTTGACCTAATTCCCCTTCGAGCCCATGACCCACATCGTAATGTGCATGCAAAAATCCTACCGACTAGTGCCGAATCACGCCGAACCGCGCCGAACGACGACAACTCGCGCGACGTGATTACCGACCTCTATCCTACTTTTTTAATTTGATGCAGCATTCTGAGCGCAAGGTTAGCTATTCTAATGAGATTTCAGGCTAAAGTTTCTTAAAAGAATATATTTTCGTAATCCACTTTAGATCCACACACCGCACACCACACATATACGTTAAAACTATGTCATTAAAAAGAGAACTAATGTCTAAATTTATAAATTAGGGAATATTACCAATGTCTGATAAAATTTTCCGTAGATATCTGTATAAAATATTTTCAAAACAAACTACTCGTAATAGTTTACTAAGTGAGCTGTCGCAAAGCAGAATTTAAATGTATATTCGGTTACTAAGCTATATATCTTCTAGTATGTGCATATTGAATATATGTACTTACTACTTATGGAAATGATTATCAAGATTAACCTTAATGGAGCGGTGGGTAATAATAGTCCATCTCGAAGGACTTATGCTAACTAGATAGAGACCAATTCGGTTCGTGCACCAACATAATTATGTCATTTATGGTGTGTGTGTGTGTGGTGTTTGTGGCACCATCATTGTCTCGTGTTCCCATAACAGAAGGGAAATACTTTAATTAGGGCCAGAACAATGTATTATTCAGTATTTATTTTGCACTTGACAAGTTTGCTCTTATACTTTAATAGTTTGTGGGAGTGGACATTCTGCGCCAACTTTGATGATGATGATGGTATTAGCGTTATCTTCTAGTTTTACTATCGAATAATAGTAGGTATGTCTTAAGAATTTAATATTAAAACAAAAAAAAACGAATTTGACTTGATTTTCGATAAAAACTGGTTTCGCATCTGGTGTATACTGTCCGTGTAATACTTATATCGTAGTTCTTTTTTGGAGGTTTACTTGATGATTTCTTTAAAAAAATAACAACATGCTACAAAACAAGTTTACTTAGAAATATGATTATATTGATATATTTAATAACAGCTATCGTGCCGAATCTATAGAGAAAAAAAAGCCAGATGTATCTCACGGGCATATGCTTCTGGGATAAAATGTAACCAATGTGTTTTTTTACATTATGAATAATATGTGTCTCAATTTCATTCAGATCTGTTAAGCCTTTTCGGCGTAAAAGTGTAACAAACATACAGTCGCACATTCATACTCACTAACTTTTGCGTTTTAAATATTAGAAAGGATTTGTTATATTTATTAATAAATAGTATTAGATAGACAATAGGGTTAAATTAAAAGAGATAATTACTTATCTGTTTCTCAAGACATACAATTATAGTATCGCATGCCTCAATTACTCACGTGCAGGCTTTCGAACTCTGAACAATTATCAAACTTGTGGTTTCAAGTGATGTTTAGGGTATATAACATGTTCTTCTACAGTTATTGAATAATTATCGATATAGTATTACGATAGTTTAACAGATTCCTTCGACAACTATTAACATGTTCTTTATACGTGTTTGTTTACAAGGAAACTATGTAATTAGCAACACCCAAATTTAGGCTGAAAGACTCAACTAATACTACAAAAGTACTGACATATTTTTCAATAGTGTACACAGGTAGCCTGAAACTGCATAAAAGATAATCGTTTACATTTTATTTTTAAAAGACTGTGGCGTAGAATTAAATGAAGCGAAAAAGTGAATTTACTAGCGGCGCCCCGCGGTTTCACACGTGTAGTTACCGTTCTCAGGAGAATAAGATATAATAAAATAGCTTAAGACGATCTTTACAATATGAGCTCTCTGCGAGTTCCGTTAAAATCAGGTCAGCCGTTTCAGTGTTTACCTCAAACAATCAGACAGACAGACACAACATTTAAAAAGTTTATTTATGTTAAGTACCGTAAATACTTTCATATGCCTATATATAAAGGCTATATTGATATACATACAGACACTGCAATTTTTTAATATAAGTACAAGTAGTTTAGATTAAATAATACTTTTGATATATTACGTCTAAATCACATTTCCACTACAATAATTGCTATAAAAGTAAAGCGGTTGGAGGAGGATGTCATCTTCGGTTAAAGGCAAAACACTATTTTCTTTTCATCCTCTAACCAGCTCGTTGGTGGCGCGTAAGTACGTTGTTTGCTACCGAATGCCGTCCCCGGAGCACTATCTTTTTATCAAGCACAAAAATATCTTGTATCGGGGACAACGATGTCTTAGTGCTGAGATTTCAGTAACCGCAGGAATCTGAGTAGAAAAAGCAAGGGAGCCGCAGCTCCTGAGAAAAGTTGACTTAACAAGTATGAATATATTTTTGTACAATATTTTCTAATAATTACGCGGTCACTATTTATAATAAAACTACTCTTTGTACGGGTTTACAACGCGGTTCATTAAACTTTTCACAATTTATGTATGATGTTTCGGTTACTTTGGAACCACCTTGAAAACCGTAAATTTTAACAATATTTTTGTTGCATTTAATCAATTATCGTGACCAAAAGCTTAAATTAAAACATATTTTCGCGCAAGAAAGTGATTACTTATCTATACTGATGTTATGTAGCTGAAGAGGTTTGGTTTGAGAGCTGAAGAATCTACGAGGGTGAAACCACAAGCACAGTCAGTAATTTATATATTTGGACAACACGAAGGTAGTAGTTTAAAAAGTGCATGAAATGTCTGAAAACATTTGGCACAAAATAGAAACTCATGACTAGAAGCTAAAGGCTAACGCGATGAAATTAATTAAATTTGAACAAAATCAATCATAAATAAGCTGTCTGGAAAATGACTTCTCTGGTATCTTTAACCGAAAGTTGGTAACGAGAGCCTGGGGCGATACTTATTGGAATTGCCTCTAACTAAGGCTAATCTAGTATTAAGATAAAAGTTACGGCCCTAATGCTGGATTAAGCCTCTTTAGAAGTTGTCTGTAATTTACGTAATATCAGCTAGACTAGTCTTTGATCTTGATTTACTCGCACGTAAGTATTTTGTCGTACATGTGTTGTGTAAATGCTTTTTTGTTTATTGAAAATGTGCATTAGACCTAAATTAAAATAAAAAAAAATATACTATTTGATTCCAGAAATAAATGACGGATTCAGTATATATAAAAGTTATAGATAACTTTTAGTTATAAACTTTTAAGAATGTTATTCTTAACAGATTTTGTTTAGTTATTACTCTATCGGATCTAAGATTTACTTTTGAAAACGAGTATCATACTTCAAATCGACATTAAACTGTAAAAATTTAATAATTCAAACCTTTTAATTATATACAGTGAACACATAAATGTGAGAAATATCTTATTGATAGAGAAAAATATATTTTGTAACTTTGTAAAAGAATGACAACAGTGACGGCATATTAACAGTTCTATATTTCTAGTATAATGTGGTTTGATTAATCAAGGTCAAGGTCATCTTCAAGCTTTGACCTTGATTAGCAATACGACATCAATGAAAATAAATCACTCATAACACCCATGGTATGTACATATATGGCAACATTTGTACAGTTCAATCAAAGTTAATTGGAAGGGCCGTGGATCTATGCCGGCCCCCTTAATTAGGGTATTGATATCACCTCCATTTTTGCCTCGACCTCTGATTGCAGAATCGAAAATCGAGATGCTAATCGGACCTCATTTGTGCGATATTGCTATTCCCGATCCGGGCAATTGCTTCGAGCCATGGATATTGACGTCACGTAAATAATCTTGAATTGTGGTAATTGCGGATGCTTTAGCATGGGTAATACCGTGGAGGATATTGGGCAGATTAGATCAAGGTTACATAGAAGGAGGTCAATCACATATATACTTAATGTACTCAATGCCGTTTTCCTTGGCTCTTCCTTTACTTGATTTGCCTTGTGAACAGCAACTGTTATTTATTCCTGCTGGATTAGTTATCAATGGTCAATGACATAAGGGCTACCTCATTCTTTACTTTTAAGTAAGTGCTCGTTACTGTAAGAAACGGTATTTAGGCGATGGTAAAGTAGTTGACATCGTGTCTCGCACTCTTCACGGTTTTAGTACTATTTTACTACTGGAACAATGTATTTTAGCGTCCGGTATTACGACAAAATTTATTTCTTATCGACCTGTCACGCTACAATATCCTCGTTTTCTGAGAATTTGATAGTATATTATTAAGATAGACGTTTCTTGATAGATACTTGAATGTGTTAAATAAATTAAGTGTCTATAGTGTCTACGAGTTTGTAAAAAAGGTAGTTTGCCTAATTTCTAGACTAGCTTCCAAATAGTGAAAAATATATTAATTATGGCAAAGTTTATCGAACATAAACAAATAAATTATCAAGGCCTCGACCTGATACTTAATTTACCAACAAACAGGAACCCTTTAAATAACAATCCTTTAAATAATAACATGTTTTGTCTGTTCAAATTAAGGGATTACCAACGATGCGGGCAAAGCGAGTACTAACAGGTCAGTAGTGGAATAATTCAGAAAACCCGTACATCGGAGTTTTCTTTTATGTTTCCATTTGAAAAACCTCTGACGAGGCGGCCTATTGTTGTTCTCATAGATTTGTATCCTGCTTTTGTCGTTTTGTCGTCGGGTTCCGAAGCCTGGATTATTTTTTCGTACACAAAGCTCGGGGGCGACATTGTAGGTATCGTTGGATATCTTTTCATTGGAAAATTACAGATTAGGGATACGCTGCCGGATATTTAGTAGCGGTATTTCGTGGCTAATAAACTATTGGTATTACTAAATTACTGAATTATTATACTAAATACACATGCATATTCATACCATTTAAATATTATTTGAAAAATAATATTCGATTTTATGAAAAACATATTGGTGAACGTTTCTGACTGTCCGTTAAAATAAAAGACTTCAAGGATTCACATAGTAATTGGAAATTCATGATTCTTAAAGTGGCAAGAGTTTAAAGGTTTTTTAATAGATATAGATAATACAGTCGTTTAATATGCTAGCAAACAAGTAACAAAGTAGCGGTTGGTTGGTGTACATCGGGTTGCCATTGATTTAATGTGGCAAGCTGCGTTTTTTATATTACGAAGTAAGCAAAAAATCATTTGATCATCACAAGGATATCACTAGATTGTCGCTAAAATAGCTTAAAAGTTAAAGAATGTGACATAAAATTTGTATGTATAAAGATATTCGTTATGTCTATGTCTCATTGGCAGTGATTATTAGTTGTTAATGAAAATAAAGTATGTCTTGGTTAACGAAATTAAAGCTTGATTTCATCAAATGTCATATACATATAGAGACTATGGCAACGAACATAGTAAAAAATAGCCATCTTTGTAGTATATCTTAAAGATTTATTCGTTTTAAAATAAGGCAACAGTAAAATTACCGGAGCTAACGTTTAATTTTACACAATATTACTTCATAATTTCTGTTCTCCCTGATTTTTTGCGGAGCTCCCGTCGAGGTGGTTTTGTTACTCAGCTTTTGAAAACCGTCGGCGACCATTTGTCAATGCTGTTCAGGCTTTTGTCTTTTCGCTTCCCAGATATTTATCTTGGGTGAAATAGAAAGGAGTTCATTATTTAGAACTGTTATTGTTGGAATTCTTGGCCGCCATGTTGGGCGCTAAGAGTTTAAAGAGTTCGAATGGAATTGGGTCACAGTTAAATGTTAAAGGCAGTTAATTGTCTGTACAAATTAATTGGACGCAATTTGATTTATGACAAAGAGCTACCGCGATAGTTATATATTATTATAATAAAAAGCATGTTACAACCAATTTCATTACTCTCACTCAAAAGAATGTCCTTTCTGAAAGAATACTCTTTTATTTTTTGTACAGCAAAATTTTATTAGAGCCCTTCACTGAGGAACAATACGGGAAGGCATAATTTTTATTGCGAAACGTCAATTTTCCTTGTTTAACTAACCGTCGCACGTTTCCGGGCGGGCAATAAAACTGACCTTTTTCTTTTACGGTTTCGCGGACAATCGGAGGAATATAATGCGAATTTGTCAAGAAAATCCGACACCTTGTAGATTGGATCAAGCTTACCTTTTTAAGAAAACCGAGGTGTCTTCGGGGGTGGGATTAGGCGGGGCTGAAACCGCCGCGTGCGTGTGCTCCAGCCCTCCGGACGGATCAACTGGATCCACGTTAAGCCGAACAATATAACTCCAGTTCTCTAAGTTTGTTTTCGATGCGTCGGCTCTGTCAATTTCGCCGGATTTTCATGGAGTATTGAAGTATTTTCGCGTGGGGCCAGGTAGGTTCATCAGTTAAGTCCCAGTAATTGGGAGCGACCGGTCGACATGACCGCAAGCTGCGGTGGATTACAGCCGCTTGGCGCGCAGCCAGCGGTCGGCCGACGCACATATGCACGGCTCGAGTTTAATGGTCAAATTTATACATCACGTAATTAGATTTGGTTAATAACAAGCGGACATAAATTACATCTCTGCTAAGAGCAGTTCAGGAGGACAATTAAAAAATTTGGAACATAATTGATATCAAAGATAACATTTGTTTGGACAACTTAGGCCTATGGGCTAGTTGTTACTTTAACAAGGAAAATAGGGACATCAATAATTGTGTTTTATATGAAATGCAAGGCTTGTGGTAATCCCAAATGTAGTCCGACGGTTATCCAGAGTTGGGTCTCATGGTTGAATGTGGTTGATGTTTGATCAGAATATATGGACACAGTTTATATTAAAATATATATATATTTAAGAGTTAGATTAAGGAATAGTGTGATAAGAGATCGATGTAGTGTAAAAGATGATGTGTGACAACAATAGAGAAAGGAAAGTTGAGATGGTTTGGACATGAAGATAGAATGGATGAAAGTAGAATGACTGCACAAATATATAGAGCGGAAGCAAACGTAAGAGTTGATATAGGACCTAGGCGAATATATCGTAACCAGGTAGAAGAGCTATTCAAGAAGGACCAGGTCAGAAGTACCAAGAATAAATAAGTGTGTATGAAAGGACTAATGCAAGTAAGAGAAGCGAGAGGTATGCTACCCCGATTGGACACATGCGTCATATATGTATGACAAAGTTAGAAGTGTTTGGAAAAATAAGCGCCTCGGCTTGTAGTAGGTTTTATACTGAATTTTCAAGAGTCACTCATTGATTTATAGCATTTGCAGGACAGGACTATATCCTGTCATGACGTACGTTTAAACAATTAATTCGAGTCAAGTATATTGTTATTATCATGCGAAGTGATGTCTACATAAAAGACTGTTACCATTGTCCGACAGGTTCTGAGGGAAAACTAGATAATTTTCAGTTACTTGTATCCTTTATTTACTTTTCTTCCAAATTTGTTTTCTCATCGTATAAATTAGTGGCAATTGTTCTACTTTCATAATCACGTCTGAGTAAGGTGGCAAGACCGGGTATTGAAGCGGCCGGGCCCCTGGCAGACTCCCAAGTGCTTCGCGCGAGGCGTTCGGCTAAGTCTTGCCTCGAGGCGCTTTGCTAAACGACCCGCACGGTTAAGTTTTCAGAAACCTTTTAAATTATAGCTTTTATAATAGCTTTCGGTCACAGTAAGGTGATTATGGTTCTTTTATGATGCAATCTTTTCCTGACGCAAAGTCAATCGTAAACTTAAGCAAAGCAATATACAATTTTCAATTGATACGAAAAATTCTTTTGAAAAAGTCACCGTCATACGTTGGCATCATTTACTGATATGTTGATAAATACTGAGTATTAAAAATAATAAATTAACAGCCAAGATAACTTAAAGATACGTGAATTCCAGTGTCGTTAAAGCCTGGTTATCTCCTTTGGCATTAGGCCAAAGCTGGTGGCCTGTGTTGCGTCAACAGTTCGATACTTTGTCCCGATTTTGTTGGAGTGGAACTGGCATAATAAGTGCTCGACTGTCAGTAAACAAGGTAGGCGAGTTGAATCAATGATACGTACAGACACACACAACGCGACACCATTTGAAGCCCTACGCATATTTAATTCTCTTGCTCTTAAATATTTGAATGCTATTGCGTCCATCTTTAAATGCCCATCGTAATTTTTTCTTCTTATATTATTTTGGAGCATAAGTAAAGAAAGTTTTTAAGGTAACTAACTGCTCTTTGTAATCATTAATGAAAAATTCTAGCAGTCTGGGATAATAGTATTTTGTTATGAAGATTTTTCACTGTCAAATTTACTTCGTCGTTTTCTTATAGTGCTCATTATAACTCTTACAGAACTACTTTAATATTAAAATGTATCATTATAATTATAATTTTACATAGTTGATAAGTAGTAAAATTAATAAACATATCAGAAGGTAAAAGTGAAGAAACACGATAATCTATAACATTTTCCAATCTACTCGGGATGTTAATCAATGCTGTTAACCTAGTCAAATTAAAAATAGCCAAACATGCGGCGCAAAATACTTTAACACTTATCGATGAGGCAATCGATTACATAGTATCCAACATTTCAATACACGCTACGATTTGTAGTTACACAAATGAAATTATAAGACTAGGTTAACTAAAGGTACGTGCTATAACGCGGCTTGAACGCGGTTATCTCTGGCAGTTGGCCAACGTTGGCTTTGAGCCTTCATTGCATCAACAGTCCGATACACTGCCCCGCTTTATTGCTTATGAACTCGGGTAATCGACGTCATCTACCCAATTCGATTCTGAAATACGATATTTTAATGAATGTGCAATGCACTATGATCACTTTAATTAAAGTAATCAAATTTTCTGCTGACTGTTGGAGCTAGTTTCATGAATTTCATTTAAATTCCGATTGATGATATAACTTCTTGGCACAAACAACATTAGTCACAAATGGAATAGACTCTGACTCAAGAAATTGATTGTATAGTTTCGGACACTAGTATGCCCATGGCAATAGCGCCGGTTCCAGCGTTTAGTTATTACGAAAAGCGCGATGAAATGTTTAATCTTTAGATTTCGACATTTCAAGATTATGTACAAATATGTATATGTAAGGCGGGGTTCGGAAGCTTATCGCCGAGTGGCAGCGGACCGAGTCGCCGTCCGAACTCGGCTTAACTCGGCCGAGTTAATGCCTCGAGGCACACTCATCTATTTGTTCTCGTGAGATATGCCCGACGTAAACAATTTCTTACTTTTATCGTTCTCGTGCCTTTGCAAAATACTAAAAGGTCAACCTTTGTCTCTGTTTGTCTGTGCTTCTTAGCAAAAGTTTTGTTTATGTTTGACAATTAGACAGGGATTTTGATGGACATTTTGTGTTACTTGTTATAAGTTGTCTCTCATAATTTAATTAAGTATAGACTTTTTGGATTTTACTGGAATGTGTAGGGACTTACGTTAAGAATATGTAAAAAAGTACGTCGTAACAGAGTAAAATCAAATTATAATTTTGAATATATATTATTAGTGCAGGTCATTTGTGGCATTCATTAAATAGTAATTAATTTAGACTAGTACCAGCACGGTTATATACACATTAGCTAGAATATAAAAGCGTTAACAAAATATGTCACTTTTAATATCGACTAGATGTTTTATTAATGCACTATGACAATTATTCCAAGTTTTAAAGTTATAGTATCAGAGTTTAAAACAATTTCCATTGAATTTGTTCAAAGCCCTAACATAATATTTCTGGGCCGTAATAGCTTTAGTCGTTGCGAACTATAAAGCCCATTAAGTACAGCTTAAGTTGAGTCCTTTATGTTGCAAAGTTGCCCGGTTTTCGTTGAAGTATACGCGGCCTTTCAAACTATTGGCGTGGAGCCTTTTACGCGCATTGTTAATGTATGAGAAATATGACTAAAACAAGTGCACTTTCAAGTTAATGTGGGAATTATTATTGGATGAAGGTTACATGTTTAAGTCTGGCATCTTTGTTAGAGTGGCTCTCACTCGCTGCTTTGCCTTTTGTTCTTATTTTCTGTACACTGTATAGTTTACAGAAAATAAGAAAGGCAATGCAGGCAAAAGGACTTTTATAAGGTTTATGCTCTGTATATAAAATTCTATAAAATGGATGAATTTGAATTTCGACCGACAAAGACGACGTGTCCTTACTAAAACGCTTAATTCTGTGTTTATTTTCTTTTCTTATCTCATTTCTTTTTCTAATAAATATTTAGTATTTTTCAATAAGTTTGTTATATGATTAAAAATGGGAAAACACCTATTTTTACTTGTCGCTAATCCAATTTTGACTTCTAATTTTGTTTCGGACAATCGAATTGCAGAGTATAATGTGCAACGTCTTGTTAACTTCTGGACGCAGGCCGCATATAACCGGTTCGTATATAGGAAATCACTCAGGGAGGGCCATTTCCAGTAGTTCATCCTACGGCTAATACGATAATGATGACTTTAATTTTGAATACCTATATAATATATATAGATACGCATATTTACACCAAACACATTTTACATACGTGTCCCAATCTATTAGTCCAATACGGGCATGAAATTTGGGAGCTACAATACGAATAAAACTGGATCGATTCTGTTCCAAAGCAAATGGACGGTATTAAGTAACACCATCAAATCACTCAGTTTAATGGAATTGTAAGTGAAGCCTATTGATGGTTTAGCCTCGAGCTATCGTGGGTATGTCTGCTCTAGAATGAAATAATTGCACATTTTTTTAGGTTTGCTAGAGTTTTTAATTTCTGTTGATTGTTTTAAATATTTCTTTTACTATAGTAAAATAATGTTGTAATTGCGTGATATTATTGTATTACGACGTACTTGATAAACGGATAAACCCACTTAGGGCTAGTGCATTTGGTTAGTAATCTAATAATAAAATATTTTATTGTACACATGAAATATATACTTATATTAAAACATTAAAATGGCATAAATGGGGGCCTAATGATCACAATGCATGAATTATTTAAAGCCCGATTGGAATAGGACGTACTTCAGAATTTATCTACACATAATTTTATCTTATATATAGTAGTGTAAATAAGATAATTTTTGTGCATTAATTCGACAATTCCTTAAATAAAATTACTACTTTATGTAATATTATTAGATAATTTCCTACAAAATACATCCTTATATTAAGACAATCAGATTCGTAACAATATAAATAATAATTAATCAAAAACTAAGCCCATTAAATTAAGAGTGATACCCTAATCAATTCCAATTTGAGACGTTTGAATGGCACGCCTTACAAATTTAATTTATGTAAAACACTTCGAAAGTAACACGGCGAAATGAATACAACTCTTTTGAAATTATTCAGGGGTTTGAACAAAGGTCTCGAGCACTGTAAACAACAAACTTGTAAGTAAAATGGCATTAGGCATTCAGGACGCGTCTACTTCTCTCGGCTTTTGACTCACGAATGTCTAAATGAATTAAAAATATATAATAATTCGTGGTAGCGCTATATTTTGCATAGATTATTTTTTATAACGTAACTGGTTAAATATTTAAAGCTATTTAAGTACAGATTATTAAAACCGTTAACGATACCCTTAAAGGCTATGTCAATTTCATTACAAAAATCGTACCAGATCTCAAGGTCTTCGGGGTAGCTTATCGTGTTGAATACGCGACAATGTTTTAATGCTTAACCCATAATGCATTTAATAATTCATACAACCGACATGATTAAAACAAACAAGTGTAATACTTGTAAACGTGTAGCATAATATACATTGTAATATGGTACCGGCAGAGTAGAATAGAAAATAGTACCTCCCCTGTACTGAGGGTCGTAAGAGGCGACTGATGTACCGGAACTGATAGTTGGCTGTATATCCATCCGAAGCAATATGGCTTAATTGCAACAGGACAGAAATGAGCTGCAGCGTTCTCGTCGCTAAACTACGGTTTGCCCAGCGCGGCAACCATGGGCAAATTCCCTTTTTCCTGGGAAGGCCTATGTTTAGCAGTGGATGTATTACGGCTGCTATGATGATGATGATGATGATGATGTATAGCATAAAACAGAATATGATGATAATAACCAAATAGTTCCACATTTGCTAATCAGCGCGCTAGATGCATTCGTTTGCATGCAAGATTTAATCACAGTTCCCTGTATCATTTTTTTGGCATTGATTTGGCATCGATTTGGCATTGATTATATAATGCATTAGATTGTAATGTTTCCGATCATTTTGTTGGTTAAGGCTTAGTTTTTGTTTAAGTGAGTTTCCGATCATTTTGTGGGTAACGCTTAGTTTTCGAGTAAATGATTCACTTCTTAATAATTGACACATATATAATTATGCATCGACAAAGTGGTCCAATCAATCGAACTATCTTTAGTTAGTCTAAATCGCAGTCGTCCAACCGAACGAACGCGAGGAAGAGGAAATGAGTCAGTTTCGTCGCCGGCACCATCAATCATTTTTGGGTAATTAATTCGGCGACGTTTTTACTAGGACGTTTATTTTGGAGACATTTTTACTTGAACGCTTTGTTCGGAAAAATGATGTTTTGGTACTATTTCACTTCCGATATTTATACTGAGTCCCGAACGCTACTCAAACGCTTGTCAAGAGAAAATCCATTTGTACTATTTTGCTTTTTGTCCCAGTTTAAGTGCCTGATGTTTCCCTTCGTATTTTATTAATAAATTCCAATCAGACTGTAATTAACCTAAAATTTTAAAGGGATATCGATCAGCCAACTTGGCTAGAGCAAACTCGACTGACTTATACCAAAAATATCGAAACATTTGTAATTGCTTGATTAATTATTACAGAGCGCGATGGGGTTAAAACGCGACGAGGGTCGGAGACGTGGGGCGACATCAATAACCCGTAATTGGCGAAGACCGGCTATTAGCTTATACCAATTAGCGATATCTGGGAGCATCTCGATCGGTCATCGATTTAATCAATCAAGTAGCAGTGATTAAAATGTTGTTTAAGAAAATTTTCCAGCTGGAATACAGAAGTATTTTGAAAACTAGTGAATCATTCTCTTCATAGATATGTAGTTTAACAACTTTACCAACATACGGACTTCGTAATTGGGTATTCATTTATTAATTATCTCATTGTGATAAAGAAGCGGTGAGGTACCGGCAGAGTGGAATAATACTTTCCTCTGTACCAGCTGTCGTAAGAGGCCACTAAGGTACCAGAACCGACAGATGATGGTATATCAATCCAAAACATTGCAGCTCAAATGCATAGGGCGGGGATGGGTAGCTTGCCCAGCGCGGCAAATTTGGTCAACATTCCAACTCTTTTAGGGAGACCTTTGTCCAGCGGTAAACTTTCAATAACTAGTATAATGATGATGAAAATTTAATTTATGAATATTTACAGTGGAAAACATGAATCATCTAAAATATCCTATTACTAAAACTCAAATTAAAATACATTTTATTTAAATATGCTTATTATAGGCACTTTTAAATCGTTGTAAAATACATTTTTTTTTCATATATATTTATTTTCGCTGTGAGGTACCGGCAGAGTAGAATAGTAGCCTAAATGCATAGGTCGGAGATGGGCAGCAGCATGCCCGTTGCGAAAGCTGCGCTCTGTGATTACTAACACGCTTGTCTAGCTTGGCAATTAAGGGCGAAATTCCCCATTTTGGGGAGACTTATGTCCAGCAGTGTACTTCTGATGGTTTTGGTCGGTAGTCCAAAGGTCATGGGTTCGATTCTTAGTTCAGGTTGTCGTCTTTAATCTTATAAATTCCTTACACTATTTGAATAAGATTTTTATACTTTCAATCAATAATGTTTGCTAATAAACTTTAAACAAATCTCTATGGACAAATACATTGAAAGCATTTATTTATCAAATAATACACTGCACACAGATACCTTAAACTGGTATAATTAATGCGTGAGCTTGGCCCAATTAGTGTTATCGGCTGAAATCATCCGCGCTTGCAAATGGCGGAATTTATTACCAATTAATTCAAATACAACAATAGATGGTTCATTAATATTTCCTGATTTAAAATAGGAGTTAATTAACGAGTCTAAATGTAAAATGTCACTTTTTCAGAATTTTACAGGTATCAGTTATTTGTACGTTGACCGGTTAAAGTACAATATTTGTAACGTTGACTTGAGAAAACAATTATAGTCCCCTTCAACTGATCCCTTTCCATGCAGGAGGCTCAGCATCGTGCCCACGTATTTGTGACATAGAATCGTATGCTAGCGAGTAAAACTCTGTCACATATCTTTTCGACATCTTCAAATGATTCAATTGACATGGTGCAGCCAAACAAAATGATTGGAACTTTTGCGACTATGTCAGCACAGTTAAATAGTAATAATAATAAATTCACACAATATCTTAAACTCCTGACTCTGTAAAAAGTTGCTAAAAGCACTTGTATTACGGATATTAGACAAGAGAGTTATTATTTGTTAAATATATTATATTTCAAAAAATTGTTTTAAGCTCAGACACAGAACAAACACAAATGTTCATCACAAAAAGTTTTGTGGGGTGGAGATCGAAATGATGATAACTACCGAATGTTTCATCGGGTCCGTCTTATTTAGCTCTACATTTGGCTACATACATGTACAGTTGTCATAAGGTACCGGCAGAATAGAATAGTACCTCCCATTGCTCCAGGTGTCGTAAGAGGCGACTAAGGTACCAGAACCGGCAGATGGCGGTATATACATCGGTGCATCCAACAGTGCAGTTTAAATGCAAAGGTCGGGGATGGGCAGTAGCATCTCCGTCGCGATAGCTGCGCTCTGCGATTGCCAACACACTTGCCCAGCGCGGCAATCATGGGCAAGAAACCTCCTTTCTTGGAGAATCTTATGTCCAGCAGTGGAATTCCAATGGCTAGTATGATGATGATATACATGTAAATAACTGGGTATGGAGCCTCCTCAAGTAATTTGAAATTGTGCCCATAAATGTAGCGCTTGGCAGGCGCAGGCAAGCGCAGGTAGTAGCTTCTCCTATTTTCGTCTCCGGTGGATATACCGCCATCTATTTAGTAACGGTACCTCAGTCGTCTCTTACGACACTTATTATATACTTATAATATGTAATAGTGCGAGTAAACACTTCTTGTGCACCAATATTTTACACAAAGTACCGTTCTTATTGGAAAACGGTACGGTATAAAGGTTTGTTACGTTGGCGATGAAAATGTTTTCGAGGTGGAAGACTTTTAATCGACCAGCCTGTGTGGGTGCCGGTTGGAAACCAAACAGAAGTTATTTGGATAACGCCTACAATTGTCCTTTGACAATGTAATCATGACCACTGATGTTTCGCATTAACATGTATTACCACAAATCAGTTGATGTTTGCAATTAATTAACCTATTTCGAAAATACTGGCTTTTAATGCTCGACTAGACACGGGGGCATTGGGTTCAGCCTAGACGTAATTAACAAAATTTTGATGCTGCTTGTTACAGATCACATTTTAACATTGGTAATTTTATGTTTCATATCTATAATGATGGACTACATACTTAAATTGGCCGTTTTATATTCTCTTAAAATGAATAAATAAAAAGTATCAGATAATTATGAAATATTGCTAGCCTTTAGTCTTAAAATTAAAGAACTGTAAGGTAGTATTTTTAAAATAGTGTTTTGCAGTTGCTGGCCAGAATCTTAACACTCATTCATACTTTATACCTTTAAAGAGAAAAAGTCCAACTTTGTTTCCTGTAAATAAAAGTAATTATGTTCGGTTATAATATAACACTTAATATTAAAAATATTATAGTACTGTTCCAAGAATCAAATTCACATTGCCTGTAACACAAACCCCACGTTTGCAGACATACTTGTACCCTTTGTGAAATACGCCGTCAGAATATTTTTCGATGTATCTAAGAAAATACCTAGCAATAATAGCTCGTATTACACATCCGAGCAATAAAACTATACCCGATGATAGGGATACGGGGAGTCGTAAAAACTATAGAGAAAGGTAATACAAACACTAAAAGGCTCTGAGTGTATCATTTCCTATCTTTTTTCTATCGGGTCACGCAAAGAGTACCGTTCGCAAAATAAATTAGATGGCTAGTCGGTATGTACGTAGTTATCTTTTCCTCTTTTTGTGTTCGAAAGCAATCGACGGGAAGGTATACCGTTACGGTGTGTACCTTTCATAAAAAAATCGCTGAAGCGCGAACTGTACTTCACGCGATCAAGTCTCGCAATGGTTGGAAATTCGGAAGCAAATGTTGCTTTATTTTTTATTTCCGTTATTTCGGAAATACGAGCTGGCCGGTGTTGAATGGTAAAAGGATTTTGAATTATTGTACGTTCGAAATTTGAAAAACAAAAGCAAACCGTTACTTGTTCAGCGCAGTCGGTATATGAAACAGTTAATATTGCGTTATTAACGAATACTCGAACAAATTTGGAGCTTGGACTGCCCAATAAATTTAGCAAATTGATCAACATACATTACTGTATACTATTTGTAATCTACTATTCCACAAGAAATGTGGTTGGTCATTTCAAACACAAGTGATTACTTGCAGTGAAACTTGCATCCACGATTTTCATTCTTTTAGTCCCAAGTTAGGAATTTTGTGACGGAACCCAGATGTTCCATAAAAGTATGACAAATATTATGTTTGTTTTGGTGCCCGAATAAAAACAGTAATCACTACAATATATTAGGTCCTTACATATGAAATTAGAGTTATGTCGTACTGACTTTGGTTAGAATTTTTAAATTCAAATTTATAAATTCATTCAGTTGGTACATTTTAATATTGAAAATAATCATTTTTTTATTTATAATATAATGTAGACTTGTAATAATTATATAATTTAGAACATTTAGTATTTTAGAACATTTAGTAATTTAGAACAGTTATTATAACGTATTTTTTAGTAATACTTATTTTTCTAATTTATATATATGAACTCTTTTCTGCCTTATATCTTTTATAAATTTCTATTGCTGTCATAGCTGACATACAGAACAGTTTACTTATGAAGGGACCTTTCAACATGGATGTAGGTAATCCCTTAGTACATCTTGTTTGTTTGTTTTTATGTGAGTGAGGTACCACTCAGTTACTGGTCCAAACTAGCGTAGTTAAAATGTAAAACAGAGCGAATGGGCTGTAGTATTCCTGTAGACCACCACGTGCTGGACAGCATGGCAATTATGGCCAAAAGTAATAATTAATTTCTATCAAGCTTGTTACTTTACTAACTGTTCAATTAAGCGCATTTACACGCGTCTTACTAACTTATGTTACTGAGCAAATAGTAGGTGAACTTACTTGGCACTGCTGGGGCCCCTGCCTGTTGGGCGATGCTGGTTTGGGCCGCACTTTCTTCACCGCCAACGGCCGTGAGTCCAGCCCAGTGACAGCCACTGACACAGTTGTGATGCCGGTCATCACACTCGAGGAAGACGATGTTGTGCATTCTGGAAAGAAACGTGTGCTTAGTCATTTGACTCAGACGATGGCGCACATGGCAGTGAACCTATCTAGTGCGCCACATATCGTAGATCGCGGGTTCAGTCCTGAGTAGAAGACCCAGGCTAAATATTTATTTAACAAATATTCGTATTCAATTTTTGTCTGTATTTAAGTATCATATTTGCAATTTTTCTGTTTTATAATATCCACAACTTAAGCTTAAGCTAATTTTCTTGGAGTCAGAAATGTATGAGATGTTATCTGAATTACTTTATTCGTTTTTAATTCGTGTACCAAGAATTTGTGCATTTACAGCACTGTAAAGTTTGCATCTAATGATGTAGCTTAGGATATACAGAGAAATGTTACAAGCGGTTCACATTAATTTTAAGATTCTAATGAACAACACTACTAACAGCTACACAACGGAATCTATTACTGATCGACGGAATCCTACAAACCAGTAAGAAAGAAAACAAACTAAACATAAACACCAAATTTGAAATATGAAAATACTGAAACTACCTGCCGGAGATTACATTGGAATATCGAAACGAAAATGCACCAAAAACGATGATATTACATAGCAGTTCAAACTACAATTAATTATTTCGAAATATGTGGACAGACATGAAAGCAGCAAAGGCTGAATGCAGTACGTAATTACACACTCACATGGCGGGAGCGTTTCACTGATAAATTTCCCGTAGTTTAATTTTTGAAAACAGACCAGACGTCCCTTTGATGGTATTACGTATCAACACAGGCTTTGCCGGCGGCTTTGCGAGTATGTTTTTGAGCCACACAGCCGGTGTGGAGTGAATTGAAATATGACTAATACACAGGTATGACAAGTTGCGGGCAAAACAGATTTTTTGTTTAAAATGGATTTTTTGATTAGACTAAATCGATAAACAAGCATACTGTCTGCGTGATAGCAAGCATCACCGCAGCCAGCCAGTATCGAGATACTCGTATCATCCTAAGGATATCACTAGCTATTTGCCAATCATGTGGCTTGAAGATGTTATGGTACATTGTCTAGTAAATTTACTGCCTTTCTCATCTTTCAAACCGAAACAGCAATGCGAACACAGTTGCTTGGCGGTAAAAATACACGAGAATCAGGAACAATTGAAACGACCTTTGCAAGAGTTAAATATGCCTCAGAAACTATTTACGCATAAATTGTAAAATTGATCGTAACATAAGTTATACACCTAAAATATATTAGAATGTAAACACACACGCCGCATATAACCGGTCCTATTCGAGATTATTAATGGAGGCCTATGTTAAGCAGTGGACGTTTTTTGGCTGATATAATGATGATGAACATTGTTTACATTACAAAGGTTTCACTTATAAAGCACTTATAATATATAATCAAACCAAAATTAAGACCAATAACCATTAAAATTTTTCTTATATACGTTGTCTTATATAGCTTATCATACTGACAGCTGTCATTCTAATCAAGCCATATATAAAGGATTTTAGTAGTATTATGTATTATATTTTATGGAAGGAATAAGATTAGGCCGCACTATTCCGTTGTGGATATAGTCAAATGTATAAAGCTATAATATATTGATATAAAATATCGATAAAGTAACTTTAGTATTATCAATATTCGCCGAGTTGATATATACTGCTGCATCCCTAATCACGGTGCTGTAGTATCAGCAATATCAGAACAATTTCACGTTCCGTAATTTCCATCGGTTTTAATTTAGAGCGGATGGTCTGCAAACAAAGCGTAAAACGCACGGTCGGCAAAATTCGCAAAATTATACTTTTCTTTTCCGTCTAAAAACTGCTGAATTAGGTGAGAGCGAAGATTGTTTGGGGAAGGGATCAATTCGAAGAACTGGAAAAGTAAAGGCTTGTTTATACAGCTGTTGTTGGAATGAGGGATCTTATCACTGGTACGAGTGCCGGTTTAGGTAAAATGTTAGTCATTTATAGACGATTCTTAAAGATCATGAAATTTATATTCATGATCATGAATATTTTTTGTCAAGACACATAGTCATAAACGGTACTTTGTTTGATTGAATTAATTTTGGCAAGCATCAACAAATACCGCATTTGCAGCCTTCAACCATAAGGCCCAGTGCCACTTCAGTGAAGGCATAAAAAAATGGCTGATGAAGTTAAGAAGCTCTCTAAGGAAGTTAAAAAAGGTTAATATCCCTTTATTAGTTTTTTATGTGAGCAATTATTTCGAGTATTATTTGGATGAAATTCGATAGTAAAAGTTATATAAACTGCGTTTTAGAGCTGTTAAAAAGTGGCGAAACGTTAATCATCATCATCAGCTTATGTCCACTGCTGGACATAGGCCTCCCCAAGAAAAGGGGAATTGCCCACAATTTCCGAGCTGGGCAAGCGTGATGGCAATCGCAGAGCGCAGCCTTCGCAGTGGGAATGCTGCTGCCCATACCCACCCAGCTACACTGATTCGGATGGAAATACTGCCATCTGTCGGTTCTGGTACCTTAGTTGCCTTTTACTACACCTGATCCAGAGGGAGATACTATACTACTCTACCGGTACCACACGGCCAATTAATAATAAGTACACACTCAAGACACAGCTAATGTTTTCAATTTATTATGTTGTATTTTCCGCGGTATCGCGCGGCTGATTGCTCTCAACATGCCGTAAGTGAATCAGGCTTTGTTTGCTCTATGGTAACTAGCTAGCCACGGTTCATTAGTCTTTTGAATAATGATAGGTGACGTACTGCGTGTTAGCTGAAGCCATGATAATGCGTAAATCAGTCCACGTTATGTATATAAACTTTATGGTTTATTCCGTTCGTTATGTATCGAAAAAAAGATATATAGACTTATCATCATATCAGCCGTAGGACGTCCACTGATAGACATGGCCTCCAATCAAGTGATTTTCTATAGGATCGAAGGTTGAATGCGACCTAAGTATTTCTAATATTAAATTGATTTTATATTATATACAACAAATGAATTAAGTAATTTAAAGACATATAACAATATTTTTACCATATCTGTTGGTGAAGTCCGCAAAGAAGAAGAAGACTTTTTTGTTTACTTTTTTATTGCGAGTTTAAATATACCGATAGCATAGAATATATGTATGCATGATTGTATAAAATCAATTCATATAATATATGTCACACTTATCTTTTACACTAAACCTGCTGCTAGAATTAATAATTATAACGAACAAAAATGTTGTAAATAGTTTAATAGTCTAACTATATCATATTAATATTGTAAGTAAATAAATAGGGTCTTAGCGCCTGTAATTTAACGCTTAATTGTTTAAGTATGTATTTTAAGCAGGATTCTATGAAATTTTAATAATGAGTTTTTAATAATTAATGGCAACATTAACCATAATACAGCCCATTCACTCCCATCCAGACAGATTCCAATACTCTGATGAATATTACAGATTAATTACCACGTCTTAGTGTACTAGTATTAGTAGTATTTACTCAATATGTTGCTTTAAGATGGTCTGGGACGGACAATGCGCTTTGGTGCTCAAAGGCGTCACATGCTAACTTTAATCATTGGAAGTGATCCGCCTGGCTTTGAGGGACATACGTACGTATATATGTTCCTCCTATGTATAAATTATGTGACGGTTGGCTTCTATTCTCGATTAATGTCTTATGTTATCTTGCTGATAAGTTCTTGATATAATTATTCAATGGGAGCTAAAATGTGTAACAAGATCTAAGTACTTTTGTCTAATTTGTATGACTTGCAGTGACTTCAGTACATAGTGATCATTATGAAGGTAATAAAGAATGAAAAATATCCGGACCATATGAGTATTTAAACACTGCAATATTTACAAACTAGACAAATTATTTAAATATTGTTTACAAACTTAGACCAGTCTGTTAATGCTTGAATAAATTTATGATAACACATATTTAGTACATCAAAGTTGCCAAATATAATCGCAATATTTTTTCACGTTTCAAAGGGTGATGTTGCTAATAGCCCAGCTAAAATATGTAGACAAAGCCTGCACCAATCGACTGTGTGAAAGCAACGAAGATCAGCCCATGAAAATAGCTGGACTGGCCATCCGTATTGATTCCAGGCTTCGGTTGTGATGGCGGTTCTTTGTCATTCCCCAGCGCCATTAGTCTGTTTATGTTTGCACGGCCGCATGCGTATCCATCTCGCTGGCCGATACTAATGGTAGTCAAGAAAAATGATAGGCCATCTCTTAGGGAGTCCGCAACTAAGTGGCCGCTTTCAAGTGTACTGGTGATGAATAGGTCATGTCACTGACGACATCATTGTGTATCGGATGGAGAAAAATACTCATGTAGGCGCAATTCGATGGTTACAGGCGTTTTCTTGCTTATTTTTGTTCAGTACTTTTCATACAAGAATAATCACAGTAATTAATCATTGTAAGAAATTTGTTTTTGGGAGAACTATATCTTGATTTTCTAATATTTACGCGTTCACTGATCATAATAAAATTACTTTTTTCATCAAAATAAAACGCGGTTTAACCTCACCTGCCTTACTAATACTACAATGGCGAAATATTATTACTATGTTTAATTTGTAATAACAGACGAAGACTGAATGAGCCTGGTCCCACTAATGAGACAGTATTTGCTCGAGTGAATTAATATCGTAATAAAAGCAGTTAATATACAAGAAATAAAGTCATATTTTGTATAGAATAATGTTGCAGCCTCAAATCTTGAAGACACCTTCCTATTATCCCTAAATATATTAAAATAGATGTCAAGTGATGAAAAAAGTTTTAGCCGACGCGAAAGTTTTACGCAAATAAAAAATCATCTGCTCTGGCTATTTACCAGCACGTTTTAGGAACAGGTTCATGTAATTGTAGGCGCCGCGGCTGGCGCTCTGCACCTACGCGATTTATTTAGGGGCGGGTTATGATAACGAACTTTTAGTAACTCGGTTTGTTTTCCAACTTTTTGAGGACTCAGGCCGGTTTTAATTAAAACTGAGTGTTTGACTACGGTATTGGAAACGCCTGCTTTTTCAGAAATCATTTTTGATTAACTAGTTGGTATTTTCGTTTGTTTGTTTTATTAAAATCAAAATGGCCAAAGTTTTGGAAGTGAACCAATATTTGTTGACAAATACATTAAGTTATCCACGAAATAACTTTATGCCTTTTTGTTTCAAGTGTTATGGTGTTACTTTAATCATTAATTGCAGTGATTTGTATACTTATTGGCCTTTGGGGGAAGGGATAATTTTAACTTGTGACTATTAAGTTTGCTATTTGACATTAAAACCTATTATATTGCTATTTTATTTTCTTTATTAGCTTAAATTTATGTGCTATGAGATATATATTAAACATGATGGTAGACGCAGGCAGTTGTAACACAGTTTAATACCTGCACAGCTGCCGTCGATCACTTCTTAAATGATTACATTTTATATTCATATGAATTATATCTGGATTATGGAATAAATATTATTTTTATTATTTCATCATGTGCAATAATAATGTAGACATAAAAAATCAGTGACATCGCGACCCAAAAGTTAGTAAACTCTGTCTTATGGCGCCTCTACATTATGAAGACATAAATATCTCTTGATAGGCACTTAATTCTTAACTTAGCTAACTGGCCTTCTAGAAATTCTTAATTGCTTTAACAGTCCAAAGTTAAATGTAGTTGTTAATCGCCTCAGAGTAAGACGTCTCTGATACATACAATATTGAATAAGATTCGGTAAATTCCATATGGCACCTTAAAAACATTGCAAGAGTGATTTATTGAGTTAAATTCGAAAAAATAATGAGTTAAATGTTTTTTTATTCTTTATTTTTACAGTAAGATTACAAAGGCCCTACATTTATTTCTCTAACACCTATTCCCAAAAACTGTGAAACAAATTAAACCCTTTTAGAGGATTACTCCAGCGACATCCTCAAGTCGACCCACTCCACTTGTTCGCCTTTTTAGCAAATTAGCCACTTTACATTAATTGTGCCAAGTGGCACTGGAAAACGTTGAATATTCATCAAACGAGTTAAAGATTTTTATTCATTTGGAGCTGATAGAAATACGCAAGTTCTTCTAGACCCCGTTGTCCTTGAGGTGACAAGCACGACACGGGTCACCAGAGATACATACGGTGTGTGATAAAATACCGAGTAGGCTATGGTTAAGGCATAGCTGTACCAGTTTATTCTAGTGTAGGATAAAATGGTGTAGCGATGTGAGTAAGATGTGAAACTACTACTACTTGCTTTCCCTAAGAGTATAATAGTACACTTACAAAAAGTTAAGCTATGCTATTCGTAATATTGGATAACGTCGTATCACAATATATATATATATTTCTTTCTTTTATTTATTTTATTTATTTCAAATATTTTTTTATATAGAACGTTACCAGGAGATTAGGCTGCAAAAAAGGTAACAACGAATACGATTCTTAAGATACATCAAAATAACATCAGGATTTTTAGGTGTCCACGATATTTTTATTTTTATTTTGTTCGAGATATTTGTCTATTGTAGTATGTTGACATTCTCAAAGATACTGTAAATCGCTAGAAAATGAAATCGAAATGCTGTTTTTGTTTTTCAGATCATCATTTCTTCATACTTTATACCCATTTTTTTTAATATCTACATTACTTGGTTAAAAATGTTAGTAACATTTAAAACACATTTGTGAAAAAAACGGTTCGTCATAGTCTCAGTGTAGTTAATTTTAAATTTACCTTACTATCTTTCTATCCGAGTGGCGTGTACAAACCGATTAACCGCTGCATATTTTTAGTAGTACGAGGATACAGACTGTGTAAAATACAGTATTTTATGTTTGAATATCTAATTGTTAAGAATATAACTTTTTTAAGAATGATTTCACACGGATTGTGATACCTATTTAGGTATTGCGGCGTTTTAAGACGTTTAAAGATGCTTTATTATGAAACGACAATTTTCAACGTAACTTCATGATTAATGAATGCCTAGATGTTAGAAGATATTATAATTATAAATCTAAAATCTTCTAAAATTTTTAAATCTAAAGTACTTGAAATCATATTATTAAATTACCAATACCGCTATTAAAAATTAGGGGATGGCGTTAGAAAGTTCAAAAATGTTGGGTTGTGTGTATTTTTAATGCCACATCGTGATAAGAATTCAAAAATACAAGGAAAATAAATTTGATCTTTGCTACAGAAACAGTTTACAACTGATTCCCAGACCTGCTGAGTATTTTACCTACTGAGTGTACATAAAAAAAATAATAAAAATTGATTTAGCTGTTTCGGAGGAGTATGGTAAATAATATTGTGACACATATATATTAGATATGTATTTTGAACTATTTAAAAATGTCGTTTTATTGGTTTACATATTTTTAAGTGTTCTGTTTGCTATTTGTTGTCATCAATTTCTTTTAGATAGTATATATGGGCATATAATGAACATATATCCTACAATAAACTAGTTTCTAGCTCTAAAAATAGCGACACTTCCATACAACTTTATTTAGAATTAAAAAGTATATATATTAGTCCTTTTTCAAGGTCTAATGGTTGTCTGTGCCAAATTTCATCAAAATCGGTCGAGAGGTTAAAGCGGGAAAGCGTAACAGACAAACAGAGTTACTTTCGCATTTATAATATTAGTAGGGATAGTAGGGATTAATATGTAGCCATAGTTACTGTAATTACCTCTGCTATGCCAAGGTATAAATCGATCGCTCCTCATGTAAATCAATTATCCTATCCAAAGTCGATGGGTAAAAAGGGGAGGGAGGTAGTCTCGGGATTAAATAACGAACGTTATTTACCGGTTGTTAGCTGTTTGTTATTAATAGGCCTGTTTGTTGTATTAATAATTATATGAAAAAGAAAGTATGTGGTTATAATACCTACACCTAATGTGTGTAATTGTACACAAGTTTACTCTTTCATGAACAATAGTACCCCCTCCTGTACCAGGAGTCGTAAGAGGTGACTGAGCTATTAGAACCAATAGATGGTGTTTGAAATAGTGTGGCACAAATGCACGGGGCGGGAATGGGCAGCAGCATCCCCGTCGCGAGAGCTACGCTTTGCGTTTGCCAACAAGCTTGCCTGGCGCAGCAATTATGGGCTGAATTCCTCTTTTCTTGGGGAGGCCTATGTCCAACAGTGAATTGATTCCTCTGTTGGTTTGTGGCCTGGTATTCGTTACAGTTTTAAGATGTTCAGTAAGTTCATATATTTATTAATTTGTTTAGAAACCCGTTTTGTACTAAGGATGTTTTGGCTTGGATATTAGATATAATAGAATATTCTATTTGCAAGTTCTATTCAATAAAATTTTCTAACATTTACGCATTAGTGACAAAAATAAATCTAGGTGCTAATAAAGTTCTCAATCTTGAGAACGGGTGCCACAAGGTAAACAAATCGTCGAATAAAAAACAGTTACATAAACAGCGTAATAAAGCCGTTACTATTCTTAGTTATATTAGTCAAAATCAATGTCCCTTATTCAGAATAGTTGACTACAATATCCAAACCTAATGATAAAAAAAATAAACTCGTCTCGTATTTAGAACGAACACTTCGCGGCTTCAATGAGGTTGTCATGGCCATGCAATTAACCTGCGGTTAGCGCACTCCAGTGTAATTCTACTGAGCGCGCGTCCCCAGCGTCGTGTTCCAGTTAAACAATTGTCCCGCGGGAACTCCCTCATCAACTCTCGAATTTAATACGCCTAGATAAACGACGCCGAATTACGAGCACTTTGGAAATGATCCTATATTGCATTGCCAGTATATCAAATATTTACATCAAAGTATTAGTGTTGATTTCCCCATAGAGATTAGATAAAGTTTTGATTCAGTGAAATTGTTTATATTTTCTAAAATTAACGCGTTCCCGTCTCATAATAAAACAACTCTTTTAACGGTTTAACCTTCTACGCAGTAACCTTTATTTTTCTCATCTACGAGAAAAAGTGTAAAAAGTTGAATAAACTGCGTTTGAAAGCCGTTAAAAGAGTAGTTTTATTGTAAGAACCTCGCAATATTATAATATCACTAGCACCTTGCTAACTTTATCATTGATTGATATTACGTCACATAAGCCAGTAATTTCACTGACTCTTTCCCACTTCAAACCGGAACACAGCAATGCGAACACTGCTATTTTGTGGTAGAACTAGGTCAAAGGTCGGCTGCATTGGTAGCTCACCCTGAGTTACCGATACAGACGATCTTCGAATGAGGTCTACCTCACATAGATTGTTATTAACTTTTTTAATAAATCTACTAATGATCCCACCGTTTCGCTTCGATTAAAGGTTCTAGTCCGCACGTTATTTTCTTACATAATTAATAATCACCTTCATATTTCAGGTAGTTTATACGAAATATTAATTTATGATACACTGAAATCTTCTAAATATATCACTCCACCCATTGGTGAAAATTATAGACTTCGAATTTGTAACGAACAGACATATAAAAAAAGCAAAGAGAAACTTTGTCTTGTGTATTGCTCTGTAGCACTTCTAGTAAACTTGCTGACAAACATTCATTATCATCATTATCATTACAACCATTGGAACACAACAAGACATGTCCTCAAGAAAGGGTGAAATTTGCCCATCGTTGCCGCGCTAGGCAAGCGTGTTGGCAATCGCAGAGCGCAGCTTTCACGACCGGAAAACTGCTGCCCATCCCCTCCCTGTGTATTTATTCTACAGTGTCTCGGATAGTTATACCACCATCTGTCGGTTCTGGTACCTCAGTCGCCTTTTACGACACCTGGTACAGAGGGAGGTACTGTTACTATGCCGGTACCTTACAGCAGACATTGTTATGTCTTAACTGAATACGTATATTTATTATGATATTTAATTAATAAATAAAAGTATTTATTATCATTAATAAATAAAAATGTTTCGACTATAAATCTACATATAAACTATCCTATGTTTTAAGTTGAATTAAACTGTACATAGTATGTAAAACCATATTAAAATCGGTTTGGTTGTTAAGAAGTTTATCCCGGACAAACACCGTGACAAGTAACTTTTGTAAATAAAGATAGAAACTTTACTTATTATTTACTTTGTAAAGCACATTCTGAAATTCGATAGTGATTTTGTAATATTTTTCGTTGATTATATAGTCAAACAAAAATAAATTGACATGTTAATGAACTTAATTTCATATTTGTGTAAAGTGAACTTCAGTTATTCCTATTTAGTTTTATTATACAGTAACTGTATTATTTAGTTATAACACTCATAGCAGCCAAAGAACATCCACTGTTGGACATAGAGCTCCCCAATATAGCGAGAATTGCCCACAACTGCCACGTTGGGTAGGCCTGGTGGCATTTGCAGAACGTATCTTCGCGATGGGAATGCTGTTGCCCATCCTCACCCCGTTGCATTTGTGCTACGCTGTTTTTGATGGATATACCGTCATCTGTCGGTAGTTTAGTTGCCCCTTATGACACCTGGTGCACTTTTCTCTGCCAGAATTAAGCAGCTTTAATACTTCTAATGCTCTTAAATTATTTATTTTATACATGTCTATATATATATATATATACAAAATTTCCCCTCGTTTGGGGAATCTTCATTTAACAATAGACGACCTATGGTTGATGAGATGTTAGTGCTATCAAGTAAGTTAATAGACAATTCAATGTTAAATACTCAAGCGTATTAGATATTCAGCCACACTCCTTAAATAAAGTCCTTTTATTCGGACACTCCAAGTACCGATTACACCCCTCTTTCGTACGGTCAAGCGATGTGCAAAGAGCAGAGTTGTACTGTCGTCTGACAAACTTAGTCTAAACCTCCTGTCCTCATCCTGCTTTAACGACACAAACTTAAGGGAACCAGGAAGGGTAATAAACATACATTGTCGTTTGTCGTGGAATCCAAGAACTGTACTGAAATTAATCGCTGATGAACGATAGCGGAGTTTTTTTTATATATATTTCATTGTTTTGATAATAATAATAAATTCCTAAAAACAAAAATGTAATTAATAATAATAATAAATTCTTTAATTATAATATGGAAGAATTTTTTCTCACTGAAATACGGAATTTTCCTTAGTGTATCAGGATGTTACATATATCCTGGTTCATTAACTCTGGTTTATTAATTACTAGCAGCACCCGGCGGTTTCCCCGTATTAATTTGTAGATCTTTCATTTTAACTTTACACCCCCTTTTTATTACTTTAGGTGGTGAATTTTCCAAAGTCCTTTCTTAATGATCTTCTAGGTTTAAAAATAAACCATTGAGCAAAATTTTTTAAGGTTTTCGATAAACATAGGTACATGGTTAAGGCTGAACAATATCTGTCAGGTCAGCTAGCATAATAATATAGTTTTAAAATAAACATAAATATAATACTGAAACATTCTTACATGGATTTAGCAAAAAGGATTTTTATTTTGGGAGAAGATAGCAAAAGCTTATTTGATTAAATTTGCCGCCCAAAGAAATCTCGGTTTTTCAGTACGCTTGTATTGTTTGCTGATATATTGTGTTCCCTAATAGAAAGCCTAATTATGTGGTAATATTGATCAAAGAGGGCATTTTTAATAGAACCTTACTGCGAAGCCTCGTCGAGCCTTAGTTAATTGGTACTAATAACGTATTGTGGGTAGGGTTTATTGTTACTTGTAATTAGCAACAAGCTCTCATTACAGATAGGTATTTCATATTATAAATTAAAAGGCGTTTACAACGTTAGACTTAGATGGTTCTTATGTATGTCGGATGGCGTGGCGTGACTTGAGGTGGTAAAAACTATGTTGTTCTGAGAGTATTAGTAGTGCTCTACGGTTTCACCCGAGTAGTTCCCTTTCCCATAAAAATATACAAACAGAATATAGCTTTTAAGGAAAGAAAAATTTACACATTGACCTGACACCGTGCTTAGTCGTTAAAAGCGTTTTTGTTACGGACATCAGACAAAGGAGGAATTACAAATATAATACTAAAATACATATTTTTAACACCCAGACACAGAACAAACGCGACTATCATCATATAAACATTTGTCCTGGGTGGGCACCGACCTTTGGCACATAAGATAGGATCACTACCATCTGCGCCATGGGGCTAGTCAAAGCTTATATTATTTGTAGATAATATAAAGTTAAATTAGCCAAATAGTTTTAAAATCAATTAACATATACAGTTCCGCTATAGGCAAGGATCTGTATTTTTTAAAATAAAATTAAATCTATGAAACTCGGTGAGGATGTAGCGCCCTAATAGCGTAAACTTTTTTATTATCAGTTGACTAGATTTTTATTTATATCATAATAAAGAAATAATTAAATATTTCCTCCTTACTATATCTACATAAATATATATTTCACGTCACAGTTTTGCTTAATGTGTACAGTAATCAGTAATCAAGATCAAACTTGAGAGATAGGTTAGATTACATCATTATTTAAGACAAAACAACCGTAGGGTCTTAATCTTCTTAAAGTCTTAAAAGGCGGTAATGCGGGTTTATTTCAGACGAACCTGATAGGAGTATACCTGAACACTTCTCGAATGCTTTGTGACATTTCTATGAGAAGACTCCTCATCGGCACGTCGTCGTACACGACATCGGAACGGGCCTGACTGAATCACTCAAAGTCGTAGCGCCTAAGGCTTCGACTTGAGTCGGAGCGTTTGCGTTTGAGGGGCAGGGATGGCACACATTCCACAGTGGAAACGCATTCTAGAATGTATGTGTGTGTGATTATGGAGTGATAGTAAATGGCTTTATACTACGGCATTTTTAGTATGCTATATAGGTATAAAGAGTACCTCCCCGTGTACGTAGTGTTGTAAGAGACGACTGAGGTACTAAAATCGACTTATGGTGATATATCCACCCGCACCCGTGCGTTCTTAAAATGAAATAGGGAGAATGAGCAGCTGATACCCCTTTCGAAGCTACACTCCGCTTTTAATACCACGCCCGTCCACCAACGGTATTGAAAGAGTAAAATTTCCCTCTTTCTTAGGGATTTTTGGCTATCAGTGGATGATTTAGATACAGGAAGATACAGACGTCAGCCTATGTAACAGACGTGACGCGAAACTCAATTTACATTATTTAAATAGGCTACATGTTATCATTATTTATCAAAGTATTTTGTCTACAAATACAGAAACTACTTACTACCCAACTTAAATTATCGTTGATCCCGATGACTTTTTAAAGTTTCCAGAATCATTTGATTAAATAGATCATTGAGTAGCCCTAGATTAATTTAACAATTTTGAATTTCCGGTTTTTTATCACGAATATCCACACTCACAAACTAAACCATTTTATAATATTAGCATAGACAATACTAACGTAATGTAAACATTTTAATGTAAAAACAGTCTGTAGTAACATTTGACTTTTAACGTACACACCATGGAGATTTCAAATCATGTCCTATGTTCGCCATTCCAAACACAGCCTAAGAGTTTCAACAAAGATGTGTTCGAGTATTTTACCAAAATCTATGTTGTACTTCTTTGCGTGTTCGGATCAGCATTGAAAAGAAGTGGTCCCCGTTTGAAAAATAATATCTCTATGCCTTAAAATAGAATAACATTTCCCGTGAAACATAACTACATCGCCCGGGGCTCCTGCCGGGTCACAATATGAATAATTTCCCAATCTCCCCAGTATTTGTTCTTTGTCTCTGGCCCAGAGACAATTTCGCGTCGGCTCGTAAACGCCTCTGACATTGCCGCTTTGCGAAATCCAATGGCTTTTTTATGTATTTGGACTACATTGATGTGGCAGATATCTAAAATTACGAGTTTAGTGAAAACAATTGGTTGCCGAGAGTCTTTAAAGCTAGATAATATTGAAGATTATGTACTCTTAGATATCATAAAGTCTTTCATTGTATTAAAAGGTAGCGTAGTAGACATAATTGTGATGTCTAATGCGCAGACCTAAGTCTTATGTACAAACACTAAATGAGCTTATTAGTATTTAGTCCCAGATTATAGGCACTTGTATAAAGAGGTACCAAACTACAAAATATCTATCGTCAACATATATATCCTAAATGATTAGTTCAGGGAAAGAAAGCTTGCGAGTAATATAGTGTCAAAATTATTTTTTGACAAAACTGGACAGGTGTCTCGACGAATCATCAAGCTCTATTTTTACCGCTTATGACAGAACAACCGGTACTTTAACAAAATACATTTGCTGCTAATTTTTCCAGTTAAATTAAGAAACAGCGAGATCAATATTGGCCAGATATTTCAGTCAGAGATGTACCAGGAGTAACTTTATTATCATCATCATCATTATAGCCATTGGAAGTCGAATGCCTGACATAGGCCTCCCCAAGAAAAGGGGAATTTTGCTCATAATTGCCGCGCTGGGCAAGCGTGTTGGCAATCGCAGAGTGCAGTTTTCGCGACGAAGATGCTGCAGCCCATACCCACTCTATACATTTGAGCTGCCCTGTCTCGTCGGGTGGTTATCCCGCTATCTATGGTTCTGGTACTTCAGTCGCTTCTTAAGACACCTAGTACAGAGGGAGGTACTATTCTACTCTGCCGCTACCTCACGGCAATGGGTAACTCAAGATTATTATTATTTCAGCAAAGGTTTTCGCGTAATAAACAAAAACAGATACAAGAGATTTTTACAAACTTAAAATATGTACATAATAATATTTTAATGTAAAAAAGGTACACCAATATTATATATATTCTTTCTATTATCTAAAAATAAACTCAGTACCAACTGCTTACATTACAGAATTTTTATTTTACGTATTATTCTCAAATCTTCACGATAACCTTCGATATTATTATATCATAATATTACAGTAGAATCCTTTCCATTGTTCCAATAGGTTCCGTGCCTGGGGCACGTTATTTAATATGACCGAATAACAAGGGCAGGGTCCATTCTCGTTAGGGGGCACCATAGTTTGTGAGTGCAGATTAATTTAATCTATCAGCAAACAATAATAATGTTCTCATCATCTATTTTCTATCCTCAAGTAATAAAGGCAATAAAAAAGGTGGGTTTTGTAAATCTTCTGCGATATCCTGAATATTTGGTACTTTAGGAGTTACCTTTTTTTTCTTATCAAATTTTCGATTGCAATTAAATATATTGCAATATTATTGCTTTCATTAATATTGCAATATATTTAATTGAAATAATATTGGTTCAGGAATAATTTAAATATTTTATAAATACCTACATGTGTAGGGTAAATTAAAGTTTAGGGAGTGAATGAGCGTAATTAAATATGTGTTCTCTATTCCGTCACCTTTACGTTGTAAGACATGGGAATAAATGCAGGTCAATGTTTTGCCATTAACATTTCACAGACACTACAAAATTTGTTTTTGGATGTAAACAGGCCCACCTCGCTGCCTTTCGTTCTAAATTTGTCCCTTTTCAATTAAGGTTGTCTAATACAGCTCTTTGGAAATTAAATTATTTATCAGAGAGGCTGACAGAGCCGTCTTCCCAGTGCTGCGGTCTGGCACTCGCTATCCTTTCCATAAAACATAACTTAACTTTAAACTTTGTTTGCGCGTGTATTTTAAGCTCGGGTCTATTTGGTAGATACGTCGAAACAGATCGTTTGTTTGCTTTTCGATACGTTTGATGTAGAATTGTTTACGCCTGTTTTCTTAGTGAGACTCGATGGAGCAGTCCGATTTAATTAGGCTTAGGCTACAGGTTTGTGCAGGTAAAACTAAACATTTTTTTTATGTTTCTTGTCTGAGGCTTAAAGGTTGACGTTGCTATAGACTATAGAGTTTTCAGTTACAGTTTAGTTTACAGTTTACACTTTAGAGTTAGATCGTTCTGTTGCATTGTTATTATGAAAATAAAAATAATAATACATATCTTCCGTATTTAAATTTGGTAAACATTACATGTGTATGAGAAGAAGTATAACAGATTGATTGTAGTATGAATAAAAAATTATATAAATCTTCAAATGTTGCATATAAGAGTGATACATTCTCTGATATATTATGGGTCAACCGTCGGTTTAATATTTTGAATTGATTATCTCATAGTGTCAACTACAATGACTGCATTTATTTAAGCAAACAAGTGAGTCCTATTTTATATAACGAATACCTTATCTTGATCACAGATATTTTCGACACAGAAAACCTAACTCAAGTACGTTAAAAGAAAAAACAAAGCTGCCTATGTGAAAGTTAATTGAAGTTACTCTTATATGTACACGAAACTTCGCCAACCTAAATGTCAGAGGCTTCTTGTATGCTGTGTTTCGGCAAGTCAGGGGAATGTGCTGGGTTGGTGGATGGGGTATGGGTGGGTGGAAGGGGAGGGGGTTAATCACATTAGCCGTGTCACATGGAAACGTGAATCTTTGGAGAGTTATAGTAACCCGAAAGTCAGGGCCAGTTTCATTTACTAAATGCGGTAAAGATCACGTAATTAAAAGTTGAAAAGCTAGTTCTATTGAAACTATACAAATTGCGGAGTTTGCCAATCTTGTTCCAATATAGATAGACGTTGGTGGCGTTTTCCTAGCAAGCTTTGTAGGTTTGAACATGATTTTATAGCGTAGTTTTGCGTGTTTATATTTGTTGCGTAGTGCTACTAAGTTCTGGATAGGTAGCACTGGGTTTAAAACTCGATAAGTAAGGTATAAAAAAAGTACTTTATCAAAACTATGTTACTTTTTGCTAAATATTTATTTTTTGAGACAAATTATCAGAAACGACTACCAATTCAGGTGACATTTAAATATAAGTTTTTATGTAATAATTCTTCTATGTACAATGACTCGTGCTATAAAATACATGCAATCAATTTCTTCGGGTCGTTCGTCCATATACGTACTCGTTTTATTCATAGCTGCCTCTATTCATATTCGACTCATATAAGGGGTACGTTGGACATAATTCATGCGATTTGACCATAGAATCGATCATCTATACGGTCCGATCGTTCTGTATTCCGAGCGTGTATGCAACGAGTAAATAATCTACTATTTATGAAAATGGCCGACGGCGTACCAACCTCTTAGGACTTAAACGCAAAAGAACCGATAAAAAGATACGGTACGTTTTTAGGGCATACATATTGACATGTTCATAAATAAACGAATGATTTCTGTTCTGAAATTTATGGCTTTTCGTGCCTATGGGCTAAAGATTCGGCGGCTGTCTTGGGATCTAGAATTCTTCTGGAAACACATTTTTATATTTTTTGTCATTCATTTTGTTTTTCCAATAGCATATGTGTTACTTTATTTTATGTCCTCTTTGATGTAGTGAATATTCGTGTGCATTTTGGTGTGTAATTCTTATATACTGATTTGGAGTTACAGATCGCGATAGACAAGTAGTTGTAAACTTTTTGTAAAGTGTTTCTTTATTTTTATAGGTTATTAACACGTGTACTTAGTGAAAGTTCTAAATTATTTTAGGCATTAATAATTTTGTTTCAACATGTAAAATGGAATTCAGACACGTGAATTAAAGACCAATACGATACACACATACTAGTTAATCCAACAGACTTTGCCCTAATATAACTATCTAATATGTGTTTATCATAAAAAAAACAATAAATGGTGATATAAACTATCCTATCTCTAAAATTGTATCAAACTGAACACATTAAGCTAAATATTAGAATCTGATCAGAATTTCATTCGGGACAAAGAACGTGAAGAAACTAAAATTACACGAGTTCTATTTCGTAAATTGACTTATTTATAACGCGGAAATAATTAGTTTTTCTACTATAGTCGCCGGCATTTTCATCTAAATATGAAGGCAAATATGATACAATAATTTCTAGTATTTATTATTCTTGTACCCTAGAACGCTATAAGCTCCAGTAACGCTTACCATTGTGGGACCATATGCTTTTATGTGAAGTCAGTAAAGTACAAATTTGGATGTTATAGATTTAAATAATCTTATAAAAAACTCTGGAAAAAAGCTATATTTCTAATTAATTATCAATAATAACGTTATCAGTGAAACTTTTATTATTTAGATACGCCGAATTATTAATAGGACAGTATCTAAGCCCCTGATACCAATCTTACCAATCTATAGTAGAAGCCTTTACCTCTAGAAGCGGTATAAAATCGGTTCATTATTATGCTCCTATTATATTATGTTTGTATTGCCGGGCTTTAGACGTTTCACTTGATGGATACCCTTCCTTTGTTTGCACTGACCACGGTTTGTTTGGTCTCGACAACTTGCTACATTATTCATAATAAAGGCTTGCATACCGATGGAATAATTTTTAACCGGCACGAAGAAGCTACTAATAATCAGCATCTTAATGGGAATTTTCCAATAATGAACGCATTAAAATTTAATTTTATGCTCATGTAAATTGGGTCTTTGTTTCATAAACAATTTATTCTGGCAATGTGTAATCTTTTAAAATATAGGCCAATCGGGTTATTATGGAGCTATTACTCATTTTTGCAGCCGCAGAACGTCTACTGCTGGACCTAGGCATCCTCAAGAAAAGGGAAGTCTTGCCCATTATTGCCGAGGCGCAGTGGCATCACCAGTTTTGTTAAATTTAAGCTTTATACTGTTTCGAGTGAGTATACCGTCGTATGTTAGTTTTGGTACTTCAGACGTATTTAGTACCTGGTACCTGGTAAAGCGGCAGAGTATAATAGTGCCTGGGAAGTACTATTCTATTCTGCCACTACCCCCGGCTAACGGTCCACTTTGAGCTAAGTAAATACAAATAAAATAAGACTCTACTTAAGTCCTAAACTTGTAAATGATGTAACAAAGAAAGTAGAAATAATATAACAAAACTCAGACCTAACTTAAATATTCCTTTTAGATTGGTACGGTATCCGCAACCTGTAGTGTATATTGTGTTAAAATGGTCTTTAAATAAGTTGGTAACTTATTTCGTGGTAATTTTTGGATTTAAGTGTAATATTATTTTTATATGAAAAAATATAATGTTGTTAACAAAGGCAAATGTATAGGTGTATTTTTATGAGACAGTAATAAGAATGTTTCACCTGTAAAACGGTTAATTAATTATAAACCATATTTCAGACCTATCTCACGCATTCATGTCTTGTAGAAGTCGCTTGAAGGTGAAGCAACGCGGCGCCATTAATTTAAAGGGTGCCACAGATGCGTCAGATAGACGAACTGTGACGAATTACGCACGTCGAGAAAAATAGCGAGAATTTTGGTAAGTGGAGTATTTTTTATCAAATAAAACTTTTGTAATATATTTTGTATAGTTATCTTTTCATAAATCATTATTAACTCTGTCAACGGCGACTTATCAGTCTGTATACGTGTTGAGACCAAACTAAATAATATGGCCAATGATTTTTCACTAAATTAAAATAAATGTTGTTAAAATGTGAGCATTTCGAAGTATGTATCGTGTAAATTTAAGAGATAGATTAAAAAATTTATCAATATGGTGTAAAACATGGTGTTTTGACAACAATAGAGAAAGGAATGTTAAGATGGTTTGGATATGTAGAAAGTAAGGATGAAAGTAGAATGACTGCACAAATATATGGAACGGAAGTGAATGGATGAGTTGGTATAGGTCAACCTAGGCGACATACCCTAACTAGGTAGAATAAGTATTAAAGAAGGGAGTATAAGTAATAAGTTAATATAACGTAATTAATATATATATATATATATATATATGTATATACAGTACCAACATAACGAGCGTGAATGAAAGGAATAATGCGAGTACGGAAAGTGAGACAGGTATGCCAAGATCATACCAAGATCCTTTGTCAGCCTACTGCGGTGGGACGTGATGTATGTGTGTATGATTTTTCACGATGACATGGAATGATTAATTACAAAGGTTATGTAGATGTTAGATTATTTAATGGTTTGTAAATTGTTTGTAATATGTATAAAAAATATTTTGAACTATAATTAATTCATATCTCCTTTGGATAGTTTCTGTTAGCCCGGTAAGACTTATGGAGGCACTTTAAATAAAACATAGATGCGTCTGATAGATACGGAATAATAATACAAAAAATCAATAGCGCCCGATTCAACGTTGCTCATGTTTTAGGAATCAATTATCTACCGTACTGCTTCCTGGACAAAGGCCTTTGCACGAAAGGGGGAGTTTTTCTCATTATTGCAGCGATGGGCAGGCTTGGTAGCTATCGCAGAGCGTATCTACACAAAGAGAATGCAACAAGGTAACGGCCCATCCTCGCCCTGTTGCATTTGAGCTACAACATTGGTTCCGGTACCTGAGTTGCCTCTTACAACACCTGGAAGTATTATTCTACCCCACCGGTACCTCACGGCATTCGGTGTTACTAGTGAGGATTTATTATTCATAGTTTATGTACAATTTTTAACTGCGTAAATACGTGAGGTAGTCCTTATTTAAAAGGTAGTGCGCACTCTCACCTATTTCTACTGCCAGATAGTTGTGTTCGAATTGCTGTGTTTTGGTTTGAAAAGACAGTGAAATTACTGGGTAATATGATATAATATTCAAGTCACAAGGTTGGCAATGCGCTAGTGATATTCTGGTGACATAACGAGCGTCTATAGGCTGCTGTTACGCTTACTACTTCGCAGACTGTACGCTTGCTTGTTGACTTAGCCTTATAAAACAAAATAGAACGCATTTAGGCCTTGTAGAACTTGGTCGAATGTGGGCCGAACACAGCGGCTATAAATTTAACGCAGATGCGTCTGATAGACGTGACGAATCACGCGCGCCGGGATCGATATCGCTGGCTTTGTGAGGCGGACGAATCGGTGCCACTATCAAAGCCCATCGGGTAATGTGCTATGTGGTTGTACGATATAGACGTTTAATATATACAAACTGTTTTTGTCTCTTCGTCACATTACAAACAACTTATTATCTTTCATTTAGAGAAATGTGTACTTTTAAATGTTGGCTTACATTACATTTATGGATTATATTTGGTTATCAGATACGGGAAGACATTATTTTTGGAGAAGACGTCCTTAAAGTGTACTTTTATAATGAGAGAAAGATAAAACTTAAACAGTTTGGTGTTATAGTTACTTAACTATTACCTTTATTCGAAACTGAATTGTACCAATCGATATTTAAGGAATCGAGAGTTCTTTGAATAACCTTTATAACTAGCATAGACGTCGCTTACAGGACACGGATCGCAACCCATTTTCTCTATTTCCATTTGGACCTATAACTCTGTTGTATGTTTAATAAACACAATTTAAAATTCTTTAGTGCATTAATACCCGTTGTCACGTAACTTGGAACCTCGGAGTTACGTAAGCAGGACGTGACACCGCGTGTGACACTCCGGTAAAATGGCACGTGATTTAGCTCTTTCTACCTACTAGTCTTAATCGATATTCGAATCAAAATATATCACATTAATTGAAAATAAAGATTTGCTGGCAAATTAATCAGTCAATAAAATTTTCATCAGTAATAAGGTCCGATGGTAAAAATATGGATAATTACAATATTTCGTTATGCTTCTTAACTATAGATTTCCTTCAACTAAATATTATTATATAGTTACCGTCATATCAGCCATTGAAGTTCACTGCTGGTTTTAAGCCTCCACAAGAAAGAGGATATTTTGCCCATAATTACCGCGCTGGGCAAGCATGTTGAAAATTGCAGATTTCATAGGGATGCTGCTACCTATTCCAGCCTTGTTTAATCAGCTACATTGTTTCGTATGGATACCTCTATCCTCTTACCTGATGTTCTACTCTGCCAGGGGAGGTACTATTCTACTCTGCAGATAACTCACGGCTTATATCTATATAGTAATCAGAATAAAGTTGCAATAAATACTTGACCCAAATACTCATTCGTTTTGGCGCGGCACTCGATTCCTTTCGTATTAATGAGCAATAATAACCACAGTATTATACTATTTAAGTTATTGTTTTAACTAGTAACCACTATATTAACTACCGTTAATATGGGGTTAAGGTAAGGATTAATAGTACTGTAGACAGGCACAACTAGTAAATGAAAATGTATTGTAAGTTTACTGACGTAAGTGATCACTTTTTCATATTTAGTTTGATATATTAACTATTCGATCTTAGTATAATGCATGTGATAAATACAAATCCGTCTCAGTAAATTCAAGCCGGTTGTCACGCAACTTGTAACCCGGAGTTACCTCAGCACGGCGCGGCGACACACGCTGCGGCCCCGTGACACGGCTATAAATTACGCGCGATTCGGCGGCGACAATGTACTGTTAATTAAACCCTTTGTGTCTGCTTTTATATTTACTATTCGCATACACTATTCCGAGACTTGGATAACAATGAGGTTAATATAGTATTTTTAGAAATTTACTTGACTCTATTTAATAATTCATAAAAATGATATGTTTTTTATATTTTACAGAGACAATTTATCAAACCATGAAGCATTATATTTTTTCTAAATTAATAAATTAAAACTTTATTTTCTGAAATGAAATTAATTGATATTTATCTTTTTCATAATTGAATTATATTATATACTATTATCACTGTTCAATTTAGTATTCAATTTCTCATTTAGTTGTATATGCATACCTTTATTATATTGTGACTTTATCTGTATAGTTCATATATATGTACGGACAATACTAACATTACACCACGGGATTTGTAAGCGTGTTTATTTCTGCCCGCACACTCAATTCTCAGAGATTTATAATGATGTAAAAAGATAAACTAGGTCGTAGCTCTTGGTGATTGCGAGATGTCACTTGCCTCGTAATTTGCGACGTGACAACTCGAAACTGTGCACTACGCCCGCCCTGTACTTATGATTCGAATTTGTTATAAGAATTTTGTTTACATTATTTTTCGGGACTAATTAATTTATATTCTGTTAACTGCAGAGACTATATATCATCAGGATCAGTCTGAAGTTACAACAAAAGAAGAAGTTAAACGCAAAATGTAAATTTAAAATGTCTATTTAATAAATGTTCAATACGACAATGAGTACCTACATTGCTAATGCGTATGATTTCTGCTTATATGTGTGAGTTAGTACAAATACCAACGTGATGTTATGTAGTGTGGGTGTTTGAGACGTATCTTTTAGATTAAGCTATACCTATATAAAGTTATCTTCTCCCACTATGTTTGATATCGTAAAAACTCAACGAATATAGGTGTCAATAAATTTTATTTCCATCAATTCATTAGAGTTTTTAGAGACGCTCGTAAATAAGTTAAATATTTACTACATTCTTGTTAATTGCACAGAGGTTCGTAAAAGTACTGAGAAAGGATTTCTGAAAATTCACCCCCATAAGAGGTAAAGCCGGGTTGCAAAGTCACTATGAAACTTTAGTTTTTTTTAAGTCATTCGAATAATATTCAGTTTATCAAAGGTTTTTCATCAAAAGTCATAAAACTCGTGTAAAATATTTTTTTAAAATCGTCCCTTAAGGGTGCAAAGCTAATATGGATTTTCTAAAAGTTGATGTGGCTGAAACTTCAGGACGCTGCTAGTTAGAGTAAAATGAAACAAAACATATACACGGTACTCTAGTATCATTTAATCTAGGAAATCAGAGTCGCTCGCGAGTCTCAGTTTGCAGCTTCGCTCGTTACTCACTCCGTGTGACACGCGCTTAAACCACGACGTGTTTAGTATATCTTGGTGGAGACGCCTCACACATTCGAATATACTTTAGCTATATAAAAACGATGTTTTTCACGTGAACTGTAGAATATTTATATGTGAACTTTGAACTTCAGACGTTTGAAGTTCAGATAAAATGTTCACTCGGTCCACAGCCACAGAGAGATTACTGTGTGAGTTTGGATTGAACTTTAAGAAGATCATAGGATTAATGTTGTTATTATGTTAATGTTATCATAATAACTGACAATAACCCTGTGAGGCGTGTACACTGAAGTTGTTAAGAGTAGCAGTTCCCAAACTATAAAGCCGTCGGAAAATCTAAATAGGACGTATGTTCTATATAACTACAAATTAAACTACGAGTATATATGACAGGCTGTTCCATATGAAAAATCCTGTATATTTGACTGTATTCATTTATTTGTATACACATACGCATACACAGACACACATGCGCGCGTAAGTTTAATTTCATTTTGTATATTTTTGTTTTCTTCATATTTGTTTTCTACAGTAATAAATTTTATTCTTTTGAAAGCATGTTAAAGATACCCTCCTCTCTGGGACTGGGACACTACGACAAATCGTCCGCAATTTAAAAGAGTAGGACAACCTCTGATGTAATTGTAATTTATAGCTAAAAAAATAATTAAATAAATAAAAAATTGACCTAATATGACTAATTTGATAAAGTCCATACAAATAATTATTATGTATCTAACATATAGACTATTGCAGAAATTGTTTATGATTCTGTTCATTCGTTCCCAATATTAACTCAGTGCTGCCTCACCTCACGGAACCATGTGATAAGTTCGCGGAGGTGACGTGACGCGGAGCACGGCTAAATAACGTCACTCCACTGTCATGTCACGGGATGCACGGCTACGCGGCACCTAATTAACATCTTGTCTTGATTATTATTGCGGTAATTGCATAATTATGTTATGTGAATTTACACGTTATAAGTAATTTGAAGTATCATCGTGTCTTAGAATAGCTTACGGGTTGCCAGCATAGCATAATGCAAAATGAAGTTGGGATAAATCAGACTTGGAATTTAACGCGAAATTAAAAAACGGACGTAATAATTTTTGAGGATAATTAGGTATACAATTTACTATTAATCAAAATTTATAATTTACAATTATCAATACTATACCTACTAGAAGATTTACCTAAATGTACAGTCTGAAAAATACACGATCATCGTATCACCATAGAAAGTCCACTGTTGGACGTTGGCCTCCCCAAGATAAGAGGATTTTTGCCCATGATTGCCGTGCTGGGCAGGCGTGGTGGCAATTGCAGAACACAACTTCGCGTCGAGGTTGCTGCTGCCCGTCCCCACATTGTAGTATTTAAACTGTGCTTTTTCGGATGGATATACCGCAATCTGTCGGTTTCAGTACTTTAGTCGCTTTTTACGACACCTGGTGCAGAGGGAGGTACTATTCTACTCCGCTGGTACCCCACAGCATTACACGATGGTAGATACAAAGTGTAGTCAATATAGATCGCTCTGAATAGAGACATTACAGTTGTCATTATTAAAAGCGATTGCCGTAAAGTAACTAAAACTTCAATATGTTGTAAATGAAAACGAGATACACGGAGTTCTAAAGCCGTTGCAAAGTGGTTTTAACGTGAATAGTGAACGCACAAATATATAAAAAAAAAACATCTTGTATGTTGTTTTTAGTTATTAGTAAAATCGGACCTGGTGGCTATACAATAAGTTAGCGTATTCAAACACAGATAAATGCAATTCAACGCTGCTCTGCAATAATTTATAATAATCTTCGAAGTCTCCTTGAGTAATATTCTAGTTATATAGAGTGCTACATTACGATTTCCAATACTGGGAAAATTTATTATGAGAAATTGTAGAATGGATTACTTAACAGGACGATTTAGTATTTATACGTTTAAAAAAATATGAAGAGTAGAGAGAAAAAATATAAGGCAGGTTACTTTTCTGGATGGTTGACTACTTACTACTACTTGATTTTTTCTTTTTGATTTACCTTTTACTGGCCTAGTTTGGCGATAGTTTTTAAGCAACGAACAAAATAGGCCCGAACGGATGAATGCAATGTAGAATGAGTATATGGAGTAGTTTCGATCGATATATTTGATCGAAGGGCGTGAAGCGTGAAAGCTATCTGGTTGCAAAGTTTGAATCTGTCCACTGGTGATCACTGTCTGTTACAAAGTATAAGAAAAAAACTTACGTCATTTAAAAAAGTCGATTTTATTTGAATATCTAGTATCTAAAAAGAGAGTATTTTTTTTGTAAAATATTACATTCGGTATCAATGACGGTAATAATAATAATAATAAATAAATAAATTCCCACAAAATCTCATACATCGACCTAACTTCGTAGCAAGTCGCTTAAATCACTTGTGTTACGGACGCCAGTCAACAGAGGAATCACAAATATTCAACTTAAATACATATATTTAATACCCAGACACAGAACAAACACAAATATCATCATTTAAATATTTCCTCTGGGTGGAAATCAAACCCACGACCCTTTGCGCACAAGATAGATCACTACCATATGTGCCATCGGGCCCGTAGGTATATCTATATAAATTCATAAATGCAGATAAAGATATACAGATATAAGGAACCGTTCATTAAGGAAAAAGTTACGTTGTTTTAAATCGACGATAAAATAAATTTGTAAAATATATAATACTACCTGACGCGACTGATGTATTCCTGTCTGAAATATGTACCTATATTATTCATAAAAAAATACTACGACTATAAATTGAGTATGAACTATTCTCAAGTTGGACTTTAGAAATTCATCCCGAACAAACACCGGGACAAGTAATTTTTATATGTAAAGACGTTCCAAATATATGTTATAGGTGTGGATCGAATCCAGAAATTTCGGCGCACAAGATAGGATTACTAAGATCTGAGCCGTCGGGTCCTTCAAGATTACCATTAATAGGTACTTACCAAGGTGTAACCTTAGACGATTTAAAAACAATTTAAATTCCTAAAACGTTTCGGAAGGTGGCCCAAATATTGAAGAGTCCCGATCGATCTCCGCTGGCTGGGTCATGACAACAATACGGAATCAAGGACAGCTCCCACGGGGCCCACACACCTTCGAACCTTGCTAAGATATCGCTTGAATACGAATGTAGCGATTTTAAAACGAGCACCAGGGCTGCTACATAATAGCCTGGTACACTTACAAAAGTAGAAGAAAGATAAATATATCAATCAAAGTCGTTATCAATGCCTCATAATATCTACTGCAGAACAACCAGTAGTGTTCGGACACAGTCGGTTCTCACAGAGTGAGGTACTTACCGCACTACACTGCGGTCCTCCAATTTAAGGGTGAGAGAGTTGACTCTAGTGATATCCTTGCAAAAACATGCATTTATTTATGCCCAGAGATATTTAATTTGTTTCCGTATGATTAGGTTATCCCCGCTCACTTCACACATTTTTTTTATTTATTTAACTTTATTGCACAGAATGTTACAAAATGTACAAATGGCGGACATAATGTCAGATGGCATTATCTCCCAGTCAACCATTACACAAAACATAAAAAAATATATATATAGTGGTGCAGACAATATATATACAAAATAGATAAACGCAATAAATGCATACGATATACGATAACGTACTTTAGAAATGGGGTTATAAAGTTAGAGAAGTATTAACGTACACGCCGTGAGGTACCGGCAGAGTAGAATAGTTCCTCCTTCTGTATCAGTAGTTTTAAGAGGCGACTAAAGGTACCAGAACCGACAGATGCATATCCATCGGTGTATCCATGCGAATCAGTGTAGCAGAAAGCATAGGGCTGGAATGGGCAGCAGCATCCCCATCGCGAAAGCTGCGCTCCAATGCGATGGCTAATACGCTTGCCTAGCATGACAATTATAGGCATGATCCCTCTTCTTGGGGAGGCCTGTGCCCAATAGTAGACTTCTAATAGCTGATATGATGAACGTACGAGAAAATATAAGGTTACAGTGTTCATGTATTTACAGTTTGTGTTACAGTTATGGTAAATTAAAATATCACCATAACTGTTTTGTGTATCAACGACAGGGAAAACACTGTCGCTTCTAACGTATTTATTAACTTTGTTAGGCTGCAGAGTACTCACTTTTGTCTGTGTACTCTGATAAATTTTTGTTTATTTTTGTATTAAACTAGGTCTACAATTAAGCATACAGTCTATGTGATAGTAAGCGTTACCGCAGCCTAAAGGTTCTCTAAGCGCTCTTAATCACAAGGATATTACAAACGCGTTTGCCAACATTATGACTTAAAGATATTTTGCCACATTACTAATTTCACTGCCTCTTTCACCCTGCAAATCGAAACAGCAATGCGAATACTGCTTTTTGACGGTAGAAACAGGTGAGAGTGCAATAACAATGCAGACGACCTCCGTATGAGGTCAAACCCATATTACTCTGCAATGTTGAAAAAATACCTTATCTTATTTAGGCTACATCGGCTTTTGTCACACGCTCTGTACACTTATTAATCAGCTGATAAGTGTATTTAAAATAATAACTAAGTTATACTAAAGATTTTCACCAAAAGAAATAAAAAGCAAACATCACGCGTCGACTTCAAAACAGGGTAACAGCAATACACTCGGAGCAAGTCACGGTTCGCCGCTAGTAAATAATAAAAAGGGATCTTGCGTAATCAAAGAACAAAGGATTATCCCGTCTACAATTATATGATCCAGTTTCAAGAAAGCAAAGTTTGTCCTGGATTCCCTTCCGCGGTATGATTACCGTACAATACCGAATCAGGTCCGGCCCGGGGGGCACGGCTTGGGGACGTCGCCATGAATACAAATGGCTCGTTTGGCACTCAACACCAGGGCTGCCAACATTTGAACATAAACGAAAAATATTAATGTAACTTGCTGTACTTATAATAAATCAATACTCAACTTTTTATTACACTTTATGGTAAATCCTCCACCGCACTGGTCGTTTAATGCGATTTAGTTTGCGTCTCAGCATCTTGTGTTTGGGTGTGTGTATGTATATACGTATATAAATATATTATTATTGATATATATATATATATAAATTGGTGCACATTATAATAAATGCTTTTAGATCACCAGTAAACATTGAACTGTTTATTTATTTATTTATATTTTTCATAGATCAAACTGTACAAAGTAGTTAATATTTTAGTAGTTAGAAGTTCAGCCTAGACAAACACCGTGAGACGTAATTCTTATATATAAAGTTTCCGACTTGCCAAGATACTCGTATATTCATTTTTTTATCTCTAATTTAAAATAACATACTACATTGTAAGGTAAAACTAAAAAATTGCTACAATAACAAAAATCTTACTCGAGTTCATTTCTGACAACTTCGAATAAGCATGTTTGAAATATAATTTTGCTAAGTTTGTAATGTTAAACGCTTGTATGTAATGTTTATCTACCGGGGGCAACGAAAAGACAAAAAAAGCGAAAACTTGAAGCTACATGCTAGAAAAACTACAAAATAATATGGAATTATTTGTATCTTACTAATATTATAAAAATATATATATTGTCAACAGTCTTGGAATGGAATAATTAGTGTTTTTTAAACAATTCTGATAAAAAATATCATTACCTATTATAAATATATTTACAAAATAATGTTAAAACGCCCTATACATTCAAATGTCTTACAACTAAAAAGTACAGAATTGTCGTAGGTGATAGCTAAATTTATACCAAACAAAAATATATGAAAACCAATATGTATAAAAGAACGACGTCGAAAAAAAACCGCTTGATGGAAAACGTGAAAATTTAACATTTTTTCGTTTTCCATTTTTAACCAGCTTCATTTAATGTACGGCTTATATTGTGAGACCTTTGTTGTAGGTGACGTGCCTTTTTATTGGGATAAATGATAAAGTATGAATTGCTCGAGGTCATCGCTCTGTAGAAAGGCATCATGTTATTCAGCGTTCAAACATGGTTTTTATCCTCAGAGGCCTTTAGCTCTGGTTGGTATATACTTTGATACTAGTTAAAATTTGGACCACATGAAAAAGTACAACTATTTCTACCTTATTGTCTTCGTATTCGTGACAGACAAGCAACGCTCCGAGGTTTTATTAGTGTAGTTCTTTTTCCCATCAATGATTTTACAGGAAAAATAACTTGGGATAATGATAGCCTTTTAGAAGTTTACTAAAACAGACAATAGGCTTCTCCAAAAAGTAGGTGTTTTGCCCATAATTGGCGCGCTGGGCAAGCGTATTGGCAATCGCAGAGCGCAGCTTTTGTGACGGGGATGCTGCTGTCAAACCCCACCTTTTGCATTTGAGGTACACTGTCTCGGGTGGATATACCGCCATCTGTCGTTTCCAGTACTTTAGTCGCCTCTTACGACCCCTGGTACAGAGGGAGGTACTATTCTACTCTGCTGGTACCTCACGGTAGTCTGCCGGTACCTTTCTTAAAGAAGCCTATGTCCAGCAGTGGACTTTAAATGGCAGTGATGACGTTATAATGTAAAACTAACTTAGTTTTAGAACCTAAATGAGCTTGGCCTAAAAGTAGACATTCAGGTCCCGATGCGAATGACTCCAAGTAGTAAATAAGTTAAGGGCTTAAAAATACAAGCAGCTACGACGAGAGTTTTTTATAAGACTAAGTAAATTACTTAAAAACTTCTCAAGACTTGTTAAACGTAATTACTTGGGCAAACGGCAGTAGGCGCTGACTTATATTTTAAATATTCCTATTGGCCGTTGACTTAGTAAAATTTTAAGAGAATTCTCGAGTCACAGACTTGAAGTACCGTCTAGTTCAAACTTATTTTAAATCAGGTAAACAAGCCGTGAGGTACCGGCAGAGTAGACTAGTACCTTACTCTGTACCAAGTGTTGTAAGAGGCGACGGAACAGCGTAGCTAAACTGCTACAGGGCGGGGATGGGCAGCAGTATTTCCGTCGCAATGTACGCTCGGATTGCCACCACGCCGGCCTATGTGCAAGCGCAGTAATTATCGGCAAAAAGACTCCTTACCTAATATAATGAAATACTGACTGTACTACCAATGTAAGCGGGTCTCATCTTTATCATTCATGTCTCTTTCATTATTGAAAAACAATTACATATGCAAAAAAAGGTATGTAAAATTGGTCAGAATTCAGCAAATACTATTATTGTAAAACCGGTTCAGAGCAAGTTAGAAATATTTAAATAAGCTTGTGAGTATGTAAATAGTTCACTAATTCCGATTTTAAAAGTATGAATAATTTTTGTAACACGGAGTGTTCAACAAACTCATTACTAACGCACAAACACTAAGTTCAACTACAGACTCGACTGTGAATCTCAAAAAATCACAGAATCTTCGTCTTATTGTATCTTACGTACACACATACAGATCAGTTATAATCTGGTCTAATTTTCCAACCAATTTTGAACTTAATATATAAGACGCAGAGTTAATTATTATTTGTTATTGTTTGACAGATTTAAATAGGTCGGTCGGTAAAGTGTCAAATTGTGGTAGACAGTCGACCTAGACGGTTAAGAGAACATTTTAACGAAGGATCAATTTTGCTACAAGTACAGTATGGTTGGTTGCAAATTTGTTCTAAATTCTAAATTGGTCCCTTCTGAAGAAGAACAGAAGAAATACTTATTGCCATTGTCATATATATCATAAGTATGTACTTTTAATTGTAGAATGATTTTTATTAGTATTTTAGGAAGACTTTCATTATGACTAGGTATTTAAAATTTCATCAATTGAAAACTTTGCGGTATTAACGAAGGCACAGTGTACACGAAATACCCGGTTTGATTACGTTTAAGTTTCAGAGTGCTCTTCTTAAGTTATCTTAGTAGCTGTGGGCTCTGCTGGTCACTCCCAGTATCAGATTCCACAAATAATCTAAAGAAGGTACTCAAATATTGTTATCTAAAGGAATAACTTGACATTAACCATTAATTATTTAAGTGACCTCAGTGACCAATAAGGACAATGAAAACAAATACTTAACATGGATTTTATGATTATTTTGACCCTAAACACGATGTAGCGCCGGGACAGCCTTGTCACAGATGGGCACATTTGTGACACCCTCCCTGGTATGACATCAAATTTTGTAATATTAATTTTTTTTACGGAAAATATTATTTTCATATGATAAATTTTAAACTACCTTAAAATATACCTTTTAAAATATAATATGTATATAAAATTGTAGTTTTACTTTTTCGCGCCAGACATCCTTTTTTTTCGGCCGAGCGTAATGCTGGACTAAGCATCACTAAAGGGGGCTTTAGGTACATTCATCTAAATACAATAGTTTCATCTAAAGTTTACGTTTAGTTTTACATATTTAAAGATTGACGTGTGACGTCACGAATCTTATGAACCCTTACCCCTTGTCACACAATGTCAGACGTCGCTGAACCCCTCCGCCCCCATTAATGTGTGACGTAATTTATGGATAGCCATGATGAGGTTAAGGTATCACAAGACAAAGAGAGACAGAGCTTCCTTTAAACTAAACTACCGCTTCGTTCGGTTTATATATAAGTTACAAACAAAAACATACCGCGATTAAACGCAAAAGTACCAGGAAACAAAAAAACAGACATACATAATTAAGGAACTTCTCCTTATATTCATTATCTTTGTTCTATGTGCTACAGTAATGAAATGGTAACCTGCTTAATATGGCCAGGAGTGTTTTGTAGCAATTTCTAATTTAATCAAGGCAATTATTTCATTGAGCAAAACATTTGCACACGGGGCATTAATTTACATTGTACCGAAGTTTTATACTCAATTAATTATGCCGTGGCGTACTCGCCTCGCGGTTGCTTCAGCTAATAAACGAAGGAGATCATATTAGGTAACGTACGTACCTTTACTGATTAAAATTTATTGAGGTTTCCGAACGTGCTGTGTTTCGTAACGGGAGAATTTAACGGTGTTCTAGGCTACCAAAAGTATTTTATGATTTGTTACTGTCTCTGTAAATACTAAAAGTTTCAAAGACGTTTACATTCATTTAATAAGCGTAGTTATTTATATAATTGTCCTAGTGGCCCGCGCCAAAATCGTCTCGGTACATAGTAAAATTTAATGTTATTACCTTTAAATGTATTACATAATATTTAGTACATTTTTTTTCATATAATTCTCCCGATCCATTTGATCCTGTTTGGTACCACATAAAACAAAAAAAAAACAACATCCAATCTGGTGCAATCATTGTACAGTGTCCAGAAATAACTTTTCGAAGATTCATTTACTTTTAAAGATTTTATTTTGAAAAATTAAATATTTTTAGGTATATCCCCTAAATACATAAAAATCTTTAATCTTTTAAAAATCAACGTCAAATCTATCTTAATAATGAAACTGTTAGTTGTTAAAAATTAGAATACATACGAGTATATTTAAAACGGTATTAAAAAAGGGCCAGGTCTGAAGTACCAACATTAAACATGTGCGTATTAATGGTCTAATGCGAGTAAGGGAAGCGAGGGAGGTATAGGAATCGTAACAAGTGGAGATCCATAGTCTGCCTACCCCGAACGGATAAAGGCGTGATGTATGTAAGTATGTATGCACATAAATAACTAGATAATAGGCGTAATAGTAACCCGACAGGCGTAGTTCAGTTTTAACTTGAGATATATACTATATTTTTTAACTTGGATCAAGCTGAACACGTGATTTAAAAGTTTTTATTTATTTATTTTTTTTATTTTTTTTATTTAACTTTATTGCACAAAATGTTACAAAATGTACAAATGGCG
>JACJUM010002496.1:5524837-5591096 GCA_020976665.1 Heortia vitessoides
ATATATATATATATATATATATATATACATAAAATAACGTACATCAGAAATAGGGTTATAAAGTTAGAGAAGCAGCATCAGTAAATAAAGTACGGAGACAGCGTTTCAGGTTAAATTTGTTTGGGGATTGCTTAATATTCAACGGAAGCTCGTTCCAGAGTCGTATAGCTGTCACTGTAAAAGAGTTTGTCAAAAAACTAGAGTGATGAGAAGGAGTTAAGAGCGAAAGAGTATTAGAAGAACGAAGATTACGTTCGTGAGAGAAAGATAGGAATTGGAATCTGTCCTTTAAGTAAATTGGTGCGTACGGATCAAAAAGTATTGAAAATAGTGTGGTTAGTTCATCCCAGACAACCACCTTGACACGTAATTTTTAAATATAAAGACATATTTACAAATAGACGCTAAAATCGCGGGCGTTTGATATTATTTAATATAAAAGATAAGGTTTGTTGGTTATTCTATCATAGTCAGGGAAACACTACTAAAGCCAACATTTTATATTTTATTTTATTTCTCCGTTTTTACGACGTTCTATTGTCAAGGATTTGGATGCCAGTATGAAATAAGAATAAAGGAAAACTGTAGGATGAGCGATATTTGCGGCGTTGAAGTAAGTGGTTGACGGAAAACTCTTTATTCGTTTTTAGGGTTATATGAAAACTCTATATTTAATATTTGAATTTAATCAACACAAATAATTTACACCTAAACCTGTCATCATTTACTACTTCAACCAAAACTGAATGATACTCCTTTTTTTAAAACGTACAGACAGACTAGCTATCTCTATACTAATATTAAGAAAGACTCACAAAAAAAAATGTATGATACTTAGTCGCACAATGTTGTCTTTACGTTAAATATTTTTTATCTAACTATAAACGATCATTGTTTCAACGAATGTGTCGCCACGAAGCCATATAAAAGAACAGTCATCAAAAATATACTACATTAAATAGACAACACAATATCTTTATAAACGTTTGCTAGAGACTTCAAAGGCGAATAAGGAATTCTTTTTCGGATGTCGCCGACAAAAACTTGTTACACTCTAAACCGTAAAAGTTACCCGGTATCCCGGGGGCCACCCTATTACACATCAAAACTCCGGGAATACCTCGACCCACAAAAAAGTTCAATTGCCAATATGTTAGCCTAGAGAAGGCTTTATAGTGCACTGAATATATACTACATCAGCATGTCCTACTGTTCAATAGGATAGTGTAGACTAACATCGTAAATTTTGCCCATAATTGCCGCGCTGGATTGACGAAGATGCTGTAAAAAAAGGAAAGCAAATAACTAGTTTTTGATTCGTCAGTTGGTCGGATCCCAGCTAGATGGCATTTTACAACCATCTATTGTATCGATTGAGTGTTATTTCTCATTTCAATGGCCTTGTGATGTATCCGTGATATGAAACGGTATTCAAAGTTTTGTTAAGCCAGGAAAGAGAAATAAACGTTCTCATTTTTAGGTTAAAGTACGAACTTTATCACCGCGTCTTCTTCTGATCTTTACTTTGTATCGTTCTTACATAAACTTTTCCGGGAACAATGGTAGCCTATAATTTTCTCCAGGGTTCTGCTCTCCACATACTATAATTTCAACAAAATTGGTTCATCACTTCAAAAGGCAAACATATACTTTCGTATTTCTACCAGTATAAAAGTATAGATAAGGAATCCTTTGTTTGGGACCAGAGTGAATTACGGGAGGTTATCTCATATTTATTATTTTACTCGATATGTCTGTACGAGAGCAGGAGTGAAGAAAGGCACGTTTGAAAAGATACTAAGAATTGTTTTCTTGGTTTTTATATATGGTTAAACTTAATAAATATTGCGTATATTTTATTGTAAAAATTGAAAGTAACCTACGTCAAAAAAGAACACTAACAAAAAATTAATACTGAGTCCATTTTTGAATTTTGATTTATTTTGTGTTGGGTGTTTCTCATCGAGAAAGAAGGATTATTATGTTGGTCGGAATTAACGCGAGAGTTTAAGCTTGTTAAATAAAGATTTTCTGAAAATTTTACACATTTGTTGCCGGGTCAACATACATTATTAATTCTGTACAAAAAATAAACGTACGGAAATCACGCTATGCAAATTGAATAAAAATAAAGCATTAATACCAACATTAACGATTCTCTCTGAACAGAGCCGTTCAGAATCAAAATTTTTACTGTCTGTAGGATTTTTACCGATTAATGGTATGCGTATGGTTTCGTAGTTATGGTAGCGCTCAAAGGCACAAAATTCCATCATCATTATAGCCGTAGAAAGTTATGTGCCGAATATTCACTGTCCTAAGTATTTTAATTTTAAGAATTCACCCCGAATTTCACGCATAACTGCCGCTCAGGGAAGGTGTTGGTGGCAATTGCAGTCCGGCGACCGGCGGGCCGCCCTCATGTGTTAACCATAACTTCTAAATGACTTTTAATAAAATATCGACATAAGACTACTCATTAATCACAATTATATATAGGCTAAATCATTAAGTTTAAATATGCAGACAAAAACCCCTCGTCATCATCATTATCATATCAGCCATTAGAAGTCCACAGCTGATCATAGGCCTCACCAAAAAAGGGGGAATTTTGCCCATAATTATCGCGCTTCGCAAGGTTTTTAGCAATCGCGGAGCACAACTTTCGCGATGGGGATGCTGCTGCCCATCCCCACCCTGTGCATTTGAGCTCCACTGATTTGGATAGATATACTGCAATCTGCCGGTTCTGGCACATTCGTCACTTCCTTCCGACACCTTATACAGAGGGAGGTACTATTCTACTAAGTCGGCACCTCATGGCACCAAAACGTCTAGAGCGTTTTTTTTTAAATGATTTGGACCCGTAATAGTTTTTAAAAAAATTTGAATGTAGATTATTAGTTTATCTAGAATAATTGACAGATATAAACAGCTCGATCTTTAGTTTTTACTCTCAATAACGAATAAACGTGAAAGATTAATGTAACAGAAGAACTAGCAAACTCCAAGCTCGATTACAAATCACAGGTGGGAGCACAACCAACTATTTGCTTCGATTCAATACAATGGAAACGTAAAAGCTCGTGGGGTTGGTGCACACTGACAATTAATTCTTTATCTTTATAGAGAATAAAATATGTAAAGTTCCTTTCGCTGTCTATTTGCTTAGATATTTTAAACTAGTCAACAAATTTTAATTCAGTTTCTTGTAATAAATAAGATTCAAGAGGAGGTTTGATATTTATAATACATACATATTGTAGCACACAAAAGTCGAAACTTTAAAGATTTATATCAGACTTATATTTGTGCATTGTATATGGGGGGACAGGGGGGTACCGTATATCCTGTATCCTATATCATAGACTTATCATAATATTTTTTCAGTGTAGAGTGCCTCATTGCCCTATATATGTATCTACATGGCACCCGTGTGAAGCGTAGAAAATTTTATGTAATTATCTCTCATATTATGGTGCCTATAAGAACAGGCTAGACCTAGTTTAGGTACCTAAGTATCAAAATGTATTTTAGTTTAAGTTACCTTTTGTTGTTGAATACAGTTATTATTATTATTAAGCCGTGAGGTCCCTACAGAATATAACAGTATCTCCCACTGCACCAGATGTCGTAAGGGGCGACTAACGTACCAGAACCTACAGATGGCGGTATATCCATCCGAAACAGAGCAGCTCAAATGCACAGACATAAATATCATGAAATGAATATCTGTTCTGGATGTGAATTGAACCCACGACCTTTGGCGCAAAAGACAGGATCACTACCATCTGCGCCACCGGGCTCGTAAAAATATAGGGTAGACAGTTACCGCATGGTAACCGAAACGTTGAACAAAAAATGTGAAAAGTTAATTAAACGGCTTTTTAAATCCTTTAAAAGAGTAGTTTAATTGTAAGCAGGGAACGCGTAAATGTTTAAAAATATTGTGTAATTTATGTCTCAATCATCATACTAGCCATTGGAAGTCCACTGCTGGACATAAGCCTCTCCAAGAAGGGTGGTTTTACTGCTCATAATTGCCGCGCTGGGCAAGCGTGATGGCAATCGCAGGGCGCAGCTATCGTGACGGGGATGCTGCTGCCCATCTCCGCCGCATTTGGGCTGCGCTGTTTTGGATTGATTTACCGGTATCTGTTGGCTCTATTACCTTAGTCGCCTCTTACGACACCTGGTGCTGTGGGAGGTACTATTCTATTTTGCCGGTACCTCACGGCAAGGGTTAGTAAAGTATACTAACAGAAAATAAATATTTATAATTTTCGACAATTATAGACCGGCCATGCTTGTTCGTAATAAAATAATTTCATAGCACCATAAATAAAGCTGATCCTAATATATGTTTGCCGAGGGTAGAGGTCAGGCGCTCCAATAAATTTTGCTTGCTTGTATTTTTTGGTTTTGTGACTTAATTGTTTACATTATAACCGTATATTTAAGAGAAGACTTTGTTACTGTAAATTTTTTTATTTGTTTCCTTATCCGCAATAGTGTAATCCCAGCTTTAACCTCTCCACGGAATCTTAGTATCGTTTATCTTGCCCGTTAGCTGTGCTGTGAACATCGGCATTCTGTGAATAACACAAACTATTGGTATTTCCAGATTCACCTGAAAGTTTTACAGCAAATATTGGTAATAATTTCAATATTATAATATCTGAGCAAAAATTGAAATGTGTCTTTAGGTATTGACTATATTTTTTTCAATATATTTTTGTTTGCGTCGTTAGTGGTCTTTATGGTTTAATTAGGCATAGCATACAATTTTTTTTAAACAAACAAATTTAAATTACATTCAATCTACAGATGCACAAACAAGAAAAAGTAAAGGTATCACTAAAGAAATGCTTTCTATGGTTTTCTAGAATTTTCATTATTAAATCCCTATCAATATCTAATTAAAGATAAATGATAATATTACAACATGTATCCTCTCATGTTTATTTTCGTCAGCTGTGTATTTTAACTACATTTATTTGTAAAGTTAGTGTTCATCACCGTCTGTGGAGAAAATTATCGCAGCGTTGCAAGCTTTGACTTGTGTCTCTGAAGACTTTGACTTTACACTATGAATTACTGTTGCGTTAAGACTTGAGGGAACCTTGCTCGGTAGAACTGTAATATGACGAGGAATCTGCAGATGTTTTGATCTTTAGAACATTACGTGAATGTATTTTGTTGTACTTTCATTATTATAGCAAGCGCACTATGTTGGTAGTCTTGATATGAAAATAACAAAAATGTTATATATTAGCATTCTTGAGCGTGATCAAATACAGCGAATTGAGGTAAAATTATAAATAAATAAATAGGTACACAATACAATTCAATTTATTATTTGTTTCCGGATAGAAGCCCACTAACGCGTTCTTAAATACCTTATTGTACAAGCCTCATGCAATGACTTTATTATACTCCAGAATAAAACAAGATGCAATTTAATAACAAATATTTACGTACAGAAACAAATTTATCTATTTTTTCTTTATGATGTGAACGCAGAAGAAACTAAAACTAAAAGATTTGATGCCGCAAAATATTATCATTATTGTTAAAGCACCCGCAAAACGTCCACTGTTAAACATAGGCCTCCCAATGAAAGTAGAAATTTTGCCTATAATAACCGCACAGGGCAGGTATTGTATCAATTGCCGATCGTAACTTTGGGTCGAAAATGCTGCTGCCAATCCGCACCCTGTTTCATTTCACCTATTCTGTTTTGGTACATGGAAGGTACTATTCTGTTTTACGTATACTCCCCCTCCATAAGTATAGGATATATTAAAAAAAAGCATCGCAAGTAAGATACAAAATCTCAATAAGTCTTTGTATAAATACGACCTTATTCGTTCGAAACACAAACATTAGAGCCGGTGTACGATTGGAACACGAATTATAGAACCGTAAATGCTTTGAGGGTAACGGAAGGTCGCATTGACACTACCGCCTTCTGTCCCAGAGTCTCCGAAGCTTCTAGCCTGTGTTGTTTAACGACTGGCTACCGGCTGGGCGCACACAGCTATTTATTGTAGCGTGTCTCGGCTAGCAAGCGATGCTATGTCAAAGACGCTGGTTTGTGTTCCTTAGTCTCCTTTGATTGGAAGATGTTATACATTGTGGTTTCTAAACTTAATTAAATAAATAAGACTGAAAGTTATAAAAGAGAAAGGCAGAACACGATGTTTTGTTTAAAGTTTTAAAACTTTCACGCGTTCATTATTTCTTTTTAGGCGGTTTATTTAAATTTTAAACGTCGAACAAAGCCGTTAAGTATTCATCTACTACAATGTCTCGTTATGTATTACCACGGACTTTTAGCAGCACCATTGGTGGGCAGTACAGACTCGCACAGTTGTGTTCGATATAACTAATCTTTGAGATACATTAGTATCACATTAATACGACCGTCATCTGTCTATACATACAGTGCTTGCGACGTATGTATAAAGTACCGTGCCATGGTTGAACTGCTGTTAATGATGGCGACTCTTGTTACATAGCCCTTTTCGGGAGACATTACGCTCGTGGCTTTTACTTGGAATACCGATACCAAGAGACGTTGTGGTTGGTTAACTGGTAAAACTTGAAAATACGAGGTACTTCCAAAATGAGTACCAATTCTTGAGTTATATTTAATTACTAAAACGCATGCTGCTTTAAGAAGAACTATTTCTGAATTAAAGGAACATTTAAGCACAATTATATAAATTGATTAATTTATTGCAAGCCCTTTTGTTTTATGATCTGAATTTAAATTTGATGTGTACAGTTGAGGTAAAATCCTGTAGCAATCATCATCATCATCATATCAGCCATTAGAAGTCCAGTGCTGGACATAGGCATCCCCAAGTAAGAGGAAATTTTGCCCATAATAAATTAAGTATTGTCATCTGTCGGTTCTGGCACCTTAGTCGCCTCTTTTGACACCCAATATAGAGGGAGATACTATTCTGCTCTGCCGGTACCTCACGGCATGATCTGCCTGTGGCAAGATACTGTTAAATACTGACAAAATATGTTTTGTCAGTCATGAACATGGTTGCCGAAAAGTATACAAATCGTCAAAAAAAATAATAAAAAGCTATAAACCGCGTTTCAAAGCCGTTTGAAAAGTATATGTTAATAATAATCACATTTTTTGATAATGTAAATAATAACTTAACTTCCTGCCCGCAATATTTTCCTCGAAAATTTCAGTTTAAATCGTGTCTCGTGGGATCTGTAATTTTCATATGTCCTCCATATCTTCTTGTCAAAGTATATCAAATCTAATGAAAATTGGTACTCATGAAAGCGTAAGACAATGTGTTTTTTACTTTTGATAATATTAATATAGGAAAGCGCAAGAACAACACTGTTTTTGATCACAATTTTAAAACAACAATACAATAAAAAACAAATGCACTGCCGTAATTTTGAGGTCATTCTGCATAAACAAACATTCTGCACGAATGCTTTGATTCGCATCGACACGGCCACGTTTGGTCTTTTGTGCGGTATGCACCGCACCGCCCGGGGCCTGCGAACTCGCTGTTTGCTACGTTGTTTCATGGCTGGTGCATTTCTAAAGACGGCATTGGGGTCAGACTAATGCTAATAGTTCTTTTATTAATTGTTGTTTTTTGTTTTTATATCAAATAGACTGAATGACTTTATAACGTGATTTATTTAAGTTTTATATATTTAAGTAATCTTTACGTTTCTCTTGAAAAAAATACCACATAAGTGAATCATAACATACATACAACACACCTGTGTTCCATTGAGGTAGGCAAATACTATGTATCTCCACTTGTTACGACCTTGGTATACCTCTCTTGTTTCCCTTACTCGCATTAGTCTTGTAGTACTTGGTACTTCTGAACTGGCCCTTCTTTAATACCTCTTCTACCTGGTTAAGATATGTGAATTGCAACATCAAGCAAAAAATTAAAAGTTTAAATAAACCGAGTGTAAAAGCTGTTAAAAAGTACATAGTGTAGTCATTTACGCATTCTTTACACATGACTTAACTAATTTCCATTACATTTATTAACTTTTACATTTTTTGTCGTGAACATTTCAGATCTCAGTCGAAAGTTCGCATTTCATCATGTTAGCACAACTCCTGTAGTATTAGTTAATACTATTGAACTTCGTAGATACTCGTGTTTTACTGTATATTTATTTCGCTGTCTCGCAAATAATTATTTATTTATTAATTCTTTAATTAAATTAATATTGGTAAACATCAATCATGTGCAGCAACGTTTTATTTTGAATGTAAAAGTTGTTAAAAGTATTTCACTTTTTAATATTCCACCTTATCTCACTCACTAACAATTGTACAGCCAGACCTATTATAGCCCGGAGCACAGAGAAACATATTTATTTAAAAGCACATTTACAGTTTTATTCAAATTTTACTTTCCGAATGCGGCATACAGAAAACTCGAGAACAATTACAACTCCGAACGTTGCACGGCGGGAACATATCTCGTAACACAATCCGGAACATTTTATGACGTGCCACGTAGTCCGGAACAGTTCCAAACTTGTTCCGCGTTGTGCATGTTCCTCTGGACACAAATTTCCGCGTGCCATCGGGTGAGATATAGGTGACAAATATGCCGGCTTTGTACGTCACGTCATGCCCCTTTGTAAGTTTAGTTCTTTAATATTTCCCGTTTTGTATAACGTGAAAACTCTGCCAGTTCCTTGGCATTACCTTTTTGAGATACGTACCTACTAGTGTTCTAGTTGCATACTTGTTTCTTTTTACTCAATCATATTTCTATTTATTATCAGTCACTGAAAGTGGGATCGCGAATGTGTAGATTTTAAAGTCTGAGGATCGGTTACCATTGTTGGCGTCATAGGGAGAGAACTGAAGTGCAAGCTGGTGAAACCATGTTGCACTTGCCGTAAGGTAGCGGCAGATAGTAGTAGTAGGGAGAGGCCCCTATACCAGGTGTCGTATGAGGTGACTAAAGTACCAGAACCGACAGATGGCGGTATATCCATCCAAAACTGAGCTCAAATGCATAGGGCGGGTATGGGCAGCAGCATCCCTGTCGCGAAAGCTGCGCTCTGCGATTGCCAACACGTTTCTTGGGGAGGACTATGTCCAGCAGTAGACTTTCATTTGCCAGTATATGATAATGACGGTGATGATTTATCTGAGTTGACGAATTTATTATAACTTATGTGAGTAAAAATTCAATGATGAAATAAATATGAAATTAATAATTTTGTACTGACTCAAAAAAAAAATTCGTATTGGATAGGATTCGGATGGATTTACCGCCATCTGTTGGTTCTGGTACCTCAGTCGCCTCTTACGACACCTGGTGCAGTGGGAGGTACTATTCTATTTTGCCGGTACCTCACGGCACAATCATACAATATAGTACATAGATACATTTATTTTTACAAACTTCCCACGTGTGCCAACATTGTATTAGGATTTATAACAACTTCGTCGAGATAAGCCCCAAGTTTTTAACACTAAACTGTAGTTCACCGTCTAAACGGCACGTGGAAAGAATTATTTAAACTTTACAAAGAAAATGGATGCCTTAGATCCTCACAGTTCATTTGAACTAAGCTTCAGCTCCAACAATTAGACAAATGTTAGTCAACTGATTAATGTACAATGTTGAAATGTACTTATGTGTAATTCGCTTTAAAATATTCCATCGTTAACTTTAATTACATTATAATTTAGTACAGAAAGCACTAGAAAAGCAATAAAAGGATTTATTTTGTATGTTTTTCTTTTCACTTGTAGGCTAGTCGGTGCGGAATTTGTATTATTTACCTCTGATATTTAAATTTTAAGCTAATATTATGTATATACATAATATTCGCTGATATTTGATCACCATCAATTGACATTGATAGAAATATAGAGAGCTTCGTGATTGCCCCAAAACATGTATCCGCAATGTAAAATAAAATCTGAAAGCTTCACAATTATAATTAAAATTTTCTCTGTTAAAAATAAATCGTGAGTACGTCAATTTAAAAATACATTGTCTTATAAAGCACTGTCATAGCGTGACGACATTTTTGGGTAAAAGGTAAGATCTGACATGTGTTTTTTATACAATACCTAAGAGTACATTGGTCTTCTTATTTTAACTCCGTTGATAGCACACCATAGTTGTCTAAGTAGTATTATAGTGTCTTTTACTCGTAATCCTTATTATGAATCTAAAGGTTATTTTGTTTTTTTTTACATGACCCTTCTAGCCAGATTTAGAATTATGCACATGGCATAAGTTAATTTTGCCTCATTCATCGTGTTGCCTTGCGTGAAAGCTTCGCCAATTGCTATTAGCAATTCTCGTCAGCAACTAGTTTTAAAGCAAGTTTATTCAGTTGGCAGTTGGCGTTTGTTTTCCACGTATATAATGTAGAATGCTTTTGTCTTATTCAAATGGTAATTAAATTTGTTTCTTTATTTTGCTTTATAGGTAAGCGCTTTTTTAGATACTCGCTTGTGGAACACAGGCAAATACTTTGGATCTTCATAGTAGAACTGGAGAAATATGCCAAAAACGTAGCACTTATAACGACAGGGTGCCACTTTCTTGGCATATCTCTCTTGCTTCTATTACTCGCATTAGTACTTTCGTAAACGTTTTTTTACTCATGTATTTTTTACATTCATCCATCCTTTCTACGAATCCAAACCATCTCAAAATACCTTTGTCTTTTGTTGTCACAACATTTTTTCACTCTTATCACACTTTCTATTATTTTTATCTATTTTTTAAACTATTTAACTGTTTCAATTTATATATATAGAAGAAAAGAAGCTTTAATGATATACATATTTCAGTATTCGTAAAATATGTAAGGGATTACAAAACGAGGGTGTCTCTTACTCTTTTATAAATAAAAATATTTAATGAAACTAGTTTATAATTTGTATGAGGTGGTTGGGCAATTGTTAAATCATTTGGGGGCTCTATTGCATAAAATTTTACAGTAGACTGAAACATATCGCTGGTTTACAATGAAAATGACACAATACTAAAGCGACCAAAGTACACATATGAACACGGTTATACATAAAAAATATTTATTTGAAGTTACTTCTTTATTTTCATAAATCAGCGATATATCATAGAGTGTAGAATAAATCATTCTTAAGGATCAGTTTCTCTCATATTAAGATGGAAATAACTAGAATAATTACTTGGATTGGAAATTAATACAAGTAAATTACTTTTATCGATAAATGAAAAATCTTCGATTAATTAATTGCGAGCATCGATTACGTTCATATTAGTATTTAGGCATGTACCTAATAACATTATATTGCTAATAAATGCCGAGACGATATCTCGACAGGCTGTCTCGTCGACTGGAGGTGATGTATAGCCACTCCACTGGGGCTAATTAATCGCAAAAATCTTGAGTAATATGCCTTCAAAGGCTTTGCTATATTGAGAATGGAATTTTCATTTAAGTAATGGCGCTAATAATAAATTAGCAATAGGATCGATCATCTGAAAATTCTGCGTGCGTAAAATTACAATTATTTCTAAGGCGTTCTTGTTTTTGATTTTTTCATTATTACACGAACCTTTGTATCATCATTATCGTAGCCACCATCGTAAGCGTCCAGGACTGGTTATAGGCAGCTCCAGGAAAGGGAAAATTTGTCCATAATTGCCGGGCTGAGCAAGCGTGGTGGCGATCGCAGAGTGTAGTTTCACGACGGAAATGCTGCTGCCCATTAAAGTCCAATTAAATTTGAGCTACATTGTTTCGGATGGATATACAGCCATCTGACAATTCAAATAGCTCGAGCCACCTCTTACAACAACTGGTACAGGGGAAGTACTGTTCTAATCTGCATGTCCTACACCACTCGGTAGTTTTTTCCATAAAAATATAAAAGGGTATTTTAAAGGAGAAAACGACTTAATGGAATCTAACGAAACATTACAAATACACAAACATATATATCACCACGCTAATATAAAGTCTATGGAGATTTTGCAATTGAAATTAATCTTGCAACGCGTGTCATTAAATTCAAAAGCAACTGTGTTGTTTATTTAACCTTGTGAATTCGGGTGTCGGAAAATATAAAGAAAAACATTGTATATATTTTATTCTGGTTCCAATATTATTACTTTTTGTTGTGTTATAAATATACGAGTACAAAGAGGTAACACAAATTTACTGGAATGAAACGTGTCTCAATTGTTCTTTTTAACTAGTGCTCTTAATTATTAATCTGTTGTTTTTTTTATTTATGGTACCAGGATAACAAGAGTACCTATTCTATGGTATAGTAAGCATCACTATCGCGTATAATCGTTTGTGATATCGTCAGTTTATACAAGTGCACCGTTAGACCTGAAAATATCACGACACATTATTACCCAGAAATTTCGCTGTACCCTTAATTAACTAGATTCCAGCAATGTGTCATCTACAGTTTAACGGAATGTATAAGGGAGATCGACGTATCCATGCCAGACGATGCCATAGGTCTACTATAAGTAAGTAATTAAAAAAGATACAAACTATCTTTATTGTTAATTACCAATAGTTTTTACATTGCGATTCTTTTTTTTTAAGTTCTTTTTGTATTAGAAAAGACCCCCATCTCTTATCGTACTTAACATTAAGATATTAATAATTAATTTGTTTCTAGAAATAAACTAAGAATGATAGTTTTAAAACTATATTAGTCAAAGTTCAGTTTAAAATTTTAAGACTCACACGGCTCTACATTTTAAGCTGATCGCAATTTTTAAGTCTTATGTTCAATCCAACTTCAAGTTAAGAAATTCATATAATAACTTAACATTAGCTTATGTCAAATCTTGTATTACTGATATAGGGCAACCGAAAAATTGCACATATAATATATAAAAATACTTATATAACACACAGGCACAAAAAGAAACTAGAATTGGTCATTTGTAAGGCGCTAAAGACAATTTTCCACATCTCATTGGAAAGTTGTATAAAATTTCATCTTTTAAAAATTTATCTTTGTAAATAGTGATGAATACCTATTTCAGTGCCATTAAATGTAATGTGATTGAATTTCCTAAATTATATTAGAGTTTTTATGCATTACAGAAAGCTGATTTTTAAATTGAAAAAAATATTTATTAGAAAACATTTAGCTCAGGCTTCAGGTGGGACTCGCACCCGCATCATCCTTACACTACCGTTGTGCTACCGAGCTGTCAGTAGCCATGTCGACATTTTCCTGGTGTTCTTTTTGTGCCGAGAATTTAGCGCCATCTATGTTCACAACGTGTTCCAGATTGTTTTTGTTGTTTTTTTTTCCAGTAAATATTATCCTCTATCATAAGTTTATGCAGAGTACATTAAGTAAATTTTCACTGCAAATACACTGAAGTAATATCGTTAAATCCCATTACAAAATGATCAGAAACAATAACTCATGGCCAACCAAGAATGGGGATTATGTTAGTAAAGCACGACTTCATAATTATCACGTCAAATGTCACCCATGTCAGGATATACCCATTCGTTTACCGCCCGCTGGTGTATGAAACAAGGAAACCCCCTAGACCCCTTGAGAGGGAGGCCCCTTCTACCCATTTCCATAGAACACATCAATCTCATAAGTTGCTGGATATGTTAGCTTCGCATACTTGACACGTCGAACTTTTGTCTGCTTAGTTACATCTTAAAGTAATTCTAAATCAATATGTAGATGTTTCAACTATTTTTCATTTCGATTTTGTTTCATTTGTTCTGTTATTGGTTAAATGCATTGGAGAGACCTGAATTTTAAATTAAAGAAGACATTTACTAAAGGAAATTTACTAGGATTACCATTGTATTTGCAGTCCCCATTAAAGGGAAAGTGAGCCCTGATTGAAACAAGTTAATTTTTTTATCGGAAATAGTTCCTTTATTTGAATCAGCAGTCGTCAATATAATATTTTACCAATAAAAAAATAAGTAAATATTTCTCCTTTATCGATTGCTTCAAACTGTAGATAAATGTATGATATTCGAGTGTTTGTTGAAAATTCAAGAAATGAAGCTGACTCACAGTGACAACACTAGGAAAATTGACGTGTCAGTAGATAGCTACTACTAATCCCTTTTCATTAAATGCACATAAAGATATATAGGTACGGTACTTACGTAGATAAAAATAATTTTTAAACAGATTTTAACAGGATTTTCACAGTTAGATAGCAAGAGTAACTTAGGCATTATCGGAAAGTACGCGGGTAAAGCCGCAGGATAGTATATAACAAAGACACAGTCTAAGATTTTTAGCAATGTTTTATGGCCGTTAAGCCGTGAGGTACCGGCAGAGTAAGAATAGTACCTCCGTCGGGACCATGTGTCGTAAGAGGCAATTATGGTATCAGAACCAGCAGAACTGCTATCGGAAAAATTGTAGCTTAAATGCATAAGGCGAGGATGAGCAGCAGCATCCCCGTCTTGAAAGCTGAGCTCTACAATTGCCAACAGGCTTGCCAGGCGCGGCAATTATAGGCAAAATTCCCCCTTTCTAGGGATGGCCTATGTCCAGAAGTGGACTTTCAATGACTGATATGATGATGGCCGTTAAAATTAAAAGATTTTGTCTCAACTCCAATATTATTTTTATTACACAAATAGTGTTTAACCTTTTTAAAACATTATTTCAAAATCTAAATCACAAGCAACTTTTAAATTTTTCATCGTAATTCTCTTAAAGCAAAATAAATATAAAATAGTTTTGATTTCGTAATACCTCTCACAGTTGTTCTTAAAATTGCGAAGAATGTCAAAGCATTCCTGTGAAGTTGGCACTTAGGAAAACAGCGAACTCCAGTAACTTATTTGAATAAAATAAAGTTGGATTTTCTTTCAGCCTGGTCTCGGCAAGTTCGTTGACGGCGAACTGAATAACAACGCATTGCGATGGGAAAACCTTATTTATCCAAACATAAGCGATGAGCATAAATGTAATATGTATCATGTGTACCATGCCTAGGGCTGCCACGTACTTCACCGCCAATATTTCAGTAACGATGTTTTTAAAAGTAGCGTTCCACCTGTGCTTTTATCCGCGAAGTCGCTATCGCTATCACAAGGAATTCTTGTTACTCCGAGAACAATTCCATTTGTCGTTCTCTTACAGCTGAACCCTAAATTCCTGCCTATTCCATTAGTCAGCAGTTTAAATCCTATTGTGCACCATCAATAATCTTTGTGCAAAATTTCATGCGAATCTATTTCGTTGTTCTGGCGTGAAATGGTAACAAACATACATTCATACATCCTGATATCCAAACATTCATACTTGCAAATATTGCGTTAATATTAGTAATTATTTAGACTACCTCAGTCTTTTCTGCTAAACACACCTAAAGCGTGCAAAACCTTCTTTATTAAGGAATCATATACTTTTCTAGAGAACAATCTGTTTGTGTGTCATATTTTGTCTACATTCGTTTAGCCGCTTTGGTTTCATAGAGTTACAATCACTCTCACTATTTTTCTCGTTACAATATTAAAGGGTGTTTTTTTAGAGGTTTTGAACTTTAAGTTGGAAACTCTTTTTAAACTGGCGGCTATTTTGCCAACTGTCAAGTAATTTATGTTTGGTTTGTCATTTGACATGAATACACTGACGCCTGAAAAACGCTTTCAAATTGTGCATATTTATTATTAAAAAAAATGTTTATTAAAAATATTATAATATATTTATTTAAAAAAATGTTTTTTTTTGAAATGCTTATTAATTAAACAGAGCAATTAATTCGATTATCTATGGAACGTTTGCGCACCACGTTTATTCTAAATTATAATATATGTATGTATATACCTTTAAAATAAACACCCCTTATAAGAGTGTTGATGTCTCATACTTTTGTGATTTAATTATATACAGATATATATATATATATAGATAGTAAAAATCAAGTGTGTAAGCATTAATAATAATCTGTTATTTAAATAAAAAAATTTTTATATCTTGAACGTTTCTGACGATCAATCGTATTGTAGTGTCCTGACCATTAATCCTCCTCGAAATAATTCATAAGGTGAAATGTAACAGCACATATTACCTCGATTTCTTATTAAAAATAGTAAGTGTAAATATAAAACAGAAAACACTAGACAACCCTGACGATATCAAAGAGAGAGTTTACATAAGTCGTCGCTCGGCCTTTGCTTAATTTTATACAAGTACCAAACCAAATAACTCAAAGGAACTCACGAGCACACTTACGCCATCGAGTCTGCCGAGACGAGCAACATTTCTATGTCTCATATCTACATACATCAGCCTTATATAAAGCAATATTATCTCCAGAATGCTTTGACGCAATTTGCATTCAGTGATGTTCCGCGAAACACTAATAGCTGCGATGCAACGTGACTATCAATCTTATTTTAAACCGCTTAAACATCAAAGTTGCCCGGCTTTATTTTAACAATGCAGTTGGGGTTTAAATGCATAAATGGTTCTCTGTAACATCCTCGTTGTGAGGTTTGAGGCTCATTACGCAGAAATACATTATTGACAAGTACATTTATGTATGTGGAGTTGCGAAGTAGGTAGTTTATTAATATAATATAGCTTATGAGCCAATTTAGTGGTATATTTGACCCTTTTCATATAACTAAATCGACCAACAAGAATACGGTTCCCGTAATAGTAAGCGATAATCAGCATATAGTCGTAGTTCGTATTATCACAAGTATATTACTAGCGCGTCTACCTTGTGACTTAAAGATATTATGTCACATTATCCAGAAATTTCCCTGACTCTTGCCCTCCAATACCGGAACATAGCAAAGCGATCACTACTTATGGTTTCATTTATGTAAGTAATAAATTAGTCGTAGTCTTAACTTTCGACTAGTCCTCGAATGATTTTGATTCACTAACAATTTCAGTAAAATTTTGAATTGTGGAAAAAACTGTTGAACCCATCAAGAAAGACATTGCAAATATTTTTAATGGATAAAACTATATTTTTAGAACTATATTTTTAGTACATATGTAAAAAAAGAACCATAAAATAATTTAAGACATCAGGTTCTGAATTTAGACAAATCAAATCTTTAGTACAAATTAAATATTTACGCAGTATGTTGATTTTATATAATGATTATCATAATATAACTTATTTAGAATATTTTGCTACTATTTGCCTCTGTTTAATCGATTATATGTTGTCCTATAAATAATCTATATATTGTTATTACATTACTCCCGAAGCCCCCTAAGTTGGTAGAGTAAACTATCGATGCAACGTTGGAAAACAAAACCTGTAAAAATGCATCCTGTCTCCACGTTTTAGGCTTCTATAGCATGTCTCGTAGCTAATGACTATCCCAGTTGTCAGAACATAACTCACCATTGTCGTGATCCGGTATCGGAAGGCTGTCAGAGGCATCGGAACCCATCGCTAGGTCAGGAGACGCCGCGCCCAGGAGGGCACTGAGGCCAGCGTGCTCACCATCTGCGAAAAGAAACCTTATCACCATACCATAGATCTCACATTCGTGCATTCCGGTCATTATTGGCTTGGTAGGATATCCGTGCGAGTTTACCGGGGGAAATGTGTGCGGAAACTGTGTTAGACGGCTTGTCCAATGTTGCGCGCTAAAAATATATGCTGTCGTATGAGAGTTGGGGGTAATTATTAAATTGGGACAGTCCAAATGTTTGGTGAGAGTATAATACTCTATAGTTTCACTCAGTTGTCGTATTTTCGTGTTTCTGGATCCTGTACGTAACTATCACTTGTATTTCTAATAATATTGTGCACTTCATAGTACTATGTGCAATGTTTAATGGAATTAAGGCAGAAATCTAGCAAACTTAAGAAGATATATGTAAGTTTAGCCGTGGGGTACCGGCGGAGTAGAATGCTACCTCCCTCTATACCAGGTGTCGCTTACGACACAGGTATAGAGGGAGGTAGTATTCTAGTAGAGGTAGTATTCCGGTATGAACTGATAGATGGCGGTATACCCATCCAAAACAGTGCGGCTCAAATACACAAGTTGGGGAAGGGCAGCAGCATCCCCGTCGCAAATGCTGCGACCTGCGATTGCTAATACGCTGGCCCGGCGCGCAATTATGGGCATAATTCCCCCTTTTTTGGGGAGGCTTAAGTCTAGCAGTGGACTTACAATGGCTGGAATGATGATGTGAGTTTAGGTATAACACTTTTTATTGTTTACCGAACTGCATAGTAGTTGCTTATAGAAACCTGATCAGATTACGGTAAAGTAAAAATGGTATTCGGTTTGACTTCAAGATGAGGAAGAGACTGTTTCGCGTGGTGCATTGTCCATATTTAGGACATATTATTTGAACTTATTGTTTCTTTGATCTGAAAATTTTACTTTATAATAGACAAACAACACCCCGCGTTGTTGTTTTAGAACAAAAATAGTATCATTTATGTCCGCTGGCAGCAAAATGTAATTTCCCTATTTCGAGAAGTGAGCTATGTAATACAGTTTTTCTGGCCTTATAGTTTCGGCTCCGCATTGATATGTCGGTCAGTCAATCAGTCAGTCAGTTTTCCCCATTAATAGACATATATTAAGCTGAGTAAAAAGAGCCGAATAAAATACATTTTAGCAGTATTATCGACAAATGGTTTAAAAATATTTTCTATACAGTTTATACGCGACACTTTTTAACATTTAATAAATATAAAAGACTATTCATGATTTTAAATTTAGTTTAGCCCTTTTTGTAGATTAAATTTTGTTATGATACTCAACCAGCATTTTGTATAAAAAAACCAACAGATTTTTTTTTAGGTAGACCTCATTGGTTGCATTGGTCACCTATTACTATCGCCAAAAAGAAGTGTTCATATTGCTGTGTTCTGGTTGAAGGGTGATAGAGGCAGTGAAATTAATAGGTGATTGGACATAATAATTTCAGGTCACTAGGTTGGCAATGCGCTCGTGATATAATTGTGATATTAGGCTAGAGTGACGCTTACTGTGACGCGGGCTGTATGCTTGTTTGTCAACCTGGTCCAATAAAAATTTTAAACCAATATTTACTATAAAGTCCGTACTATTGGTCGAACTTTATTGATTTTCTCTATTCATATAACGATTACATGGACAATGAACTCGTTTTATTTCCGTCAAGAGAAAAATATCTTCTGCGTTTATACCTGACATGCGTTTTCAGCCAAGATAAACCTAAAAGTATCAAGTAACAGAAGCGTGGACGGCATTGTCATTCGAGATCTGGCTAGCCCTCGTCAGCGGTAACAGTGGCTGGCAATGTGCCACGCTTAGTGGATGCGACCGTATCAGTGAGATTACATTTCATCCAAGGTATAAGAGAAGATACTTTGTAGTTTTGGGTAAATTGATGTGCATTGAGTATATTTTGATTCACATCAAATGAAGATTAAATTTAAATAAGATTTTTAATGTGTAACGATAAGTTTATAATCTCACAAGCGAGATTGTTAACTGGTATGTAACAATCGACATTGCTTATTACGTATTCCATTATAATCTAAGCATGTCAAACTAATTGCTATAACACTTAGTATTGGGATCATCTAATATAGCATTATTGCTTTATACACAAAATGGAAATAATCATCATAATCTTAGGCCTCCCCAAGAAAGGCAAGCGGGACAGCAATCGCAGAGCGCAGCCACCGCAACAAGGATGCTGTTGCCCCTCACTGCCTTGGGTATTTGAGCTGCACTGTTGCGGATGGATATACCGCCATCTGTCGGGTTTGTTACCTTATTCGCCTCTTACGACGCCTGGTGGTACAGGGAGAGGTAGAATTTTGCTCTGCCGGTACTCATAATAATAATGTTTTATCATAAATACTTACACGGAACCTTAGATACTAATACACGATTCGATGTTGTCAAACTTAACTAATTAGAGTCACACGCTCAATTAAGCAGGCCCTCTTAATCAGTTTAGGCTCTGTTATAAGAGGTGCTCAAATCTTGCACAATTAGGCGGCGATAACAGAGTTGCTCGCCATAAATAATTTACGAGAATTGGACGAGTTTGAGAGGCTGGAGCTTGCACCCCGGGCAGCCACTGGAAGCAATTATGCTGTCAGTTACTTTATACGAGATTATTTTGTGCAGCGAAATTTATGAGCGGTCATATTGATTCTCGGGATTCCTGGTGGGAAAATTGTTTTTCGCAGGTGTTGGAGAAAATAATAGATTTAGGATAGATTTATATAGGGAGTGAATCTAAATCTATCCTAGGTCTGCAAACTCGTTCTAGGTTCTGAGGTTTGATTGGTGAATAGAAGAAACATCGTAGAATACGTTGTTTTGACACTAACTTAAGGATCTAATTGTTATTAAAAAACAAATTAAAATAGACATAAGACGGTATTTTAAAATAGACATGGTACGGACCCACCATTATATAAACCATATATTTTGGAGAAGTTTTTAAATAATTTGGTTGAACCTTGCCAACGGTACATGTGTTAATTATTGTTACCTGTTCATAAATGTTAAAACGAATTCGGATTGTAACAAATATTTTTCAAGTCCAATTATTTAACCATAATAATCACAAATCAAAGGAATACCACGATGTTGGAATAAGATCGCAATATACGAGAAACTATTTGAATTCTCTCACCAAGCAACTCGGTGGATACATAATTGACCAAATTAAATATACAGAAATTCCTAAAGCGGTGTGCAACTTTGGTGACTTGCTAAATTTGCAAGAGGCTAATAGAAGTTCTGGCTTGTGTAAGTATAGAGTAGGTTTCAAAGGTTCACTCGTATTTTGGAAGGACTGGTCAATATTCATTACGGTGGCAGACGGCCGACTCGGCGGAGTCAAGCAATTTATACAGCTTAATTAAATGACGCTAAGTCCACAGTGAGTACAAATTGAAGGTAGACTATTGCGCAGACCAGTTTTAGCTAAGTTTATAAGTTATTTAGGTTTAGAGTGATGGCGAGTGAATGTACATTTTTAGTTTAGTTTTATGTGAGTGAGATTGTGAAGCGCTGTCGCATATTTTGGACGTAGCTGAGTAACTTTGTACCAATTGAACTGTCATATTAATATTGAACTGTACTGATTCGAGTACCTATTAACTCAAATTAAGACTATCATTTTAATATGAAATTGCAGAAAGTCCCTCCAAAGAACTCGTTATAAATTTATTATTTATTTTGAATATTACAATAAATATGCACAATTCATGTGATCAATCCCACAGACAATCTGTGCAAACAAATTTTTGGGGACATTAGATATGGAAAAAGTAATTGTTATCTTAATTATTGTTACATACACACATGCTATATCGGCATTTACATAGCCGTGTGGTACCGGCAGAGTAGAATAGTACCTCCCACTGCACCAGGCGTCGTAAGAGGCGACTAAGAATTAAAACCGACAGGTGGTGGTATATCCATCCGGAACAGTGCAGCTCAAATGCACAGGTGTGCAGCAGCATCCCTGTCACGAAAGCTACGCTCTGCGATTGCCAAAACGCTTGCCCAGCTTGGCAGCTATAGGAAAAAAACCTTTCTTAAAGAGGCCTATGTCCAGCAATGGACTTTCAATAGCTGGTGTGATGATGATGATACACATGATTCGTACATTATAAATTAGTCATACTAAACAGAAACACTGTAAGAAGTTCGAGCGGAAAAATTTGCTAGTGGACTTGGAGATCACTTGGTGAGGCCTATGACCAATAGTGGACATCCTTTGGATGATATGATGATAATGAAGTTTCTAAGAGCGAATAATCAAAGCGCAGACCATGTTCACCCTATATAACTCCGTAAAAAAACAATTTGAGGACCACGCAGAACAATCCACAGTATATAGCTAGCACTAACAAACGTTAAAAGAGACGACTCCTAAGGGTTAGGGAATTCGGCGGCAAGCGAGGCCGGGCTGTATTACTTCATTTGCAACTTTACGAGCGCGTTCCCCTCGCCGGCATAAATGCCGCTTGCTAGGATATTTCATAAAAACCGGTCAAGTGTGAACAGAGTAACCGGTGTAGGTTCTATATCCTAGCCATAACAAGGAGGTTGGACGTCATAAAGTTAGAACGTGTAGGTCTGAAAATTTTAAGGTTAAAGTATAATTTTGTTTTTTGACGTTCCACTAATAAAATGCCAGGCAAAAAAAATTGCTTGTTAATAAACTGAAAGGCCCGATGGCAGCATTTAGCTGTGTTTATTATACGCGGGTCGTGAGTTCAATCTCTACTTAGAACAAACATTTATATGATGAACATTGAACATTGTGTTTGTTCTGTTTATGGCTGTTATATATATGTATTTAAGTATTATGTGCGTGCAAATACCCTAATGCAATTCATTTTGGAGTCCAATCAATATATAAAATGAGGAATTTTTGTAAACGTATTCATTGTATATGTATTTTCTTTGTTATATGATATCTGTAATTCAATTGCTTTAAGCGGTTGATCGGAGCGGTCAATGTATGAGTTGAGGCAGCTTAGTTATTACTATCAACTTAACCTGGGAGTTCAAATCAGGAATATGTCATGTCAATAATCTGTTACTTTTCGCCTCAAATAGTAACTGAAAGTATAATTATAATAGTAATTCAATTTCTATTATGGTTGCCTTTTTCTACAGACAAAAGAAAATGTTTACTTTCTGTTAATTCGTCCAGCTTGAATTACTCATCTAAAAATATAGATGTTAAAATTCCAGGATTTGGGTCACTTATTAAGTGAGTCACGGACTGGTTCAAGCGGCTGCAACAAACTTAATCTAAAGTTTCCTGACAGTATGCAAATTTCAGGTTTATTGATTTGTTACATAGTAAAGATGACACCAGAGAGTAGCCATGATGATATAGATATAACAAACAGTATTTATTTAAATAGAATATATTATAATACATAACCTTCCCGTCTATCTATCTAAATATATTTAAATAATATGTAATAGTAATATACTTTATTAGAATATAAAACAAATATACAGTAACTTAACTAAAATACATAAACAATGAAGCAATTATTTTATTGATTACATACATATGATACGGATTTAATTATATCCACGGGAACTAACTATAACTTCGTTACAGGAAAATGTGTGAAGGGCGTGATCCTTAATTATCGCGTACAACCTCCATCTTAATGTGCGCGAATGTGTGAAAACAACGCACTATGATTGTTTTTGACCGCAATAATATAATATCATCATCTACATACCAGCCATTGGAAGTTCACTGCTGGGCATAGGCCTCTCCAAAAAAGCAGGTTTTTTGTAGATAATTGCCGCGCTGGGCAACGATTTTTGGTATTCGTGGGATTCATGCATGGGATTCTGCTGCCCATCCCCGCCCTGTGCATTTGAGCTGCACTGTTTCGAATGGATATACCGCCATCTGTTGGATATACTGTTTCTGCTACCTCTGTCGCCTACTACCTACTCCGTATTCAGTTTTTTTTTTATAAAGCGATCAATATGGTGGGCTAAATACAAAAATATGTACGGTATGGAGTTTATAAATTCATTAAGGAGCAATTTATAAATTCATTACGTAAAATAATATCACTGACTGAGTGGGAGCGTTTATGCAGATCAGTAAAATGCTAATCTCGTGACGTTTCATAATTTTTTGAAAATTCATTCATTATTGTTATAAAATCTCTTTGTAATTATTAATGAAGACACACGATTACTAATTTTATTATATTCCTGAATCATTCGTGTACCGGCAGATTAGAAAGTACTTCCCTCAGTACCAGGTGCCGTTAGTGACGACTGAGGTTTATAACGACTGACTTTTATATGTTATTTAGCTATGCACTAAAGTTTCTGCAACACAATTATATCGTTTTATATTTCTAAATCGATAGTTTTTTTATTAGGTTTTGACGTCGACGAACAAGCATGTAGTCCGCGTGATCACCGCAGCCCATACACGTGATATCACAAGCATATCACACAGCGCGTTGTCAACCAGTTGAAGATATTATGTCACTTTACCCAGTCATTTTAATAAACCTTTGACGCTTTCCGGAATACAACATTGCGAACAATGCTGTTTGGCGGTAGAAATAGGTAAGGGAAAGGTACCAATGTGGACGACTTTGGTATGAGATCTACCTCCAGTAAAACCATGTAAGAGTTCGTATTCCGTTTTTTTTACTCACAACTACATTATCCTGCGATCTTAGGTCATGTCTGAGGCGATTAGGCAGTCTGAACTTTGACACTAACCAAGATAGGAATGAAAATATGGTTACCCACGCGGGACAGCCTTATACACTGTTTAAAAAATAAGACCTGTCTCCCGGGGACCCTAAAAAAACTCTCAGGCAGTTTTCTTAAAATTATTATCCCGACAAGCCGCCCCGGTCCTTTGTTCCAGATATAGTGGGGAAAATAGGTCATTCAGGAGCGAAGGCCTGCGATGTTTTGGCGAAACGACAATATTTAATTAGTGGCGCTTGTATTCTGTTTATGTGGAGAGGATGTTAATTGTATACGAAAATTGTATCGTTTCAATAAGGTAAAAAATATAATATAGAATATTGTTGGGAAACATTGCGGCGGTACGTAGACTTAGGAATATACTAAATAACCCGCTAGGCTTGTCCTGCCTTAATTTCGTATCACATAACAAATATAGAATTCGAATTAATAAAAATAAAAACACAATTCCGACCTATAGTTGTTTTCCATGGTCGGTTTTCGATGGTCTGATGGCGCAGATGGTAGTGGTCCTATCTTATGCTCCAAAGGACGTGGGTTTGATTCCCATCCAGGACAAATATTTATATAATAATATTTGTCTTTTGGTCTGTCTGGGTATAAAAAATATTTATTTGAGTATAATATTTGTAATTTCTCTGTTTTCTGTCTGTAATGTTGCTTTAAGCGACTTTATTTGTTATGAGATGTCGTATGAATATGCAAAGGGCAATTAAAAAAAAACATGAAAAGAGTAAAACGCCTGTTATGTATTAATTGGATATGGAATATGATATGATAGGATATGGATACGATGATTGCGCCCAATGTCAAACGACCAACAGGAATGTCAAACGTAATTTGGTTCATCACCATCATCATACCAGCCGTTAGAAGTCCACTACTGGAAAAAGGCCTCTCCAAGTGAGGAGGTCTTTTGACCAAAATTGCCGCACTTCGCAAGCGTGTTGGCAATCGTAGAGCGCCGACTTCACAACGGGGATGCTACTGCTCATCCCCGCCCTGTGCATTTGAGCTGCCCGATTTTGGACAGATATACCGACATCTGTAGGTTCTGGTACCTCAGTCCCCTCTTAAGACACCTGGAGCAGTGGAAGGTACTATTCTACTCTGCCACGGCATACGTCATGGCAATAAGATTACTTTAGACAAATTGCTAAGGTTTTTTGAAATTCCTAATTTTTTTCGCAACTTAATATGTTTTTTTAAATACTTTTTATAACAAAAAAAGCGATTTGGGTCAAGCTGTTGACGCGTGATGCTGTGACCAAGGTAAATAGGATTACTTTTGATATACTTGAATTTAGAACAATGAAAGAACACGACATTCATTTCTGGTCATAGGTCTCCCCAAAAGTTAGCGAAGTTTGCTGCAGCAAATTCCTTTCATTTGAGCAACGTTGTTTCAATCGCCATCTGTCGGATCCGATAGCTCAGTTGCCTTTCACGACATTTGGAATAGGAGGAGGCATTTTTGTAATGAGTGTAATATGTAATTACGAAAATAAAAATATTTCTAGTTAAAAAACTGAAGTCTGAGAAATTTTACTGTGAAATTGTAATGTTTTTAAGAAGCACGCTCCAGAAAACAATAAATAAAATATGCAAAAAGAGAACTAAAGGAAAAAGAACTAAATCTTCCCCCCTTGGTAAACAAAGTCGTGACCAATGCTAGAGATGCAAATTGTTTTCCGAGAGAATTGCGTGGATCATTTTCTTTTTCTAGTTCCGGATTTATTTCCGTATCTTTGCCGCTGAGGTGTCTTAAGTTATATTAGAGAATAATTTTTGCAACACTTTTATAGCGATTTGCTTTATGTTCAAATTACAGGCACCGAACATTTTATTGATTGCTCTGGATTGATTGTCTTTATTTTATACACTCAAAAATCTTATTTCTATACAAAGATTACGTTTAACAACGACCTCGAGTACCAGCAGACTATAAAATTACCTACCTCAGTACCAGGTCGTAAGAGGTGGCCGAGGTACCGGAGCCGACACAGTGTAGTTCAAATGCACAGTTCGAGGATGGGCAGTAGCATCCCCGTCGCGAGAGCTGCGCTCTGCGATTGCCACCACGCTTGCCCAACCCGGCAATTATGGGCAAAATTCCCTCTTCATTTGTGAGGCTTATGTCCAGAAGTGGATTTTTTAATGATGAAATAAAAAGTGCAATAAAATTATAATTAATTTTTACTTTTTTACAACAATTATTATTAATTACAATTGTATTATTATTAATACGCAAGATTCATTTTCAAGTTTTTATGTATTCTTTTCTTGAATAAGACGAGTATTGTATATATAAAAAAAATCTGTTCAGTCTGTCTGTCTTTTACTTTAATGTATATATTTTTTGTTCCAGTTTAAGCATCTTTTATTGACCGACTAAAATATAATCAGAGTATTATTAAGACTTTTTCAGTAATTGACGGGACCACCCTTGAGACGAAATGTTTTAAGAAGCCAGAATTTATTGACCTTTAGAAAGCTACATCAAAGTCAAATTACTTATATTGGTTAATGAGGGTGAATTGATAAATGAACCTCTTGTAGAGTAACAATCAGACTTTGCTTAGGCAGAAAGTTGCTGTTTGTATTAGTAAGTTATTTAAATCGATAAAGGTTTTTATAATATCACACACTATGACTACAATTTGAAAACGTCTTGAATAATTTCTCAAGTGAATTTGAAAGAGTGTATAAGAACGTTCGATTAATTGTTGTGCCACAAAATTAGTTTTTTTCTCTTTTTTTTATGACTAACTTCAGAAAAAATCATGAAGTCCTTGTGATAGTAGGCACCCTAAAGATGTTTGTAATATCATTTGGATGTCAAAAGTGCGTTGCCAACCTTGTGACTTGAAAGTATTATGTCACATTATTCAGTAATTTCACGTCCTCTCTCAAACCGGTACACAACAATGCGAACTGCTGTTTAGCAGTAAAAGTAGGTGAAAGCGAGGTAGAATGTAGACGACCTTTGTATGGTAACATCAACAAAGGTGATGAGGTCGGGTAAAGCATAAATTTATTTCTAAAACTTACCACTGTATTTAATATTGTATTAATCGGGCGAAGGACCCGATAGTACAGATGTTAATGATCCTATTTTGCGCGCCAAGGGTGGGTTCGATACCCACCTCAGGCAAATATTTATATGATGATATCCGTATTTGTTATGTGTCTGGGTGTTAAATATATGTATTTAGGTAGTTTATTTGTGATTCCTCTGTTATCTGACGTCCGTAACACAAGTGCTTAAAGTAACAACTTGGAGTAACAAAACTGCTTGGGATTAAAATATTTGCTTTAACTGTTATTTAAAAATGACGAGATAGCGATAGTTTGATAACACCAATTCCGGTACATCCTGAGGAACCTTAACATCACCAACTTTTGTTGCCGGTTGTATTCTGGCTCCTCTCGTGATGAACCTGTAAGTTGATGAACCCGATGAAGTAAACATTGTTTTAAGACTACGGAACTATTACTACGGAATTTAAACATCAGATTTATTACAAATATAAAACTCAAATATATATTTGTAACACCCTGAACAAACACAAATATACTTCACATAAATATTTGTTTCAGATCGGGATCGAACCTAAGATCCCCAGTGCATAATAATAAAACGCATGTATGATACGGATACGGTAAACATACAGACATCATAAAAAGATCCTGAGGTTAGAAGTTCATGTCAAATCATCTGTTAACGATTGCATTAAACTTTACAAGGCTTTCCTGTCGATTAGGGACATAGCCGAAGACCCTTACCGGGCCCCGCTAAAGTGACGCAGAAATTACGTTCGTGTAAATAAATTTGAACCCTACCCCTCCCTTCTACAACTTTGTCCCGATAAAGCTATTGAGGTCAATTATGTGAAATGTAATCTTTGGATAGTGAGAGATTAATAAGATTTCCAAATACTTACTGTCCGGTTATATTTTTAAAGTCTTCGTCTTACAGTATGGTTGCCGAAAATAATTAGCTACATTCAGTAATATTATTATCGTCATTAACATAGCAGCCGTGGAATGTCCGCTTCTAGTCATAGACCTCCCAAAAAGTTAGGCAATTTTGCTTCTGCAAATCCCTTTTGCATTTAATTTTTGTTTTTTTTATTCCAGTAAGGTGGCAAACAAGCGTGCGGCCCGACTGATGGTTAGCGGTTACTGCATTATATAGACGCTTACAATACCGAGGCATCATACACACGTTGCCGAACCATGTAAAACCTCTGTACTTCTTATTTTTTTAAAGTTGCGGTTCCGGGATTCAGTTGCCTCTGCAATGCCTGGTACAGGAGGAGGAAATTTTTTACTCTGTCATAATAAAACCGTAAACCATAAAAAAATTGCAACTATCAATTTAAAGATTTAATATTTAATATTCATACGTCTAAAGTTTGTTCAAACTGTACACAGTAAACAAACATAGATTAAAATCTAATAAGTATAAAACTTTTACATATGAAGGGTTTTTAACCTTGAACTTTAATATAAGAATTCAATATATTTTTATAACATTCAGTCTATTTTATAGCAGCGATAAGATCTGCATTACCGCTGGTATAATATTATATTTGAATTATATGCACGGAAATTAAACTTAAACATTCAAACAGTAAGACCACCAAAACAGTTATTCATAACAAACTTAAAATAGTTGGGCAAGTCTAAAATTTCATTGCGTACCGAGTAGGTCCGCTTCGATATATTGTATCCTTTATTAACAAAGTTATATGAGGGTCCGTGTTTGTCGTAAAATTTAATAGAAACAATCCCTTGTGAATTTATATAGGCCAAATTTAGAGACGCATTTGCTAATTACAATGGTTATTTAAAATTATTCAACCGGCGAGAATCATACTACATACTTTACTTTTTTAAATTCTTTATTTTAAGATATTTTTTCTTCCTGAAAATATATGGATATAATTTTTGTTGTATCAATAAGTTATATTCGTAGACTTGTTATAAATAATTAAATGGTTAGTTATCGTGTCACAAATAGTATTATTTTATAATTGTAGTATATAATATATATTTTAAATTGGAATATTATACCACCAAATAGTACTTTACATTGCTTCGTTCCTTTATTGAAGAGTAAGAGAGGCTGTGTATTACTGGATAATGTGATATAAATATATATCTTCTGTATTTTCAATTCACAAAGCTGGTATAGTGTGATATTACGAGCGTGTATAGGCTGCGGTGACGTATACTTACACGTGGATTGTATTATGTTTTAAAGTACATTATAAAAATAGTCTTTATTATTTTTTTTGTCAGGATAAAAAAATATTATAAATGGAAAATGAAATTGACATTAGCTACGCTGTAAATTAAATTAGATTAGCTCAAAGACAAACAAATTATTCTTCACATTTATTAACCTATTAATTAAGCAAACTTCAAAGCCCATCAATAGTTGTGTTAACAAATCATTGGAAAATAATAGTCAATACTTTATTGTCGACCTGGCATAACAAAAAAAGTGTATTAAATATGGCTGGATGATGTAATAATTTGTAGCATAATATCGTTATTTAGCTTGCAAAATCCGTAGATTCGTGAAATTTGATTGAAAGTTATAGATTGTAAAGAGGGTTCACGTTTAAAACGCTCACGGAATCTTGATTCAATTTCGGTGAAGACTTGCCATTGTTACATCCCTGCCTCGACAGGAGTTGCAAAACAATCCCGGGAGTGACAATTCATCTCCCTAAGTGCTCTCTCTCATACAGCTATTAGATGAAATATGCAAAACTACCACTTATACATAACGCTTGCTTGCTCCCCCTTCGCCTTTTTATTGCCGGGCAAAGGAAAAATGGTGTTTTGACAGCACGTTATTTTGGATTGTTGGTTTGACTGATAGCGAAAGTGGGTGCGCATTTAGAAGGTATTTCGCTGCTTTCTCGAGAGGGGGGAGATGCAGATTTACTGTCTAGGGAAACTGGGATGTGGGAAATCCGGCACTCTGGCCGTGGAGTTGTTTGTTCAGTTTTAGATTAACGCGAGGCGGGGAATCTGACGAAATTGTATATGGGAGGCGTTGAGACATTTTAGTAAAGCGAGACAAAGTTTTCGTTACATTATATCTTAAAGTTACAAAATATATAGTTTAATAGATAGATGGAAACATAACTGGTACTTTAGGAAATCTCAAAGGAAGACTAATATTAATCTAGCAAAGAACGTCCTATGACTTCTGTGGCATAATCATAGTTTTATGTCTATAAATTAGCAAAATTAATTATGCCAGCCCTAAGAAATAAAAGAGTTTAACGAGATGTAAAGAAACATTGAACTTGTTTATCATATGTTAATTAAATACATTCGCAGGGCTCTGGGCTAATGGAATTTTGTTATGTTTGCAGACAAGAGTTGTGGGTAGGATGGCGGGTTGTTAGCATAGGGCTTCTTTGGTTAAAAGTTTTCTAGCAAAATTATTATGGGAGCCTTGTTTTACTGTGATTCTTGTGTTTGATCCGAACAATCAATATCAAGGAGTGAATATTTAATTTTCATATGATTAATATGTGATCAACTAGACTGGATCACAAAAGCGATCTGTCAAATGAAGATACAGACAGTTTGTAGTGGACCATAAAGTGCAAAAACATTCCAAGCAGATTATTTGAAAAAATATTGTTACATACTTTAGTTGACGTGTCATACAACTGCTCACTATCTTGTCTTGAAATTCATTTATACTGGCCGACAACTTAAAGTCCAATAGTTTTAGATATACTTATAGAACATGATGAGGTCGTCTGAACTTAACCTTAATTTGAACTCAAAAATGTCTACTTATGAGCTTGATAACTTTAATGAGAAAACGTATTTTTCAATTCTCAAACTGCAGTATCGGACTCATGCATTCTTCATACCTGCTAGTGTCGTGCTGGACCAGGAAGGAATGAAGTAAACCAAGTTTTAATATTAATTGGATAAAATTACTAAAGTTTATAAGAATTATAGATAAGATTTTTCTAGATACAAAGTATAGCACACATTTTTAACAAAGAAAAATGTTTAGATTAGTTACCAAGATGATGAAAGACACAAGACGTTGATTTACTTATTAAAATTACAGTGCTTCCTTATTCCTATTTAGAAACACAACATACTCAATTATCCTGAACCATCTATCCCATGAGAGCCAATTACTTCATGCATTATGGAGGTTCACCCTGACAATGCATGATGTTAGAGTAATTAAAATAATATTAGAGTTTTAAAAATAAAAGTAAAGCGGTAAAATGTAAGAGTTTATTTTATGTATGCAAAAGAAGTAATAAATCATTGTATATCATCTAATAGAAGTAGCAATCCGAAATCGTGGCCTCAAAATATCCAGCAGTATCAAGCGGGATCATAAGGCTACCATCACTAGTTATAGTCATTATGTAGAAAATAGGGAAATAAAACAAAAGCGGAAAACTGATATCAACAAGATTAAAAAAAGAGAAGCAAAAACTGATACTCGTTAGCGCCCGTGTCAGCTTTTCTGTTGTCTGTGTTAGTTATGTTGTCCCTCAGATACAGATATTTATGTTTATTTGGCCCAGCGGCCTAAAGTTTTGAAATGTCTGGCTGTATATTGCAGGCCTGAAATGGTAACGTACAACCAATTCAATAATATTACGCTTTTCAATCATTAAAGCTTTTATTTCATGTCATTCATAGAGTCGCTGTTATGTGGTATGACTTGAGAAGTAATTACACTAGGTTGATCCTGATTTACATATACGACAGTAGTATAGCTATAGAAAGGTAACATAAACATTCGGAACCGTTACATTGTCTTGCCGTTTTGTATCTCGAAATTCGATTAGAGAGGAAAATGTTCAAGTGGTTAGAGTTTATTTGCTCCACGCGTCTACTCTGTATGCAGATTCTTGCTCCGGTAAAATTTCCAAAAACTGATGACAGTCAGTTTTCCGCAATATATATACTTATGTCCTACTAATCTTATAAGTATGCTGGTTTCAAATTTATAGAAAATAAAAATATACTTCGTACGCTAATACTGTTATAAATACGAGTATAGATTTGTACGACCAAAGCTGGCGTTTAACTTTCTTTTGTAGCTTGTGAAGTGTTAAAATTAACTTATGTTACCATCATGAGTAAATAATTGTCAGTTTGCTGTAGATAAGGTTATAATTTAAAACATCAGTTGGTGACCAATTAGTTCGAGAAAAAAATGTTATAAAAAAGTTTAAGGGTAATTTTTTTAATGTATATTTGTTTCTGTGTGTTTGTCAGCTAAAGTTCTGAGATACCTTGGACCATAAATTCACAAAGACTGTTCATATATTTAGAACAATGTTGTTTATACAAAAGTTCCGATACTCTGCTATGGGGCCGCATCGTATTTCTAATAACTTTGAGCAAAATATGCCGCCTTGTCAAAGGAAGTCACGCCAATATTATTTTGCGTTCCAAATCGAATGAAAACTTCTTAATTGAAATGCACAACAGTTGGATATCTTCAATTACGAGCCCAATAATAAAGGAGGAATTTTCATTGTTCGCTAAGGAGGTCTAATTCAATTAGGGACCTTGAGCGCTCGTTTGCATGAGTTTGCATTTTTAAGCGTAAACGAGGGCTCCAACTGAATTTTGACAAGTTGATGTCCTGCCTCTCCTCAGGGACTTAATGAACAATCACGAGTCACTGAACTAGGAGCTGTCTCGTCACGTTAAACTAGATGTTATTTTAAAGGGTATGTAATGCCTGGATAGGACAAAGGTCTGGCACGTGTGTAATTAGTTATGATAAAGTTGAAGAAATGGCGCGAAGTAGAGATGAAAGTTGGAAATTTTGGCTTGTGTATTTTCCACTTATCAACATATTTAGATAATTAAATGGAAAATGCCACGTTAATTTGTTGTGGAGATAACGCTAAATATATACTTTAAAATATTGTTAGGTAGCTGAACACTTGAACAAGGACGCATAAGTAAAATATATTTTTTTTTATTTGCATTGTTGCATAAGCAATTTCGTTGTACAAATAATATCTACTGACTTAGTTGAATGGTTTTCGGTTGTTTGTCTAATCAAAACCTGTTCAATTAATTTCTTTAAATAAAAGGTCCTATAATATCCGATAAATTCTAAGTTACAAATTCTAAAGGGTATTCTGTGCTCATTTAAACAGAATATTGAAAGTTGAAGTCAAACAAGTACAAAATTAAAAAGTAAAATGAACAAAAAACGGAAACTGATGAAATATTTCCATTGTTGCAAAGCGGATTAAAGTATTGTATAGAATGATTTTTTCAGAGCGACGCCTTTGTGAATTTATTTTTAATATTCATAATCTCTCGAGGTACATTGACTTTGGAGGCGTACAAAAGAAGTTTTATAAGACCACCATTTTGTTTAATTGGACGTCTAATAAAGTTAATGTTTGGGACTTGTTATCTTTGTTATTTGAATTATCTTCCGACAAAAGTGGATTGTTAATTCTTTACATTGGCCGGGTTCATTTTGTGACATTGTCAATGACACAAATTTCGACATTACAAGTAAAGCGTATATCTAAAAACGCCGTAACGTCTTTTATTATTATGTTACGAAATGCAGAAATCGTATTCTTTTTTTCTCCGTTTCCTCGACAATCACGCAATCTAAAATTAAATGACTCTCATTGCAAATGGCGTCGCGTTGTGTCCGGCAACGATGCTCGATGCCAGTTTCGAATGCAAAACTCTATATTTGAAATTCAAAATACAGCCATAGCTCCCGGCGGAAGCGAGTCGCGGAATACCGCCTCTCATGATTCTTCTTCTCGAATAAAATAAGTTGAATACCGTTGTGACATCTGAATATCAATTCGGTTGACTTTACAAAGATATTCCGCACAGTTTTTAAAGTTGCTCTGATCCAACTAGATAGGAAGTACTTTGTGACGAGCAATTGCGATCAGATTGCATCCTGATCTATTACTCGAAGTTTTTGTCTTATAGTAAAAATAAAATTGTGTATATAAATATAACATGTCCGGTGTACTAAGTGCGGTGTTTTCATGAGCTGTTGGTATTAAAGCTATAAGCCACGGCTAGCCGTAAGTCAGGAGGAAGTGGCTTAGTGTTCTGATATCCTCGGTTAACCTAAAAGGCTTAGTATGACGTGGCAGGCTTTTGCAACAGCACACTGTTTTGTTCAAATTTAGTGGCAAACAATGTAGTTATTTTTTTTATTTTCAGAGAATAAAAATATTTTGATTCGTATGCTGTTCGAGATTGTTTCCCAAGATATTAAGTTATGAGATATATAATAAAAACAAGTGAATATCAAGTCATTTTATATTTGACGAGGAACTGCGCTGCGTTGTGCTTGGTGTAGCTACTTGATTGCTACTAACCGTTTGTGCCAGTCTTATACATATTATGCAACAACTATATGAATTGCTTGACTGTACTGTTTTGATTATTAATCTCTTCAATTTTCTAGATGCTAGTTTTAAATCTGTGTTTGTTAAGCTTGTCCCTCATAACTTTACTGTCGCTATCTACATTGCTGCTTCAATACAAACTCTACAGATAAGGTTGAGATCGCATCAAGCGATGACCAGTTCTAAGCACATCTTTTAGCTGCGTTGCTGCAACTACCTGAACTCTGCTTTGGTAGACATTCTAGAACACTAACCTATATCTGCGGCTGCGTGCAGCAAGTCGGCGAGCAGTTCGGGTTCATGGCAAGCGATTGCTAGGCGTTCATCGTGCAGCCTCGCCGCGTCTAGCTCGCCGGGTGCGGCTTCCCTCAGCTGCAGCGCTACCGCCCCCTCCCCGCCGACCGCCGCGCTGTACATTAACACGGCCCGCGGGGAGAACGTCGGCAGTGGCAGCCGCGTTGTGTGGACCTGTAAACGAAATAGGTCTCAATGGAGAATATGCTTAAATAAAATTAAGGTCATTTATCGGGCAATCACGATAATAGCAAATGTGCTGAATATTTCATGAAGTGTAACAATATATCAATAAATTGTAAAGCTATGACAGTTCTAAGCAAATATATCTATCTCGCTCATGTAAATAAAGTGTTGTTGGGCGGTACATTCCTCTACGTCACAGATCTCTCTGTCTAATTGTCGACGTTGAAGTATCGTGTTGTTTTTATTATTAATACTTTAGCTACACCTGTGCTAAAAAAGAAAAATAAAATATTTTATTTAACACAACCCTGTGTGTGCTTTGTTGGGCTCGAAGTCTGTTGGTATTCAACTAGCGTAATGTTTAACAAATCAAAATTTCCTATATTAGTTAATAATAATAATAAATATGCGTGATAAATTTTCAGTGTCTATAATTTAAAAGAAATCATGTTTAGCGACCTGAACTACAATGTACGTGCACTAAAAACTTACTATTTAAGTACAATAATTTGGCTATTTGTATTAATTGGTAATCTTATATAATAAGCTTTTTATGCAAAACCTTCGTAATATTAACTATATTAACAACAAATCATGTACCATAATGCCAATATAAAAACTCCTGCGACGCTACTACATTGAAATATATTATTATATTTATGATGTAAAAAGGCGTATAAATATTCCTTATTTGTAATGGACGTGTGTACTTCCATTATATTATTTAACTTTTTCATTGATCTAAAATTAATTTCAAGTCGACGCTCGACTAAGCTTCACTTCATTTCTATTAAATGTTATCTATTTTTTATGGCTTGTCATTAAACTTTGTCCGTTTAAAGGAATCAATAGATTGCGACTCTCGGAGATGTTTGCTAATATTAAAATTGGATATTTTCAATTGTTAAAATGAATACATAGTCGAACAAATTATGTGTTATAAATAGGATTAGGTATTTGATAATTGTGATCATTATTCTATTCTGGTTTTGAAATATTTCCAACCGGCTATTGGCATCAAAACAGGTTTATACAATTAATCATCTAGACCTAGCGAGAGCCTATATTATCTGACTTACCAAATATATAACTACAAAAACCGGATGTAAATATATTCACACGTGTTACGGACATTAGAGAATAGAGGTCTCAGAAACAAAATACAGAAATACATATTTAACACTCGGACACAGAGTAAACACAAGTATTCATCAAATAAATGTTTGTCCAAAGTGTGGATCGAACTCACGACCCTTGGCACACACGATAGGAACACTACCAAATGCGCCATCGAGCTATAGAGACATAATGCCAACCACCAGTCAAATGTCTTCTTGTCAGACATATCTCAGTTCCAAAGGTCAATGTATGTCACCAGTGTTGACTTATGGCTCTGAAACGTGATCTCGCAATAGAGGCCTGATATGAGAACGTTTTAAATATTCAAAAAAATATAGAGTGCTGTGGAGTCTTTTGGCGTAATAGAATCAAGCATAAAGAGGTCATGCATTTATTTTATGAAGAAGCATCAAAACAAATAGAACTGATATACCGGCATGGATTATTTATGTCAGACAGCCTAACGAAAGCCGTTGGACCAGGTTGGATAAAGGCTTCTTGCTATCTGTCTTATTTAAAATCTCTTCATCTATACAGTAGATGTCCTACGGTTGTTATAAAACTTATATCTCGATACTATCAACATAAGTTACGACCTCGTTGGACTCATTACTCCATAAGTTTGCTTATAGTGGAACATGCTTCAATAATTAGTTGTACCAGGTATTTCTATGCACAATATGTATACACGCTATTAGGATTTCCCAGATTTTGCAATTATTCTAAAACAAAAACTTGGTATTTGAAGATTTTATCTTAATATATTTAACGATCACAAGATGTAGCTGATGAGTTGGAAGGGTAATGTAGTTGTATGCTTGTACAAGATTCGGAGTAAATTCTATTCTATTTGTCTGTTTAACGAACAAAACACATTGTATCTATCCACATCAATACCAACATTACAGTGAGAAAGTATATGAGATGGATCGACGTAAATCACGTAAAATTACTGAAACTGTCTTAATAAAACCTACACGCAAGCAAAGCCGCCAGTTATACACGGCCGGTTAATAACACAAAGAATTTAAAATGGCTATTTGGTTGCCTTATAAAATGTGGTCAAAGATAAGTTTTAATACACAAATTGTGACCGATTTAATTGAGACAATTTCATGTATGTATTTATACGAAAATACACTATTTGATTGAGAGAAAGTAAACTCAATTAAAAGCAAAGGGCGTAAAAAGGGTGATTGTTTTCAAAGGTATCATGGCCACTGGCTTTACATTCTCTATTTAATAATTAAGTTACTACATCCTTCAATTTTAAGCCTTAAGAATTTTACCGTGAGGTAAAATTTTTTACCGTGAGTTGAGGCAGAGTAAAATAGTAGAACAGGGTGGGGATGGGCAGCAGAATCCCCGAAACCACAGCTGTGCTTTCCGATTGTCAATACGTTCGCCCAGTGCGGCAACTATGGGCAAAATTCTCCCTTTTTTATGGAGGCCTAAGTCCAGCATTGGACTTCCAATGACTGCTATAATGATTAAGTTAAGAATTATTAAATCTTTATAAAAGATTTGGGAAGACTTGGTTTGAAAACTTGATTATTATTTTCAACGTTTAATATTTGTATCTTCATATTCTTTGTATTCTCTACCAATGTACAGTATTGAAGAGATAAAAATAAGTTAGTTCGAGTCCCGACTGAAGTCTGAGACAACTTGATTTTACTAGTTAATATTATTCTTATCATAAACAATTTGTCTGTAATAAGACTGGGATAATAAATACTTATTAAAAAATAATACGTATACACTTTGTATACGCATACCACCAGTACATATTAATCAAAACCCCTACACATTAAACCTTCATGTTCCGAAGCGCCATTACGGAACATCTCACGACAGTCTCGAATAAATAGTTGTTCGGGAGTAATTATCGCGCGCATTGTTCGTATAACGAGGCCGTAGATTATAACACGATTAAGGCCGCACACGGGCCTCGATCGAATATTCGGTAAGGCTACGGTCACAATGCCACACCAAAGCTTCCTTTGATATGTTAATGGCGGCGTGCTGCGTTAAAATAGACCTTTTATAAGTAAGTTTTATCGGCACAAAAGAAATTGTACAAGATACTAGTTAATCAATCCGGCATCGGCCATATTTCTTCTTAATAATAATAAAAAAAATTACACCCCGTCTCATATATTGACCTGTTTCCGTGATAATTCGCTTAAAGTATTTGTGTTACAGACATAAGACAAGGAGTCACGACTGTAATACTTAAATACATTATTGAATAATCAGAACAAACATAACTATCATTATATAGAATTAGACCCAAGACAGGATCACCAACCATCAGCGCCATCGAGCCAATAATCTGCAACTTTGGCTGTGTAGTGTTTTTAGAGTTAGTTATGCCCTCTGCATAAGGAGGTCACTTCAGTCGCCCCTTTAAGCGGCTAAGGCGGTTTATCCACCTAAAATAGCGTAACGAAAATGTTACAGGGCGGGGATGGGTAGCAGCACTCCCATCGCAAACATGCGATTGCCACAAAATTTTTATGGGCCCCCCTTCTAGAAAGGTTTACGTCTAACAGTACTTTACTAATAGGGCTTTATACGTCACCATAGCTCACTAGGTCACAAATATACGAAATCAAAGTGATGCCGCAGTACTGCGACACTAACATATGAAACTATAGTGAAAATGGAATAAATTGTGAGCTATAGCACTCAGCTATGCCCTAAGACTATCACTTGGAGCTAATGGTGTTAACACGCGCCGCATACTAACACAATAATGTCCACTTCGTATGATGTGGCAATTGTGAGGGTAGCACCTAGTTTCAACACACTATTCCACTTTCTGGTACATAATGTAATGGACTAACTACGTCAGGTATTAACGGCTTTATTGTGTTATGCGTAAAAATATGAGTATATTATAAATTGTTCATATTCAAAATGAGCCGTGAAGCACCGGCAGAGTAGAATAGTACCTCCCTCTGTAGCAGGTGTCGTTAGAGGCGACAATGGTACCGGAACCGACATATGGTGATATATCCATCGAAAACAACGCAGTTTAAAAACCACAGAGTTGAGATGGGCAGCAGGATTCTCGTCTGGAAGGTGCACTCTTGCGATTGTCACCACGCCTGCCCAGCTCGGCAATTCTGGGAAAAAATTCCCCTATCTTGGGGTAATAATGATATTTAAAATCATAAGATACTCTAATAATTTAAATATCTATTATAAACGACGAAAGGCTTTGGAAATACCAACTTATATTATAGATTCAAAGCTGAGGTTATTTATTTGTTATGTCTATACGCTATTATTATATATTATTTTTTTCTAAAAATCTAATTATTGAACTCTTCTCGAAGAATAAATGAGTGCAAGTAAATAGGGTTGGAATTGGTAATAATTAAATATAAACAACATCGTATGTATTATCCCAAATATGATATGATATGATATGATCCCAAACCAGAAACAAGAACAACACACAAACAGGACTAAATCATTTTTATTTTTGATCGACCGCCTACAATTTCAGACTAAATCTCAATATTAATATTAAAGTTAATATTAAATTTATCTGATTAAATTTTTGATGACCATACACACTCTTTGTATGTATTGTATGTATAAATATAGTTGGTTTTTTATTTCTGCAGAGTAAAACTGTTATGTATTAGAAAATAAAGAACTTAAAATGTTTTAATACAATGGCTTGTGAGGGTCGCAGTGTCTTTCAAATGTTAAATTAATTGCCAATTATATCATTTATGTATTATGTTTGTACCGCTATAAACACGCCGCTAGCGTACCGTTTCTTACAATCCTCTTTACCTACAGACCTCAAGTAATGAACTTTATATCTACGCTAGATATAGAACACCTCGTGTTAGTTCAATTATCTTTTGAAGTAACAAAAGTTAATATGGATTATATAGTTTTTAATTTAATAATTACACACAAAGTCACATTCGCCTGACTTCGAGATAAGTCACTTAAAACGTTTGTGTTACGAAAATCAGGCAACAGAGAAATCAGCACAAATGTTCATCATATATATATATATTTTTGGGATCGAATCAATGACCCTCGGCGCACAAGTTAGGGTTCCTACAATCTGCACCATCGGGCCCGTCATGTCACATAAAGAATGCCCACACGTGTACACCAAGTGACAGATCAACCGATACAGATATGTCAAATTGATAATCGTTCTTGCATAAGTCATTCGCGCCACAATTTTTAGTGCGTGTGATTATGACTGGTACAAGAAACATCTATAGCTATCAAAGCAGCCGCATAGAGTCCATTTCTAGACATAGCCTCCGCCAAGTGATAGTCATTTTAATTACAATTGCTGCGCTAGGCAGGTGTAGCAATCACAGAGTGTAGCTTCGCGACAGGAATGCCTTCCTTCCTCTACAACTTCTTCCTTAATCAAAAGATATTGTTCACTATGTCAAGCAGGTTTTTTCTCATTAGACCATTTGCGTAAGGTTTTTTGACATATCAAAATGTATCATTAGCAAAAAAAATTTGCTCCGATTTACTTTCTTAACGGCCAATAATAACTAAAAGATGTTATGTCAGGTTTTTGGGAGTTAAAATTACTACCTTCACATTGTTTTATTTATTTATAGTTATTACTTTTATACGTTCGTGATCCACGCAAAAGGTGTTGACCGTATTTTGTAATCGCAGTACTGCCAGATTTAAAGCCGTTTAAAAAGCAGTTTTATTGCTTTGAATTTCGATAATTGTACACTGCTTTTAAAATTATCACATCGATTAGAATGAGGCTATGTATTTTTTTCTGGAGATGTTATATCACTATGGTTTAAATTATTTCTTATTTATGAGTCTTTAAAATTAATAGATACGCATGTTGGATGATTTTACGATTTAAATATTAAGATATTACATAGATTTATATGTCAACTAATATTTAGGACTAATTAAATACTGTCATTACTAATGTCGAAAGTAACACATGTGAAAATCAATCGGACGCAAACTATACTTTGATTTTCTTTTAACTGTTTGCGAAAACTTTTATAAAGTTTAGCTGATCATATCATTAAACAGATATCTCACTTATAAGAAAAAACAAAATTTAGAAAGTTACATTTTCTTGTCTAACTGTACAATAAATTTTAGCGGCATTACGACATTGCTTATTAATCTACATTAGAATATTCAATATGTATCATCATCATCATCACCATCATCATATCAGCCATAAGACGTCCACTGCTGGACATAGGCTACCCCAAGTAATCTCCAATAGGACCGGTTGTATGCGGCCTGTGTCCAGCGTGATCCTGCGGTTTTAGTCTGATCGTAGGTCTATCTTGCGGGTGGACGCCCTACGCTGCGATTGCCGGTACGTGGACTCAATACGTATTATACCACCATATTAATATGGTATGAACTCAAAAAGTGTGGGTTGTGTTAGAGTTACTTACCTATATCGAGTCTAATAATTCAATATGTAATTTTGAAATTACTATAGTTTAAGTAATATAGATAAAAAAACTTAGAATCGGAATTATAATTAATTAATCTCTAGTATTTTATTAGTTACGTTATATTTTTACTTCATAGTTGATCGTAAATCATCCACTTGTATAATATATAATTTGATTTTAATTAACTAAGATTGAATACAGGAAACTAAGGATCAAATAAAGTAATCAAATGATAAAGAATTCGGTAAATTAGTAAACTTGCACTAACTACGTGTATTGGCCTTGTTGATTTACTGTTTAAGTGTAATTAGATGTGAATATATTATTTTGAATACAGTGTTAAATTACCGTGAGGTACCGGTAGAGTAGAATAGTGCCTCTGTGGGTGTCAGTGTCGTAATGGGCGACTAAGGTACCAAAACCAAGAGATGGCGGTACATCCATCCGATGGGTAGCAGAGATCACGAAAGCTGCGTTTTCTTGGGCAGGTTTTACTAGCAGTGAACTTCCATTGGCTAATATGATGATGATGACAGTCTTAAAATGTCTTTAAAGGGAAGACTTCGCCTGTAAGTTATTTATTTAAGTTAAGTAACTAGTAACACTATTTAAGTTTGTACATTTGAAGGCATCGCAAACGGCTTTTATGGCCGTTTTGACAAAGTTAAATTGCAGATCTTGCTGGATGGCTAAGTAAGCATACATTGAGTTGGACTTTCGTTTCAAATATTGCAGATTATGGTTCCTTCAAAAAAGATCACAAGTTCCACTACTGTGTTAACAAACTAAAATATATCTCTTGTTGTTGAATATTGGTATATATACACACAATACAACTATTATTTATTGTACCTATATTATATTCAAACTGTCATGTGGAATACTAAAAATCATCTGTGATACTTTATGCCAACATAATAAAAAACTCGAACAAAGATATGAGATTAATTTTTTAGACAATGTTAATCTTTAAAAGAGTCTTTTTGAACCATTGAAGTTGTATCTAGAATTTTCATTCAATTAACCATTGTAGTATCTAGAATACTTAAAAATACAAAAATTTTAAATTTTACCTAAATTATATTATAATTAAATTAGGTATGTATTTAATATGACGGGCCTGAAGGCACAGTTGGTAGTGATTCTATCTTATGCGCCAAAGATCGTGGATTCGATTACCATCCAGGGCAAATATTTATATCAAAATACTTGTGTTTGTTTAGTGTCTGGGTTTTAAATGTATGTATTTAAGTAGTATATTTGTGATTCCTATATTGTCTGGCATCTGTTACAAGTGCACGTACAGAGTAAGCAATATTATTCATATTTTAGAATCGTTTACGTTCTTACTTATTTTGCTGGCATTACGTGGAATACGATAACAAACAAAAGAAAATTTATTGTTATGAATTTTAACAGTTATTAAATTGTCTATGTTTATATTTGTAACGATGTCAGCTCAATCTACACTTCAAACATCCATGTCTTCTGTAAACTACTTTAAAAACGAAATAATTTATAAGTTTTTCTGTTACTAAAATGTAATTAATATGAATAATTGTAATAATTCTCACATCTCATACATTGACCTGACTCCGAGATAAGTCGGTTAAAGCTCTAGTACCTATATCAGACAGGTAACAAAACTTATACATAAAATAAACCCAAATATTTATCATATAAAAGTTTGTTCTAGGCGGGGATCGATCCCATGACCGTAAGTGCACAAGATAACATCTGAACACTATATCAAAATTTATTTACTTATGTAAGTGTCGCATTATAAATAGCAAGAAACTCCTTGATACTATCAAACAATTATCAAAAGTTATCAAGTGGTCTTGTTTCTATTGTTCTAAATACACAAATACCTACATCTCGTTATCCCTATTAATGACAAGGAATCCCTGGGGCGTCCAGGTAAAGCCGGGTTGATTACAGCTCGATTATCCCGCCTTACCGCTAACGATCCAGCCTGCCTACACTGATTTGGTCTGAAGCTGGGTTACAGTTTCATTGGGTTACAGTACATTTTCGATATTTAATTAAGTTGTAATATCCTGAAAAGTATGTTGTAAGTTGGATATTTTAAAAATATTGTTGTCAAAAATATATATCTGTAATTATGCATGTAATCATTTCGTTATTGAAAATTTATTATTACTTTTTATTATTATTTCATTGACGATTTAAAAGTGCTTGTAAATGGCCTATTTCAATAAAGTATATTTGAATTTACATTAAAACTTAATTGTCTAGAACCAATAAGGTTTGTAATTCCACTCTTTTAATGTATTTATTTTTATTCGACTTGATGAAAAGGAAGATTTTAGATACCATTACATAATTTAAAAGTACTAATACAAAAGGGGTGCTCCCTTTTGCTCGTTCTTTATATTACTGTTGATCCCTTTTTAAATACCTTGATTGAACATTTTAAAACATGTGCGCATTCTTAGTGCAACACGAAACTCATTATTGCGGATTATACACCTATTTAAAATAGGGTAGCCTGAATCGAATTGGGCGGGGCTGGGCAGCAGTATTTCCGTCGCTAAGTCACGCTTTTGCAACCGCTACCACGCCTACCTAATGCGGCATTCATCTCTGTTACTTATACAGGTTTTATGCATAGAACATGCAAAATTGTATTTTGTGATAATATTTACTAGAAAAAAATCAACATGTCTCAGATGTCAAGTGAGACCTTCTTCATCTCGAAGTAACGTTTAGTGTTAGTCCTTTGGCATAGAAAAGATGCAGGTTCGAGTCCCGCCTCATCATCTCAAAAATATTTTCCTTATTTCAAGCAGTGGACGTTCTACGATTGTAATGATAATGATGATGGTACTGACATTTCTTCGTACTTAACGCTTGCTTTAGTGCATAATGAGTAATCTATATTATAATATGTGAACTTTTGTACATATATTTGAAGAAACTGCGCGATTTGATATCGTTAAAGTTAATATAAAGAAGGAGTGCAAAAAGCTATACCTTTTTAGAAAATGCATTAGAAATACATTAAAATATCAATTACAGAAATTGTTGAAATGAAAAATGTACAAACATTCATTCAGAAATAATAACTGTCTATTAGTAAAAATTCAAGAAACAATTCTTTTTTGATGAAAGATTTTACAAACATTTTTGATTTATGTTCGTAATTCGACCTTCTGGTCTGAACTAGAACATAAAACACAATACCTACATGTAACTAAATCTCTTGCCTCCCGGCAAGGGATTCAATTATATGTAGGCAAATCTTTAATGTGATATAATTATCCCTGATGATAATTGATTATGCATTGTACTGACAAATTATCTCGTGATTACCCTTTGATGAAATTCAATCAAACTGATTCATTAATAAATGGTTAGATAATTAATTAGTTTCATCTTGTAATTATCGGAAATATTTGAGGTAATTTGATATTTTCAAGAACCAATTAGAAGTAGGTTATGTATAATAATCAGAGTTGAGTTTAAGCAGATAAAAGACAACAATTCTGAAATTTACCCGACATTTTAAACATTGACTTAACTCTGTGTTTCAGACAACAGACAATAGAGGAATCACAAATACTTTTATACATATATTTACTCAAGTCGATTCTTACTTAAATTATTATATATCTTCCTTGTAACATTTTATCACAAAGACTATTATTAAAATTGAAATTAGACCAGTAAATTGAGGGAGCTTTGTGGCAAATCCACACGGCCATTCGAGCATTATGTTTATTTAGAGTCCACAGGGCACAATAGCAGTGTAATCAGCACCACGAGCCCCCGGGGTACCTTCGATAGCTGCAACTAAATGCCAATACTTTGCCTTTTAAAGTACTGCTTAGGATACTGGGTAATAAGCTTTGTTTTAGTTGTATAAATGTAAACGCTATGCTGAGACATTATGAAATACTAAAAGAGAAGTTATTTAAATAAAATTAACCTATTTATAAAAAAATTCTAGATTTACTATAATTTTAATAAAATTACTATAATTCAAAAAAGAAAAATATTACTATAATTCAAAAGAGTTTCTGATCTGGTGCGATATTGATTTCACAAATAACATACTACGCTCATGAGGAACAGTGCGAATGACACGTGCATGTCCAATTTATAACAATCGCATATCAATGTATGTATTGACAATAATAATTTGATTTGATTTCTGTAACTGCTAAAGTGGAATATGATTCTGATATCTTTCCTTTTGAATACAACGGAATGAACTTTTACACTTCTGAACCAATTTAATTTTGTTGGAGTCAATTTTATTTTGTTTACTATATTTGTCTCAATTTATAGTCACAGTGTTTTTATCATGAGAAACATAGGTATAAAGTTAAAAAAAAACAACGTCTGTCGGATTAGCTAGTCAATTATAACTTCTTAAATCAATCCTATCAAAGGAAATGTTCATATTTTTACGTCTCATGTGCTTAACGTCAATACAGTTGATCGTATGAATAATTATAATTAATAAACTATTAGAAATTGTGGAACATAATATATTTTAAATCTACCAAAACCGAAAGATCACCCATATCGGAGTAGCTCAAATGCACAGGGTGGGGATGGACAGCAGCACCCCCATCGCGAAAGCTACACAGCGCGGCAAGTATGGGCGAAATTCCGGCTTTCATGGGGAGGCCTATTTTCAGAAGGGGACTTTTAATGGCTGATATAAGGAAATATTTAATGGTTCATGTTTTTTTGATGCTATTCTATAAAATTAATAGTTGTATAAAACACTGAATATTTCCTTGATCTGTACTGTTACTGGGTTTACATGGGTTAACAATATTGTGATCAAAAGCAAATTGTTGCAGCCTACGAACAGCCTCTCAACCTCTAATTACACGCCAACATGTAGGTGTATTATTAAATTCTAGAATAATTAGCCTAATTCGACCTACTTTGTGATTATACGGCCCGCGGCGCGATTTGCGATCCTGCCATAGGTGGATTCAATCTCGCCGAATACCTTCTCTGCAGCTACTCTCTAATTGTGTTAAATGTAATCAATTTTGAAGCATGTTCAATTTTGGATAACATCGTACAATGTTCGGTTGTAGGTACACATACATATATCTTTATTGGGTGTTAATGTTCAGCTAACATTACTTTCGTATAAACATTTACTTGCAGGATATTAAGAGAGGCACGTTACACCATTTTGCTTTGATGTATTTTTAACTGTTGGAAATATAAAAAGAAAATCATCATCATACCAGCCATTAAAGTCCTCTCCAAGAAAGGAGATTTTTGCCCATAATTGCTGCGCTGGACAAGCGTGTTAGCAATCGCAGCTCGCAGCTATCGCGACGGGAATGCTGCTGCCTATCCCCGCCCTGTGCTTTTGAGCTGCACTGTTCCGGATGGATATAACGCCATCTGTCAGTTCTGGTACCTTAGTCGCCTCTTATGACGCTTGGTGCAGTGGGAAGTACTTTTCTACTCTGCCGGTATCAAACGGCGCTTCTGCCGGTACCTCACGTCTTAAAAAAATATAATAAATTCACACAATATCTCATACATACACCAGCCCGACTCCCATAGCTGTCTTAAAGTTCCTGTGTAACAGATGTCAGACAAGAAAGGTATGGAAAATGTTATATTTAAATACGTATCGACACGTATCGCGTCCCGAGTTAAGTTAAAGCCACGTTAAGTCTTAGAACTAACCTAGTAAGTATTATTTATGCTCCACAGTTATATCCGAGCGTGATGTTATAATATAACCTTATATAACACATATATATATATATATATTAAGCCCTGCGTTGATATGTAAGTCATTTAAATATGTAGATATAACAGTGTGTTAAAATAACTTTGAATATCAGGAACCTTCATACTTACATTTATCCTTTTTACTCCCTCAAGAATTAATTTTCGAAAACATATTTGACACATGTTTCATACCTTTCAATGAAGCATATTCATACTGAATTTTATTCGAGCATGCATGCATCCTGGTTTTACCCACTTAGGGAGTGAATTTACAAAAGTCTTACGTTATAAAAGGAACCTACTCGTATGTGCAAGCGCTAAATGTTAAGTTTCATGTATATATAGTCCAGACACAGAACTCTATCAGAACCGTCAGGTATGACTAATGAGTTAAAGTAAATAAATTTAATAATATAATCATTATTAATTCACTTCATTATCAGTATGCATATTTAATATTACATTTGTAGCCACTTTTTTAATTTAAGTTTTTATTTCCATAAGAACGTATTTCCAGTCAGCATTGCCTTCGACAGAGCATTAATCAAGCAAGAATGTATGTTACATTTACTCTTCTGTAATGTCAAGTGCGAATCGTATAACAATCCTGAGGGAAGCTGAGGTACGATTAGCGGTGAACATGTCATTCATTTGTTCATATTACGCGAATACCGCGCGGTATTGTGTTACTATGCGGATCGTGTGACTTATTAAGGCAGTGATGTATTGGAGGTAATGGTTTTAGATAGGGCTGCTGCCGATTCACTAATAAATCTTAGTTTAGTCAAAAATATAGACTAATTTGCTAGCACTTTCTCTATGGTAAAGGTCCTGTGACTTATTTTTGAGCTAAAACAAAAGCATTTATGCTTTGTACATTTACAAATTTTAGACTTCCTCGATGATTCATGTGGCTTTTCGGGACACAAATTGAAATTTAATTGAAATCTATCAAACGAGCGCTATAAAACAAAACTCTTTTTAAATATTTCTAATAGTTTTATATATTATAAAACAAATTTGTGTAAATTAATAGAAATATTTATTTATTTTGGCCGCTTAATCCGGTTTTGGCAATCCGGCCTAAGTTATTTTTGAATGCATTTATTCGTAAATATAGCTCATTATGTGTTGGGATTTAAAGGCAGTTCTATGTTGTATACTCTATTGTATTGAAACGGTCGGGTTCGTTGAATTTCGTGTTTCACTGTAATACTGGCATTTAGGAAATAAAAAAGAATAGTACGTTATCACATATTGACAAACAATATACAATCTGTTGATATAAATATAGATTTGTTTTATTCACTTTTATAATGATTGATTGCGAGAAATGTCTTTGTAAAGTTCTTAATTTCAATAAATCAAAAACTAGGTTTTACATTTTGACTTGCATAACAGAATGAAATGATAGCTAGCGTGAAAGTATAGCTTTTGTAGCCCTAAAAATATACAAGTAACCGAGCAAATCCATTCCAGTTTGAAAAAAATCTTCTACAAACCATAGTCAACACGCGAATAGTGGAACGAGGTAGGAAATTGGAATCGTTGGTATAGCCAAAGTTCAAAATATAGGCAGATATTTTTTATGACCGTCAAAACTGGGCCCGTGGATTGTTAGCTTTGCTTTGCGCGCGACGCCTCAATTCCTCGGTGACTTTTTTTCTTTTATATGTACTCGACGGGAAACATTGGCTCTTTCGGCGTATTTTTACCGTGAAATAGTTTAGCTACGCATGTTGGCGTTCAAATTTTTTGTAAATCGAGTCAGTTGGCTTTATAATATCTCGTATGCACCTATGAAAGTTTCATATTAAAAAAATAAAACTGTTTTACTGTACTTCCAAATATAATAAAGGTTCCAAATAAAATGAATCGTTTAAAAATTTAGTTTTTGTCTGATTGTTTTTTTTTAATTTCTCTCGAGATATATCTTTTTATCTTCACTCTTTAACACACATGGCACATTAAAATAAACCTAAAAACGTGACCTAAATTTAAAAATAAAATTTGATCTCACTGATCTTCAAAAACACTGCCCCGATTTATTCAATGATCCATTCAAAACCTGAGCGGGATATTAGTATTTACATATTTGCCCTAAGGCTTCGACTTAGGAACTATGTTTCTGCCAACGAACGTATTGGGTTTCGCACCAACCCGCTGAAATCTAAGCCTCCGAATGCTTCGTCTGTTACAAAATACAAGGCGCAAGAGGAGCAGGTGCTACCCATCGCAACCGAGCTCGTTTTTCAATCCTAACCTTGAGTAAGATTCATGAGTCTGCTTACTTAGCGAGCGCTAAGTTTACGGTTTAAGTGTTTTGAGGTCTGTTAGACATGTTCGTTGAATAGGTACTATTTACTTAAGTATCTACGGCCTTATGGCGCAGTCGTCCTTAACTTAGATGACTTGAAGTTCGATTATTTGCCCCAATTTCAAACAAAACTTAATAATGCTAATTAATAATACATTTAATAATATAATCATCGTTCATGTACTTCATTATTAGCAATTATATTTAATACTTCTTTTGTACCCACTTTTAAAAACTAGATTTTCATTTCTATCAAAACATATCTTCAGTCCGCACTGCCTTCGATCGAATCAAGTGGAAACATAGCTAAAATAACTTGTGTTACGGTTAACAGACAACAGAGGAATTACAAATATAATACTTCAACACATATATATATTACATCCAGGCACAGAATAAACACAAATGTTCGGCGCCTAAGTTAGGGATAATAACGGATGCGCTATCGGGCCCGTCAATGACCTAACATGATTCGACTCATGATTCGTTCATGTGAACATTTTAATAATTTTTAATGCTTATACTACGTGATAATTGATATTGAAGATCTCATGCCGCTTATTTGTAGAAGATAAATCACTTTCCTAAGGGCATTTACTCCTCCATATTTTGATATTTACGTTAATCCCATTGGTAAGTCGGTCTCGTTTGCATTTGCATTCCTTCTAACCCGAGTAGATAAGTCATCATTATTTGAGCTGATTCTTAAATATCTTATGGTGATGTAGAGTAACTAAATAGACAAAATTGTATTATATACTAGCTCACCCGATAAACATCGTATCTTAACTGTAATTTATCAATGTTTGTCATAAAGAAAATGTTGCGAATATTAACTGATATGTAAACTATAAAAAGGGTTCTTATGTGAAATCGTGATGGTACAGAAGTTTAGAAGTACAAAAATGGAATTGCATATTTTATTGGCACTAAACATTACAGAACTACAATCAGACGATGCCGAAAAAAGATATAACTATTTAAATAAAAGATTAATAAGGTAAAACATAAGGTTCTTAATGACTGAACAAAAAATTGTGACGAAAAAAAAATTAAGAAGACATAACGACAATATAAAATTTTAATGGTATGCCAAAACTGTCAGTAAAATAGTTTCATTGCGATCTGTTTGAATTATATTACTTTTTGAATTATACTAATGCTAATATAATTATTTATAGGAAAAACTTTCTATTAAAAAAAAACTGATATAAGAAATGAGTGCTTTATCGAATTCTAGTGAACTTAATAAACATTCAAATGTATTCGAATGTATATGATCCGTGGGGATTTTATTACATTGTCTGTGCCTAACAATGGAGGCTAGACCGAACGTGTCGGCTCACCACAAAAATTAAAACAGCCAGCATTATATCCAGTTGGATATTCGGTATCGCATTTTGTAATGGAACAAAAGAAGGATTTAGTTATTCCCTCCCATTCAGCGAGATGTGGAATGTATTCATTTTACGGTGAAATGCGTTTTCCCACTAATTGGGACTAGTATATTGATTTCGTATTTCATTGAAATTTATGAATACAACCCGCTTAAATATGATTCAAACCAAATCATTATTATCTATACAGGTTATAAGGGTGTTAAGAATAGTACACGTGAGTGTCATTACACAGAAATTCAGACATCACACAGAAACTCTTGAATTGTGTTAGCATTTTAATATAAGTAATTATCGAATTGATAAAAAAAGGTGAGTAGGTATTACTTGTTTGATGTATGTCTTCTAGTATTTGGATATATATTCGTGGACCATTGTCTAAAAAAGAATTGCTAAGAAAGGCTATTTTACATAGAAACGTACAAAATCTTTGAGCATGGCGTAGCATGGATGCATTTCTTTTGGGCATGAAAAACAATTTCTTGGCCTGTTGCATTCCCCCAAGGAATAACACCACACCAAAAAACTATAACATCTTAAGAAATATCCACAGTATGCAGTCAGAAGGGTATCACTATTTACCGTTCTTCGTAATAAAAGAAGGGCGTAGAAAAATTGACAAACGTTATTTCGAATATGACTTATGTGTTAATGCAATTTCAAAAACCAGCTATGACATAGGAGAATGTTAACAGTTTCCTCAGATTTTTTCTGGGAGTACTAATGTAAAATCACCACACAGTACAGTTTTATTTTTAATATTTTTACTTATTTGTGAAATGGCTTTAATCAAGACAATTGAAAAAGTGCAAAGAAAAGCAATATGAGCAAATTGAAAGCAACACTTCAAAAAGTTCTAGGTTCTGACTATCTTGTCACAAGATATATAAAACTTGGCGTTCCATTATACATATTTACATTTGATATACATATATACATATTTATATTTGATATTGCGATAAGTGAATTAAAGATCCTGAGCCACAACGACTTTGTCATTGCTGTAGGAGGTAAAACTACCAGGTTTCGGAACATTTTCAAATAAGATTTAATATATGGCTAAATAGTTTACACTGCATCAATGTAATTAAAACCAAAATATCGTCTAGTAATAACTTAAATGTACGTACAATAAATTACTATTTCAATTTTATCTGTAAAAAATATAGTAACGTTCTTAGACATGGATTATAGTTGATGCTTTATTGCAACTTCCGTCCTCCTAAATTGACTCGGTGTATATTAAAAGATTTATTATACGTTAATTATAAGAATAAACAACGTGGAATTACTGTTTGAATGAAAAATGAACTCTAAAATACCAGAATAAAGATACTCATACTTGTTGTACGAAAACAACGAACAATTTTGTGATTTTGATAATTTGATCAAAATAACCCTACAAACAAATTATTTCGAGTTTAACAGTTCCATTGTTGATACCATAGCACTAAAATATCAACCGCCTTATTAAAAAGCCAGGCATACTTGCAATTTACTTGGATAAGTTAGCAGATAAAAGGACTAATATTAGTGTTTTATATATTACAGAATATTATATAATTTGTAATGATATTAGTTTCCTCTGTATCCCTAATTGTAAAACAGATAGTCACGGCGGTTCTTGTGTTTTAATTGATAGAAAATATGTCTTATATTCCATAATTGCACTCAATGACATGTCAAATAAGACAATCGTAGAAATATCTGTTATCAAACTCCAAGGCGCTCCAAGCGTGTTGGCAATCGCAGATCGCTGCTTTTGCGACAGGAATGCCGCTGCCCATTCCCGCCCTGTGCATTTCAGCTACACTGTATAGGATAGATATACCGCCATCTGTCGGTTTTGGTATACCTTAGTCGTCTCTTACGACACTTGATACAGGGAGAGGTACTGTTTTACTCTCTTGATACCTCACGGCTGTTTGTACATAATGTTCTTGAAATTTAAATTTTCGGTTTCATTGAATGCGTCGTGTAGTCGATCTTATAGAATCCCGATAGTCAATTTTTATTGTTTAGTCCATATGAATTAGTATATTTAAGTAAAAATAGGCATTTTTTTAAATTTAAAATTCACAAGCCTTTTTAAAATGTTTTTATAATGTTGTTTGGATCGTATTATCATTATGCATACTTTCTTCTTTCTTTTATACTATTTTTGTTTAATTTCTGAATTTATTTGATGTTATTGACACTCTTATATATATTTTAAAACTGTTTTTTCCATTAAAAAACAGTTTTGGCAAATTTGTGTTATACGCTTCTGCGTAAATAAATAAAAAATACGTCTTACGAATGTGATATTTAAAACATAAATGCAGCTTAGAACATGCAAACTGCGAACCATATTTCTCTTTCATTTCCACAGCTGAATCGCAATAAAAAATATAAAAAGCCTTATTCGAAACAGAAATCTATAGAAAACATCCACAAATAAATTAGCTCTTGTAATCCGTTCCGTTCCATGCTTGCTGTGTATGCATGTTGCAAAAGAACTATCAGGCTTCGGACCGGCTTATTTCAAGCCTCACTACCAATGATATTTATGAATTAATAACTTCCATTACCGAGGAGAAAGCGAATTTTCCAGTGTGTTGTGTCCGCGCCAAGTACTCTTTAAGGGATGCTCACACGAGCTTTTTAAAGTTCAGATTATTTTTATGGTAATCCATACCAGGTATTGAGGCCCAATAGCACATTCTGTGGTGGCCTCGACCCAGGACAAACAGTTATATGGTGATATTTGTGGTGGTTCTACGTCTGGGTGCTAATATATATATATATTTAAGAATCATATTTTTTAATTGTCTGTTCTCTAATATTTGTAATATAATGTTTTAAGCGATTTGTCACAGACTCAGGTCAATGTAGAAAATGTTGGCTGAATTTATTATTATATTATTTGCTGAGAACAGATAAAGGAGTTTTTGTACATCAATTTTTTTAAACGATAACATGCGAAATTATAATGTCTACTGTTTTACTTTTAAGTGTTAATTAATATTTACTTTGTGCTAGAAGGTATAAAAGAAAAGGTTGTCTACCGATATGTGGAAATTAGGTTGTGAATAATTTTAGTAATTGTGTAAGCAAAACAAATGTAAGCAAAAGTAAGCGATATTTGTATAACTTATTAAAGTACGTATGCTTTTATATACAAATCTATTATTACTATGTATATAAATAACTCGCTGGATTGACATAAGTTGACTTTTCTTAAATTAAAATAAATCTATTCTATATTTTAAATTAAACTGTACACTGTAAGCAAAAAACATGCAAACTTAGGACTTGTTTATGAGATCAAAAATTTCAATACTTGTAACCAAGATCGTTCAAGAATATACATAAAATATTAAATATTTTTTAAGCTTATTACGTGTTTTTTATCTTAAGCCTTCGGTTAATACTATATATTAAAGTTACATATACTGTGTATCTAAATAATTGCATACAGTTCTGCGCTAAGAACATGCAACTAACAACTTTATATCTAGAGCGGTGTGTACTGCCCTTTAGCACCAACTCCCGCCTGAACCGGCTTTACGTACCGATTAATTGGAGCTTACAGTATTGATTTTGTATTACATTAAGCCGATAGAACTTACCGATATTAGACAGTTGCAGATGCTGCTTATTTATTCAAATTGCTTTATATACGCAAAGGGGCTTAGTTCCTACCGTGCACGTTGAGTATAGCCGGAACCGAGATAGAACTTTGAAACTGTAAGACAGTGATGTCAGACGTCAATTATACATAGCCCTTTATATATCATGCGGAAACAGTATTTTGTAAATGAATTTGAGTGTTATGTAGTTGTAAACGTATTTGGCGCTTTTGATAGGCACAAAGGCGTCATCGTTTATATTGGTACCTTACTGTCAACTATTGTGAGAGAGGCAGTGAAATTACTGGGCAGTAAGACATAATATCTTTTAAGTTACAAGGTTGGCAACGCGCTAGTAATATCTTTGTGAAATTAACAGCATTTATAGGCTGCGGTGACGCTTACTATCACGCGGGCTTGATTGTTGACCTGGTCTAATAAAAAAAAAGTATCCCTTTCGAGTGCACCAAGGGACGTGGGTCAGATCCCGATCTAGGAAAGATATTTAAGTGATCATTTGTGTTTGTTTTGAGTCTAGGTATTGAAAATATGTATTATAATTGTAACACCTCTGTCGTTTGACATCTGCATAACAAGTGAACGAATCTAATTATCATGTAGTCAGGTCAATGTTTTTTGAACGTAAATATAGTTACTTCACTGATACATTATCCGAATTGTGCCTGCATTAGTTAGTTTAGTTAGCGCAGTGTTCTAGTAGTGGAAACATTAAAATGGCACATGATATTTCTGACGGTCCCGATGGCGGATATATCAAACGGTAGTGATCCTGTCTTATATCGTGGGTTCGACCTCCACCCAGGACAAATATTTATATAATGATATTTCTGTTGTTCTGTGTCTGGGTGTTAAATATATGTATTGAAATAGTATATTTACGATTTCTCTGTAGTCTGATGTCCGTAACACAAGTGGTCAAGAACATATTAAACAATAATGAATAATATTCAAACCTCATAAAGGGATATATGTTCTTTGAATAACTATTGGTCGTCACCGTCACCAAGAAATAGCTAAAAAGACCGGCTGAGAATCGCCGCGCCGCGCTGCGCTTCGACGATGCACGAATTCCTTACACTCCGCAAATATTGAGAGTGGTAAAAAGTGCTCAGATTGCGGTGGCGAAAGTGTATATGTGGACGTAAAATGGAGTACTGTTCGGAGTATTACGTACCAAAAACACCGAAATAATTACAATTGTTAATATATTATATATGACGTATGTAATATTTATTACAACTCTTGTATTGATCAGCAGCATTAATTTAATCTAAATATACGCTAATTTTATTGATTTTTGAAATTTTATTTTATTCACGTACTGGCCTTTATTCATTATCCCCGACGCCGCTTTTTTAAGTTTTGTCTTTGTAATCGAATAATACGAAACATAAAAAAACTGATATTCATAAAAATATGTTCGGTTACATTCATCGCTATCATGTTAAAACAATATGGCGGGTAACTGAAACAAAATATTTTTTGTTTGCTTCTCATTTAGCATTTATCTGACTTCAAATAGAAAATGCAAATGTGATATCATAGAGGATTTAGGACCCGTAAAATTTCTCTTTTAAGCAACTTATCTCGGAGTCAGGTTAATGTATGTTGACATAAAATAGATAGATATAGAAAGCAGTCATATGAATAAACCTAATTATTTTATGTTTACAGGTTTGGTGATGGCGAACTAAGAAAGTAACATGTTAAATAAAATTCATTATAAAACCATTAAAGAATAGTTTTATTATGAGTAAATGCTTTAATAAGAGAAAATATTAGGTATTAAGATCTTAGTTAAATGTTTTCACCTAATAACCGTATGTCATTAGTCATTAGTTATATTTTATTTTCTATTGCTTTGTATAGTATAATTAAGTAAGATTCTTATTTCAATCAACTTTTCTAGGGAGGATTTCTGATCTAATTTAATGAGTGACAATAATCAGCTACGAGTCCTCGTAGTTCATAGGACCGTAGTTAATAGACGCGGCACTCGGTTCGTAGCAAAGGCCTCACTTTAAACTATGGATCAACATTGCCAAAGTGGATTCGACGTATTCTCTAAATGTTTAAAACGTTCGGAGAACAAACGCCACTCACTCTTACGTTATATTATAAAAAGAGCACGGGAAACTATTCCTTTCATAAACTTGAGAGCAAATTATATTAAACATATTTAAAGTAAAATTTATGGTACGATTAATTCATGAAGGTTCATAAAAGTGGAGACAACATTCTTCTATAAAATTAAAAATGATCTAATTTTTCACACGTAATGATTTGTGTAATTTATAAATTAATTATTCTATGCGTGGCGATCTTTGCTGTTGAAACGTTCTCTTCATATCTTGCAACGTTACAAGATCCACAGGAACACTCAGACGAAGTCAGGGCGGGCCACGAGTATTTTAGTAATAAATAAAGATTACAGATCACGTGGTCGGAGTTTCAGGCGAGGGCTACCAGTTAGTTACCCGATGAAACTTTTGTTTTATTCACCACCACGTTCCGCAACACGCTGTATGAATAGTATCGAACACAAAAGCTAAAGGCTGCATGCATGCAATGTTACCCTGCCTTAATCCTTTTTCCATTATATCGCGGTCCGGTTCGGCCGTGTAAAATATTCGCTGAACATTGTGTGTGTGAAAGAGATTATTCTCATTGTGACCAGCTATAGTCGGAGAGCCAGATAACATACCAATATTTTATTTATCATGAAAACTTGGTCGTTTCGGCTTACCTAAACGCAGACTTGCCTGAAAGGCTTCGACGAAATTACACTTCTAAAATAGTATTTAGAAAAATATATTTTTGAGATTTATTTCTTAATTACTTACAATTTACTCCCTGTATTTTGAAAGTGATTAAACCAATTAATTAGAAGGCTCGTGCTGGATTCAAATCCGTAGAGATTCGCAGGAAAACCAGTAATAATAACTGGTTTTTCTGAGAATTAAACAGGCCAACAGGCCATTATCTAAGACTTACCTGATGTTTGTAAGAGTGTATCAGTTAAAATTGAAAGATATTGTGTTTTTTTTGTATTATCTGGTTTACAAGTTTGATTTTACATTTTCAAAAGGTGTTCCAAGATTTAGTAAAAACCGTACGAGTGCCCACTCTAACCCCACCATTATTATAAAAGAAGTATTGAACATATTGCCGCAGTGTCGCAAATACCTGCCAGTGTGCCTCTACTATCTCTCTTACTATTACGTGTTTACATATTTTCCAACCTTTTTGTTCGGAAAGCCGTGCACGCGCCGCGTTCACGCCATTTTCGACAAATAATAGTTGAACCGCGATGAGTTTGTCGGGATTATTAAATGTACATAAGTTTATTCATTTACTGCGACAAATATGAAGAGTCAGTTAGGTTTCCTTAATATTTATGTAAAACAAATGAACGAAAATAAAACAAACCGTGAATTGGATGTTTATGTATGTATGTTGCTGGCAAATCTAAATGAGATTCGTTTTGCAATATCTATATAGTTAATAGTTTTGTGAAAGTTAGCTTTATCGACTTCATCATTCGCTCATTTACTCTAGTAATAACTAATCGAGAGTTTGTGTGTATAGTAACTGATCTAATTAGATTTTGTAAAGATTAAATGTGTTTATAACAGTGACAATATCATAATATAATAATAATAATAATAAAATTTCACAACCTCTCATAAGCATTTGTGGTACGGACGCCAGTCAACAGAGGAAACACCCAGAAACAGAACAAACAGAAATATTATCATATAAATATATACTATGGATAGGAATCGAACTCACGATCCTTGGCGCACAATATAGAATCACTAACATCTGCGCCGTCGGGCCCGTCAACAAATATAAAAAAGGCTATATTTGAAAATAGTAATTTATTTTATTTTATAACATGAAGCTATGAATTTTAGCTCCCAATATATCTACATTTATGACCAAGATGCAGAACTTACATTTATGACTAATGTATAGTACCATATACTTTACTCCATGCAGGGACTTGTAGTTTTTCTTTAACCAAGCTAAATGTAATCACACTTCTAATGGATAACCAAACTCTTTGAACCATCAGTAGTTAGTAATAGGTTATGAATCAAAACAAATAAATTGTCATATCCCTTCTTTTAACTAATTACAGACACACTGTGTTGGTTTTTTTACTTTCTCTTTAACCAACAATACAAATGAACATTATAACATTCAATTATCGAAGTGCTGACATCATGGAAAGAAACATGATATGACACGGTGAACACTGGGGCACGTGTGAATATCCCAATTTTAAAACCATTTAGTGACTAAGAAAGCAGTGTAAATATATTCTTACAAATTAGATGGCATAGATCGTTAAATATAGCATTTACCCATGTAAGAATTACGAAGTCATATTACCACCCACAGTATCGTCTACGTCTTTACACGGTAAATATGGAATGATGTATCCCCCGGGAACTATGCGAGGTTCGAGGGAATGGGCTTTTTCATGTCTCATTATGAGGACTTTTTATGCGAGGAATATTCAAATACCTTTTTAAGGTTTGACATTATGTGTCTTGGGGATGTATTATTATTTACGTAATCAGAGTTGTATGACTAATCTATTTTGTAGCTTATATTATATATGTCTATATTGTTGTATTCTCTATATACATTGAAATGTAACTATTTTGGGGTAGATTATATTTTTATAAATATACAAAGCTTCTAAAAATTTAAAAGAGATATTGAATTCTTTTGTTTGTCAGGTTTCTTTGAAAAAACAATTAAAATAAACCGTTACACAATAGTTTTATTGTCTGATTATAATAATCGCGTTATTGTTTGCTAATATTGGACATCTAAAGACCGTTGTCACAATAAAATTACAAATTATTAATATTTAACGATATAAATAAACTGCTAATGCACATCATTTAAAACCTGTAAAGAGTATGTAAATAATCGTGGTATTTCATAGGAACAATACGGATTGTGCTATCGGGTCTTTAAGATATCAGAATTAATAGCATAAGTGATAGTAGTACTATATACAGACAGTTGGCAGTAGAAAGTTTTGACAGTATTTTTTACAACATTATGTTTCTTCCGTAATTGCTGCGCTGGACAGGTGTGAAGGTAATCGTACCGAAGCTTTACGAAAGGAATGCTGCTGCCCATACCCGCCTGTAACATTTGAGCTACACTGATTCAAGTGGATATACCGCCGACTGTCGGTTCTGATACGGAATCTGATTCAGGAGGAGTTACTATTCTACTCTGCTGGTACCCCACGGTCATATTGATGAAGCCGCGATTTTGGGACAAATTGCAAAATTATCTGCCAATGCTATATTTTGCGGTGGCCCTGCCGTAAATATCTAAATTTATCGGGTGAAATGGTCCGTGCCAATGGGATTCAGTTGAATAGCTCGCTTGTTTAATTTTTGTGTTCGACTCACTTCATTTCACAGTCTGAATGTTTGCCGTACAGTTTAGTGTGAATGCAGTGTTAGGAGACCGTTACAGACTTGTCCGACAATATTTGTTAGAAGTCTTTTAATATTTGTATCTACTGCTAATTATTTTCACAAAAATCTTTATTGAAATAACTCAAACAGAAATCACGCCGTTTTTTATGTTTTGCATTTGAAATATTGTTTAAGTACTTTAAAAAATATTATTGTACAAAACTATTTCTAATGAAATAATCAAACTATGAATTTTGTCCAAACAAAAAGAGTTGTGCACTTATATATAAATATAATTTGTATTAAGTTTATGTATTTATGGCACCTTCATTGTTTCTGGTATCCGTATGAAAAGCTTTTATTTGAGGTCAGAAGAATGTTTATAATGTAATCAAATCGTAACTCAATTTATAAAATTATTATATATTTTTAAGAATTAAAAGGGAAGCCTTTTAATATAAATAAGATTTTCTAGTTGGCAAAAGCCCTTGCATTGGTACCTCACTCTCAAAACAGCAGTATTAATAGGTGAGAGTGAGGTCCCATAACCCCTCAAACCAGAACATAGCTATGTTCTGGTTTAAAAGGTTAAAGAAGCTGTAAAATTATCAGGTACTATGACAGAATACCTTCAAGTCACAAGGCCTGCCAATACGCTAGCGATATTCCTGTGATATTACGAGCGTTACAGACGCTGCATTGACACATACTATCACGCAGTCCGTATTTTGGTTTATCGACTAAAGAATATTTAAAAAAATCATGTTAGTGACGACGAAGTCAATACAGGTGATGTTATTATGAAAGTTCTGGTAAGTAACTTGCTAACAAGCCTCTAGTAACTGATTTCACACGTGTTGCCGTATGAAAGTTTTTAACGATTAGGTGTTAGGACTCGGGGATTCAACGCGTCCGCTATGTTCGGCCAGAAGAAAATGGGCGTTTTATTTTCTTTACTGTTTTGATGTTATGGAGAACACATTTTTAGTTTGGTTCCAGTGGAGGTTGCTCTGTGTATTTGATAGATAGATGTAATTTGGGAACGTTTCCGCAACCTTTGCGCCTTTTTTGCATTTCTATGCAAAGCATAAATATTTGAATATAATTCTAAACATGTACCCTAACATTACGCTGGAGTGAATCTGGAGGCGAATCTACAAGCACGAGTGACATTTGATCGATATACTGACAATATATAACGATGTATGCATACTAATCCCTTCGTAGGTTTAAGTCATAAGCTAAATCACATTTATTTATTAGTTTAACAACGTTCGCATTACAATTTGAGACTTCGAAATTCATCACCATCATCAGGCCTCCCTAAGAAAGAAGACGTTCAACGGCCGCTGAGGTGCGATAATGATTAATGAATGTTTGTTACCTAATCAAGCCTTAAACGCTGAATTTATCTGAATATAATTTAGTGCACACACCAGCTGATAGATAGCACAAAAGCTACCTTTTATCACTAAATTATGCCCGCGCCTGTAGGACAGATTTGCTTTGTATTTTTTTACAGTTTTCTTATTGCTCTTTCTATTTGTCATTCAATTCTCACGAAACAATTTCATGTGACTAAATTATCCCAAAATAATAATATCTGGCAATTCCTGAATTTGTACTCATTATTGAAATCTGTCCGTGTTCCATTCGAACTCAGTTTCTACCTGCTAAGATCAGCTCTGACAATGTACACGCCTCAACTATGTACCTTCCACAATATAGCACATAACTGCACGCCCCCAATGGCACATAGAGTGGAATCTCGACACAGAACAGATAATAAGGTCGCTGACTCGACATTTTGATGCATGTACAGGTACTCGCACAAAGCCCCGGGAGAAAACGTACGGCAGCAAGAAAATAACGACGTATACGCTAAATCACAGTAAATTTGAGTCTGGAACACAATAACTCAACGGAACGCACCCATAACTGTCACAAACATTGTTCAAATGATTCACGCATCCAGTAATATCATGTTTTTCTCGGTCTCCCCGCCGGCTCTGTTATTCCTCGTGACGATTTTTTGAAGATGATCCCCATGGCCAAAACAACGTTGTTAAATTGCTTGGCAAACGATATCGTAGAACAACGGCGGCGATGATGTAAGGTATCGTACATTGTGTTGTGGTTAAAACTTGCAGAACAGGTCAAGAAGTCTTGATTTAAATAGACGTATTATAGACACTTGTATATAAAACACCTAATATTGTTAATGTTATCTATAGATGCTACATACAACTTTTTCTATCTTTGGGCAGTTGGGTTTTAAGCCACCAGAATTAGCAGAAATCTGGGGATAATGAAGGTTGCATTATTGCCAGGATATTAACTATATTTTATGTAGTCATTTAAAAAGTGTTATCGAGCTAACCTCTAACTATTCAATAGTTTTGCAATTTCACATTTTTAACAAAGACTGAAGAGACAAGAGACTAAACATTAAAGTTAACCCGTTATAAGATCTGTATGTTTGTGATTAATAGAAGCTATATCAGCTATATGTATATCCTGTATTATACAGGACAGGACTGGTTTTTTCATACAGAGCAATTCTGCGGTTCTATTTAGAACATCTTTCCACCTTGTGGGTGGAAGTCCAGCGCTGTAATTGCCATTGCGTGGCCTCATCCAGAAGAACTTTTCAGTTCCATTGGTGCATGCTATACCCTGAACATTATTAAATAATAATATTTACATATGATATCTCATACATTGACCTAACTTACAGATATAATCTTTAAATACATAGTTTATATATGTAGGCATAGACCAAATACAAATATTATCAAATTGATGTTTTTCTTGAACGGGGATCGATCCTGCGACCCTTGGAGCATACGACAAGATCACAATCATCTTCGCCGTCAGGCCCGTTAAACTATTAACACTTCATTACCATAACGCGTTTTATAATGTCTAGCACTAAGTTGTGTTAGATTAAAAAGGCTGCAAGAGATCTTATGAGCGCGAGTAAAAAAACAAAACAACCGTCGCTGTAATATTTTAATCATTCTCAGGCATCCCGGGTTACGTTAATGTTTTCCGCAAAACGCCGTGTCAGGCAGCAATCCTTTGTTACCGCGCGACCCCCAGAATCAACTGTCATGTTTACGTGGCAACTTTCTTGGACCCCGTCCAGTGCGGGGGCTGCCGCAATTGTGCAATATTAAAAACTTCCCAGTCTGACCCCGTTTTAGAAAATTTTGCTAGTTCACGGATAACTTCATATGTCTCGGCTACATTTTGGCAAATGTTCCTTTACAAAATAATTGACAAGTTAAGATTTTGTAGAAGCGGTCCCATGCGACTGGTACATATATTTTTGTAAATGTCATTAACCTATTTATCCGTAACTTAAGTGACTTATCTCAGTGTCAGGTTAATGTATGAGATGTTATGAGAATTTATTTATCAATGTTTAAATATAATTTCATTTTTTATAAAATAATTAAGTAGTAATTATGTTTACAGTAACTTTCTTGTACAAACATAAATTGGCGTCGTTATAGTTAGTACTCTTAATATTTATAAATATTTAAAATATATTAGTCTTGGATCCAAATATATAATTAACTAAGTGCTACTCGGATAGTTTCACCAAGTGCATTCATTTTTAGCAGGGAATCGAGACAGCTAGCGAATCGCGTCTGGCTGTGAGCAGCGTTGTCTTGAACAGCGAGCCTTTTATAAAAAAACACTAGAACAAAATCTGTCTTCATATATATATAGCATGTATATTATTAGCGTGAATCACAAAGGGTATATATATATTCATGCTTTGTGATTCACGATATATTAAAATAAAATCGAAGTAGCACGCGTTGTAAAAAACCCAATATTCGTTTTAACTTCGCCCGCGACCAACACGGCTCGGACGAACACAGCGCCGCGACCCTTCGGCCCCAAATCACCCGAAAAGCCACACGGAGAATATGCTTAAAAGCAATTAAATTAAAAATTCAGCCGGCGGCGCCCTCTAACGGTGGATAAGAGACAATACGAGGCATAAATTCAACATTATCACCGAAATGTCAGAGGCGCCATTTGATTCAATTCCTGGCTTAGATTTACTGCATGACGCCCTTTGGAACCTTACGGGTCGCTTTATGTGTTCCAGGCAACAGTTTATAGGCGTTTCTATGAAATCAGTTGAAACTGTTTTTATGTGTACAAAATATTCGCTTAAAACGGAATTTTGTGTATCTTTACGTATCTTTGCATGTGTGTGTACCTTAGACAACATTCTAGATTTACATTAGGCATTTTAGATAATGAATATCATTATTACAGGCATTAGAAGTCCACTGTTGGACTTAGGCCTTCCCAAGGAAGGGGGAATTTTGCCCATAATTAACGGCTCTGTCATCGCAATTGCAGAGCGCAGCTTTCGCGACAGTGATGCCGCTGCCCATCACCACCACATGCATTTAGGCTGTGCTGTCTCGGATGGATATACGTCCGGATATCTGTCCGTTCTGGTACATTAGTACCTCTTACGATATCTGGTACAGATAAATGTATTATTCTTCTCTGCCGGTACCTCAGAGCAGCTATATATATGTATATTTAGGGCAAAAATGTGACGATTTTCCTACGACTGCAAACAATAAAAGAACATGGTGGCTTTAATATTTAGTAAATCCACGTTATGAAAAGTCATGAATTCACAGCTAATGTATTTTAACATGAATGTCTTATAAATTTAAACAGTTCAAGTCGCTCGATATATTATTAACTAAATTCATATTAGAAATTTTGTGCCAATGTTTTTGAGTTTAGTGCTGACGCGGTGGACAGGACATTATTTCATATTATGTAGACAGTTTTAACTGTTTAGACTAGAATAATTTCTATAAAATTTCAATTAAAAATTTTATAATGGCTGTTATTTATTTCCACGCTTAATTCATTTCACAGAGTAAAGTTTTTAAATGGTATTTAATATAGTTATTAATGTAAACTTAATTTATCTAGCTGGTATTCACATCAAACACTATTCAAAAATAGGTTGCTTTGCTTTAGAACTATCTTTTTTATATTATTAAGACAAAAAACAAGCATACCGCCCCCGTGATTATAAGCGTCATTTCAGCCTACAGATGCTTGTATTGTCATAGGTGTATCACTAACGCGTTACTAACCCTGACTTGAAGATATTATGTCACATTACCCAGTAATTTCACTGCCTTTATCACCCTTTAACCGGAACAGAGCAATGCGAACATTGCTGTTTGGTAGTAGAAGAAGGTGAGATACCAATACAGATGACCTCTAGTTTTCTATCTTACTCAGACTCTTATTTTTATAGCATACAAGCAGTAGGCCATCCACTGCAGGATTAGGCCACTTCTAATATGTTCTTTTATAGTTAACAAAAGACAAATCTTCCATTTTTATTAAATACATTATAAATCTGCCACTTTAAGGTCAAGGTCCAATAAAACACGAGATAAAAGCCGCCGGGAATAATCTCAAAGGAGACGACTGACGCGGCGTACCGCGAAACACAAAAGTGGCGCCGCGGGCATCAGACGAAAGAGATCACCTTTTGCCCTCTAAACTTGGCTAGTTTCATTGCCTTTAAGGCATTGTCCTACGTGACTGTTGTTGGAATTGGGTCATGGAGAGTAACGATTGGTCATTTCGGATCCACCATCGTCAAATATAATTTTACCACATTCAATTAATTAATTTAAAAAAATATTGCTTTCAAATCAGCTTTGAGAATGACGTCACATTATATATTTTTCTTACAAAATCTATTGATGATGTGCATTTCGTGCGATAAGTCGTTATTATATAATGACATGCCACCAGTCACTTGTACTCACAAATACTCTTTGATATTTTCAGAACACGGCCGTCACGTAGGTAGTGTTGCCGCGTCAACACAATGTGGTGGTTATTGGCACAACATTTCATATATTCATCTGACTCCAAGTTAAGTTAAGCACTTGTCTTACGGATATATATGTTAAAAACTTTCACAAAGATCC
>JACJUM010002496.1:5591496-5673732 GCA_020976665.1 Heortia vitessoides
TTGAATGTTAGAAAATATTATTTATGGTTAAACCGCAACACTCCAGTAAACATGTAAAATACTAAATTGCATGACAATAAAGAGTAACAGAATTATTTGCAAAAGTGCTACGTTCCGAGTTTACAAGAGCATAGAAAACATTCCGGGGCAATTCACGGAAACGAGGGTAAATTTTATCCCTTACCTGAATAACGAAATTGTTTATATAGCGGTTTGGTTGGCCCCAAATAGCCAAATATGTGCACTGGTGTATGTAATGTCTTTTGTTGGTCTATAATATTATACGTGACGCACAAACATACATTCATACAATGACCTTTATATATGACGGGCCCGATGGCGCAGATGGTAGTGATTTTATCTTGTGCGCCAAAGGTCAAGGGTTCGATCGCCAACACAAATATTTTGGTGTTAAAAATATATATTAACATTTGTAATTACGACTTATCTCCAAGTCTGGTCAATGGGTGAGATGTTGTAAATTTCTTTCATATAGATTCGTAAACAACACGTTATGTGTCCACATCATAATATTCTCTATTAGATTTCTAGAAATCAATATATCATGTCTTTTTGTTCCCATTTTACGAGTTAGCAGCATCATAAATCCTGGGTTCTATGGTCTTAAGTATCAGGAACCTGCCTGCGATTTAAAACAAAGTCTATACGGGCAAAGTCACGAGCGGGAATCTAGTAATATCTATCTACATAAATATTTATTTTGAGTGTCTGTTAGTAAAGTTAATAGGAGCATTTTATAAATTATTATAAAGTGTAATTTTGTCCTCTTTTCAGTTTTTGTTTCGGTTAATGTGTTATTACTAAATTTTGATGGGTTTTTTACTGACAGATATCATAGTAGTTTTTACGGAGAAAATGAGACAGTAAAAATAATATTTACTAGAAAAAAATTGACTTGTCTCAGTCACAACTCAAACCTACATCTTTTATTCGCCAGAATATACTACCGTTATGCTACCGAGATCTTAAAGGACATGTTATTTTCCGGCAAGACAAAGATGCAGGTTCGTGTCCTAACTGGAACCTAAGACCAATTTAATTTTTACTAGTAAAAAATATTTTTAATTATAAATTCATAAAAATAAACTTCGTGCCGTCCACGTTGTTTTAAGGCAAATAATGCAATTGGAATGCAATAAATTAATCAAAAATAGACATTACACGCTCTAATATTTTACATGAAGTAATTAGCATTAATTATCTATAGTTTTATGTATTTACCCTTTCTTTGGTTTATTGAATATCAAAATTTTGCTGTTGCTAACGTCAAGAAATTCAATAAAGTTCAAATTTAATAAAAATGTAACCACTAGTCTTATAAATGTATCTAATATGTAATCTTCTACTAGTATTTTCTTCTTCTACTAGTAAATTTAAGTTTCTGAGATTATGGCAGTTCAAACAAACACATTACTATATTATTACTACAGATAATCTGTTAAACGATTTCCAACGCAACCTTAAATGTCTGGCAATTCTGTATGCTTCGCTTCAGCTTTTCATTTTATAACTCAGCTACAGATATAAATTCAGTCAGCTAATAACATGTCAGTAGGCTCTTAATAACGCAGCCATATTTATTTTTAATGTTCCATTTGGCTTCAATATCCTGTTAATCGACTTTTGGGAACAGGAAAATGTCAATAACATCCGTTCACTGGCATAATGTTTGCAAAATGTGTTTCCTTCGTGAAACATTTTATAGGAATATCCGTTCACTTACATGTACATACATACTAATATTGGTAATGCGAAAGTGTCTGTCTGTTTTCGTTTTCACCAATTTTAACGAAATTCAGCGTCATTAAATTACCTGATTTATTTACATTTTGGAACATTATTCAACTGTGCTTGACTTTGTATCAAATATCATAAGGAGCAACTGAGGTGTCGGAACCAACAAATGGACCGATATATCCATCAGAAACAGTGTAACTTGTATGCACCTAGGCTGGGCAGAGATGGGCAGCAGCATTCGTGTAGCGATGTTATGCTTTGCGACTAGCTTATAGCAATTATGACCAAAATATCATCCCCTTTCTTGGGGAGGCCTATGCCCAACAGTATGTCTATTAGGGCTGATATAATAATATTTCTGGACAGTATCAATCTGTGTATACATTTATATTAACCTTAATATGTATAACAATTTATTATAGTTACAACTAGTAATACATATGTAATCTAATCTTAATCACATTAGTGATTATTGTTCCAGTGAGAGCATAAAAATTGATGTGATAATTATAAAAATGATGCTTTTTGGCGGTAGAAACAAGGGAGATTGAGGTACCAACAACGACCTTTGTAAGAGGTCTGCCTCTATTAAATACTTAAGTTTAAGTTGTTGTGATGTAAATAGTACAGGAGCGTCTTAACGCTGCTTTAAACCTTCAGTAACTCATTATGAATACGTCTGTTAATTAATAAAGTTTTTTTCATCTTCTACGAAATATTCTCCCACCATTCTGTAAAGCTTTTCGCCAGAAGCATTTAAAGCAGTGCCGCTTATGGTTCTTTTAATCGGCCATTTATTTAATGAACGTTCTCTATTACTCAGCGCGACCTACGCCCTCTGAAGCTTCTTTACTTAGAATTCTGACCCAGTTATATTAGCACATAAGTTGTAGCACCGTACTTTTTATTACTGAGCTAAAATAATTGCTTGTTATTATACAATATACATACGTATGGCTGATGGTTTCACATTCAAAGATTTGAATTAAAAGATTCGAACTTAAAATTTTTAAATAATGTTAATATTTTTTAGTATGATGTAACGCAACTGGCATCGATATCGTAAGTTCAGATACATCTATACGCATTCCATAGATACCTACCTAAATCTTGTAAGTGTTTAGGTAAGAGTTTTCCAATTAACTTTAGAGTATTGTTGCAATAGGTTCGTCCATAAGAAATATATTATGGGTTTTTTCCTTAAAAGAAATTTGGAGGGCCCGATGGCGAATTCTATAGCAAATATATCTTGTGTGCCATGCATGGGTCGTGAGTTCGATCTTCACTTTGGTTAAACATTTATGTGATGATTATTTGTGTTTGTTTTGTATCTGGGTGATAAAATATGGATGATAAAATATAAATTCTTCTGTTGTTTGATAACCATAACAGCTATAAGTGATTTATCTTGGAACCAAATCAATCAAAAGTGTGGTGTGAATCTAACCTATCTTTAATATCTCTAAATGAAACAGTGATCACAGTCTAGTATTTTATTAACTTAGGGAAAAAAGGGCGTAAATCTGCGTTTTATTTTTAAAATTACACTTTATCAAATTGCTCTGCCTATAATAAAATGAATGGTTGTAAAAATCAACGATGTTCGAAAACGCGTAAGTGGTTTGATTGAGCTAAACATTTTTGCTTTAATATTTGAAAACTCGTACCGAAAGCGTAATTCGTCGTAGACGGCCTGAGCCGGCCATACTTCGTTTTAATCGTACCATTTATAATGAGGAATATGCTTCGCTTTCCCTCCCTCCATTTTCGACCATTTAAGACTCGCCGTTTGGGAGTAAATCATTTGAAATTATAATAGTCGCCGGTGCACTTACGGTGATGGATACGATACTCCCCAAATGATAAATGAATCGGGTCGCTACTGAACCAAGGTCGCGGGCGTGAGTGCTTTTTTAAACTTGCCAACCTTTTTCGTGTTGAAACTTTTTTTTGTGTTTTTTCGCGATGGCCTTGATATATTTTATGTTCTTGTACGTTAAAAAACTGAGCACTCTTATTCAACAATAATTTTCAGATGTATGAAGCAGTTTATTTATCACATAAAATTACGTTATTTTCAGAATAATATAAATAAATAAATAAATTACTACAACATTTAATACATTGACCTAAGTGGTAAGTCGCTTGAAACACTTGTGTTACGGATGCCAGACAACAAATCGGAGAGAAACAAGAGGAATCACAAATACACAACACATCATTATGAGTTCTAAGAAATTTTGGTATATCTACTTTGTGAATTGGGATGCATGGACATTTATAATCCACGTTCTTTTAGGGAGGGCAAAGAAAAAAAAAGAAAAGAATTCGTCGCGAGGTACCGGCAGAGTACAATAGTACGCACGTAAAAGGCTTGCCCAGCGCGCCAATTATAGGCAAAGTTCCCCCTATCTTAGGGTGGCCTTTGTCCAGCAGTGGACATCCAATATGGCTGATGTAATAACGATGATGAAATAAAGAATTGATTATTATTATAGAACATATTTGCGGGTCAGCATCCGTCAGGTCCTGTTGCTATATTAATTTAATTTTAATTGAATTTGCAATACAACTATAATTGTGATTAGTTTAGTCTCAAATTAAGGTTGCCTCGACAACCTTGTACTTCGAGTTGCCGGACAACGGCAAATGGTCGACGATGAAATTAGGGTGGTGGTTAGGAACGGTCGAGGCGCAAAGGATAATTGGCTTCCATAACTCAAGGGAAATACTTACAGCGACGCCAGAACAATGCAAGTGATGGTGTCTCATATTTTATTTAAAGTACATATAGGTCTGTGAGGTTCCCCACCATCACAGTGATTCCTTTGGCAGGGAATACATCTCAGGCCCAAATTATCTGGAATGGTGCGGTATCAGGGGAATTTATTTTCGCTTTAGACTAATTAATAGCCCAATTTCTTGCTGTGAGGTACCGGCATAGTAAAATAGTACTGTACCAGGTGTCTGAAGAGGTGACTGAAATACCAGAACCGACATTTGGTGGTGTCTGAAACAACGTAGCTCAAATGAACAGGGTGGGGATAGACAGCAGCATACCCGTCGAGAAAGCTGCGCTCTGCGATTGCCGACACGCCAGCGCGGCAATTATGGGAAAAATCCTCCTTACTTGGAGAGGCCTATGTCCAGCAGTGGACTTTCAATGGCTGGAATGATGATGATGATGATGGATAGCCCAATGATCTTGAGATTTGTTTATGATGCGTGAGCAACGCGGCCCGTGGTGCTACTAGTGTTTCAGGTCGGTAACTGTGTGCAATGAAAAGTTATTTGTAGTAGTTATATTTGTTACATATTAGAAACTAGCATTACACTTGCGATTTTGTCTAGGATGTCTTTATATAAGATATACCTACGTAGAGTACCTCAGGAACTCTTGTACCTGATACCTTTATTGGGTCTGTTGGCGCAGATGGTATTGATCCTACCTTGTGCATCAAGGGTCGTAGGTTCGATCTGCTCCTAAACAAATATTTATATAATGAGATTTATATGTATTTGTATAGTATATTTGTGTTTCCTCTGTTGTTGATTGTTCGTAACACAAGCGACTTATCATGGAGTTAGGTCTATGTAAGAGATGTTGTAGGAATTTATTATTTTCATTTCATAGTACAAATCATCCCTAAAGTGCTTTAGTTTCAAGGGGATATTCACGCAGGCGAAACTCAAGCAAAATGCTAGTTAACCAATAAATTTGAAGTTTTGATATAAAATAAGAAATAAGTATACGCAACCTATTTTGCCAGTAAAACGATTACTGTACAACGTCGACTAACATAAGATCTAAAGTTAAGTGAACAAATACAACGTGTGCTCATTCTATTATCGGCTTAACTGAATTTAAAACAAGTTTGTTATTGGGTGATGTAATAAAAACGCCAGTGGGTACCGTTTTGGTCGAATAAATTCCGTAGATCTATCGGGAAAGAATAGTGTGCCTAAATTTACGAGCTCGCCGGGGTCGTAAAATCTCGTTATGTTGAACTATGCGACGGGCGGGCTCTTATTATCGGATATATAACAGTTAGTAGCTTTTGAATATGTGACAATGGACGATTGAACCATTTCGCTAAAATAGAGAATACCCTGATTTTCCTAAAGAAATTGAATAAATATATACTTGCAGAGTATAATTTTACCTCCTTCAGCACCAGTTGTCGTAGGTGGTGAGGTACCAGTACCGACAGATACTGGTATATCTACTAGATACAGCGTGGTTCAAATGAATTGTGTCGCAAAGCTACGCTCTGCGGTTGCCACCACGCCTGCCCTGTGCGGCAGATGTTTTCTCCCAAATGTACCCATTCATTGGAAGCGCTTAGTCCAGCAGTGTAAGTTTTACAACTGCTATAATAATGTTGATGTACAAACAGTAATGGGTCACATAAGTAAACTATTGATACAGAGACTATTACAGCGACGCTTTTCTATACTTTTCTATAAAAGTTATAGTCAGCGTTTTGTATATTTCGATTATCATCATCTACATCATGGCAACCGTAAAACGTACACTGTTAGACATAGAGAAAGGAAGGTATAGCCCATAATTGCTGCGCTGGGCAAGCGTATCGGCAATTGCAGAATGTATCTTTCGCGATAGAAATGCTGTTGCCCGCCCTTTTCATTTAAGCTTCACTGTTTCGGATAGATATACCGCTTTCTGCCAGTTATGATACCTTGGTCTTTAGACTTGGTACAGGGTACGGCACTTTTGGTACATGACTTTTTCCAAACTAGCCGTGCCTTATAGAATTACAATATTTTGCCCGTGGAAGTTGCAATCTACTTGGACCAATTTTTACTTACTCTATGAAGTTATAAATATATCTACCTACATATATAACTGTAGCTTGAACAAAGGAGAATGATTTCAAATATTTGAAATACTTAGCTATTTTAAAAATGTCTATGCAAATATATCTTCAAAAGGTTGGTTGACCGGCTCCATTATATTTAGAAAGAAGTACTATGATGTTTGCAAGATTTTACAGGAATGTATACATATTTTCTTATTGCTTCTTTAAAATGATGTTAGTGTATATTACGACCTTGAAAATAAAATTTCGAAACTTGAACGTCAATTAAATAATGTTTTATGTAAGATTTTTTTGATTGTAGAAAATTCTTTCAAACGTATTTTTTGGTTTTTATTAAAATAATACAAAAAAAAATTACATATTTCTTGCAGCCATCTGCATAGTCGTATATATATAATTGTATGAGCATACACTATACGCAGCATACGCAGCACTTTGGCACCACGGTCAGTTGTATCTATCACCATATGAAATGACCATCGAAAGGCGCTCTTCTTTGTATTTGCGCATGTTTTGAGCTGGCAACAGTTTTCCATCCCAATGAATAGTCACGGTATCTGGTAGGTCGTTTTGTAAATCGACTTTAATAATTTCTGCTAATTATTAAGTCCACCATTTAACCACTGTGGTCCACTTACGATTATATTATAGGATAATCGTCAGTGTTGAGTCCTAGTGCCTCAATAGTAGCTTCGATAATAAACATAGAACTTCTCATACTTAACTGGCATCTATCCAAAACTGCACCTAATTTTGGAGTAATAACATTTTTCCTCGTTGAAGTTTTATTAATATCAGACAGTATGGTCTCGGTTGGCGTTGACGAATTGTTTAGCAAATCCGTTACTTCCATCATTTCAGAATCAGAAGATGATTTTTCTTGATAAGTTGAAGTCGAAGCAGCAACGGATGCATAATAGTTAGCTCGACGTTTTTGTTCATTACTATTTCTAAGATGCGATTTTTTCTCTTTATCGGTTAACTTTTTATCCACTCCAGCTAAGTCTCCAGATCTGCCTGGCTCTCTCGGCTCCAAGAATATTCTGTCTTCGTTTACTTTTATTATCTGAAGGGCATCGGCATGTGCAATGTCAAATAAGTTGTCCAAACTTGTAATAAACTCTTGGCGACGCTGTTCGAATATGGGTTGTGTTTTGATCGCATTTTTTGTATATCTCTCCAGACTTGGTATAAGGCAACTAATTTCTTAACACAATTACGTAAAGCTTTAATAAGTAAACGAGCCTTTTCCCAATAAATAATGCACTCTCTCATAGTTAGATTTGCGCTTTCATTAACACTTAAATTGACTTCACGAATGTTAAGATGAATGAAACAGAATCGCCAGTACTTGGCTATTAGAAGGTAATTTTGATCCGGTAATTTGATGTATTACATCGCTAATTAAAAATATGCCTTTCTTAGAACTGCGTAATTCCACTAAAATCTTCTCTAAACGAAAATAATGTGTTCACTAAGAAAAAAAACCAGTAATGAATACACACCGATACGATATTTACTACGCGCCGAAATTAACAAGAACTGATATGTATCAATGCAAGTCGGCACGGGTTGTTGTGGCTTTGGGTACATGAAATTTTATTAATACCTGTTTTGACACGATTATAAAGTAATTATAGGGTATGCGTTAAAAAAAACATCTTTAATTTTTTTGGGACAGCCTAGTATACATACTATATCAGTTGGCAGTACAAATGTTATTATCATTCAATTAATATATTATGTTTACTTAATAGTGTTACGTAATTATTCAATTAAAAGTTGTTATCATTACAATGTCATTATATTATTCATATGGGTAATTATTAAACTACAGTATTATCATTTTAAATTCCGCAACCGCGTAATATACTTTTTGTAATCAATATCTCTTTGAGTTTCGATTACAATTTCTTGTACTTGACAATGTGTTTTATCAGTTCTGGCATTGGCTTGGACTATTGAAAGCGAAATTTATTTAATAAGACGGATTGTATAGTACTATTATTATTATATAATTAGTATAATATTAGTATATGTATATTTCTATATTGTTATTTGTGTTTTATTATATATATTATAACGTTTACATAGGTTTACCCCCAGTACGTACCTAGGTTCCATAGGAAGAGATCGCTCTATGTGATATGGCCGCCCATGGTACTTTTATTATTGTAAATTAGTATCTAAATATGTTCGTATCTGTTTAACTGGTGTACAATAAAGAGTATTATTCTTAATTATCGCTTGCAATTTTAGAAGAGTATTGTCTACGGGTTATTTTGCCGTTCCATTAGCTTTATAATGATTTGACGAATGTACAATATTGTGCCCGCGGCAACCTTTGTACATTAAGCTCTAGTTTCAAGCGCTAATGTACATTGCGATCGGAATATTTATGATTGAGTCCAGCCTAAATACACACATTACTGATGTGTGCATCTACGCTGTCATTCCCAAGGCAATGCAAATGCTTTAGAGTCGAAAATATATCTGTAAATATATACATATATAATAAGTTTAATACTGTAACAAAACGGAGTCCATTAAAAGTATTCGATATTTTTCTGATTTTAGAATTCGTTTGTTGACTAAAGAAGAAAATATACTTAAATAATAAACGTTAACCTTGCGTGAGCATGAATGTCATCGAACACAGACAAGTCCGTTAGTTACCGCTTTCAAACACAACAACAAGCATTAATAAACTGTAAGAATACAACTATTTAAGTTACCCTATTTAGTTCTAACACTTATTTTACGTCGTGAGAGCTCATTTTATAGTTTAAATGCTGTATTTGTTTATTAAAACGGAATGAAATACGTATAAATTATGAAGATCATAAATTGAATTATAAAGTCGTCGAAGGTTAGGAGGTGAAGTGAAATCTCTGGGTATTGTGACAATATATACACGCGGTGAAGCTTACTATTACGTGGACTTATTTGTCGGCCATAGACCTAATGAAAAAAATGACAAATGCAAAAGAAGAAAATGAAAAAAAATCATACAAGCACAGAAAATAAATTTATTCATTGAATTAGCCACAGGATAAAGTTATTTGTGAAGAAAAATTTTGGTGATACTTAATAAATCTAAAAAGGAAAACATTCTTATTTAAGTGGAATTTAGACTGTTTTCTCATCTGATGCAGATACAAAAGGGCTTAGAGTCAGGTAGCTTAATTAACGTTTGGCTCTACTCTAAATCTGATACAAGTGACATTTATTTCTTTTCCTCGTCGTTCGTTTTTCGTGGGAGTTATCTCGTTCTTTTTATGTTAATAGAAAAGGCATTACCTTATATTTAAATACATTTATTAAATCGTGCTCAGCGAGTTGTTTAAAGTTGTTGCTGTATAGTAAGACGGATCGTATAGAGTAATGGGCTAGAGAATCAAATGAGATGTAAGTATCTTTTTGATAAAGACTTCGAAGAGAACAGAAACTATTACAGGTGCGGCCAAATATCTTGGGCTCAATAGCGCGTAATTAGTGAGTAAAAAACAAACAGCAAAAAATAATTATTCAACTTGGTACAGTCGTTCTAGAGTCAAACGCGTAAATACATTTCGACGATTAATTTTTATTTACACATATGTAACAACTTCGAAATACAATCAGAAGTATGGCATAAAATATTCCCATCAGTATAATCAATGAAAATGGTTATTTTTGAGCTAGAACTTAGTTAAAATGGTGATATAAAAAAGGGCGAAAATCACTTGTGACTACTTCAAATTAATTAGTATATTTTATTTGTGATGCTTTAAAAGAGAAAATACAAAATACTAAAGATTATTCGACTACGCAAGAGGCAATCCATACTGTATCCAACTAATTAGCAGAATCACTGTTAAATGAATACATATACGTTAAATCCATTTTGGCAGCTTCATATCAAATCAAAGTATCGTGTATCGCTCGATTGTACATACAAGCTGGATAATTAAAATATAAAAGCAACGTTTTGTGTGTAGATGCGTCACTTCCAAACCATTGCTAAGCGGTGAGCATAGACAAATCGACCGGAGATTGTCGGCGGCTCGCAAACGTATCAGCAACTCGCCGGATATTACATCTATAGTCTAATAGAACACGGTTTGTCGGTGACAAGGAAATCGACTTTAAAAGAAAAGGCGAATTCGACGTTTCCAGATATGAATGGCCGGGATTTTGCCTGTAAGCACTCAAGAAAGACGCTCTTTCTTCGAGTCGTTACCGGGAGATATGATTTTAAGTTTCTTAGTTATGACTTTTCTGTAGGTTACCGGCTGAGTAGATGAATACATTTCTTTCTACCTGGCAACTCAGGTACCAGAACTGACAAATGTTGGTATCTTCACCTTAAACTTATAATTGGTTTCAGCGCCTCAGCCACCTTATAGCACAGCCCACCACCACTAACATATCAGCCATTGGAAGTCTATGGCAGGATATAAGCCTCCTCAAGAAAGGGGTCATTTTGCCCATTATTGCCGCTTGAGCCGACGGGGATACTGCTGCCTGCCCTGTACATTTGAGCTACACTGGATTCGAATGGATATACCGCTATCTGTTGGTTCTGGTGCCTTAGTCACTCCTGGTACAGGGGAGGTAGTATTCTATTCTGTCGGTACCATGGGAATGTACTACTAAAGTACCTACGTTTAATTGTCTGTTTATTAACTACATTTTGAGTCGAGATCAATAAAAGTACATTTCTAAATTTTACTACTAACACTCGCAGACTATGTTAGGATATCGCCAAGGCACTTAATATATGCGTGCGTCAACGAAGTCGGGTGAGTTCGTAACTCACACTATCCACGCTGCCCTATTTACCCCGGTATATATGTAAATCATATAAAAACAGCCACAAACAGCCCGTCATTGAGGCACCTGTCTACCTGCCCAATACGATAAGCCGCCCCCCCATCACAACAAATCCCTTGCCCAAATAGAAAGCCCTTTATTTTCACGTTTTTATTTACAGAGTGACACCGTCGTTGTTCTGTAGGTTTTTTGACGGGCTTTACTTAAACCTTAGATTTCTTTTCATATTACAGATATAATTCAGATTTGTGTTTCGACACACTTATTCTAGACCGTAAATTTTGCCTCTAGAAATACATGACGAAATAGTAAATAAATAAATGAATGATATTTATTTTATGTCATTACATAGCAAAGTAAGCGCCATGTCATTTAATAATAATTACTAGAAATAGTCAATTAAAATTTGTTAGATATAATGTAATTCTATCAAACATACATATAGTACTTTTTTATTTATTTAATATTTTCTTATATATTACGCGTTCACTATTCATAAAAAAACCGTTCTCAATCTTGAGAACGGTTGCCACAAGGTAACCGAAACGTGGAACTAAAAATGTGGATGTGAAGTAAACAGATGAAAGTGATCCTGTCTTGTGCGCCAAAGGTTCAGTACCCACCCAGAACAAATATTTATATGATAATATTTATGTTTAGTCTATATTTGGGTGTTAATATATGTATTTAAGTAGCATATTTGTGATTCCTGTTTCCTTTATCTGATGTTTGTAGCACAAGTGCTTTAAGCGACTTATCACGGAATCAGGTCAATGTATGAGATGTTGTGGTAATTATTTAGTTTTTATTAATGTAGTTTCCCGTTGCCGAATTAAAGCACAATATTTTATAAGTTGTGTAACTTACTTTTTATTGCTAATCAGTTGTATGGCAAAGCTCTATTCGAATAAATATCCAGCATTACCACAACCTTGCCTTCCCGATCTATGAAAATAAGTGTATTGTTAAACGTACTTCATTTTTTTCATTAAAAACTTACTACGTATTTTAATTAAAAACTTCTTTTAAATACATTTAACAAGATTGGACAATCTGACCAGAAACGCAGTATTGTGTTTTCACGCTGGATTAAAAGTGTCGATGAAACTTCTAGCAGAAGTTGGATTTGTATGTATCTATCGCAGCCAACTAGCTTTATAAGCTGTCTAATCAACAGCTTAGCCTCTTTACTAAACAGTAAAATAAAAAATTTAAAAAAAAACTGATGTCTGAAATGTAATAACATCAATATAGTCATTTTACACAAATTCTCATAAATTGCCCTGACTCTGAGAAAAAACGCTTGCAGTACTCGTGTTACAGACATCAGATAAATCACAAATATAATACTTAAATTATTATATTCAACACCCATATAGAATAATCACAAATCACATCATATAAATATTTGTCCTAGTTGGGGTTGAACCTCCGACCTTTGGGGCACAAGATAATAAAGTCAATAAAATACCTCGTCTCATATAATAATCACTAGAAGCGGATTATAATTGCCTATTCAACAATGAAGAAGATTCCAGTAACTTGTTATTAATATCCAGATTAGGATTTAAATGGTTTCTATAAACAAAATATTTAGGTTATGTGACATTTCAGAATGTGGGATGAAGTGGACACAAGTCTCAACGTCTACTAACCGATAAGAGAAAGCAAAGTAATAACTTAACTTAAAATTCTAAAATTAAGTTTCTATGCATGGATATTACAATTAATTTAATTGTTGGTATTATTACACAATAAATCTTTACATTATTTAAAGATCAGATTTCTTAAAGCTTACAATGTTCTATTTGTAACCACGGACTTTAATATAGATTTATATTTAAGATATATAAGTAGTGTATTTTAGTGCAGATGCATGAAAATATACTAGAATATGTTTCAAATATGTGATTAAGGTATCTCATGATGCTCTCACGTAATCATACATATAAACGTACGTACACTCACACAAACATGCGTAACCAAACACATATCTCGTTATAATTAAATGGATGTCAATTTAGTAATGATTAAATGTGACAGCACCACATGCAATCACTTGTATATAATTCCAGTTGTATCTGTGTTTTAGTTCGGTTGTCTTAATATCATTATATTTTTATTTAAACATTTCGTGTCATGTTGATTGACCAGGATGAACTCTTAAACTATTGAACCAATTTGAAATTTGATCCAAGTTCAGAGATTATACTTTAAACTCAGTTTTTTAGTCGCAATTATTTTTAATGCAATTTATTTGTATGTTATATAACAAAGAGTTATAATTATCTGTGAGTGTCATAAGGTTTAAACAGATGGTGGTATAGAGAAGTAAATTTGTATTTCATACTAATCATATAATAAAGTCGCACTAACGTGAAACGGGAACTTGAGTATGTACCCGGACGAAGTCAGGGCTGGCTGCTAATATTTAATCGAAAATAAATTAATTCAGGTTTATTATTTATTGATATCTACTATAATTCTCGTGTCCTATTTGATAACAATCGAGAGACAAGTGTCTAACAATTCCATCACACCAATTGAATGGAGACATTACCAAGTTTCAAGTTCTCAAAAAGTGCCTGTCATAATTCCCCCTCATGAAAAATAGGTTCGATTTCCAGCCATAATTTATCACTAAGTCTCTGACAGAAGAAGTTGCGCGCAAGAGGGATTACTGGAAAACCTTATGAATAATTAAATGCATCAGGACACAACTTTTTTATTCGGGACCCACCTCCGCAAATACAGGTCATTTTTTAAGTGACAGTCCAAGGAAAACAGGGAACACTTTTCGTCTCGCTTGCACAATGGAACTTTCCACTCGAATACTTCGCATTTGGTTTACGTTTGTTCTCTGGAGGTTTCTTTATATAAATATGACGGGCTTTATAATACGGGATATTCATTTATATCTGAATTCGTTAACGCGTATTTATCGTTTTATTGTTTATGTTTAAATTACTGGAACAAATTACAGTTTTAACAACATATACTGTAAATGAGAAAGTTTTGATGTTTTATCGCTTTATGATAGATAATAAAGAAATAGAAATAAAGTGTCTATCTTGATTATGAACTACCGATGGAGTAGAGCAGACAGCCCAGGTACCGACAACGTCAGGTATCGATGATGACATGAGCTAGCTGTATATTCATCCGAAACAGCGTAGATCAAATATAAAAGGGTGAGGATGGGCAGCAGAATCTCTGTCCATCAACCATGTCCAGCATGGTAATTGTGGATAAAATACCCACCCTCTTTCTTGAGAAGGCCTTTTAATGCTAACAATGGTAAAAATGACTGTGGAATAAACACTACGGTTGCAACTTTTGCCATTAAATATATGGCGCGGAGAGCTTTGTGTAAAGTTGAAGACTAAAAGATGTACGATCGTTATATTTTTTTTAAAAGGAGACAAATTAATTTTGGTATCATTTAAAAAAATATTTACTTTAACAAAACAAGAAACCAAATAGAAAAAAAAATACAAATAGGATAGGCTAGAAAAACTGTTAAGTTTCAGAATACATTTACGCAGCCGCAAAATTTAAATATTGTAACGTTGATATTTAATTCGATCTTTTTAGATTTAAAATTAATCATTATTGTTAATGTGAATAAATAGTTACCTTAGGATAATTTAGTAAATATGATATATATTTTTAATGCGCCATTGCTTTTTTCAATTGAGTCTCATTAATTTCTAAATCGAGGAAATTCGTTGTATTTCTGTTTAGTTTCTAATTAAAGTTTCTAATTTGACTATTGTTGATTAAAAACAAAATATAGAGTAAACTAATAAAAATTTTATATTCCAACTGTTAGTGTTCCTATTATTATAATATTGTGTGATGTTCCAATTATAATATCGAGTTTCGTATAATACTATTAGTATTCTATTAAAAAAACAATACATATATAACAGGCACTAAACCAAACGGCCTATTTTTTGGCAATCTGTAAAACATGTCACAGGACGCCTCAATTGATTTACGTTAGACAAGCATAACTAGTTTAGTTAGCCATAAATAACTGGCGAAATGTTGGCCGGTCGAGTTCTGAACAACTGCAATCCGTTAAACTGTTCTAGTGGAGGTAGATAGTGTCGTTTTGTGTCCAAACTCGATCTTTGTTGCGTGCTGGTATTGTTTTATTGTCTAAAGTTACCCTCATAAAATTTCAATCTATGATGTTTGTTGTGGAGCTTTGTTTTAACCCGTAAACACAAAAACAATTAAGTTTGTTAATGCAATTCACTTATAATAATAAGATTAATTATCCACAGTAGATTATAATCATCATCATCATACCAGTCATTGGGAGTCGACTGCTAGACATAGACCTCTCCAAGAAAGCAGGTTTATTGCCCATAATTGCTGCGCTGGGCAAACATTTTGGCAATCGAAGAGCGCAGCTTTCGCAACAGGGATCCTGCTGTCCATCCCTGACCTGTGCATTTCAGCTGCACTGTTTCGGATGGATTTACCGCCATCTGTCAGTTCTGGTACTATAGTCACCACTTACGGCACTTATACGGTACTCTGCCGGTACCTCTCAGCATAGTTTATATATATATTATAATGGAAAAAATTAAACCCCAGTAGGTGCCACCACAGGTTAAAGGTTCCTCTTTTTTTAAACTAAGTTGACAAACTAGCAAACAAGTTTGCCTAATGTTTTCATTACGCCTGTAAACACTGTTATCGCATGGATATCACTGAAGAGTTCATAGCCCTTTGGCCTGATAATATCATGTCAGATTACCTAGTAATTTTGTTGCGTCACTTTTATGTTTATATGATAGAAATAGGTAAGAGTGAGATACCAATGCAGACGACTTGTAAGTGATGTCTTCCATTTGGAAGGTTCATGACAGGGTGATAAGATCTCTCAATGTCGAAACGTAAACAGTGGTGGCAATCGCAGAACGTAGCATCGTGACGCGGATGCTGCTAGCCATTCCAACCCTGTTGTATTTGAACTGCATAGTTTCAGATAGATGTAACGCCATCTGTCGGCTCCGGTACCCCAGTCACCTCTTACGTAACCTGGTAAGTGCCAATATACTCCGCCTGTACTCCACGACAAATTTGTGTATTAATGCAGCACAAATAAAATATTTTAGATATGATATATATATATATTAAATATAATATTATACATTAAATATAACATTATATGTATAAATTAAATTATTAATAATTTATCAATAAGCGCAATAATTTCAAATGGCCGTTAATTACAGCATTTTCAAAGATAACAAAATTTACTAAACGTACCAATCGTAGCCTAGAGAATAAGTATTTAATGTATATATATATATCCTTTTCTAAATTTAAACAAACCTGACAAGGCAAGCGGAAGTTTCAACGTGATTTAATATAGTATATCAAAATCAGATAATCGTATCCTGACGGTCGAGTCGGCTCGACCTTACACGTGTCGTTTCCACCCCAAGTTTCAAGTGAAGTACGTCAATTAAGGAAAATAAAACTTCGAAGGGCCGTCAAAATATTATGAATAAATAAAGACCGACCTCGGAGACGGCGGCTTGGGGGAAAGTGTTCTAAGTTTAAATGGCGACCGCGTTCTAGAAATGGAGTTTAAGCGGTATGTTTTTAATTATTCGATTTATTATAATAGAAGCAGGTATAAATTGTGATCATAAAATGTGTTTACTTTTTGTATTCTTAGGAATAGTTAGCATTAAGATTTTGTGATATTATTGCAGTTATTCATACAATAAGAATACAATTTACATGAGGTAGACTTTATACATAGGTCGCCTCACTCTCACCTATTTCTACCGCCATATAGCAGTGTCCGTATTTCTGTGTTCTAGATGAAAGGGTAACAGGAGCATTGCAATTACTGGGTAATATGACCTAATATCTTCAAATCACAAGGTTACTAATGCGCTAGTTATATCCTTGTAATATTACGAGGGACTATAGTCTGCGATGAAGCTTCCTATCGCTAACAACGAACTATAAGCTTGTTTGTCGACCTGGTGTAATAAATAATACAAACAAATTTGCAGTATTTCGGCGCCTTGATATCTTGTCTGAATAATTTATTTATTAATGTTATTAAATTATAACTGGAATAATATTAAGTCTCCTTTTTGACCCGGCCGCGTGTCCGGTTCCAGCGGAACATGCTTACTTTGCATTACTTATTTCTTACAGTTAAGAATTTGATATGATTCTTGCATAGTTACCTTCTGGCAACTGCTTTGAAAATAACAATAAAAACAACACACGACCATCTTGACTACGTTGGACGCAAAGTTACCAAAACGGGAAGCAAAAATGTAATAATTTAAATAAACCGCATTTTACAGCCTTTGTAAAATTATTTTAAGATGATTTTGGATGTTTAAATAAGTTTATGCTGAACAAATAAATTTTATTTATATTAATATATTAATCAAATTTATTTGTTGATAAAACTTAATAAAATGTTTTAGTGGTGAACCAATCTCATCAATTATTACAATGAGAATGAGCTCATGCTAGCGGCTTCATTATAAAAGCAGTACAATTTACTGTATCCCATGTTTAAACTGATCTTCTATGTTTTCTATACCTTTATACCACATTATAAAATATAAAAAACACTAAAAAATAATTGTATACGTTAGAAAACGTAAAAATAAACGTCCAGTTATTAAAACTTGCACGGGCACCTTTTGCCAGTAGTTTTTTTTCTATTTCACTTTAATCATTTTATACTGTCACTGAAACTTGATTAAAGTTCAAAAGTTTGCTTTAAACCGTTTTGTCTCGAAATTTTTATAACTAATATTAGTGCATATTTTTTTATGCTTTCTCTTTTTTTGCCTTATAAAATCAGTATTTTAATTATTATTTTGGCGAAGTAAATATTTATATCAAATTTATGTATTTATAAGTGGTAATTGTAAGCTAAGTTTAACAAAGATGTAATGACAGTAGAGAGTTCCGCGGCCTATAGATATTTACAGCACCGAGTACACGTCTCGGATTGCGACCGCAGATGAATGTTACCTAATATTAGGTAAATTTGTCACTCACGTTAAAGCTACAACAAACAGTTCAAGTACTATATACAATTTAACGAACTTGATAAAGGCTATATAAGCGAGCGTGTATGAAAAGACGAATAGGAGTAAGGAAAGCGAGAGAGGTATGGCAAGATCCTAACAATAGAGATCTATAGTCTCTGCCTACATAGATGGGACCGACGCGTGATGTATATATGTATGTAAGTTTTTTGTTACAAATACCGTTATGAATACTATGAGTTGAATAACCAGTTCTACTTTTGTTTTAAGTGAGTAGTTGTGGGAATTAATAATTTTATTAATTCATCATAACAGCCATATAATTGCCGTGGTGGACAGGCGTGGCGCAGAGCGTAGATATGTAATTCAGCTGCACTGTTCCGAATGGAAGTAGCCTCTAACGACAACTGGTACAGAAGGTACTTCCCTCTGAACCAGTTGTCATTAGAGACATCGTACATCGTGTTGGACGGTGAACGAGTGCAGTCTACTATTCCGCCGGTACCTCACAGCAATTTAAATTGCAGTACCTCATCTCTGGCTTGCTTTGAAAGTTTGAAACATGCTCTAAATCAACACTTTGTATAGTTTTTTCTTTTTAGCGGAATTATTAAATTTGCTGTACTTACTGTTAATATGTTCTTTTCATGTGGAATTTTTCTATTATCTTCAGCACTTAATTAATTATCCTAAGCCTTAGGCTTAATTAATGTAACTCATAAATATCCCAAATGCACAACGATCACGAGATATCTTTCAAACTTTGCCGCTTATCCCGCTGAATGGGTGGCGAACTTTACACCATCCCTTGCACTTTTGTAATTAGCGATAAGTACCCTACATTTTCCGCCTGGTCGGCCAAATTGCTTAATATGTCTGAGTCATTAAAGTCAGCGGTTCAGAAAAACTTTTAATCTTATGTCTTTATATCAGTTGAATAAATGAAATAAATACCTGCTTACCAGTCATCATCATCATCATACCAGCCATTGGGTGTCCACTGCTGAACCTAAGCCTCTCCAAAAAAGAAGGGTTTTTGCTTATAGTTGCCGCGCTGGGCAAGCGTGTTGGCAATCGTAGAGCGCAGCTATCGTGACGAGGATGCTGCTGCCCATCCCCGGCCTGTGTTTTGGATGGATATACCGCCATCTATCGGTTCTGATACGAACTAAGGTAGAGGTGACTAAGATACTTGAACCAACAGATGGCGCTTTATACATCCAGAACAGTGCAGCTTAAATGCGGGATAAAAGTGTGAGATGGGCAGCAGCATCCCCGTCGAGAAAGCTGCGCTCTGCGGTTGTCAATTCGCTTGCCCAGCGCGGCAATTATGAGTAAAATTCCCCCTTTCTTGGGGAGGCCTATGTCCAGCAATGGACTCCCAATAGCTGGTATGATGGATTCATAAAGTCTATTTTAAATCTATACTCAGAATATGCGATCGTTTGTTGTGGAAAAACCAATTTTGAATTTATGATTAGGCAATAAACTAAATTGGAATTTCAATCGATGATCCTTAAAATATAACTGCATTAAAAACTACATATACCGTCAAAGAGCCCGTATTATAAAGCGGAGAGAAAACAATGCTTTGAAATAATAACTTACCTCCTGCTCCCACTCATCGCAATATTAAAAAGAAGCCTGGCACTAGCGCTCAACCAATAACAGGAGAACGGCAAAGGATTTAATATTCCTGAAAGTATGTCATAATGGGAATACCTATGGTTTCCATCAGGAGTTTATACGTACGTAATTACGTTGAAAGATGAAATTTGATCTTTCAAGTTGCGGTTCATGATCTCTTCTACATTATTTGATATCCGAAGAAAACGGAAACGTGAACGTATCCATTTTGCGTAAACTCTCTAAACCAATATTTTTATTTATTGGAAGAACGAATACATCTAGCAATAAATGAGGTTACTTAAATTATCAAACATTTGTTTAGTTACGTATCAGTAGAACTAAGAATTTTATTTAGAATGTATTTCAATGTTTGCATTGATCAGACGCTGTAGCTAATTATTAATACTATCTTCATGTATAGATGTAAATCTATAGATTTTGTTATTTATTTTCAAAAGAAGAGATAGTAAGGATAACATTAATATAATAAGAGTTTTATGAAACAAGACAGTATCTATTGTCGTATCTCTTTTAAGTGCTATTATGTAAATATTAATTAAAAAAGCCTGTAAACGAAATATATTCACGATAATAACATATTTTGAGTAAAACAAATGTGTCCGAATTTGCAAAGTAATGCCAACAGTTGTCTGTTTTGATTATAACTATCTTCACAAAATCTAATATGCTAATTTTATTTTTAAGAATAAGTATCTAACATAACTTATTTACATCATAAAATTATCAAAAGCGAGTATAGAATCTTAGATATCTGATAGTACACTTGATGCTAATTAATCGGCGTGTTTACTTTGAAAATTTACAGGCGGCCTTTATATTTTATAAATAGACTCAGTAAATCTAAATCTTAATAGCGTGTATATCTCATATCCGGAACACGGCTCATGTAAGGCTCTTCGCATGAACATCACATTACATCCGCAAGAGTAGGGTGGCTACAAGTCTACTTGGAAAATGAGTCGGTATTTCTAAAGCCATTGTGTAGGTGAAATCATGCATCTATCCCGACACAACATAACATAGTGTTTACGACACAACAAAACTAATAAGTTGTTGTAAATTTGTATACTACCATTTAATAACGACAAAGATTTAGTGTTTATTTTAAGACTTCAATTAGACCAGTAGATTTTACTAGCTCTTGTGACTTCGTCTTTCGTTTTTGGCATCTTATTATTATTTTAATAGGGTAAGAATTAAAATGACAATTAAGTTAAATACTCACGGATCATCTAATTATTTTACGGTATTCGGATTCTGAAGTAATTTCCAGTAATATTAGCCATGAAAGCCCCAAAAAATCTTGGAAATATAATAAGTACGAAAACAATTGTAAATATTGATTTTTAGATACATGGAGAATACGAACAAAAATATCAAATTTATTTGTGCATTAGTGTTTTTTATGTACCAATATTAAATATATGAAAAAAATCATAATTCTAATCCTAACAATACCATCACTTATGTATTCTATCAGTAAAAAGCCCTAAGCTTTCAAATCTAAGCAAATAACACAACGTATGTAGAATACGACTTAGCCAACCCTAAAGCAAACAATTTGTATTTGTGTTTAATTTGTCGTATGTTGTCCCTCAGAGGCACAGTCGCATGGGGTCTATAATGTATGTGCAAGGCGTTGACAACGCCAGGCTTCCTTGTTGTCTCATTTGAAACGTCAAACGGGAGACGCCAGGGGGCTCCAACCACCCTAAATTTATGAGCAAACATTTATTTGGCCTCCGCTGTACGTCTATGTGTTCGTTGTATCTTCATTTCACTTGTCTAGAAAAAAAATTTCATTTGAGTTAATTAAAAGTAATGTTTATGTATTTATATAATAACCATATAATAATGACCATCATTGATCCCGTGGGAATTTTGTAGAATGCCTAAAGTTAATAATCTATGGTTATATCATGCTTCATGAAGACAACTTACGAAATATGTATCTGTACTTTTATTATTGTTATTGCCAAAAAACAATATAATTCTGGACGTAGTTATTTCCGACCATTATTTGTTTCATAATGATGTCCAGAAACCGTTTTAATAAAGGCTGGTAAAATTTACATTTTATAATAACAGTGTAATCATGTTCCATTATAAAATATTAATTTCATATTCTGCGGGACAAAGAGCAGCAAGCATTAATTGTTCTGGCGGGCGAGTAATTATTGAATTTTATCAAAACAATAGTTCAATAAAGTCATCAGTTAAATAAAAATACCTATGTGATATACGACTCAACATTTGATAGCATTTTTTAATTATGTAAACTCTTTGTGGAATGAATAAATAGATTCCTTTAATTTAATTTACGCCTAAAATTAAATACTGACTCTCCGAACAAAGGCTTCACTCAAAACGGTTTTGGAAAACATGAAAAACTGGGAATCAAACAACAAACACACGTACATTAAACACACAAATAATAAAGCTATGTAACTATGCGGTAAATATAGATTATATAATAAACTATTTTAATAAATTGTATATAAAGAGTGCAAGTAAAATACGACATGATTACTTCACTAAAGATGGGGCAGAAAAAATTGACACTTACTTAACTAACGACATAGCATCCTTCCGAACCAGTTATCGTTAGTAGCGATTGAGGTATTTTCTTATGTATATATATATAAAGTATATATGTATATATATAAAACTATGTGTAATGTTTTACTTCATAAAGTTGTCTGATAATTCAGTTCCGCATGAGCGTCACATGTCACTACTATTGTGATTAGGAATAGAAATTTAATATATGTTTTTTGTCAAACTTTATTGCCACGATTCTTATAAATCAAGTATTTGATTAATTATATTTATAAAATATTAGTTGGGAGATAAGAAAAAGATCTAGAGGATTCCATAACGATTTACTGTTTGAATTGTGAATATCGACCAAGTAGTATTGATACTCTACGTCAGTCATAAAAACCGCAGAAACCAAAACGATTTTAACATTTTGTTACGTACAATTTTTTGATACAACAAATTATGTTGTGAATTTGGTTACATCCATAGACATGTGAATGCCGACCACATTGCTGCCCAGTCATCCAAACCGCGTTATCTCCGCTTCTATAAATAGTACAACTCATAATTTGCTTAATAAGAATGTAAATTATTCGAGATCATTTTACCTATACATTAAAATTACACGAATATGGTTTAATATCTACTATGAAAGATACAATATTAAATTATCGAAACCACGAATATTGTTGCATGAATTTTATGCAACAAGTAAATTATTTGTTGAATTACATAATTATTATTTACAATTCATCATATTGTAATATGCTACATTACGGTTTTCTTTTATTGGAAAACAATTACATGAAATACGGAATAATTTTTTTAATTGTAAAAAGTATGAATTTAACTTAATTGATGGTTTTTTGTAAATTCTCTGTAGACAGAGCGGTTGGTTATGTCATCCTGACTTACTCGGATAGAAAGAATTAAAGACAATAATTTTTCTATACATTTATAAATGAAGCCATATCTTCCTTTGTCGTTACGGGAACGTCTGAACCGATTTTATTTATTCCTGTCTTGTTGTTTATATTATTGACAGGTAACAGCTATTATAAAAAAACAATAAGAAGGATGTGGAGAGATTAAATAATTTAAAAAATATTTAAGGACCGTATAAAGACAGGCCCGATAACGCAGATCGCAGTGATCCTATATTGTGCGCGAAGAGTTGTGGATTGTAAGTTCCTCATCCAGGACAAAGCTTATAAGATAAATATATGTGTTCGTTCCTTCCATAGTTATGTCCGTAATATAAGTGCTATAAGCGACTTATCTCGGAGTCCGGTTAATGTTTGAGATGACGTAAGAATTGTTAATTATTCTACAGTTATGTCAATCGCAGTAAAGTTACTTAATTCATTTGATAAATTGGTGCGTTTCGCAGATTCATGGATAAGAAGACTGTGTGAGATTCATGGGCTTAGATATTATAATAGTAATATAAAGATAGACTTCTTGACGAAGCATGACAAGTTTAAATTATGAATAACTACCTAGTTAAACCTTAAAGTAGTCGCAATTTATCTGAATTTATGGTATTCGCAATATTTTTTTCTTAATAAACAAAATAATATAGTTAAGCAAGACAGCGTCTTTCAAGTCAGCTAGTTTAATAAAGATTTGATAATTGAAGTATCAAAGGATTCTTACGAATCAAGAATATCTCAAATTTAAACCCATCATTACAAGTTTTGGAAATTTGTGAATTAACTAAAACTTGAATTACTGTACAGTATCCTAATCCCAGTTAAAGGAGAACTACTAAAGATAATAGAAACTTGTTTGTCTCAAGTAGTACCTAAACATGGGTATGTTTAGGTATCTGCTTAACATGTTGTGGCAAAATAACATTTCTGATAATAGAGAATCTGTTCAGAGCTCAAGACTGCGGTAAGAGCAGCCGAAGTTACCTATCCCAAGTTTGTTGGTGAATGCTAGAGTTGTGAAGTGGGTCAGTATGGGACGGGTAGGAAGGAACGTAGATCGTAAATTACACGTGCGTTTTGTGGGTATGGGATATGGAAATTTCTGAATTTAGCTGTTTGAACTTACTTTGCTAGTTTCGTGGGAAAATAATAGGAGCTTGTCTTGTTTGTTATACCATCGTATGACATAAATTAAGTTTAATAATGTTTATTTCATATTAATGATTTTTTATAGCAACACATTATATAATTTCATTTATCATAATGCTTACTTTATATAAAATTATTTTTATATAATACCGTTTAGTATAACGTTACTATTGAATATAGCCATTTAAAAAAAAACTCATTTTATATATTGTTCATTGGATATCATTTTGTTTGATTTGATATACGCAACATTTCACATAAGTACCTATTTAGATAATGACGTCAAAATAATTATTAATAGATATAATCTTCATTTTATATAACCATAGATTTAGTTAGTTTATGATATAACAATGAATTGGCAAAATTGTTTATTTAGTCGAACGATCTCAAAATTTCAATAGGTACTATGACAACTGCAGAATTTCATTCAATATATGTTTAAATGACATAAAACTATTTATAATTGTACTTTATTATTAAATTAATTCAATTGATCCGAAAGCAGATACCGCAAACAAACGTTTAGTTTTGTCTGCCCTATTGCCTGTTTTGTATTACCTACCTTAGTACTATGGTAGGTAAGGTAGGCTAGTAGTAAAATGGTTGTTATAATAAGCAACCACTATATGTTTTAGGTTTCATACAAAAATAGTGTTATCGTTAATTAATGGTAGTTCTTATAATATTGTATTTTAATTAATATTGTATTTTAATTATTACATCATATAAATGTTATATTAAACAGCTATCATATTAAATGAGAGTAGTTCAATCGTTTCTTATAAGTTTTAAAATAATATATATCAAAACTATATCAATCCATTATTATATTAAAAAAGCGATTGTAGGTTATTATTGCGCTAAATAAAGATATTTATTTCTTTTATTGGACTAAGTCGACAACAGCTAGTCATAACTACTAATAGACGCTCGTATCACAAGGATATCACTAGCGCGTTACCAAACCTGTGACTTGAAGATATTATGTCACATACCCAGTAATTTAATTGCTTCTATCGGCCTTTAAACAGTACACAGCAATGCAAATACTACTGATTAAAGATAGAAATAGTTACTAATGCGAATGACGTTTGTATGTGGTCTACCCATAGTAAAACTCGGTTACAATCATACATTGGAATTGAATCTGTATTAAAAAAGAACGGGGTGCAATCGGTTCGAGTCTAATTTACATTTTTACATAAATGCTAATAAACGGTCTTAGTGAAGTTTTTTTTTCTTAGAATGCATTTATCATCCTGCGTTTTCATCATAAAAGAAGTGAAGCTGTAACACATAAGATTCTCCGATGGATCCATCCTTACACGCTGCAAATGGTTAGCCGTCCAAAAGTGTGTTAGATCCGATTTCAGTCACGGTCAGTGCATTATACGAACTACTAGAGCAAGTTTGGGCATTGCAACGCTAAAGTGCAGTAACGCTGGAAACTCGCCCCTTTGAGGCTCGGATGGGGTTTAAACTACGGAGATCTCGTTACTATTTGCAAGATATGTTTAATGCTTCTTAAGTGATTAGTTAATACACTCAAAATATGTCTCAGACAATCTGAATCGGAAATCTAGTTGAGGTGGTAGATAATTCAGAATTTTCCCCGTGTTATGGATGTCTCAGAAAGCCTGTAGTAACCATAAATGCCTAGTTAGTATAAAGTACTTAAGTACTTGTAATGTCGAAATTAAAATCTAGTTATAGAAATGACAGATGCCACTAGAATTAATGTCAAAGGGCGAAGTGCCTTACCTTGAAACCACTTGGTTACATGTTCGCCCTATTGGTTTTGTATAAATCTGAAGATAGATCAGTTTCATATTGTTATACCCATACACAAAAGGTTTGGAGACGAGAAAGACTGTCTTTCTCATAATTTCTATGGTGGGTGAAGAGGGTTTAAATTACATAGCGTCAAATACATTACAGTACGAGGTGACAGAATTATACTTATAATTAATTATAATTAACTGCTTTAATTCTCATACAAATAATGAACTTGAAACCGATCAGGCAAGAAGCTAGCCAAATTGTCAAACGATAAGTGTTGCATGATGTGACGGGCGTTAACTGTTAAAATCGTAAAATGAGTGCATATTTTTCCTACTATGCTCTAGAGAAATGTTTTCGGCTTTGATCCAAATCGGCTTCTCTGTCTTCCAACCATTGAAATAATAGATAATAGATTAAAATTTTTCAATGTAGTTCGATTCACGAGTTCAACCTTCATATAACTCTATACTGCGCGTGAAAGTACAGGTGGTGTATGTATAGTAAGTTGTACACTTGTCAAAATAAACAGATATATGTTTTCTTGTTCGAGTCTATATTGTTAAATCATATACGCATTCCTTAATTAAATTAATTAGTTAATAGTAAGTTCGTAATGTGCCGTGATACCGGCAGAATAGAATAGTACCTCCCAGTGCACTAGGTGTCGTAAGAGGCGACTAAGGTACCAGAACCGACAGATGGCGGTATATCCATCCAAAACATTGTAGCTCAAATGCCCAGGGTGGGAATGGGCAGCAGCATCCCCGTCGCAATAGCTCTGCGATTGCCAACCCTTGTCCAGGGAGGCAATTATAGGCAAAATATCTACTTTCTTGGAGAGACTTATGTCCAGCAGTGGACTTCCAATAGCCGGTATGATCATGATGATGAAGAAGTTAGTTAGTAATATGATTCGTAAACATATAATCTACATCTTTGTATATGGGTCTCGTACATTCTGCCGAATCCGTCTGTTACAAAATGCCTATTCTACCGGCCCAAAGAACTAAAGTATTATTTTATTGATAGAGTTCTAGAAACTGTTACTTCTATCAAAACAAACGGTATTAAAGAAAAGGGAAACATAAATTCACAATGGACGAAAACGGCACATCTGCCCATGAATCATGAATCCTTAAAGGCGCGCCGAAGTTTCTTCAAAAGTTGACTGTTATCGAGTCAGGCGAGCCCATAAAAAGTAAATGTGGATACATCATGAATATATAATATAAGCGACATGGCCGCTGGTGATGGGACGAGTCAGCGATTTTTAGTACTAATTTGTTGCACTCCAGATGGCTTATGGATTTTATCTACGTACCCTTACTACGCTTATCTGTTTTGTTTCAAGGAGAAACATATTTTAATATTAAGTGAGTTATAAAGGTTAAAATTATCGATTCTTCGGCTAATCGATATTAGTGCCCATAAGTTGATATTTTTTCCCTAAGATTGACCAGGGGTTACGTAAAGTACTCCTAGTTCATAATCATCATTTCAGCCGAGGGACGTCCATTGATAGATATATGGAGGCCAATATGTACAATTATTGAACTGTAATTCAATTGTATACAAGTGAATTACAGTTCCAATCATGTTCAATCTGTGCACCTTGGGATCGTTATACACTGCGCTTGCAGGTGCTGTCATATCAGCCGTTGGTTCTGCCTTTACCTAGTTGATGTAATTCTACTTCTAAATTCTTAAAATTTTTCAAATCAATGCTTACGTGGATTTAATTTCACTTTTGCATTTTAAACTAACTTTGATGCTGAATAATGTACCCGTATATTGTTTGTTAAAGCCCTTTGAAAACAATTAACTTACGAATATAGTAATGTAAAAGTATGACAATAACATAATTTAATTAAATGTACCTTCATAGATTGGCGCACCACTAGCAGTGAAGGGCAGTTAGATTGATGGCACCGCCCTACGGCTTCATCGAGTACCAGATAATTGATACTCAGTAAATATTGGCGGATAAAATAAACCGAAAATTGAGTTTGCAAAACCGGCCTAAATTAATTTGCAACTTTATAACAGCTTCGTTATAACATACAATTTTTATTAAAGGCAAATCCCGGCTTCGCGGACTTTGTGTGACACCATATTTTCGGTAAACAATATCGTTTTTCGTTTTAGCCCTGAATTTTAGGATTATAACTGACCCAAAACCGGAGAAGGGTGTTTATTTTTATTTAGGGCACAATTTTTTAAATTCTCGACCTTGCTATGAGGGAATAGGGCGTAGACTTTTTAACTGAGTTTAGTAACATTTTTGCTTAGTAGCAAACAACTGATAAGGCCCTTTGAAAACGATTACTGAAACGTCAAAAATTAACTTAAACCAACTAAAAATATACCAAGAGGTTAAATAAATATAATTTGTTTTTGAAATTTCGCTAGCATTCATGTAAATCTAACAATTTTCCAGTTCATAGAAAATTGAGTTATTTCACGTGTGCTTACACACGGCCCTTGTAGAGATATAAAGAAGGAAAAGTGTTATCATTATTATTATTATTATAGTATTGTACAAACCTGGAGACAAAAAGTAATGTAAAAACCATTTTATGAAAAACCTTTGTTTTTTATAGGGGAATGTAAACGATTTTTTCTATCTGACTTCTAACTTATTTTCGCTTCGCTTCGATGAGCTATTCAAGGTTTTCATGTTTCATTTTGTATTAAAGAAAAAACGTATTAGAATTTAATGGCTTTAACCATTATAATCAAGCCAACTGAACTAGTTTTATTTTTCCGCAGTTTCATTTTCCATCATTTCAATCTTGTCTAATTACTTTTAATACCCGAGGACTGACGGCTAATTAATAAAAGTTGGCGTTCTCTTAATTCAAAGCAAAGCATTTAGAAATCTATATCTGTTCTTTCGGACCTGTAGTAGTAAGAGAAATTATTTATTTTTATTGGCTCCTATTTATTGCTAATAAATAAACTCCAAAATTTCTAAAATATTTTGGATAATTTTTTATTAGGAACAAGAAGAGCACAACTCTTTTTATTGGAAGGTGGAGAACATCTACCGTCTAATCGAACGAAGTCGCAGGCGGTGATCATTATATCATCCATTTGAAGTCTACTGCTAGACATTGGCCTCCCCAGGGAGATTTAGGCTCATAATTTATTTATTTATTTAACTTTATTGCACAAAATGTTACAAAATGTACAAATGGCGGACTTAATGCCAGAAGGCATTATCTCCCAGTCAACCATTACACAACACTGAAAAATATATATATATATATAGAGGTGAAGGAAATATATATGTATACAAAATAAATAAACGTGGCATACATATTTGCTACACTGGGCAGCCGTGGTGGCAATTGAAGAGCGCAGCTTTCGCAACAAAGATACTGCATTCCATCCCCGCCCTGTGCATTTGAGCTACACTGTTTCGGGTGGGTATACCGCTATCTGTCGATTCTGGTACCTTAGTCACCTCTTACAACACCTGGGAAGGTACAGGGGGAGGTACCCTTTTATTCTGCTGGTACTCCACAGCTAATAGCAAATTATATTAAATGGCACAAAGCAGGCAGTGATAGGTCCAGAATTTACTTGCTAGATTCGTTGCCTCATTTCTTCGATAATACATTTTGACGACATAAAGTACCAACACTATTTAAAAAATAATATAATACTGACAAACATTTACTTTCTTTGTTCTTATTTTGCGAATCCTCGCCATATTATATTTGTACTCATCGATGGTCGACACGTAAACAATTAGTGTATTCGTTTACAGTAAGCTCCGTATGTAAAATATTTTTCCCATTTTATGGAGAATGTATCAAATCGCAATGTTAATCCGACCAAAAACTACGTAAATTGTATATTAAACTTGTTTCAAAGCGCAAAACAGAACAACTAAAACTAAAGTGCTTGATTTTAGTTTGTTATTTCCGAAAAATACAATAATATACCCTAAGGGTGCGTTTTTGGTACATTGTTCTGTTTTACCTGGCATTAATGGCATTAATTAAACTTAAAATTACATAATAAATAAAGAAGTATATAATTTCGAATCATCCCCACGGATCGCACGCTCGACCTTTGTCGCACAAGACATAATCACTATTATCTACGCCATTGGGCCTGTCAAAAAGTACATGTTTGTTAAGTTTTTCTTAATAAAATAAATAAAAAATTATATTTTCACCACAAATATGCACTGGCAATTCACAAACTTGTATACCATAAATGTTCCTAAAAAGTAAAATCTGGTTTGTGAGCAACTGTGCCTAAAATATGTATTTAAAAGTTAAGCAATGGATCTATGTTCTTATTTACCGCACAACTTTCATATTGTTGCTTTATAATAAAGAAAGTTATTCATAAGCACTTTCTCCAGACAATAAGACAATAGAAAATGTATAGCTAAATCGGTCCCACCGTTCACACGTGATGCCGGAATTCAGAGAATTGGGGGGGTTATATATATATATATATATATATATATATATATATACAAAGATTTGCCGTGAGATATCAGCAGAGTTAAATAGTAGGAGAGAGAGAAAATTGTGCCCTCAATTGCCGCGCTGAGCATACTTTTGGCAGTTGCAAAGAGCAGCTCATCCCCACCCTGTACATTTGAGCTACACTGACTCGGATTGATATACCGCAATCTGTTGGTTCTGGTACCTTAATCGCCTCTAACGACACCTGGTACAGATGTAGGTACTATTCTACTCTGCCGGTACCTCACAGCAATAGTACCAATGATGGCTTATTGAAACGATGAAATTTTTGACTATGGCTATAAAAATCTACGATTTACCGTGTTAAATTTATACAGCAAAAGATCTCAAGACCCGCTAGTTGTTTACACCTAACAACTTGTACTCTAAAGTGCTCAACTTGGCACAATAGCGTGGAAAAGCAACATGGCTGTATTGAAGGTGTTTAGAACTTAGCGGAAGTACGGTACGCCAAAGTTTATCATTCTAGATGTACTTAGGTGTACTATATATTCTACAATATATATATTATTCTAGTCTAGCATTTTAATAATATATCTAGGCTTACTAGCGTTATTGATGTTATTTTGTTGCATATTTTATAGTTTCTATAAATCATCACACCAATTTTTTTATATATTCACACTTCTCATATCGACCTGGCTTAGATTTTGGTCATATTAGATTAGATATTATATAAATAATTGGATAATTAACACCCAGACATAGAACAAATACAATATCATCATATATATCATTTAAATTACTTGGTCCTTGGACCTTCCTAAGGTTAATCGACATAATAAATAATTAATTTATATCGAAACGACTCCTGACGCACAAGACCCGTTAGGGTACGCACAAGGGTAATCAGGCAACTTCAAAAGTCTAAGTCAGGTTTGCTTGAAAGCATACATAAAATAATTAAAAAGCTACGACTTGAACCAAAAAGCAGTTCATTTTTTGAGGAACCTTTGTGTTCTTCTTCCTACTTTTTTGTGAGGCTGAAATTTAAAATAATGTCACTCAACATCTCAACAGAGATGAGTAGTTTAAAGCACTAGTGATATCCGTAAATATCAGACAAAAGAACAATTACAAATTTGATAATTATAAAAAACACCCAGACACAGATCCTTTTTCGACTGGCACATTCTCTGGAATCCACAGTTCGTTGGCTCCTTAGGCGTCAGCATTGATAATCAGATGACGTTTGGACCTCATATTAAGAGAGTTTACGACAAAGCGTTTTTTTTTATAAGTAGCCTCTATTTTTATATGACAAGTGGAGTAAAAGAGGACAAGACTGAATTTGGCCCGTCATGACGTACGCAAGCGTCTTATCACCCGTGTAGCCCCGTCAAACATTGAAACCTTTTATGTTATTTCAAGTCTTTTTCTAAAAAGTGGAAGGTAAGGAGCGGAAAGTGCGCAGGTATAAGACTAGCCGGTAATGAGCAGCGATGGCGCTTTCCCTTGGTGACGGTGAAACTAACATCAGATTAAACCCACGACCATGGGCTCCATGACATATGAATTATTATAATGATAAGAGCAAATCACGCGAACGTGCACTTTTAATGCGCGCAGACATATCTGTCACTACAGAAAAAAATTGTTTTCTTATTTGACGGGCTCGAAGGCGCAGATAGTAGTAATCCTATCTTGTGCGCCAGGGGTCGTTTCGTTTCGTTTAGGTTTAGATTCCCACCCAGAGGTAATATTTATTTATTTCTGTGTCTGGGTGTCAAATATATGTATTTAAGTAGTATATTTGTGATTCCTCTGTTGTCTGGCGTCTTTAACCAAAGTGCTTTAAGAGACTTACTACGGAGTCAGGTCAGTTAACTAAATGTTGTGAGAATTTATTATTATTATCATTTACTTTGCTAATCGTATGAAGACAAGACGAGTTGCTTATAGTTATAAAATACTTAGTAGTTAGGTACTATATGTTACAATTTTATTCAGAGATTTTGTAATTTGAAACTAGACATCCGGATTGAAAGTCACATCTTCAAGTCACACGGTTGTCAACGCCCTAGCAATATCATTGTGATATTACGAGCATCTATGGACTTCGAAAACGCTTACTAACACTCGGACTTTATCCTTGTTAGTCGAATTAGTACAATAAAAGAAAGACATTTTAACAACTGTGTCAGTTCAATAACTGTTTAATAGTTGATAAAATAATTACTTCAATAGTGTTCAGGCAAATTTAACTTATTCATCATAGCAGCCGTAAATATCCACTGCTGGACATAGGCCTCCCCAAGGAAGGGGGAATTTACCCATAATCGCCGCGCTGGGCAAGCGTCGCAGAGTATAACATCACAACGGGAATGATGATGCCCATTTCTGGCCTGTTGCATTTGAGCTACACTATTTCGGGTGGATACACCACCATCTGTCAGTGCCGGTACCTCCTAGTACTAAGTAGTCGCCTCTTACGACATCTGGTACCACATGGCTTCATGATACTTATTACTTCTTACGATTCCCTTTTCAAATATTTACGTAAAAGCTTCCGAAAAAACCGCTTTTACCGCTCTCCAACTCTAGAATCTTAGTTTAAAAACTACATTAGATTTTGAATACAAACTTATCAGTACTAAGGTTAAGTTTTCACTAATTTCATGCGAGCACGTTTCTATAATGGATGAACCATAATGGAAACTCACCACCCGATTCCAGATACTAAAGCGTTACCAGCGTTAAAGTTGATACAAGTTCCTTGGATTCACACCCGGAGGTGTTTATTAGATTCAGCACTATTTGAATAGTAGCTTTGTCAAATGCTTCGGTAACATTTTGGAATGGTCATTGTAATTGTCGTTACGTTGTCTTAGAGAATTGAGTTCGGTTACCTTAAGTCTGTGTTATTGTGAGATATTTTATTTATGCGTGCATTTCCCTGTACTCATTTAAAAAGTTTGTAAAGGAACATTACCTGTCATTATAATAATTCCTTAGATCCAATATTATATAATATTTATATACTATAATATATATTATAAAAAAATAATGTACGAGTGTACGTACTCGTACATATGAGTGTACATTATTTTCTTACTATTTTTTCCCTCCAAAGGTTGCCTGAAAGTGGTCGCTCTGTGCGATCAGGCCGCCCATTGCCTTTATTGTGCAGGATCATTTTTTTTTGTTTTTTTTTAACTGATGTCTAATAAAGAGCATTATTATTATTATATATTTTCAATTCGACACATAGGTGTATATTCAAATAAGATTCAGTTATTTATAAAGTGGAAATATTGTATTAAAATTTGTTAATATGTTAGTTCTAGGTCAGTGATTCCCAAAGTGGTCCAGGTGGACCCCCAGGGGTCCACGGGAGACTTGCTGGGGGTCTACGTAGGCGTGAACAAAAATGGGGGTCCATAAGATGCTAATGGCGGTCCACGAAAATTTATCTGCTTTTCTTGGACATTATTCACACATAGCCACTAGTCCTAAACTAAGCAGAGCTTGTGTACTATGGGTACTAGACAACCGATAAACATACTTAAATACTTTTTTTTTGTAAATACATACTTATTATACAGGGTGTATCGTAAATCGCTTAAAACCTCTCGGCCACGTGGTCTATAGGTCACCCTGAACAATGTTTGTTCTACGACTTATCCAATCTAGACATTAAATTTTTCGACTTCCCATACAAAATGACCAAACAGCTGATCGAGGTTTGAAGGTTTGAAGATATGCTGACAATGGATATACCACCATGGATCATAAATCCATTTGATGAAACGGAAGTGGCCAATGTTGTATTACAAGAGGAGCTGCTCGAGCTAAGCACCAATGAGGAGCTGAAGGTGAAATTTAAAAAAGGCTACCAAACATTTTGCCTGCAAGCAGAAATACCCGAAAAATATCCTGGACTGTGGGAAATCGCAAGGAAATTTTTAATAGCTTTTCCCTCGTCATACCTTGTAGAAAGGAGTTTTAGTGCCGTTACAAATCTCTTAACAAAAAAAAGGAGCAAATTAAACATCACAGAGCGGGGGGATTTGCGGTTATTGCTCACAAAAATAAAGCCAAACATTGATCGTTTGCTGACACTCCACCAAATACATCCTTCCCATTAATTAAAATTGTGACTTACCTTTTTAATTTTTTCTTGCAATTCTATTCTTTTAATAAATAAAGTGTTATAAAATGTACCATTTTTCGTTTTTATTTTACCTATCGGAATATAGGGACAGAACTCAGAAGCGACACTTTTTCATTTTTCGGCGACTTTAAGAATGTGGTAGAAATGTAGCAGCAGGGGGTCCATCGAAACTAGTAACATTTTGAAAGTGGTCCACGAGAAAAATAAGTTTGGGAACTACTGATTCTGGGTTAATAATGCTTTTGTAATATTATGTTTCCAAAGATCACCTACTTGATTTGTATGGACTTTAAATTGCTGTGATAATAACGTTTTAAATTTATTATCTATGTGTTTACAAAATCTAATTCACCACTGAACATTTGCATAGATTACATCTCCTCTAGTGTTATATGATTAGATTCTACGAGTTGCAAAGTTAAATTGTGCCAAACTCGCCTTTCGGTACACATGCTTTGTGAATATCTAAAAACTGATATAGAACTACAAGCCTAGCAATGGCTAGGCTTAGGCTATACATAAATATACATATATATATAAATATATATATATACGTATATAAATATACATATATATATATATAACGAAAAGCTGGCTGACTGACTGAATTATGTATAACATAGTCCACTTATTGAAAAAGTTTATATAACATAACGGCCAATAATAGTGGTGCAAAATTGATTCTAGATTTGTTCAACAACTTAACGCGGGTGAAACCGCGGGGCGAGTTAATACTGTATAAGCTACCATGTCTGATCCTTGTGGCTGACACTGTCCATTTTTGGATATTTATTTTAAGGCAAAACCATCGAGCATAATAAGGCGGTAAAATATCGTTAAAAAATACCTACCACCGAGATTTATCGGGCTAGACGGGTGTACGCATTCGTCTCAATTACGTAGACAGGCCATCTGTCAATCAGCCTCCCGGCGGTGTGATTCGTTACCGATTTCGTTCGGAAGGAAAAGGTTGTCTTTGTTATCTGTGTACGGAGTCTTGAGATCAACAATATTTTCTTAAGACTTCAGCGTATTTATCTGAGTATGGCTTTCATAAATTTTAATATTATCCGCACTGTTACGACCCTATTAAAGTTATTTTGGTTACAATCCCCCTTTTATTGGAGAGGCCTTTGTCCAGCAGTGAACGTTCTACGGCTGCTATGATAATAATAATAATCAGTAATTACATTCAGTAATTGAAAATAGGATTTAAACTCGTTAATCGATTTCCAAAATAAATTTAAATCCATTGGGTAATACGGCCGCTGCGCAAAAGTTAAAGTGATGTTACTTTCTAGTCGGTGTTTCTAAAATCTGATAGCTGCCCTTAAATCATATTACGCAACTTAAGTGTTTAGGGAAATAGGGAAATAGAGTTCAGACATTCCGGATGATGATTAAAAATACACAGATGCCAAAATTATCAAAGTCTGAATTAAAAGATATCATTTGTGTTTAGCGAATTAAAACAGCGATAGCTTCTTACCATTTTTCCACCATTTTTACATTAGTGCTGGAATCCAATTGAACCATTTAAATCCAATCAAATATGTCTAAATAAATATAAATGTCATCAAATATTCAAAAGACATTAAAAAACATAGCATTTTATTGGCACAAGAAACCTGTTTACACAGGCCCTTTGGGATGATTAATGCATATTTCATATCCCCAATAAATAATGTAAGGCCAGCTCCAAAAAACCGTAACTTGTTCGGGCATAACTCACGAAATTTAATCATAGCAGAACTTGGAGCAACTTTTGAACATTCAACTTGGGTTTGAACGTAAAAACTGGATTTACCACCGGTTACAGATAGTGGCTATGAAGTTGATACGCAGTTTAGCTTGGCACAGTTTGTTTTAACATTGTTCAATGTTTGCCAGAATGAAATATTATGCCTAAAGAGTAAGTCAAGGTATATCCCAAAATAGCTAATGTATCATGAAACTAAAAACCCAGCATTTAAATACATGTATTATTCAAAACCTCACGAAATTGACTTAGAAATCAACCTGGATGTAGCAGTAAGTGGGTGTACAAATTAAAAACTTAGCTCAACCTTGTTGTACTTCAAACTAATTATGTTTACTAAAAAGTAGGTAATAAGTTCATCAATTAAACATTTAGCAATAATATTTTTCTTCATGAAGCGTAGAAAAGTAAAACAGAAACTATTAAAAGAGATTTCTCTCAGAAAAATTTTAGTCAGATTTTTAAACCTACGTCTAATCCATACACTAAACAAAATGAAAGCATTTGCGTGTGTGTGTGTGTGTGTGTGTCATTGAGTTTAACTTCTTAAGACTAGCAAAATTCTATTAACGCTAGAGCTGATACAATATGATTCTAACAAGAGAAAAGAATTTAGAATTGCATTACATCTTGTATTCGTATCAATAATATCGTATTGTATGAATAAATTGAAACGTCCTCAAATTACAAATAAGGTGCTGAGAACAATTCAGAAAACATAAGCGTGAATACTTATGTGGATGAAATTGACGATCCCATCTCGGCAGTCAGTCACAAACACACGCGGGGGAGAAATATTCTATTGCGGTAACCTGCAAGTACATTATGCGGAAAGGAAGGAAATACGTCGAGGAAATACATTCACATAAGGTTGAATGTGAATAATAGTAATTCTTGGAGTTTGCACGAGGTGTGTACGTTTGCAGTTTATCCGTGTCGCAATGCTGACGTGTTCCACAATCTGGTTTGGTAACTAGGGCTCCGTGTTAAATGTCTTTGAACGAAATGGGACACCAGCACCTCATAGCGATTAAAATTTTAGTGAGAACACTAGCTAGCTCTCAGTACAATCTTGTTTTTTCATATATTTCGGTTTGTTCTCTTTTATAAAAAACAGGCCGTTATTCATCTGTTTGTGTTTTATGTTAGTTTCAATTGATCCTATATTGATTTTAATTTGTAACTTAGTGCTTGTCAAAAATAAAGTCGAATATATTTTTATTTAAACAGGCCTATCATAAGTACTTTCAAATCTTCAAAATAATAAAATAAAAATTATATGAGTATTTTCTTATTATAATTTTACACAAATGACCGATGACCCAGGTAACTGGTATTATAAGATCAATGGAAAGAAAAATGTAGGTAATTGAGTGTTATACTATAATACTGCCAGCACCAGATTGGTTAAAACTATAGTTATATAGCATGTTCATCACGTGAGCCGCCAGAAAAGAGATGCAAGAAAAACTGATGGTGGTAAGGGTTCCAATAACACCTAAGGGTAAGTGTTATTGGAACCCTTACCGGTGTCGATGCTAACAAACCGTTGCTTTAATAGTAGAAGTTAGAGTAATTTTTAGTTTACGTATTAATATAATCTTTCAAGCAGTAATAAGTTTACCATTCACACAATTCTTGAACGTATTAAAAGGCATATTTGTAATTATACATGAGATTTTATTATAATATTGTACACCATTGCATTTAAACAATTCACTTATTTTTTGGAGTCGAAAGATGGGCACTGCAAGCTTAAACGTACTCGTATTAATATAATGTATGTCACTATGTTTTTTGAAAATCAGTTATATTCTTGTGGATATGTACTACTAAATATCATAAAAGGGTGCGTCCTGTAGGAATATAGCTCCGAAGACATTTTTAAAACCATTTGTACATAATGATTTGTACGTATGATATTGAAGCTAGATAGCGCATAAACTTTACACTCATGACTTGGCTCACGTAGAGTCCGATCCACTCCATATTCGCGTCTTGCGAAAACTTTCCAGGACTCAAAAGCACTTACTTTACGTAAGGCTGCCCATTAAGCAACTTTATTAAAACAGTTAAAGTTCTGACGAAACTGTAAAAAATATGTAATATGATAAATAATAGCTAAATTTACTTTGTCCAGTTTTGATTTTGGCAAATCTTGTTTGAATAGATACCGTCGATGTAGTTTCTATTACTGTAAATATTAACCTGACGAGGTAAACCAGCGAAGCGTCGTCAGCAATCTGCCACGGTCAATAAGCACGAAATGCAATTGTCAGCTGATTCGGCTGTAACAAACTCACTAGTTTGAGAGCGCTCCGATTAATTTCCACCACAAATGGAAGTGCGTATTTCTAATTCAAACCTGTAAGTGGAAATTGGTCGGAGATTAGTGAGAGTGACTAAAAGCCGTGCATATACTTAGCGCCAGCAAATGCTTTGAAATTCCGCAGTTGGTAGTAACTGGAAAATGGTAATTTGTATTACCATTTCTGAACGTCACCTTTATGTTTAGAAGTAGAATATAAGTCGATTTTCTAGTATCTGTTTGACGAGTGAAACTACTTTTTCTTTGTCTTTGATTTGCATTGTTTTTTTTTAATTCACACATCTTATTCATTGCAGAGGCTTCGAGGCAAGTTACTTAACTTAAGTTCACAAATATAACTCTTTAATACGTCTTTATTACATAGACATATAACAAATACTAATATTCATAAAATGAATATTTATCCCGGGCGGGATTCGAATTCATTGCTCTCAATATAGAAACATTAAAAAAAAGAATACAGACAGGGGCACATACTTTTATACAATTTTATCTGTTATTATGTCACTTCATCTAAAATGACTTCATCATCATCATCAAACAAATCATCATCCTATCAGCCGTAAAATATCCACTGCTAGACCAAGGCATGGTCCAACTCTAAAATGAGGGAAGTTTTTGCCGCGCTATACATGTATGGCGGTAATCGCAGTCGTGCGAAATCGTATCGTCCCGATGGGATTGTTGCTGTCTATCCCCGAGCTTGTGCATTTGAGCTACGCTGATTCGGTTGGGTATACCGCCACCTTTCAGTCCTGATACCTCTGTCACCTCTTACATGGTACAGGGGATGTACTTATCTATTTTAATCTGCCGGTTTGCTCTGATCGTGGTTAAAGAGACACGGTACGGTCCATACAATTTAGGTATCATAAAATTTTAAGACGTCGTATTACCTTTTCCTTGAGTTTGGTAGTATTGTTTAAGAAGTCTCAGGTAATGCACACGTATTTCAGCTGACAGGCATCATAAAATGTAAGTAATCTCAGTTTATGACCGCTGTTAAATCTTACAAAGTAATACAGGAGCAAGTAACATTGTAACTAATGCTCTATCCACCGCGATATAATAATTAGCTAGTGGTATTGTGAAACCTAATCTTTACGTCCGCTTTTTTGTTATTGTATTAGAAATAAGATAATAGCAGGATGATATATTTTTGTTTTGTTTACTCACACCGAATATCGATATGGTCATTTATTGGTTACAGAGTTTCTTTCGAATGTTTTTGGCTAATCATTTGTGGAAAGTAATCTATACTTAGTATCATTGTCACGTTACAAATTGCTCAATTAATCCAATTATGTTATATTGTCAATAATACATTCAATGTATGTATTTTTACTAGACTCTGGGTGTTTATTTTAAATTTTTAATATTCTTCTATATTTATACTAATTATAAATTTTACGTTGAAAACTCACACTTCTAGTATAAAGCCGTGCACAAAACAAACAGAGCAGTGAAGAAAAGTGCCGTTTTATTCTAGGCTAATGATTCTTCTGTTGTATGATATCTACAACACAAGTTAATTAAACCACATATCTCAAAGTTAAGTCAACGTTCGAGAATTAAAATAACACAAAATAGGCGAAAAAGGCAGTTTAGTGCTGTCGAAGCAGACAAAAATCTTATCATACTGACATCCGTAGACCACGTCCACTTTAATCCAGTGTATGAATATTTGCAATAAAGTACAGGTAATTATCATGGTGTATTTAACAATGCATTTTAGGATGTGCAGGTAAAACTTCATATTTAACATTGGCGGTAAACAACTCAAGGGCGTATTTCATCCTAGCAGTGGTGCTAAATGCTGCGGCGGCCGCATCTGCCTCGCTGGCGTTATTGCTCAACTTCAGAATAAACAGATGCGTCTCATTGTCCGTCCAACTTTCGCATGACTAATGTGCCCGCTAACTGCACGCCAACTGCTGATATTGCCGTGCTGTGAGTTCGGACGAGATGTTCGCTTGACGCTCCGAAAAGTAGAATTGTAAATATATATTTTACATATGAGTGTACACAAACAGTTTTCAGTATTCCTGAACTGTCAGTATTTTTTTTTAAACCACGATGGCGGCAGACAGGTACACGGTGAACAATTCTCGCAGCCTATAGTTACCTGCAAAACTAGGACTGAGGACTTGTCCAATTCTGACGACTAACTATAAAAACATGCTACTAAAATAAAAGAAATCAAAAATATAAAAATGACAGGTCTCTGAATATTTAATTGATATTAATTAAATGCCGTCCTCTTCTATCAGCACCGATGCACACACGCGACAAACACAACATCCATCAGCTGTGACTTTGAACTGTCCACCTTTGCGTCTGTTGGTAATTATAAGCGACGTTATTTGTTCCTCTGTTCACTAATCACTGGTGCCAAAAATACACACAAACGTGAAAATTTTGTTCAAATTATCAAGAGTACGATTTATTTAAAGCAATTGTCTAGACTAATCTCGCTCTACAGACTCTCAGATGTGAAATAAAAAACATGCAATATCATACATGACTGCAACGGCTTTAATCCAAAACTGCATGATTTATGGAACATTATTAAAACCAAGTGCATTTCTTCACATCCCAGTTTGTCGGCAAAATAATAGATGAATAAATAAAATTGTCAATAGAAATCATACCATTCACGCAAAACAAGCCAAAATAAGCGAAATATATGAAACTGCATAATTTCTTGTTAAATACCGACAAGTCAACTCGCATAAAAGAGATGACAAAATTGCGAGGAATTCAATCACAACGAAAACATATATTCTCCCAAAACTATTAAGTTAACCACTTTAAACGGCATATTCGTATTTGCGTTTTGAAAGGCAAATATTTTATTTTGTTAAAAATGTCACTCTTGTGTTTTTAACCCACGGCGCAACATAAATTCAAATATGCATGTTTTATTAAAAAACAAAGAACGGAGCTAAGGTCGCAATCATTGAGATGCAAAAAACAAATATTTCAATCCCACCGAGTGGAAAAAGTAATTTTACATAACATATACCGCTTTTGATTTCTCATAAATAATTTATGAGGGAGTTTGTCTCAACCGGGCAACTTGTTTTAAATAAACAGTTTACAGGAACGGTTTCAATCCTAAAATTGAGACTGCACGTTGTGCATTTGGATTGAAAGTCTTCTAACGTATGGATGCGATTTGTTGGGTTCTATGCGAAGAGAAGTGAATAAGCTGGTTATATTTTATGGAAACAAGACTTAGGGGCAGGTAATGTAAATTTCAAGGAAATCTTTTAAAGCGATGCTTTAAAAGCGCTACGTGGTATTGCGACAGAGCTGTGCAGTGCTTCTATTTTTCTAAGACGAGGGACGCCTTTTTCTTACTTAACAGACTAATAGTTTGTTTTCTGATAGAATTCTAGAATAGCTGCTGTAATTTATTATAGGAAATATTTTTAACTTAAGGTAAAAGGGTCCACCCAGGAATACCTTCTTTTATTAAATTAAGTAAATATTATGCGAAGATATCGCTAGTTAAAGAAGTAGCCAAGCTTGCACGAACAATATTTAAATTATTTAATAGTTAATTCGTAACATTCACAAATATCTCAAATAGTGGAACTTCAATCTGGATTTATAAGGTGTGAAATGTTCAGAGTCAAATTCCTATAGTCAATGCCGAACGTAATAACGAGATGAAATACCTGTGTAATTAAATCTGCCAGCATCCTGGCAATCCACGGAGTCAATCAGCCCTCGCAGAAATGCTCACACTAAATAATGCTGGAGTCAATGAATTTCTGACGTTACTAATTATAAATAGGGTAACCTTTATTCAAATGTCAAGCAGGACGAAATATATTATTAGTAAGGGTATACATGAATGGTTAAGTCTAAATTTAATTATCTACTATGATATTCCTACCTTTACACATAAATAACGAACCAGAGTTCTGAAAAGGAACGCCGGAATGATAGTCGCTAGGATTTGCAAATAATAATGATTACTAATAATATAATTAAAATGTAGACATTTTTTAATTGTGATGAAACAAGTATTTAATTCTTAATATAAATGTAAATGGATAAAACCCAATTGTCATGAATAGTTAAATTGGCGCAAAACCCTAAAGTTGAAAACCTTGTACAACGTAATGGAATTTATGTTCAGTTAAAAATTAATGTAGCAATCATACAGGGCTATAGATCAAATTGATTATAAAAGATTATATTTAAACATTATATTACACACAACAACTCATACATCCTAACTGGCTCCTGTCAGGAGATGTGTGATTTACCGAGGTCGGTAAATTGCTTAAAGCACTTGTGTTACAGACAACAGAGGAATAGCAAATATAATACTTAAATACATATATTCAACACCCAGAGAGAAAAAACACAAATATCATCTTATAATGTTTGTCCTAGTTGGAGATCGAACCCACAACTCTTGGCTCATATAAGATAGGATTACTACAATCTTTACCATCGGACTCGTCGAAATCTATTAAAAGTTCACTATCAATGTGCAAAATTTCTGCAGGTTCAGAATAGAATGTCCTGCCCTAACCCGAGCCTGTCGGCTTTGTGATTCGACGTCTATCAACAAAACATTTACAGGTTGTGTAGAATGCAGCAAAATTTTCTGCGAATATTGCGTATTGCTGCTTCGATTTGTTTGCGCCCTATTTTATGTTTGTTTTGTTAAAAAAGTCAAATTTGTTATCGTGGATTTCAAATGTAGTTACATGTTAATGCTAACAAATGAATGATTTCCATCATAGGTTGAGGTTGCACTTACCCACAAGTAAAAACTGTATGTTTATTTGCCATGCCAGTAGTTAAAAAAACACAAAACATATTTTGTGCTAGACTAAGGACTTGTCCGAAAATAGCTGAAAATAAGGACCGTCTAGTGATGCGAAAAGTGACGCTTGCTCGACACCTCGCTAGGAATTTCGCAGATCCAATATAACGGGCGGATATAATTGCAATCCAGGATAAAGGGGGAGCTTTGAAAGATATTTCCACGCATAATGATGGATAAATAAGTTATACAGCAGTTCTGTTAGCAAGGTCTATTTCTGAATTACTCGTTTTCGGATGGATAAGGAATCTGAGGTTTATTTCTTAGAGGCCTAAAACAAGTGTAACAAATACTTTTATTAAGTATTAAGAGTTTCTGTTGTCTAGAAAAAGTAATATCTGAGACCTTCAACATGGAAACCTAGCATGGTGGTCGCGAAGTGGTAAGGTTATTTATTGGTTAATAATAAGAGGCCTGGCCTGTTTTTCGGTGTCTTTAGAAATCAAGTCATAGGTATGGCATAAAAAAACTTGAACATGTAAGAAGATAATTCATGCAAACCAGTTCAGGTACAGTTCATTTGCATTAACGTAACCAAAAATCTTTTTTATAATTGCAAATAAGGGATCGTTTCTTTATTAACTATTCCATACGCTGTCATAAAATTTTGTTTACCTTTCATTTTGGCACAATCTTGTTCCTAAAGATAGAACATACATACATATATGTATAATGTATATACACAGTACCCAATCAACTTCACTCGGGTTCTTTTGCCCGCGGGGACCTTGTTTATTTCTGAATGTATCCTTCGTCATTTTCTATAGTACATTAGCAAGGTTAATGTGAATTCTACATTGGGAAAGTTTTAAATACATGATTGAATACTCCTATACAGATCAATTAGTACAGACTCGTGACTAGGTCTCAAGTTACTTAAAACTTTGTGAACAGAGACACTAAATAATACGTAATCTATCTTTGTAACTCGCTGATTCGAGATCTGAAGTGTGGGTGAGTGAGCAGTTTTGAGTGACTAAACTAACTATGACTAAACTACTTACTCATTGTTTTGTATAGGGATAGGTGGACCTTTTGCCAGTTTGTAGTCTAAGGCAAGTTCTTATGACGGCATTGAACAAAACCTTTATGGATACTTAATTAGTAAAAACTAGTTACTGTGTTACATTTTGAACTGCTTATTAGCGAAACATAAAACAGATGATATCATCATCATACCATCTTCACAATATTCACTGGACATTGGCCTCATGTGAAGAGCGTAGCTATGCGACGGGGATGCAGCTTCCCGACCCCATTCTGTTGTACCAGAGCTAAACTGTTTTGTATAGATATACCACCGACGAGCCACCGTAACAGACGCGGTATCTCAGGCGCCTTTTACGACACCTAGAACAGAGGGAAGAATTATTTTTCCTTGCATGGAGTACCCCATGGCAAATATTATGAACGCCACAGTGTGATTGTCATTTACACTTTTAGATATACCACTTTGGTTCCTGGAAAATTACATAATATTATAATTTAAGTATACCACTTTGGTTCCTGGGAATTTATGTAATATTATGTGATGATTGCGCGAATGAAACCGCTGGTAGAAAACGAGTAATAATATGAAATCAATATCCCGGTATATTTCGGGATATCTCGTGTAAGTTTGAAATTAAATATCAATTGCTAAATTATACATATTGCAAAATAAAGCACGGTGGCTCATGAAAATTTCATTACGCGTGTCTCGAGGGACAGGGAAAAATATTTCATTAAAGCTAGGGAGGGTCGTCGCATAAGCAACGTTGATGATATTGTATGTATTCATTAAAGAACTGTGATAAATAAATGTAAATACAAATTGAAATGAGTAAAAATTTTTAACCATTTCTGGAAATGAAAGCACTATCTAAATACAAAATAACAAAAATTAACAAAATACTGTCTAAAAATTAACAAAGCACTATCGAAAAATGATCAATATACTATATATTAGCTATTAGCAAATAAATTATATAGGATATTAGCAAAAGACCATAATAAAAAAAATCATTCTTTTTTACTCTCTACTTAATGTCGCTCTTTTAAAAAAGTTACTTAATCACTCATCATGAGATAGGGTAGACAGAGTAATGACGCTTTGATCTATTTAACTTTAATTACGTGTATATTTAACGACAGTTTTATCCATAAAAGAGGGAAATCTATATCAATAAAAATAAACAGTCGAAGTGAATGAACATAAACGAATAATAACTAATAACTCTTGAATGTCTACGCCAAATTGGATAATTATGTTTTTGTTGTAATTATAATTGACAGAATCACGTATGGGTTCGAAACGATTACGGAGTTCGTATGAAAAACTCTATATTGTAGTTAAAGATAGGTTAAAATCTGGATTACATCTCACGGTAACGGGAACAATAGGATAAAAATTTACTATATACTCGACTGAAGTCGAACTTTATATAACTTTCTGTATTTAAATGGCTTCAAATCCCCTACATTTATGTACATTACCTCAACATTTACTATTAGTTGTTGTTTAGATGATATAGTATAAGAATGAATACGCTTTCCAAAACAAAAGCTTCAGATTCAAATGACACTTTACTTTCCTCCTATTTTATCTCTTTCTTACACCGTCCAAGCACGAGACCCCCTGTCAAAATCCACCGCCATCTTCTTTTTTATTTTCCACGGTTGGTATTGCCAGGTTTTAAAATAAATCGTATTATTAATCAACTTAATTTCAAATGACTATTTAAAAACAAAATGTACATAATTCAATCGTAATAAAACAAAACTTTCAATAGATTAGCTAAGATTACTGATTGAGTGTTTCCCACTTGTATTTTTATTGCTCATCAGCATTATGAATAAAATTGTACTAAAATTAAAAAAATGTAAAATACACACTTTAAAGTATGTATTTTACAATTTTAGTATTAAATAAAGCAAAATCGCAAACCGCACCATATACAAAACTAACTTCGTTTGCCTTTACTCATGTAATTACTGCGACATACTACGACTATAATTTGGTTTGCTGCTCACTGTGTGATCCCAAATATTTTAAGTCAAAAGAAAGTTGAACTTATTTAGCTTTGCTTCTAGTGAATACAGCGGTCAAATTGCTTCTTTAGTATATTTGACTTCAAATATACGTCAACCGTCTGCTTCTACTCCTCACTGCTATCTACTTCTGTCTAACAAAAATACTCGCATTTTTTGTATTCCGGTTTTAAGGGTAGGCGAATCAGTAAAAAGCCTTCCGTGAAGAAGGGTTTCTTGGTGAAAATGGGCGTCTATAATATACAAAAGTGAAGTACTATCACGCGGACAAAATAAATAAATATATTTACACAATATTGACCAGACACCGACAAGTCGTTTAAAAAAAATATTTTAAACTATTATACTTAAATACATAATTGACACACAAACACTGAAGAACATAAATATTCTATATGAAAAACACAAATATAAACCCAAGTCCTGAGTGGTGATCGAACCCACGGCCCCTGGGGTTTGGCTGAGTCGACAAACAATCATCACAGCCTATAACTGACTGTCTTGTGACCTGCATATATTATGTCATATTACCCAGTAATCTAACTACCTGTTTCAACATTCGAATAGGAACACGACAATACGAACACTACTTTTTAGCGATAGAAAGTAATAGAGTAGATAGATCAATGCAAATCTTTGTATGAGATCTATTTCTGGTATGGCGGTACATCTTTAGGAAATATACATTTTTCAACAGAGTGGCCTTTTTCATTCCTGACCCTATTAGTCAGCAAGTCCAAAGCCTTCTTATTGTACCACAATGAGAGCATATGAGTAGTAACCATTTTCATTCTTAACTTTCCTCGTCCCAGCAAATGCAGGCTGACCTAAATCCGTATTATGCGGAACGTCCATTGATTCCTCAATTACAATCGTCGGCGCTCTCCAAGCTCGAGTTCTAATTGCCCTGCGCCCATTCAACGGCACTTTTGAACGAGACTGTATTGCCCATTTTCTCGTGCGAGCCAACTAGGATGAAGCCTGTTGTAGTTGTGTCTTTGTTGTGAGCTATGAGAGTTCTTTTTGTGAAATGCTCTGGGGAAGTGCACCATCGTAATTCAGTCTGGGCAGTGTTGGGGCTGATTCTTTCAAAACATAGGTCGTTTTTAATATCTACTAGCTTTCTGCTCCTGACATCGTCGCGTGCGGACGTCATCTTCCACCGCGACACTTTTTCCGATATCAATAAAAGCTTCGGTACTGTATCACTAAGTAATATCACAAAGATATCTAGCGCTTTGACTCTCAAAATCTTCATACCTAAATACAGCACTGAGGTACCAATATTTGAATATATGTATATTAAAATAAGAATCAAATTAGTTCAACGTAACGTAAAATTTAATTTAACAAAATATCGAATTCCATCAGGAAGATTTTAACACACATGTTCAGAAAAGTTATTGAATAAGAAAGTGGAGAGCGAATCATGGACACTAACACGATCGTTTACTTAATTAGAGGTTTGTATCTTTTGTAAGTACTAATCTCTAATTCCTCATTAAGGGCTGCGACATGTCAAAATTCGTTAAAATTATTTCATGTATCTACAAACATTTTCACAAATATTCAATATTATTAAACGAGGTTAAGCCCAACGGTCACTTTTCGAAACGTTAAACAATTTAAGTTAGAATATAAGCAGATTAAGCCAGTCTGTATTTGCAGAATATATCATATCTGGGGAAGTGCACGGAAAAGACATACTACAACTGTTCAATTTATCTCTGTCCCATTTCCGCCGCAACCAACGTGCAAACTAGGTAGCATTTACCTTGAAATTATCTGCTGGATCAAAGTGAGGGTTGAAATAACACTGCACCGGCCCACTAACCCTGCAAATGCCTGCGTGCGAACAGCCTGATTGAATGATTGGATCCGACCCGGGCTGAACGCGACCTAATGAAGCGGGCCCTGTTTTGTCAGCCCTGCCTGCGGCTCGATAAGCTTCTAAAGTCAATCAATAGTTGTATACGACATTTACATATTATGTACAGCGGATGTTTTGCTATATGGCACATATAGGATTATTTTCGGAATTAGTTAAATTTAGGAATGATTACGGATTAGGTTTAAAAATAAAATTATTGGATAAAAAATATAGCTTCAGATATATAATATAGCTTCGTTTGTTTTAAAGAATCAAGTCAAGAAATTTAAATGCATTGAAACTGTATAACAAAGTTGATTCCGATTCTCAGCGGGATTCTTGAGATAACTAACTATGTTCCTTCGGGATAAGGAATCGATAATACAACTATGTCGGAGCGGTACATATTATAATAAAGTAATTGCTTAGTAAAAGTATTTATAGTAATTATAGTATATATAGAAAAAGTTATATATTTTTTATTTCTATAATCTGATTTAAATTTTATTCCAATGTAACGTCTATACTTACAAAAACAAATGTAACCGAGTCACTAAATCTAGGATATACGAGTCCAGTCTTTGATTTCCTTTTATAGCAGCTATATCATTTGCATTTGATAAAGTTTATGCTTTGGCTTAAAAACTTTTAGAAAAGCTCAGACCTGTTATAAATACTTATATATACTCTGTGTCAATCACCAAAGTATACAATATAAGTATATAAAGTCTATAGTAACGCAGTAATAAGTTAAAGGTTGCGTGCTTCAAACATTAGAAGGTTCACATCGGAATATGTCTCCTCTAGATAACAGAGATCTTTCCCCATAACTGCCACGCTGGGCAGGCATGGTGATAACACCAAAGCGTAATTTCACGACGGTGGTGATGTTCCGCATCCCAGCCTGATAAACCGCCACGTATTGGTTCCGGTAACTCATTCGGTTCCTAAGAGCTGGTACGAAGGGAGGTAATTTATGTTATAAATAATAATAATTATTATTATTTTCATAATCCAAGTTACAAACATTAACATTCAACTCAATATAAAATATAATCAAGCAGATTATCTTTGTCCCAGTTGCCTGCGTCGTTTGTCATGTTCAATAAATATTTCATAAAAATACATAAATTTATTTCGTATGTTCATTCTCTCCTTGACTCATCATTCAACATATCAAAGGGATAAATTCAATTTACATTAATTGTACAAACAAGTTTAATTAAATTCTAGACTCCTTATATTGTTTTCTCTCTGAATGAGCTTCAATATCCTTTAATTCTTTGATCCAGTTATGAATAAGCTAAAGGAGAATCCCGACGAAATATACACATTGCAATGTCCATTCCAATGAAATGGTAGTTTGTTGGATTACGTGATAATTAAATTGTGAGAAGTACTCGCGGATGTTTTATTTTGCGCATTCAAAAATAAGTTAAATATAAGTATATTTTTGTAATATGGATTGTAATTGGGTGGGTATTTTTTTAGATCTATTCACAATATATAGACACTGAAAGTCTTGTCAATTTAGTATAATGAAAAATATTAACTCTGATTAATTATTTGGTGACCGTTTCTGATTTTATATGTACAAGTTTTAATATGCGACGAACCGATCATGGCCGGTTCTTTATTAAGCCGAAAATTTGGTATTGTTCGATGGATTTATGTGTTGTTATTGTTATTTCTTTATCCAGAAAAACTGTATATACCTTAATTAATAGTTATCTCTTATGCGCAAAGAAAATATCTCTTGCAGATTCAAATGTATACCTTAGGGCCATTTCATCTATACGGGTGTCGGGATTTGTGTAGCGGGAGTATACAGATAATATTTCATAGCGTTTCAGCGCCATTTGTTGGCATTGTAAGCATTTAGTTTCTGTGCAGTGTCGAATAAGACCAGGAGTGAATTTATAAGTCGTGGTCTATGTGTGCTTTATTGTTATAGTTAAATAAATAAATTCACACAACATCTCATATTTTAAAGCATTTTTATTATCGATATCAAACAACAGAGGATTTACAAATAAAACACAATACATATATTTAACACTCAGAGAACAAATAAAAATATCATCAAATAATAATTTGTCCTGGGTGGGGATCGAACCCACGATCTTTGGCGCAAGATAGGAACACTACCGTCTGCGCCATTGGGCCCGTCAATTTATTTTAGTAACGTATAAATAAATAGTGCAATGGTCCTTCTCAGTTTGTTTGTATAAGCTCCTACAGCAAACACATATGACGAAACATTAATTGCTCGTGCGAGTCAAATATGTTGTACATTATTTAATCCGAAAATATATGGACATACAAATATATTTTATCACATATTAAAGGTTACTTTATTCCCCAAAGCAACGCTGTGATACGATCGCCGGAAAATGCACGGAGCGTTTAACATAGAGCAAACAGAATAAACGTATGCACACCGTGAAATATGACGAAAATGTGATATCAAATGAACGGGACATACTGTTAACTGTAAATAAATCCCCGGTCGGAATTTTAGTTTCGAAATACACTTTTTTTTTGTGGAAAAAGGTTTGTTGAAACTTGCTGGATGCTTTTGGCAAACATGTAACATCAAAGCGATATCTGTTTGCGATCGCGTATTGCGTTTGTTTGGTAATAACGGTTGTAAGCGGAGCACGGACTGGGCAATGTGTGTTTGTTCTAGTCAAAGCCTTACGGGATTGTGTTCAGTCAGCTTAGCTTTAAGACTAGAACTACGCTAAGAGATACCTAGTCGATCTCGTATCGGGAATCAAATAGTTTGAAGGTGTTGTTAAGGTATTGTGTATACGAACATTCACTCAGAAATGCCTTAAGTCATGTTTTTTAGACAAGGTCCACAAACAGGCATAAAGTCTGCGTGACAAACGTCACTGCAGCCCATAGACGATTGTCATATCACAAGGATACGACGCGTTGCCAACTTTGTAACTTGAAGATAACACGACGATGCCACGTCACCTAATAAATTTATTAGCTCTCTTACCCTTTAAACCGGAACACAAAATTTTTATTTGACAGTAGATAGAGATGAAAGTGAGGTACCAATGCAGACAACCTTTGTATGAGGTCTACCTCATGTGATAGCATCCACTTTGTTATAATAAAAATAAATGCCACCAGAAAAGATTTAACTGTTCTTTTATATCTTGATGTTAATATTTTTATCTAAGTTATATAACACTTGCAACTCCATATTTGAATTTTGTGTTATATAATTGTAAAATTACATATCTTCATGGCCTTTTTAGCTTATTGAAATCTTTGTTAATTAGTACAAAATGAAGGAAATTGGATTTTTTTTATTATTATTACATACTATGTATTACTGATACTTTTGTAATGATAAATTTATCATCATCAGCAGCAGCACAAATTCCACTGTCGAGATTGCAGCGCTAGACAAGCGCAGTGGCCATCGCAGAGCGTATCTTCGCAACTGGATTGTCGCCGCCCATTCTCGCCCTGTTGCATTGGAGCTACGCTGCTTCGGATGGGTATACTGCCATCTGTCGGTTTCAGTACCTTAATCCCCTCTTATGACACAGCGCCTGGCACAGCAGGAGGTACGATTCTACTCTGCCGGTACCTAACGGCCTAAAATGACAACTTCTGATAGCTTTATCGATTGCTAGTCGTGTTTCTTTTGTCTATATGAATGTCGATTAATGGGATATTCATCTGATTAAAGACGTTTTCTTTTTGTTTATGTTGTGTGCCTGTTACGGTATAACTTTGAAACAGCCAGATGATTTAATAATAGGGTTTTCCTGATGTTATACAAAGAAACTAATGTTAATTTTTAAATATAAATACTTACATAAGCAATTATGAACAAAATCTATATGGAACAGGAAAGTCTCTCTATTCGTTACGCCATCTTAGTCGTGAGATGATTTTCATTAGAACTCAAACAAAAATGTAAATGGTTACTAAATAAACCGCGTTTTAAATCCGATAAAAATTTTTTGGTTTTGAGTACTGAGTTAGAATATTATGTAACGTACGTTACTGTCATTATGTATTGTTAACTTTGTGTCCCTGTACTTCGGTAGGTACATATAACATAATAGGTATATTCACGCGTCGCTTTAAAGATAAACCTCTTCGTTATGATCGAGGAACATTCGAGAACAAACGGTAAGCTCCTTACGGGGTCTTTGAGTGGCCAGCCCGACCTCGTTTAGTTGCTAATAAGATTATAGGGCTTGTCGATTTCTTCAGGTTCTCGAAGAATGGAAGCATTTTTGAAGAGCGGTCTTCGGAGTATCTTTAACAGAACAATAGACAACTATTTTTAGTAAACACAAAAGGGTATTTACGGCCCCAGCAACCTCACCGGCTGCTTTGAAATTAGAAACGTTCGAATCTGTACAGACATTAAGCAGTCAATATATTTCAATAAGGTACGGGCGGAGTAGAATAGCACCTCCCTCTGTACCAGGAGTCTTGAGAGGCGACTGAGTTACGGTAACTGACAGATGGCGATATACCCATCAAAAACAGTACCGCTTAAATACTACAGGGTGGAAAAGGGCAATATTATACCCGTCGCGATGTTGTGCTCTTCGATTACCACCTAGACTGCCCAGCGCTGCAATTATTGGCAAATACCCCCTGTTCTGGGAAGGCCCATGACCAACAGTTGACTTAACATGACTTAAATAATAATGATCATTCACACTAACACCATAAACGCGTAAGTGTTTTTTTATTAAGTTTTTTATGTGACTAAGTCGATAAATAAGCATATGCTCCGCATGATAGAAAACATCACCGCAGCTTATAGACGTTCGTATATCACAAGGATATCACGTCGGCAACTTTGTGAATAGAAATTGTTGTCAAATTACATAGTAATTTTAATGTATTTTTTACCCTTCAAACCGGAACACCGCAATGCGAGCACTGTTGTTGGTAGGTGAAATAGGTGGGAGTGAGGCACTAATGCAGAAGACTTTTGTACGAGGTCCAGCTTTAGTAATCTAGGTTTGTTTTTTACTTTTACTGTTTAGCTGCAGGTCCAATTTTAATTATATTTCGCGTGCAGATAGCTTCAATCCTAGTATGAAACTTACTACTTCAGACCATTTTTAAAGCCATTACTCGGAACTCTTACATTATATGATTTATTTTTTACAAAGAAAGTAGCTTAAATCACTTGTGTTATCGATATCAGGCAATAGAGGAATCACAAACATATATATTTAAAAAAAATTAATACATAAATGACTAAGGAAGACTTTTAACTCATCGCCCTGAATGGGGCTCGAACCGACGACCTTCGGAGCATGAGAGAGAGATACACTACCGAATACGCCATCTAGCCCGTTTTAGTCAAGAGTATAGTGCTCTCGGGTGGAATTCCAGGCGGAAAATTTAAGGAGCCGCTGTAACAGTATATAAATATATATCAATCTGTAAAGTGAACCGTTAATCGTGTATAAATAGATAAACAATACACATATGAACTCTGATTACCCTGATGGAAAAACACAGTATCTCATTTTAGATTTTCTTACTCATTTTATACAAATTGAAATTTTTAATTCAAGCCAATTTCTATCTGAGATTGTTATATTGGTTAATGTTATTGTTCTATTTGTTCCATCCATGCATTCGAAAAATTGCAACGTCCAATTTGAAAATGGAACGTAGATATTCGATATTCAAAGTTTGGAAACGTTACAGTAAATAGGTCAAGCGGTAGCACACATCGAGGGACAGGAGTTCGCTAGCCGATGTACGTTCCACTACATTTAACACCAGAGGGCGCTCTATACAAAGTTGCTCTCAAGAATCGGTAAGCAGTTCTACGAGTTACTTATCCGGGTGGGTAATTTTTTGAGAAGTTGGACTGGTGTATTTTCTTTCAACTGCCTTTGAAGTAGCGGTAGGAAATGAACTTAATGCCAAAACATTTTAAATATACATAGCTCTTCGATATAAATTCATATAAACCTATTGCAGCAGTAAATAAAATATAATATAATAAAACAATAATATTGTATATTAAGGCATGCCTAGATTCACGCTGATTATATTATTTGGAACAAAGTCTTCATAAGAAACTTGAATTCCAATTTCCAAACGAAATGCTTAATATGTCGATTTTGATGTGATTTGATCTAATCCGCATTAGACTTTTGCGAACAAAGGTCTGGGAAACGGCTAGTAAGTCTATCAGTAATAAAATAAAATATTGTCTTATGATACTAGATTGGGTAAAGTTTATATTTAACAATATCTCAAGAACAGTTATAGTTAAAAACAAATAAAAATATTAGAATTTCTAATGTCTGTCGTGTTAATTATCTGTCTCGTTTTCAGTTCAGAGAAGTCAAGGGATATTTATCTGTAGCGCAATCCATTTAGTAAGTAGACCATCAATTGTTACCGATACTGAATACACAATTCCAGTCAACACAATAAACATCCTTTGGGGACTAAAGTTTTAACAATACAGACATTTACATTCCAATGGCTCCATATAAATGGAGAAGCCGAAAGTCCACACAAAATTTGTGATCCATTGAAGTTATTCCAAACTAAGTCTATATACAGTTTGGTGCAATGCTTCTATTGGATACAGATTAATCTGTCAAAGTTGGTTTATGGAAAATACTTGACCTCTTAGGCTACGGGGCAACCGAGATTTATTATTTAGTATGTATTATACATAATATATTATTATATTATATTTTGACTGTGCGCTATAACGCTTCGAGTTGGTTTCAAGTATTTTTATTTTCGAGTGGACTGTTGGGAATTAGAGATTTATAATATACGAGTACAAGGTGTACACAATCTGCTGTAGCGTGCAGTCGTAGCAGAAATGAGAGAGGAACAAAACAAATCATATGATTAAAAAAAGTTTAATTATGCAATACAATACGAGTATATTTATATTTATTATTTAAAATGTAGTTGTATAAGTGCATTGCAAGGGATTGTCCATAAGAAGAAAATAATGGTTTATAAAACAATGAATTGCTAATGACTGTTGAAAATTTTGTTTTATTGTAGTGTATGTTACTATTGCAAAAACTATATACAAAAAAATTGAGGCTGATTATATGTGTCAAAATTGGACCTAAATTGGTGCAGAAATTTTATTTATAAGTGTATAGCTGAGTCGTTATTTCCGGAACAGAAAGTACAGCTAATATTCCAAATTTTCAAATATTTACGCGTTCACCTATTATTTACAACACAAATTATTTGACTTTAAAACGCGGATGAAATTACAATTTGTTTATCGACATTCTAGCTACCATACCATTTTCAAGATCGACAAAGATAGAATTAAAAGTAATTTATACCCAGTATTATAGAGCAGAATTGCATTAGAAAGGAATATAATTATTACGATATGAGTATCTATGACTGTATATTTGTTATACTTTTTATCCTATTTTGATCAAATATAGTATGCTGATGGCATAAACCCCAACTACAAACATAAATTAAGCTCCGTCTGACTCTAGAATAGTTAGCTAGGGATATATATATATATATATATATATATATATATATATAGATAAGTCTACGACGCGATGTCGAAGTCACGACCGCTTGCGTAACTTTACAAAAGGAACAAAGCGTTATGAAATTACCATCAATCAACTTCACACTCAGTATCCTTCCAAGCTTACCTATTAGTGTCGTAAATCTAACCAGGGTCAGGCGTCAAAATAAAGCAAATCTCGATACTGGTACAACGATATTCCATCATCCCATCTCAATGGATAGAGGGCGCCACCGGAGCACGAAGGCCCTTTTATACCCTTAAAACCGTCCTTTCATTTACCTATCTTCCACTCTCATAATTGAACGGGCATTGAAGCCACCTATTCATCCGGAATATGATAAGCGAGTATTGGGACATATTCGATATGCGCGCTCTAAAATGGTGACGCATTGTTAGTGTGCGAACCGCGCGCTCTATTTATTAGAGAGTGATGCTTATTTTTAAGCTATTTATGAGTAGCAGAAGGCTTTACTTGAATCACCCTTACATAATCATCATCCACTGCTGGACTTAGACCTAGGGATTTTTGACAATCTGTTTAAAGTTGGGCATTGGCCTCTTAACACATTTTGGGGAAATTTGCATATAATATCTGTTAGAAATGCGTTATTTCAATTGCAGTACGTATTTTTGTGATAGGGATTCTGTTGTCTGTATGTGCGTTACGCTGTTTCATATATTACCTATTGTCACGGGTGTTCCTATATCCAATAATGGATGCGCAACACTTGGAAACAGCTTATTCACATAAGACCTTTAAAGATCGATTAGTTTGTCTATTGATGATTGACATGGGGTTTCGACATAGAGGTACATTTACCTAGTCTATTCACATTACATAGACTTTAGTCTATGTAAGGTAAATGTACATAAAAATACATAGTTAAATTACGCATAACGAATAAAAAATAAAGTTAAATAACATTGTAATATTAGATTTTTCAAAGTAATACGTTTGTCTCCAAACATTTATTGCATAGCATTGTGTCTGTGAAGACATTGATTATTTCATATTCAGTCAAGATAACTGAATGTGCGTTGCGATTTATTCAACTGTAATTTACGATAAGGTATAGTCTGATACAAGTAATATATCGAAATTTCCTATGTAAAATACCATAAGTATTCACATGTATTGAGTGTTCCTACATATAAGCTATAATACATGTATGCGTAGAGTACACGCATAAGTATACAATGTAAGAAAGGTAGGAGACATCATAAAAAAAATCATATAAATAGCTTCAGTGTAGTTTTAAAAACTTAACCAATAGTTAGACTCACTTTAGTATTACTACTCTACTGCTTGTGACTTTACAAGTGAAGTTTTTGCTTCAAATTTTATTTCTGAGGAAGTCTTGCTATTCCTCCTTGTTACTCTATGCAGTCAAAGTGTATAAAAATGTGCCGTTTCCTTAGTGAATAAGCCAAATCTATCTTACTGAAACATGATTTCGGGATATCTCTATGCCAAATTTCATTCATATATGTACTACATCTAGTAAATATCGTCTAAAATATGACTGATTTTAGATGATATTTACTAGAAAAAAATCAACTTGTCTAAGGTGTTAGGTAGGACTCGTACCTCTACATTTTTCCCATCCCCGGGAACTGCACTGCCGTTATACTACTAAGACTTCAGCGGACATGTCGAGTTAGTGTTACTATTTTAGGCTGCGAAAAAATGCCTTTTCTTCAATGTTACCTACAGTCACACAAATGTGAAACTTTTACAAGTCCCAACCAATAAATAAAGACTTAATAACTTTGAGAGAGTATCTATAATTTAACATTGTTTTACTAACTGTATAGAGTTTGATCTAACTTAAGAGATAGGATAGTTTATATCTCAGATTACCTACAGCATTTCCTTACTATAGCAATCTCAACAAAAAACAATTAGAAAAACGCCCATCCGTTCAAGCGTAATGTGACTAAAGGAAATAAGGATAGATAAGTAATAGAAAATAATTAATTAAAAATGAGTAGCATTAAAACTAATTACGAGTAATCTCGATAAAGGAAGCGTATTTTCCTTTTAACACCGGCATGACGCGGCGCCGTCCCGCTAGAAATATCCCCCAGAGTGAATACTCCGAGACTACACTCTGGGACCGTGAAAGCGATAAAAGTTAGCAATTTCATAAAGTACTACTAGATTATGCTATTAACCAGATTTATCTTTATTAATAGTGTCCGAGAAATTTACAAAATTTAACGTTTAGATATATTTCAAATATGCTTAAGTATTTTAAAATTCTCAGGCGTGATATCGCTGTAAAAAGGTGAGGAATCTTTGAGAAAAAAATCTATTGAGAATTATTGTCTAATATAAATATTACTACCTAAAAAATATTATTACTGTTATTTGTATAAAAATAGAAACTCTTTTAATAACTGGCTGGCATATTGATGACGATGATTTTTAATGAATTATAAAATTCGCCTGATCATTATGTAGAAATAAGCTACTTGAAGCACGTGGGATCTATGTGGTATACAGTGTGGTAGAGGCTGATATATCAGTCCAATTCACACGATATCTCTTATATTGACCTGACTCCGATATAAGTAGCAAAGCACTTGTGTTATAGATACCAGATAACAGAGAAATCAGAAATATAATATTTACATCCATAAAAATAGCACCTAGGTACAGAAAAAAAACAATTCATCATATAAACATTTGCTTAAAGTGGGAGTAAAACCCACGACCTTTGGCGCAAGCTAGGATCACTACCATCTGTACCATTGGGCCCGTCACTTAATAAGTTATTGCAAATTTAGCAGAAGAAAGCAGTGGATAGATTATACTGATAAAGATTTTAATAGGGTTTTAATAATGGATTAATTAGTAATAGACTAAAATATAGAACATAATCGTAGGCACAATGCTAGTCAAAAGATAAGCAAACAATATTGAACAAAATATGTAGAATTCTGTGCCGAATAAAAGGCCTTTTTAACGGCTCCAAAAAGCAATAATATGAGTAGTGAACGCGTATGTATATGAGAATATTATTAAAGTGCTTTGAAATGAGCACACGAGTAGATGGTACAAAAGAAACAAATATTACTTCTAAAATTATTTTCACTGTGGAGAAAAGAGAGCTGTTTTTTATATCATCATAGTAACCTTAGGCTGGATATAGGCATGCCCAAAACAAGAGGACATTTTCCCATAATTGCCGCGCCAGGAAAGCGTGGTGGCAATCACAGAGCTTAGCTTCGCGAAGGGAATACTGCTGCTCGTCCCCACTTTTGCATTTGAGGTGTGCTGTTTGATATACCGCAATATGTCAGTTCTGATTCCTCAGTTGCATTAGACTACACCTTCCATAGTAAATATTTTCAATCATCAATATATCAGCAATTGGTAATCCACTGCTGAACATAGGCCTCTTCGAGACATGGGGAAGTTTGCCCATGATTGCGGCATTGGGCAAGCGTGTTAGAAATCGCAGAGCGCAGCTTTTGCAAAGGGACGCTGCTGTTTATCCCCGCTCTGAGCATTTGAGTTACATTGTTCCGGATTGATATACCGTCGCCTGTTGGTTCTGGTACCTTAGCCGCCTCTTACCACACCTGGTACAGAGGGAAGTACTATTCTACTCTGCTGGTACCTTATAGCTATCTGTATAATGATTTTCAATATATATACGGATTATACTTTATCATTTTCATCTTTAGTCTCCCAGTAAGGTATAATTATTAATTTACATTTAATATATATTTTTTTAAAGTATAGTATAGCGGCACAAACTTTCTGTCAATATCCGCTAAAACTGTGAATGAGTATTTCGTTTTGTTTAACAAGCAAACAAAATATTAGTCTAAACTTTCTATGTATGATTGATTAACAAATAAATAATCATCGCTTTTAGGCAATACACAAATTGTATTGAAAAAGCGAAACATTATTTATGTGTTTATGGAATAAGATTTACCAACAAAATATAATTTTATATTCCTTAATTAATTAAAAGAATATATTTTAATTTGATAAATTTATTCAACATTTATGCTGCAAATATATTTTTTACATCGCTATATAAATATAACGATAGAGTTACTGACTATTTATTTTGTCTAAAATTACTAACAACCTCTCAACTCATTGGACAAATCGGTCATTACTTTAAAACTGCCGTCTCGAGTCAAAACATATAAAGTTCTTCAGGCGTTTATATAAAATCTAATAAAGTGCGACTTCAAATGTTGTCAAAGCGGTGAACCTCTGATAAATTGCATTGGTACATTTATTTAAGAAAAGATTTTCATTGAAAAAGATTGTTCTCACTGCAAGCTAAGAGCTATTCGATGACATATTTTTAATGTTCCAATTTATGTGAAAATTATTTCAAACCCAAATGTTAATTTTTTAAGATGATATTCATTTACATATTAATAAAAATAAGAAAATTGATTGATTCATTTAATTAAGTTCATATTAAAAACAGCAAATCTTTATTTTGTATAATTCGTCAATGGATGTTTCGTCAATAATTTGGTTGGGAATATAGTATCAAATTCTAGTTAATATTAACAATATTTTAACATTTGAAAGCGTAAATTACTCGTAATAAAAATTAATGTTCATGTAACGGCTTTTAAACGCGGTTTATTTTACTTTTTTATTAGACACTTTTTTTAACGTTTCTGTTACTTTGCGGCAGCTATTCTCATGATATATTCTTGGAATATTTTTCTCATCGTATATTTAAATTCTTCTTCTTAGTATAATGTTATTAATTTATTCCTTTTATGCACAAAAATAATTAAAGCTTATAGGTGTGGCTCGCTGTTTTTTATGTTATTAAACTATATACAATAAGTAAGTAACCAAAATCTAAAAAAAATGGTTATCAGTGTATTTCTTCTCATATATATCTTCGGATAGCTCTCTATAGGAAATAGCATAGCGTCACAGAGGATTTAGGGCTCATCACAATGGCAGACAGTGTCCGATATTTCACACTTGTCTAGCACCAGTGCTAGTGACGCTGTGTTCATTTATTTCCTCGCCCGAGTTCTTCTAAGCACTCTTATTGTGCCGCCGGTCGATATATTAGAAAACCGACCATCCACAAGTGAGTTCTCGCTGCAACTTTCAATGGGGTTTGTCTTTATCTTTTTTCATGTTGCCCGATGTAGCGAGCGAGTAATGATGTGTTTATTTTAAACTCGCAATTCCTTTAATATTTCTATTATTGGGATTACTTATCGGGTTATTACTCAGAAATTTACGTTATAAAAAAATAAAAATTGCCTATCTATTAGTTTTATCTATAGTAGTAACGCGGAATAGTTGTAGTAAGAACATATGTATGTATGTATGCATATTTGTCATATGTAAGTAAACTAACAAACGATAGAAAAATAAACATGGTATAAATCTAGAGTCTATCGTAAGTACTTTATTGATAAAAAGGTAAAATATATATCATTGTTAAACAAGCTTATATATAGCATTTTCATGAAACGTTACGATATATTTTTAAGGATTGTGATAGACATGGCCGTGTGGTACCGGCAGACTACCTGTATCAGGTGTTTTGAGAGGTGACTGAGGTATCGGAGCCGTCAGATAGCGGTATATCCATCCGAAACAGTGTAGCTTAAACGCAACAGGGCAGGGGTGGGCAGCAGCATTCCCGTCGCGAAGCTATGCTTTGCGATTGCCACTACGCTTGCTCAGCGCTGCAATTATGGGCCAATTCCTCCGTTTTGGTGAGGTATATGTCCAGCAGTGAACGTTTTACGGCTGCTGTGATAATGACGATGGTGATAACAAAATTTGTTGTTGGATTAGCAAAACTATCATAAAAAGCTTTTGCCTTTAAAAAACTATTTTAATAAAATGTTTATTTATTGATAACAAATATTTGGTTTTTCTATGTTAATTGCAGCTGAAATATTATTATAAATATATAATATAAAAAAATATATATAATATTAATTAGAATTATATAATATCTTATTAGATAGGGTTTATGTACAAGACATAATTCTCCCCTAGATCATGTAATTTTTCGGGGTTAAGTCTTCGGAATAAAGGAAATTCTCAAATCCACTTATAATTTTAACCGACTTCAAAAAAAGAAGAAGTCACACGATATCCTCAAGAATCGTAAATAGATTTTGAAAATTATTTATTTTATATAACGGGTATAACGAGTTGGTACCGTTGATAAGTCAGAATCTGATCATGGGATCCCAGGCAAACCTCAACTTTAATAGGCACGCACAATGTGTTGTAAAATTTTTAAAAAACAGTTCAACCTTACTACCTTTGGTATTGAAGAAGTTGTTTTTTTTTTTAAATAGTATTTACTGTTAGTCCCTAAAAACGAATGCCAGTCAAATACTATTATACAACACATATTAAGAAGAATTAACACATATTATAAGAAAATATGTAGGACAATATATAACACTCACCTACACATTCAACTCAGAAATACAATTCGGCGTCACTTTAGTCGTTGTTCCAAGAACTCTGAAACGTCGAAGTAAATTCACTTACCTGGAAAAGAAATGAGAACACGTAAAGCCACAAACGTCAAGCAGTTGACACAGTACTCACAGAAAAATAAAAGAAATAAGCGAATCAAGGAATTCCTCTTGACCTACAAATGTGCGAAATTACGTTGATCCTTATTCGATTTAGCGGTAAGGTAAGAGCGCAAAACTTTGTTGTTCCAAAGAGAAATTCAGGAGATTACTCATTTTTTATTCAAAAAGTTTCTAAGTGTGATTGATTTTTTGTTTATTTTACATGACACTGAGTGTTTCTATTTGGCTAACTTAGCATGGTTCCGTGTCAAATTAATTGATAAGTTTACGCCAAATCATTTGAGATTTGACAATTAAAACACAAAGGTTGGAAAATAAATTATTTTGTGAAGTATTATCATGAAAACTTCATGTTAATATTTTACAAAATAATTTCTTAAGATACTTAGTATCGTAAACAGTTATATTCAGAAGGAGTTATTCGGATATATTTTTATTTTCTAATAAAATATTCAAAGTTTAATCCTAAGTCAAAGAGTATTTTATTAAAATTATTTATATATTTTAGAATATGGATGCTTACGGTGTTATTTCGCTTCCTAATTATACTCTTTTCAAAAGTAGCGGAAAAGTTAGAATTAGCAGTGTGATATCGGCAGAGTAGAATGGTGCACAGGGGGAGGTAACAAGTTTCATAGGGGGCAACTAAGGTACCAGAACCGACAGATGGCGGCAGTGCAAATACACAGGGCGACGATAGGCAGCGGCATCCCCATCGCCAAAGCTGCGCTCTGAGATTGCCAACACGCTCGCCTAGAGCGGCAATTATGTGCAAAATTCTCTCTTTCTTGGGGTGGCAGTCTAGTCAGCCTATGTCCAGCAGTGGGCTTCCAATGGTTGGTATGATGATGATACAAGGTTAGAACTAGTCAGTCAGAAACTACCACGAAGAGAAGATATGCGCTTTTCTAAATTTAGGTCTAAGTTGAATAGAAAAATGGTGGCCATTCACCACTGGTCACTGACCAATGCGTGAGTTTAAGTACTGGTCATAATATGGCTTCCAGACAGACGCATGCAATCTTCAAAGAGGGAGGCTGACAGCTGAGATAATATAGGACAGATAGGTTAACTTGTTTTAGACCTTTGTTTGTGTGTTCAAGCTAAAAAACAAGTACTATACAGCGAGAAAACACCTGGTCATCGATCATCGATTTCTTTATAAACGTTATTCTTTTTATTGTAATATATCAAATTCTATGTTACCGCAATGGTTCGATACATCCTTGACAAAGAAAAATGGATGAAGATATACGTTTCAGTCTTCGGGGCAGTCAGGCGATTTAGCGGAAACATGGCAAATAGATAACAGTTGAAACAAGACTTATCCCGTTGAAATAAGGTTGGGATTCTTTTGCGAACTCTGTAGACACAATGATGGATTAATGGCTGCAAGGCCATTTAAGCCTTGGAAGAAGGCGAAAAGTTTTTAATGTAGTGCAATTTACCTGTGCTAAGTACGAATGGATGGCCCCTGCATTTGTCCGAAGTGTTTCGTAATGGACTTTTTACATTGCTCCCTCAGTGGGTAAGTTCTGTTACGTAATAGCAAGCATTGCCTCCGATGGTTTGTTTAGTTGTCGGCGGTTGGCAGTGAGGGAGGTGAGTGGGGGGAGGGATTCACAATTTCTAATAGTATGCGACAACCTGATGTATATATAGGATAGTCTGTAATATAATACAGTCAAGCCGTGTAACATTGAACTGTCCGGGTAACTTTGACCTGTCCTTTTTATGGAATAAAAATATTAATCTTTAAAATATCTGTTCAGATTTACCATAGAGACAGTTCTTGCAATCGATTAACCTTAACCTTGGCTGAATTCATTTTATAGTCTACGCAAAAGGATAATTCAAAGTTTCCTTAATAGTTCAATGTTTCCCGAATTTACTGTAATAATGTAATAATCTTTAAAAGATTATGTAACAAGAGTAAATAAATGTAATGTCGATGTGGTAAGTTTAACATATTAACAACAATAAATTAACATAAAAACCAGATTGATGAATGAAATATTACTTTTCAGTTACGGAGTTGAAAGTTTGTCGAGGAAAAGACGTAAGTCAAAAATTACAACTACACCATGAGAGAGAACAACGCGACCTACAGTTTAATGGCTCGGAATAACCTCCAGCGTTCCTGGGGCAAGGAACACGAAGGCGAAATACTTTGTTCCGAACGGAACAAGGCCGTTAGCACGTGGATTTTTACATTTTTACGAGTCGGAATAAAATTTCACTTAACGTATCACATATGCCGGTACCAATTTGGCCGGTGGTTTCGGCTCATCGTGTATGCTGGAAGCGTAGGGCGATCGTATAATGGTCTATCCCTTTGTTGCGTGTTTAGGTGAACACGGAATGTGGGATCAAGTGGGAGTGGATTGAACAAACTTGTGATATTCTATTTATACCGTAAATATTACTTAGGGTATATGAAAACAGTGCCAAAATTAGCACTTCAATTGTACGTTAATAAAGTACCATTTTACCCTTTTAGTTTTATATAGAGAAGTTCGCTTGCCAACATACTTCAAATAATAAAATTAGTCATCTATTTTTAATACTAAATTAGTCACAAGGTTGGCAACAGGTTATTAATATCCTTTTGATATTACGAACGTCCACGATCTATAGGCCTCCCGAAGAAAGGGGGAAATTGCCAATTATTGCCGCGATGGAAATGCTGCTGCCCATCCCTGCCCAGGTGCATTAGAGCTACACTGTTTTGAGTCGATATACCACCATCTGTTGGTTCCGATACCTCTATAGCTTCTTACAATATCTAGTACAGGTGCCTACCCCTGTAGTATCTATACTATTCTACTCCGATACCACACATATTTTGATTACTTATATCGATATTATGATATTAAAATCTCTTGAAAAGATTTGATGTTTACAGGAATAACAACATTTAAACTAGGCCAGAAAGGATACAAGATCGATTCTCGAGATTACTCGCATCTATAAGAAAACTGTCATCAGTGAAACATCAATTTTATGCAAGTCAAAAGCGTAAAGCAAATTATTTACAGATTGACAAACATCAGAGCTTTTATAAGAACAGACTCATATCAGAAATAAATGCAAGAGTTCATTGTCTTCATTGCATGTAGACATATGTACCACTTCTATCACTTAACTTGCCCTTAAACATCGGATCTGATAAAGTAACCGTTTTTTTGTTGATTTTTATTACATTTGAATCTTATGTTTCGGAGACTAGATAAAGGGAAACTGAAAATGACAACATAGTACACAGTCGCTTTTCCTTTTTTTATTGTTAGATCTTTAAAACATTTATTTTAATAGAAAGTTTGACTTAAGAAGAAGGTTTATATTTATAATACATGCATAATAGTTAAGACACACTTATCATTTTAAAGGTTTTTCATGTGATGTCTTAAATAAACATATTCTTTTGCAAATGCTGGCTGAACCCGATGAGATAGATCAGAATAATGTATTAAATCTCTCTATATCAAACTATAGTATCGTACCGATTGACCTTTATAAAGTCACCAAAAATTGTCCGCAATGGTATATGTCACTAAAAGATAACCAATAATATAATAATCATATTTTATCGTCTTTGCCCCCGTGCGAAGCCGGGGCGGGTCGCTAGTTTCTTGTATAAATATCCAAAATTAATCGTCAGCAGAATTTTTTTTTATATAATATAATATAATCAAACTATGTGTAATCAAATATAAACAAATAATATAACAATAAAAAATAATAAACAAACTATATAAACAAATAATATAATCAAATATACTAAACGTTTTAAGTATTTTAGTATTTTTTATGCTTGTCACATTTTTCTCGCTATTTATTAAAATAGCGAACATACTAAACCTTTTAAGTATTTTAGGAGTTTTCTTATGCATAATCTCTAGGCAAGCATAAGAAGACTTCTAAAATACTTAAAACGTTAAGTATTTTTGATTATATCAAAATATAATAATAATAAAACACTATTTGTTCATAACGTAGACTAAAATAAAACAAGTACACGATGAGCCATGTATGGAGTTTCGGTCTGAGAGAAAACATTTTAATTCCAATTATGGAAGTGACAAAAAAGAGTTTGCTTGTGTTAAAACTTATTAAAACTGATATAAATGCAAAAGAATTGCGAAATTCTGCTGTTATTTACAGAGCTCATGGCGATAGTCGAAGACCTCATCGTAAGACGAGTAGCAACTCGATATTTTAATTTACTAAAAAATTATAGACAGTGATTAAGAATATAATGTACTCGTATACCTACATTCGAAGGCATGAAATAATTTTGTGTCTTATATTAGTACGAATTAACCGACGTTGAAATAAAATTTAATGGAGAATAACATAAAAAAGCTGTCATTTCATAGGAATTATTTCTTAACGAATTTGCTCGAGTCTCTTCAAGTCTCTATGTAGGTGCTCTACCAGTGTATATGGTCTCAACATAGACTCTAGGAGATCAGTGAAAGCAATCAGCGTTAGTGCCCGCGCTAATTCGTCCAGTAATTGCAGGTACGGTGTCGGCTCTTAAATTACGGACCGCCTCAGAAAAATCAGGAATTTCTGACGCAATTAAATGATTCGTCTCCATATAAAAATGTGAGAGAGATAGCGTATAATGAGTTTGGGTTTGAGAGGATTTTAAAGAATTGTGATATGAGAAATAATTCTACTTATTCGTCTGCATTTTGATTACATATACTTGAAATGGAATTATTTTTTCATTTTTTAAAACCCGTGTCTCTAGCTTATGTACTTACTGTTTTTTATATAAAATAATTTTAGAATTATTATTTTTTTATTATTTGATTCCTCTTGATTGTCTTCGTATAGTTTTTTTTTTATTATTTTTTCTGTTGCAAGAACGAGCTAGTAAAATCTTTTATTGTAATTAAGTTTTCGTATACACATTTAATATAAAGTACATATTTTGTAAAAGTATCATATTTTCGTTTTGTTCATAGCCGTTAGCGTTCCTTCATGAACGTGAAAGATTCTCTATATGTTTTGTTATTTATTAAAAATGCTAGATTTTGTACTTAGAATCATTTGAAGCATAAGGCAAGTTAATTTTTGTTGCTTGAAGATTGTGTTTTTTACAATATAGCTCTACACATATAAATTGCATTTTAGAAATAGATCCAATTTAAAATAATATAAACTATAACTCTGTAAAATCATAACGACAAATGTGTAAATTACAGGTGCTTATGCCAATTTAGAACTAGCGTTAATTGGTCTCATTGCTCTGCTTATGAGAAACAGCCAGACATATGACGAGTTACTTCATGCAGTGACGAATATATCTAAAACTAGATCTGCTAAATATACTGCAAAACGCAGCTGTTTTGACGGCCACTGCTGGACACGGGCTTCTCCAAGGAATTAGGTTGTTATCTAAATTTGCTGCCGTAGACAGATGTGGTGGTGTTTGGACGTTCGCAATAGAATTTTGCAATTTAAACAATTCTATCGGAATTTATCGGTACCAGTACATTAGTCGCCTTTTGCTACATCTGGTATAGGAGGTACTATTCTATACTGCCGGTACCCCACGCAATACTGTTAGCGTATTATTATTATATACACATATTTTGTTTTACAAGTGGTCAACCCATACGTGTAAGCAAGTTTTACTCCCATAAGGGTAAACTAAGATCAACCTTTTATTCAACCACCAAAAGTTTTCAATTGAATCGACCGACGATGAGTTAATACTCGGGCGTGTGCACTCAAAACTTGGACCATAAAGGAGATATGTTGTGATATTTCTTCATAACAAGCGAAGTTTTGCCCTTTGGTGGCAGAGGCTCGCTAGTTTGGGCGGCAGCCAAATTTTCTTTTCATGCGTTTATATTGTAATAAGTTGTTGACGATTAAGTTTCACTTGCTTCTTCTGTTTATTAGGTATTGGCTCGAAACTCTTTGGGTTTAAATTCTGAATTATTTTTTTTATGTAATTGGACAATTATTTCCTAATAATTGGTTAAGCAATAACGCTTTCATTAATTATAGATAGCTTTCAAATGGGCTTTCAAATTTACATTATTAATACATAAATAATATATAAAACGTTAAGACAAAAATACAAGAATCTTTTTGAAAACGGCCTAGTAAATAAAAACGTCAAAAAGCTGCGTTTTGAAGCTGTGTAGAAGTGGTTTTATTGTATTTCGTAATCTAATTGAATATGCAGCGTAGACAATGGCTATTACGTTTCCCATTTATCTTAATTTCTATTTAAAATTAATAAAAAAGTGTTTTTTTATTATACTAGGTCGACAAATACGTTATTGACAAATATTGTTTCAAACCGGAACACAGCAATCCAAACACTGATATTTGGCGGTAGAAATAGGCTAAAGCGAGGTACCAATGAGGCGAGCTTTGTATAAGGTCTACCTCATGTAAACGTTAACTTCTCTGGTTTCCTCTATCCAGCTTATATAAATTCTCTGACTTTTGTCACATTCATCAACCTCTTTCTAAGGGAGTGCCAGGTGCCAAAGAGTGTAGACAGCACTAGGCCTTTTCTAATTATGTTCTCAATTTGATCAGAGTATTTGCCTCGAGGTCTACTTCTACCAACAGGTCCATTAACATTGATCTGGTAAGCACTTTCAGAATTTCACTTTATATATTGCTTTCGTTGTCAAATAGATTAAGTTAGGTTTTAATCATTATTTTTTCAATCTTTGGTCATCTTTATAGATTAATTATCAATTTGATTTGTGTATAGTTTTGAAGCTTTTTAAGTATATAGTTTTTAAATGATGAACGTTGAAGCATGATTTATATATATTTAAAGTCAAGCATTTATCATAAGTAACAAAAATATTGCCTGATTGTAATGCTTCCACTTGCGAAACTACCGCAGCCTTAGTTTCACTAAAACCGCATAAATATTAACTTGAGCGGTTGGCAGCTCCCCGAAAAAGTTAAAAAACGTTCGCTCTGAGACCAGTAGTTGGTTGACTTGATGTATGGGCTCTCAACGGCAGACGCCGCAGTACTGTTCAGAATCCGTTTTCTTTTATAATCGATCTTTCTCTTACTAGCCAATGCCGTGAATTATTTTTATTGTCTATTCCATAGGTAAGTTTATAATTAGTTGTGGTAAGGCTTTGTCCGTGACAATAATTACTATGTAGTATTTATTGTCACGGACAAAGCGGACATTTATTATTTAGTACCAGAACCGACATTTCCATTCGAAATCGTGCAGCTCAAATGCACAGGGCGGGGATGGGCAGCAGCATAACCGTCGCGATAGCTGCGCTCTGCGATTGCCAACACGCTTCTCCAGCGCGGCTCCTATGGGCAAAAAACTTCATTTCTTTGAGAGGCTTATATCAAGGAGTGGACTTCTAATGGCTGGTATGGTGACTATTTAATTGGGACAGCTAAGCAAGAACATAAGCCAGAAACAATGTAACGATTGATACATTTGAAAATACACGTTACAGTAGTATGTTACAGTTATTATATTTAAAACGGTATGTAGTATGTATTGCCACGGCATATACATACTTGCAACTAGGTAAACAAATTTAGTGTCATTAGTTGTAACATGGGCGCCCCGTAAATATCTTAAATAATATAGGCAAATATATAGACCCGTTCATAACAAAGAAAAAAAATCAACAAATAGAAAAAAACAAACATGTTTTTGAGGTACGCAAAGAGGAAGTATGCTAGTCAGTTAGACATGCATTCGTGTCTTAACCTCTGAACTGGTTTGGTTGAAATTAAGCATAATTTGAACAACATTGAACAAAAATTGGGTATGTATGAAACATACCCAATTTTTGATCCTGAATAGTTCCTGAAGGACGCGATGTAAAGAAATTTATACGCTGGATAAGTCCCGGTTAGATTATTATTATAAGGAATGTATTTACGTTCCGTATGCTCTGTTCCAGAGAATTAACATTAGACATATTAAACAAGACGGATATTATATTATTAGTTGTTCTTCTTTAATATGCCATATGCATCGCTGGCGTAATTGCAAAAAGCCCGCGAGCGAACGATTCGGTTCCTGGATCAATTTCCAATTGAATTTATTCCAAGTATCGAGTAGAATTGAAACGTCTCGTCGCTTCCGCCCCACTAGTACCATAAATAAATGAATTGGAGTATTTTTTAAGACGCGGAACCTTGCCGAACGCAATAACTTAAAAAAATAAATATTTTGTTTTATAATATAAAAAACCCGTTCCTTAAATAGCATGCCTTTGTTCATAAACATATTATTAGAAAAGAGTTCGTCTTAACTTTTTGAACTCCTAATTTAAAGATGAACATGTTTTTCTCGACTCTCTGTCTCTAACTGCGAACGTTATTTATCTCAAATTTCCCTACTTTTTAATCGTACCCGTCAAAATATTATTTAATTAAATTTGAAATGAACCCGACGACACGGCCCGTCAAATTGGGCCAGATTAATTTTGATTCATCTAAGATCTTCCACCTGTTCCCAATTTAATTACCGTACTGATAAGTAGCTATCTCGTTTTACATGATTCTAAGAGTCTGGCATGCTAATTAAATTCTTTAAACACCCCTCTGTATTCCATTGATCGTGTGATGGTGTAGCTATTATGACCTGAAGCCATATGATTTCTTTAAGTGGAAAAGTACCGGTTGTTATATTAATTATTTGCCCTTATTCGTAAAATAGTCATAGATCAAATTCATAGTCATATGTCAATTACATTCATAAATAATCAACAAGTAATTATTTTGTAAGAAATTCAATTGTTTTTATACCTAGCTCTAAGACATTGGTTCGTAGTTGTTATAGCGACTGACACTGGTAGAAATTTCATTAATTCCAACAACAACTAGAAGTTAATCTTTATTACGGACAGTTTTTTACAGGTTCCTTTGAGGCGCGCGTAATGAGTCTGCTATAACATTTTAAGACCCATTCAGTACCGGTAAACTAGTTAAAGACTTACTTATATATTAACTTTCTCTAAGGTGTATGACAATGAGTCACTTCTCGGGGTTAAAGATAAACACATAGATTTTAGTACTTACTTACTTTAATATATATATAAATATATTTAAGTTTTATATGAAACAAGCTAAACTTTGCATACAAAAACGATATTTGACGCCCTAAAATTAGGTTGAAACGTGTGAGTTAGGATTCATGTCCTATCAGCTTAACTAAACCTGACAGCATTGCGATGGCTTCGGCAATATAATCCATACGCTCGAAAACGTGCTATAGTTGGGTATATGGTGTTGGATTGTGTCACATCGAACTGTAGCAATGCCGTGAAGTTTTCGATGTTCTGCATCGCGGGTACTTAGTTTGTATACAATTTTAGTATTGAAGCGTAATTCATTCATTTTGAGTAACATTTCTGTTCATATCCGTTTATAAAAATATTTATTTTGTAAAATAAAAAATAGCTCGTTATATATTGACGGACCCAATGGCGCAGATGATAGGGATCCTATCTTATACGACAAGGGTCGTGCGTTCTATCACCACACAAAACAGATATTTATATGATGATATTTCTGTTTGTAATGTGCTTGGGTGTTAAATATATGTAGTTAAATCATATATTTGTGATTCCTCTGTAGTCTGACGTCCGTAACACAATTGCTTGTAACGACTTACCCCGGAGTCAGGTGTATGTATGAGATGTTGTAGGATTTTATTAGTATTATATTATATGAAAGTGATTTATTCACATGAGTTAGACCTCATACAAGGTCGTCTGCATTGGTGACTTATTTCTACCGCCAAATAGCAGTGTTCGCATTACTGTATTCCGGTATAAAGGGTGAGAGATGCAGTGAAATTACTAGGTAATGTGACATAGTATATTCAAGTCTGCCGGTAATTTACGGTGAGTAAAATAGTACCTTCCCATATACGAGGTACCGGAATTGACAAGTAGCGGTATATTTATCAGACATAGAGTAGCAAAAATGCAACAGGGTAGGAATGGGCAGCAGCTTTCCCGTCGCAAAGTTACGCTCTACGATTGCTACCACGCCTGTCCAGCGTGGCATATATGGGCAAATTCCCCCTTTCAAGGGGAGGCCTATGCTCGGCAGTTTTTCAAGGCTGCCATGATGATGATGATATGTCACAAGGTTGGCGCGTTACGCGTTAGTGATATCCTTGCGATATTACGAGCTACTACAGTGACGCTTACTATCACGCGGACTGTAATCTCGTTGGTAACCTGGTCTATTAATAAAAAAACTATGTAGGTACAGTTTGATCCAACTTATGGAGTAGTTTATATATCAATTTACACTCGCAATTTTTTTTATGACAAACGAAGGTTTATTGTAAATACGGAACCAAGTCTTTCAGGTCTAGTAATGTGTATATGTATAATATATATGGTTTCCTTGAAATTCCGATATATTTAATTTGATAAATATAAGTAATGATATTATTAATGTAAGAATAAATTATTTATAAGTGCTTCTAAGAAGTACAACATTTTAAGGTGAATTTTCTTAGAAATGTGTCTGTGAAAGTGCTATGAGTAAACTAAAAATATCTGAATTTGGCAAAGGAATATTAATTGAATACCTAAAAATTAAGAAACATAGTAAACACATACTAGATTCGTAAGCCCTTGATCCAGATAGTATTACCTATAACAGATATATTACGATAACAATAAATAAATGTCTTTCTGCTGCTAGAATTATATAATTTAGTGCAGTCATCCTAGAATTAATAATCGCACATATATTTAATGTTCATTGTAATGGATGACTATAGTGATCGTCAAAGTTCATAGGTACGATCCCCATTCAGGACAGATATTTATAATATGAATATCTCTATTTATTCTGCGCCTGGGTGTTATTTAATAATGTAATAAATAGGTAATTCTATGTTGTCTGATATCCGTGGCACAAGTGCTTTAAGCTACTTATATTAGAAGTAAGATCAACATATGTTGTCGTTTAAAGTTATTTATCAATATATTTACAGACAATATATGTTAATTGTCAATACATTTATTTATATAGTTGCATTTATGTCTAGCTTCTGCCCACGTGGATGTCGGTTATCGTCGTCGGTGTCGACCAAAAGTAGTTTATGTCCATCGTCATGGCTGATTCTTCTAATTCTTGAGAAATCTAAGCATTTTTCGTTTTACATCTAATTGGAAACTGACGCGCGTTGCGCGCGCTGCTTTATTTATAGGAATAGCAATTAGTGTGTGTTTTAGTATGTAATTAAATTTTTTTATCGCTCCCAATAATTCGTCTTGATAAGCCCTATTAATAAGTTTCACAGAAATCGGAGTAATTTTAAACATTATTCATTCAAACTATGATTTATTTTTCTATCCCTGGGTATGTTTTTCGAAGAACTGAAAAACATTTGTTCTGTTATTTAAATTTAGGAGCTCGGATAATAAATTTCATAGAAATCGGAGCAGATTTCAAGTATTTTCCATAAAAACTTTCAGCTTATATTTTGTACCCTCGCAGCGTATATTTAGGGGGTTAATATCAACTAATCATAAAACATGTGTTTAGTAAAATGTTTTGAAGTGCATATACCTTTAAAATTTAATCAAATGGTTACTATTTGAATGATTTGTTTATACAAACTTGCAACGCATATTTCATTATTTATTTAATTCCATCTTTGTATGCGTCCGCATTTTTCATTAAAACAACAGTTCAATTTTCACGATTCTACCATTAGCGCCTACGGCTGTGCGTGCATTTACATATCTGGAAATTTTACCTTTTATGTTATGATCACGTTAATGATAAAACTGCTGGGATTGAATTGAATTGCTCTAACCACTAACTTTAAGGCAAAGGTGGGCGCTGACGCCGGTAGCGGTTTTACTGACACTAATTACTAGGTATTAATAGAACCTTTATCAGCACCATTTTTTTACAGGCTTCTTAATGGTCGGTCGCATGATGAACCTGCAGTAAACTTAGTTTTAAGACTCGTCTTGTGTGGGCAGACTAGTTTAAGATAGACCTTATTTACATATGGTAGTTGATCCTCATAATCTCGCAAGGTCATCAGGGTCATCAGTATTTTAAATATTATAGTTTATAATATTCTACGGCTGCGCCAAGTATATAGAACTAAGTATAAAATGCTTTTAACGGTACTTTAAGACATCATTAGTAGCCACATCGCAAATTATTTTCAATAGGACCGGTAGTTTAGACGCCTGCATCAATTGCGATCCCGTGTCTTCGTCGCCAAAATATCTAAACCTGCAGGGAATATAAAATATGTGGCGTGGTATAATGATTTATTTTCCGTTTCTTGTATTCCTAGCAAGGTGTGTATGCGTCATGGTTAATGATAGAGTAATAAAGATTTAAATGCGCAACAAGCAAACTAACATCTGCGTTTATTTCATTAGTTTATTTAACATTTAGATATAAATTTATTTTTATCCAATTGATATGCGATCTCCCTGTTTCTGTATTTTTATGCGCTATTTTATCGCCATGATATCAAAAACATAATTAACAATAATAATGTAATGCCTTTTAAGCAATGTACTAATAATACCTACCTACTTTTCTAAGTCATTTTGCTAAAAATTATGGCTACCTTATTATGATACTAGCGACCCGCCCTGGCCTTGCACGGGTGCAATGAAGATAAAAAAAATTGTTATTCTGGGTTATCACTAAAAGATAAGTAAAGAAATATATTTATTTAATTTGTATATGCGCGCGCACCGTTAGCGTATCGCGTCTATCGAGCTATCATTACCAAAGACAAATAAATATGTTCTGTTCATAAAATGTTATAATAATTTTCTTTTAGTTTAATAATTTAATATTCAGTTGTATAAATCTGGAGGTGATAATTATAAACTTTAATTGTTATTTCATTATATACAGGTAAGATGTTTTGTTAGTTGTGTAAATATTATATGATTGCGTGATATCTACTCGATATACTCAAATAAAATTGCTATCTTTATTTACAGAGAAACAAATTGGAGTTTTATTTTGCTTCTGAGATTTAATTCCAATTAATTATCTTATATATGTTTATATAACACATTTTTTTCAGCTTACATTGTTAACACTGGCTAAATCTGACGATATAGACCAAAATAATGTTGTATATCTATATAGTAAGTATTGTATAACTTAAAACGGTCTACAAAAAAGTTCGTAATAGCAAATATATATATAGCAAATATATACCTAAATATATATGTATATATCTAGTCTTAGAAAACTAAAACTATCAGTGTTTTTCTACTATATCATTTATACCGTATGTATACCGTCCCCTTGAATCACTATCTATTCTAAGGGATTAGATACAGACAGACAGCGGGTAGTGACTTAGTTTTTTACTATGTAATGATACACCTATCGCCAGACGACTATTGTTGTATATTTGTATTCTGGTATCCTTAAGACACAAGTCAATACGACATATCCTTATGATAGCAAACGTCTATTACCTTGATTGCGCTCGTCACGTAATATGTGCAACATATATTGCACTACATACGAATATTGCATTTTTAGTAAACATATATGCATGCATATAGGTAGTATGCTTATCGCATACTAAACATTTGAAGTAGTTTATCACGGGTAAAATGTGAACTTGAATTTCAGGTAATAATTGTGTTATCATATGTACGCGTCAAGTGACACAATAGTCACTTGACGCGTCATCACGCCAAATAGTTTCAACTGAAATATCAATGTATGAAATTATGTATGCATATTTTTTATTATATGTTAATTATTTCCTGTTATTTAGTATAAAAATATGCGTTGTGTTAATTTTTAAAGTTAAGGTTGGTACAGCTCAGATTAAAAAATAATATTAATATACTATTTAATTCATATTTTTATATACACTATGTTATAATCACAGAACAATTCATACATTACCCTGATTCCGAGGTAAGTCGCTTAAAACACTAGTGTTGCGGATATCAGTCAATAGAGGAATCATAAATATAAAACTTAAATTCACATTATTAACACCCAGATTCATAACAAATACAAATATCATCATATAAATGTTGGTTCTGGTTGGTCATCAAAACCTCGACCTTTAACGCATAAAATAGGACCACTACCACAGGCGCCATTCATCTTATATTTGCTGTACACACTTTTCTTGCTTTAAATTAAAGCAATATTTAAAAATCTGCAGAAAGGACTTAATAACGATAGTAAAAGCTCATTATTTATTGAAAACCACTCAAGTCCGTAGCACACTAATTTGCTTAAGGCTCATCACTTCGGATCCATTGCTATCGCAAATCCGATTTGTCTCCTGTATTCAATGCTTAGTGACGGATAGAGACAAATTCTATTTCGACACTAGGCATTTGGCTTAAAATAAGCAAATTAATTATTTGTTTAATATAATATAGGTTGACCGATAGGTTAGATCTAGTATTATAGATTTAGTCTATCTATTAGGAGATTTTAGAACAATACTACAAATTATGTTTATATAGAATTAAGTAGAGTCAAGTTTTGTTACGTGAAGGTTTAAGAAAGTTATACTTAAGTAACATATAAATGGTGATGGTTAAAAGACAATTTTGTCTATAATTATTAAATTTAATTATTGTCGAGTCAAGCTGGTAAATAAACTATGAACTTAGTTTTAAGACCTAGTGCCGAGAGACTATTATTAAAGTAAGAGAGAGTATGATAACCTTATGATGTTATAAAATTATTTTAAACCTACATGTTTAAAAGACTCTCTGAGTAGTGACCTATTTGTTTAAAAGACTCATTGAGTAGTGACCTATTTGTTTAAAAGACTCATTGAGTAGTGACCTATTGCATTAAAAGACTCAGTAAGTAGTGACCTATTTGTTTAAAAGACCTTAAACGCCATAAGGTTGTCAGGTTCATCGGTCATTTGAGTAATTTTCTAATAAGCAAATCTTTACTTATATATGTTATTAGCTGTTTGGTAAACTTTAAAGTGCCTATGATAGAACTATTTAAATAAAGACATACGTGACTTTATAACTTTCTACTATTGTCTATTGTTGGGAGTTAGGCCACCTGCTCGCAATCGCAGAGCGTACCTTCGCATTCGTTATGCTGTTGTATTAGTTAACTAAACTGTTTTAGTTATTTCAAAATATATTGAATGCCAATTATGGATACAAAAGTCATACATTTTTATGGACACAAATTTTTACTCTTAATTTCTGGAACGTTCCGGTAACATAAAAATTCCACTCAATAAATAGGCTGGGTTAATAATATTGCGTTACGTCAACGTATAATAAAAATCATAATTACTAATCAATTTAAATTTACAATTTGATTTACAACCTATACTAGTGAAGATCCTAGTCCAAGTCCAATCGTTATATATGCATATGCAACATTCAGACAACAGTCTAATCTCGGTACTTCTTGACGGAAAATAAAAGTTTTTTGCTTCAATTGGGTTTTTACCCGTTTAGTTAGTTTAACAACTAAATAATTTTTGGAAATACAGAATTAGTTAGTATCTAATTCTAAAAATTAAAAGATACATAACTTACATTAAGTTTTTCTTTACTTTTGTACATGTTGTGTACAAAAGTAAAGAATGTGTTAAAAGGTTGCATTTATTTTAATACCTAATTAGTTATACGTTATTAAGTTATATTAATGTAAACAAATGAGTACCCTCATTTGTTTACCTTAATAAATTTAAATATAGAATTAGAATACTTAACCAAATAAAAATTAATTTATTAATAAATACAATCTTTATAAAATACGTTTCAAAAATTAATAATTAAGACAATATATAACAATGACTAAATTTCTTCAAACTCTTTAAAAACAGAAAATCTATTCCACCAAAATAAATATTTCAACATAAACCATTAACTCTTCAATTTTTAATTTTATTACCTTACGTTTTACGATTGTCGTAAATATCATTGGCGATATTTTTTTTACTTTGACTTTGCAAAAACAGTATAGTATTTTTCTTTATTCACACTACTATTCTCCCGAACGTTGAATATGAATCTGTTCCTTAAAACTGATGCCATACGTATAAAAAACCTGTTACAATACCAGAACTGATCCTTAAACAAAATATTTGTATTGTTTCACCAGGCGTGTTCCATTGATAAACCTTATATACGCTTAAAAGTGGTTATTTTTTTAGGTAAAAAAAATGTGTACCAACATTCACTATGTTTTGTTATCTTTCAATAAAACCATATCGATTGTACTACCCCCAATATTTTGTTAATAGATTAAAGTGGTTTCCGTCCGGATTTCAGAGCACTTACATTTTTATATGAAATATTCTGTTGCTTTGTAAATGTTAAAAAAACGGTTTCAGGGTATTTAATTTAATTTATAATGTTAATGAAGAATGTGGAACCTTTTACTTTATCATCATCATATTACTAATAATTATATGAAATCTTTTGTCATCCAATTGGATCGGTCGTACGTGGCCTGTATCCAGTGCAATTTTGCGGTTTTAGTCAGGTCTTCTATCCACTTGGTGAGAGTGAGGTACCAATTCAAACGACCTCTGTATGAGGTCTAGCTCTAGTAAATCTCCTTGAATAATCAGTAGCAAGAATATCGGTTCCAATTAGATCTTACAGATGGCAGCCATTTGCAAGATCGGTTAGTAAAGCAAACCATACCATGCGTGACTGCACCGTTCATTAGGCTTTGTCTGGCCAGTCATTATTGCGTACATAGGTATAATACAGCCGGTGTTTAGAGGTGTGTAACGCCCGCAATATGTTTTGTATAAAATCATTGTAGTGATTTTGAGTTATACATTTGTTTACACAATCAATTTTATTTATCAAATTACACAATTCAATTTGTTTAACAATTTACGCTTGTTTCTTTTATTACGAACGATCTAAAAGCTTTTTGCTTTAGGAATATTGTCTCTAATTTTGTATCCACACAATGGAAGTTTCGTTCTAGTCTAAAATTTACGTTTTATTTCATTGTGATTGCCTCCTGTTATTAGCACTTATTTTCACTCTTATTGGATCTCTTTAGAAACCTTGATTTTCTGAGATCAAGTGTATAGTTGTGCTATGAAGATCCAGAAGGATGTGAAAGGTTAACCGAATAACACATATTCAAACTTATGATTTGAATACTATAGTAATTCTTCATATGATGAATTTCTTTGTTTGTCCTGTGTCTCAGTCCAATATTAAATATACAATAAAGAATTATATTTGTGATAACTCTGTTTTCATCCATTAAGATCAATTCTAGCTTAAAGATTTTTCCATACCTCTATCTAGACTAACGGATATCATTTTTGAAAGTCCTTTCTTGATATACGTCCATATTAAACCACTTTACACATTATAACAACTGTCGGAATTTCACGTTTTTACTTTACACACATTACTACTTTACCGATGTCATATGTTAGAAATAATTAAGAATAAAAAAAATCTAATTACTTAGGAATATTTTACCACACCTAGTAAGTAATCTTTCCCATTTACTTTTTAGAATCTGATAGTCTGAATGAATGTTATTAGTATGAGTAAATATTTAGAAAACATTAATTCATCAATCAAGTTGACGTGACTAAATGATATGACAATTTATGTTTCATGTTAATCAATTGAATACAGCTTTTGCCCTCATGAAACGTGATTAAAATATCAACCCTGCTTACCCTTTGAAAATCCAAGTAGCTGTTGAAAAACCGCCACTGACTAATCGAAATACCATTTATACTGAGTGAAACGATGACGAAACACGAGCCACGATATATTATTAACAGCAGCCCCGTGGTTTAAGAGGTGACACGTATATTTGGGACCCTTGTCACGTTCATATCGCTATTTATGTATATGCCGAGCTCACCTGGTTTGCAGGCTACAGGGTATCGTTGTAAATTATTATGGGGACTATTTTATTTGGTAGCAAGGTTTGCATCGTGGGATTAATGGAGATTACTAAATCCTGTCAGGTTTTAATAGTCTAGTGACCTGTAGAAAGACATAAATTTAGCGCTCAGTGATTGCCACTATACTTGCTAAGCTATTATGGTCAGTGAGGTACCGACAGAGTGTATAGCTCCTCCCCCTGTACCTGGTGTCGTAAGAAGCGATTAAGGTATAAGAACCGACAGATGGTTGTACATACATGCAAAAAAGTCAGCTCAAATGTACAGGGTGGGGATGGACAGCAGCTTCCCCGTCGTGAAAGCTGCGCTCGGCGATTGCCAACACGCTTGCCCAGCGCGGCAATTATGGGCAACATACCCCTTTCTTGGGGAGGCCTATCTCCAACAGTAGCCTTTTGATGGCTGGTATGGTGATGATATTATGGTCCAAATTTCTCTGCCCCCCCCCCCCTTTCTTCGGAATATCTATAAAGAAGAAGATATTTAGCAGTGAAGGTTCTTCGGCTGCTATGATAAATAAATCTCAATGTAAGAATAAATAAATATTTTTGTTGAATGATACTGTGATAATTAATAACATCATTTAATTAAAGTATATATCATAATTTTATAATCATACCTATTTAAAATAATTATATAATCTTGTCTAAGTTTACATCAAACATCGAGCATTGGATGTTTATAAAAATTGGAAAAAATACTTTAGTATTTACAAGTACAATGTAACCATACATATACACGCTTAAAGCCACATTAAAAGTGAGATTCATCATCATAGCAGCCACTCTTAGTCCACTGCTTTCCAGAGACTCCCCAACAAAGAGGATCTCTGCCCAAAACTACCCCTCTGGGCAAGCGCATCGCTGTTGGCAATCGCAGAGTGCAGCATATGCAACAGGGGTGCTGCTGCCTGTCTCTGCTTTATGCATTTGAGCTTCTCTGATTCGAATGGATCAGCCATCAGTCGGGTTTTGGAACTTTCGTCAACTCTAACGACACCTGATATAAGGGAGGTAATATTAAATTCTGCCAGTACCACACGGCAGAGTAGAGAATAATATCTATTTGCTTGATGATTTTGTCGGTAATTTACTAGATTAATTAGCCTGGTTAGGTAAGGTAATAAATTAGCCTAGTTTTCCAGGCTATTTCGAAAAATCTCTAAGTTAAAGGTAAATTTTGGTTTTTTACATTATTTACTAAGTA
>JACJUM010002496.1:5673832-5956828 GCA_020976665.1 Heortia vitessoides
TATATATATATATATATATATATATATATTATTATATCACTAGATATATTATATATATATATATTACAACGTACATACATCCGTCCGCGTGATAGTAGGCTTCACCGCAACCCATAGACGCTTGTATTACCTCAAATACGTCACTAGCAACATGCCAACCTTGTGATTTGAAGGTACTACGTCACTTCACTCAGTGATTTCGCTGCCTCTTACTGCTGTTTTGCGGTAGATATAGGTAAAAGTAAGGTACCAAATGCTAAAGCTACCTCAAATAATCACTATATGTTTATTTCTCTTTTTGTATTTTTATATGCTTAGATAGATAAATCCAGTTAAGATCAACAAGCTTTATAGCTCAAGAAATTTTATAAACGAGCAAAAATTATTGACGTTTTGTTATAATTATTTCTAACTCCTGCTTATAAATAGCAGGATCAAACATTGTCGATACTAGAGAATGTAACGCAATATTCCTACCTCGTTACGTATCAAAAGTTTTCCGATGCGCTCAATTTTGCTCCGTACGTAATATCTGACGCTGGAAGTCTATTGAATACATAGGAACCAGCAGCAGTGAAAGCAAAACGCCTGAAATTTTTCAGTATTATTTAACTAAATTGGTCGCTAGTAACGTATTATTCGTTTCCCAATCTTTATCAACGATATAATACTAGATTAGAACAGAAATAGATTGAAACAGATGTTATTTATCCTTGCGTTTGTTTTTTCTTGACTGTTGCCCTTGCATAACATTAAATGGTTACAAAAATTAAATTGTATTTACTTTTCCTGTTTTATAAATACTAAATAGTCGGTGATATGTCGCAAAGAAGCTGCACAGGTGTTATGAAAGAGAAGTAGAGAATACATCTCAAATCAAGATTTACTTAACCAATGAAATAACCAAAATAGTTACATAATTATTATATTAGCGTTGTTGCGCATCTTAAGCAAGCTTCTTGCCACTCAATACAGCGACAGAGGTTCAAAATTTGCGTCTATTTGAAAGTTACGAGTCACCAATAGTTTGTGCTCAGATTAAAGCAACTCAAAATTTGTAACTTCCCATATCTCTGCCCTTCAACGAAATAAGGGCGCCGGAGTTTATAATGAAAGACTTAAGTTTATTATGCTGCGTCTTGTTACAACTGGTTATAAGTTCTAACAACTTGGAATATTGTGTTCGTTCAAAAGTCACTCGGCACGTGGACCAAATGTTGGCGTCCATTGTGTTTGAGTTTGTTAGAAACTCTTCGAGTATAGCTTCGTTTCGCATTTCCATCGCTACTTGAAAGCTTCTTAGTTTCGAAGGAAAAACTTGTTTGTTAAGAGATTCAGGGAAGATTGCACCTGTTTACTGAATTTTTTGTGAAGGCGCAAATATTTCAAAGCAATTTTTTATTTTATATCTCGAAAAATAGATAATGGAAAAAATAGAATCCGTTTTAAATCTACTTTTTCTCGGTGTCTAAGAATTTTGGTTCCACTCTTTAGCAGTTCCTTTGATTTATCGTCATTCTACCCATGGAACGTCCACTGCTAAACACGAGCGTCCCAAATTATTGCAATGGGTGATATATAAAATTGTTATCTCGAGTTTAAATCGAGGTGTTTTTCTGGGATTGACTTTTAAACTACGAAACTAATTGTAGTAAATTAACTGGGTATAGATATGTATACATCTCAATATATAATAAACATGTAAGTATAGGTAGCTATCATCATATACTTATTAATATAATTAAAACAGAGCATTGTCTGCCGGGTTTTCTAGTTTTTACATATATGAGGCGGTAATATACAAGGATTTATAAAGTTATAGCAAAAATAAATATTACCAAAATCAAATTTTCTAACTACCGACGGAGTGTAATATTCAGTTCCTCTCTGTCTATGTTCTTTACTTGCCTATTTCTAATAATATGTTATAAAGTAAATCAAATAAAAATAGTATAATTTAACTTACACTCAAACTTACAAATTTTCTAGGTTAAATGTAGTATAGTCTTGCATTGATTTATGTGGGTACAGCTACATATAAGTTAACAAACGAGTTATTGAGTTCGGGTCTTTATCATCCTGATCACAAGTACATACTCGGATACCATAATTATTTGAAGATACGATTGTGTACTTTACTCCTTATTATATATTATAGATGTTATTTGAAGAATATTAAAACAGAATGTTTACCTTATATAGAAAGAATGTTTATTAAAACTTGTTATTCAAAATACACAATGAACAAATCACTATTCACTCATACTGACAAAAATACCGATCGTATAAAAAAAGTAAAGAAAAAACTTGTTTTTATTCTGTAGGACGAGTCCTCATTTGCCGATAAACGATGAAATTTCAAGTTTTACTGACAGATTTCCAGTTCTGCCCTCCCATTAGCGAAATGGTTCTACGTCGGATACCCTTATCGTTGGGTTCTTTTAGAAATTTCTATGATTTGGATGGAAAAAGACAGCTTAATGGGAACAGTTTTAAAAAATGTCGGAGACAAGTTTTTGATGGATATATATAATACTCAAGTTTATAAAAAACCTCGTTTACCTAACTAATTATGGCATATCTATTAAACATCATCACCTTCATCATAATATCAGTCGTAGGACGACGGTGGGTAGAGGTCTAAAGTTTTGCTTACTACATATCCTTTGTCTCTATTTAATGATCTTATATCCTCATCGACAGCCGGTTTTCCTTGCGTTATGCCCTGTCTATTGCCGCTGAAACTTGCTAGTATACTCGAGTATGTCTGTAATTTGGGTTCATCGCACACAGATACTCCGTTGTACCGGCAGAGTATAATAGTATCTCCCTCTGTTCTAGGCGTTGTAAGGTACCAAAACCGAAAGATGGCGGTATATCCATCCGAAACATTGTAGTTGAGATGCACAGCATCCCCGATAAAAAAAATTACGCTCTGCGAATGCCACAACGCTTGCCCAGCATAGCAATTAAAGACGAAATTACCATTGTTTTGGAGAGGCCTATATACAACATGTGGAATTCCAACGGCTGATATGATGATGACCGAGGTGATACTCGGAGTAATGCCCAGTAAAAACTGTATTCTTAGAATGGTATGTCATTATAATATTCATTTATTATGTTACTATGTATATATGTATATAATTTATAAATAATTACGTAATTTATTTATAAATAATATATAAGATATAAACTTAATAGTGAGAAATTGTTAAAGCAAAAGTGATTTGCAATAAAAATTTAATTAAGGGTTTTATCATCATATCAATTTTCAAATTAAATAATGCTGATAGATTTCTCGACTACTCCTTTACTAGAGAAAAATGCTCCAGCAAAATTCGCATTGATGTTTAATAGTAATTGGCACTCAGTATCGAGTTTTTATATTAAAAATCATTAACTTTATGTCGGATTTCGTAGTAATATTAAAAATATACAGACTGTTTTATTAGACCGCCCCAATGTTAAGACAGTAAACTGAAATATTCCTACAACGCCATTGCGTTATCGTTCTGTTTCTAATCAACTCTTTTAACTTAATTAAATAGATATATATGCTTTACGCTATAGCAATGTTTTACGACGAGTGTACAAAAAAAACTTTAACCGCAATGCGCCCAGTTCTGTAATACTGTCTTTGACATTTTCTAACCAAACACAAAGTTCATAGAGGCTTTGGTAATAGTTATTGTTTACTTCAGTAAGATAGTAATTGAGTTAAGTTTTTAAACAAAAGCAGAAAAAGACATAATAAGCATTCTCTCGATGCTTTTTAAATTTTATCGTATTATCTGAAGCAGCTGAGTGGGCCATTCCCACTAGAGCCTTAGCACTTGAACCGCTGGCTCGCTTCCAACCTGTCTCACTGGCTTTGGCCACAGACTTGGACCAAATGAGCCAGGCACGGGGGACTAAACATTTCTGTCAACTTACTGAGTTGCTTTGTAGATAGAATCGTACTAAATTTGCTAGAGAAGATTTTTATATTCTTCGTTCTTCTGTTTCTTAAAACCAGGCATTCACCAAAGGAAGGAGTTTGCCTCATCCGGGTTTGCAGTAAAATTGTATTGAGTGGGGGAATGGGGAGATTTATTTTCGTTCTTGGTAAAATAATGTTATATTTTCAACTGTCATTCTAAATGTCAGTACGACAGCAAATTTGTCTAATCTTTTTGTAGATAAACTGTAATTTTGTAATCGTGAACACTAAACTGACAAAGTTTTACATAAACGTGCAATCCTTATTTTCTCACTATGGTAGTTTTTAATATAAAACAATTAAAAATAAAATTCCTTATCAACTTAAGTTATATTATAAATTAAATTAGATAATATTATTTGAATTTGGAATAGACAGCTTTAAAAAGAATTATTTTTCATACATATTTACACCCTTTTAGGTAAGGAAATCATCCACTATATATTTATTTGGTAAACTTATCGAAAGTAGAAGATTACTACAAATTGTGTCACCACTCCTTAGGTTGACAGGAAGGGGTTGAATTTCGCAAAATCTTATGTGATTGAAACTAAAGTGAGACATATTAACTTATTAACTACCAGGACGGATTCACCTGCGTTAAATTGTTAAACTTTCATACTAACTTTGCACTCGCCTTTCATGGAATGATTTTCAAAAATCCTTGTTTAGTGTTCTCCTACGTATCAACCCCTGTACCAATTTCATTAAGCCCTGCGTTGATATGTCATTCTATTTTCGTAACAAAAATGTATTCGTGCATCTTTACAGATATTTGCGTTGATAACAAGCAGGAATATTAATTACTACGTACTTCAGCTTTGAGTGTACATTCTGACATTGTTTATTGCTTAGACATCGCTGAATTTCAAAAGAGTTCTGTAATTTATGAATGCTGCAGCTGTAACATAACAGCTTTTTAATAACTTCTAACAGGGGATCAGTTAATAATAGAGACGAAGAAGATAAAGACCGTTAATAAAATAACGTAAAGGTTTTGTTACGTTTAGTTGCGTTATAAACGTTTAAGATTAGCACAATCGAGCCTCAATATATCATGAAAGAATATATCTCTCGTATCCGTTTCCGTGTGTTATCTTCTTCACGTTTTATTACCAAGTTGCGTATATCCGAGAGAAAGAGGGGGGGGGGCGTTGTTTCGGCGGCTCCTAACGCCGACAACTGCCACTAAACACTTTATTAACCAGAATAAAGGAGGCCGTGCGTTTTAAGTGAAGTGTTAATGTTATGTTGATAGCTATTTTAAACATGGAACTGCCAATTTTCAGGTTGTTTTATTTGACGACTTTCGCACCTTATATTCCTGCTTAACTGTTCTGTAGAAAATACCTATTTTCTAACCATTTCTTAGGAAATAAATCGTTATAATACATAATTATTTTTTGCTCGTTGTTTCGTGTCGCTAATGAAGGAATCTTCTACGTTTTCAATATATGAATTACATCTCATACATTAATATCTAAGTCTGACATAGGGCTTATAGCACTTATGAGAAACTGAGAAATAACAAATATAAACTTGAATACAGGTATAGAATACCAAGACACGGAATAAACATGAATAAAATTGTCCTGTGTGACGAGCGCACCCAGGACCTTTGGTGCACGAATAAAAACACTACCGTGAATATAAAGTTACAATCTTGAATATACTATATCTAAAACAGAAAAACAAATGTTAATATATTCAGGAACCATTAAGTTGGAAGTGATTTATGAATAAGAATAGATATTATTAATAATTACGCAATAAAAGAATGCAAATAAAAAAATTGACCCACAGACCTGAGGTGTAGAGCTTGCTGGTGTTTTTTTTATTAGACTTGGTTAACAAACTACCATACAGTCCACGTGGTAGTAGCTTGTAATATCATAAGGCTATCACTAGCGCGTTGCCACTCTTGTGACTTGCAGATTATATCGCATTACCCAGTAATTTTACTTGAGGCTGGAACGCAGCAATGCAAATGCGGTACTGCTATTAGGCGGTAGAATAGGTAAGAGTGATGTGCCAATGCAGACGAGCTTTGTATTAGGTCTACCTCATGGCGAGAAGTCTCAATTTCTTCTCAATTTTGTAATACAAAATGGAAAAAAAAATATTAATATTACACGTCTTTCTCTGATAGACTAGTCTTTAAAACGTATTATTATGGAAAGTGCTAACCTAAATTGAAGAAGGAAAAGTATTGAAGTAACTAACGAATAACTTCCGAAAGTTATCTTGATTCTCAACTACTATCTTCGTATAATATAGAGTTAAGACGAATTCCACAGTTAGGACTCCACTCCATTCTAATAAAAAGGAAGACAGAATGCCTTTAAGGGACAAACGTACCCCTGATCCATCGATTAGTACCTATTAAATCAGAATCGCGTGTAACAAATACGCATCCCGGAATTCCTGCGCAATAGCAAACGGGAGAAAGTGAGTGAAAGGGTTTCTAATTTTCTAGTACTCAACGATCGGGCTTTGTAATGGGTAATAAAAGGCATACTAGGAGAGAGTGCACCCTACCGGAAATTTAATCCGAGGGCCCTTTGTTATACGAATTTTGTCCTTAGATAAATATCAGTGAGTAGTAAGGACGAATATTCCGATTTAATTAAAATCTCGAAACGTTTGATGAAAGAGTTCGGTAAGAATCGAAAAAACGATGGTGCTTGTGGGCGTTATCAAATTAAATGGAAAACAAAGGCAAGTTTTAATTAATTATTATTTTAATAATATTAAAATCGCTTTTATTTTATTGTACTTGAATGTGAACTTGGAGCCAATTCAAAGAAATAAATGCGAATTTCATACTTATACTAATAATAATTATAAACATAGAATATTTTATTTTGTGTTTGTTATGATTAAACTCAAAAGCTACAAGTTAATTTTTTAAAATTGTTTCACCATGGACAGTGCTTCTTTCTTACCGTGTAACACAAACTATACCGTATTTACAATAAATAAAGATCTAAAATTTAATATAAAGACGTAAGATTAGCATTTTCTATACGTTTGCAAAGAATAAGTCAAAAGATACTGAACGTATCAGCGCGTAATGTAAGCTATGTTTTATTTATGTCCGTGCCTTTACTACAACAAGAACTAGGCGGGTGAAAACGCGGCGTACACTTAATTTGTTAGTAGATTTAAATTGTGGCATAATCGTTGGCATAGTGACACTCTGTCTCAAGAACAAAAATATGAAGGTTTAATTCTTGGCCAAACAAATGAATTAAGTCTTTTGTTTATGTATTTCAACGTTAATCAATCGATCAAAATTACTGGTTATTAGATATATATGGTTCAAATTATAAGTAGTCATGATATTTTCTCAGCATAAAAAGGGTTAATTCACATTTACGAACATCTCATGCATTGACCGGACTCCGAGGTAAATCGCTTAAAGCACGTGTATTACGGACATCAGACAGTATAATCTTAAATGTATATTTTTAACCACAGAAGAAACACAAATATCTTCATATAAATATTTTTCCTTGGCAAATAAGGTGCTTGCATGTACATCGGGCCCACAAAACACGAAAAGAACACTAGAATAAATTTGACAAGTCTACTAAGGTATGGAAAACATGCAGGTTCATAACCCGCCTGACATCAGGGATAAGTCGATATTTTTAAATATTATTTTAAATATATTTCAGTAGTTTCTATACATACAACATCTAAAAGTAATTAAGTAGTCACATCATGTTTATAGATATGTCGTTATGAGTGTACTGAACGAAAGTTTCATCCCAAATCACGTTATTTAGATAGATTTAGATAGATAGCTATTGTTCACAACATTACTAGAATATTTTTTATTAATTACTTTTTACAAAACACCTATCATTTCTATTTATGAACAACGCGGCATGCAATTTATCAAAACTCGTAATTTCTTTGGTCTCTAACATCAGATATTGATTAAAAATTGTGGTCAAATGCATGTACCTACTTATTAATCAATAATGCTTATTCTCAAAAATCAAGAAAGAGAAGATGTATACAATAAAAAATCAAACAAATCAGAGTGTATTACAAGTATCGTAAGTAATGTAAGTGTAATATACTAAATGAGCATTTTAAAGTCAAAACATAACACCGAGAGATAACCGCGCCCCAATTTGATATAACTGTACTCAACGCTAAAATAGTCGAGGCAACTATTCCGGTCCCTTCAACCCTTCCCGTGGGCACGGATCCTTTTCACCCTTTTAGCGTGAGTGGCCGAAAGCCTGACAGAGCTCTGAGGGATGTGTTTGTTCAACTTTAATTGAGATTAACTTGTTTTATAAACGCTTGTCAATACAAGCTGACTCAAGTGTTTGCGTAGAGGTCTTGGAGGCTTCTAATTTGAATATTTAGAAGGATAGGATTTGCTAGATTCAAATATTCAGTAATTCTGCTATGTATTAACATTTGTCTAATTATATTAATTTCTACAGTACCTATATGATTTATATTTTTCCTTCTGTATAACCCCGTGTCACTGAAAAAAAGGTCTGGGCATAGAACCGTTCCGTACTTATTCCAATGTACAATTTACAAGGTAAGTCTAACACTGCACGTTGTTGTAAAGTTTTATCTGTTTTATGCGTATGTAATTTCAATTTCTTATTAGTAAATTTTTATTTTATTTGTGTATGTTCTGTTTGAATAACTCTGCTTAGTCAGTAATACATTTTGAAAATAAAAATCCTATTATTTATACTACAAAATGGAAGCCTAAAGCCTAAAGTTTAGGCCGTCATATACGATTAGTTAAGCATGCTTTCACATGGATAAAGTCGTCAGAAGTTGTTAGACCAACGGTTGATCGCTACGCTATTCGTCAGCTATATTGGACTAGCGCCAGGCGTGTTGGTCAGCTAAATAACAATGACATGTCAGCCATATCTAAGCTGGTGTGTGATAAGATAGACCCATCAAGTTAAGGTTCGCTGTCACAAATTGAACTGTCTATCTTGGTATCTACAATGGTTATGTTTTTATGACTATGATATCTTTTAAACTACTAGAGGTAGATGTTCAAATGTCGCCTGTAATAGTACCTTACTCCCACCTTTCTACTGATTTAAACAGCATGCGATAGAGCTGAAATTACTGGATTATGTGACAAAGTATCTTCAAGGCCGTGGGGTCCCGGCAGTTTAGAATATGTACTACCTCCCCCTGTACCAGGTGTTGGAAAGGCGTAAGAGGCGAATGGGGTAACACGCGTCCCCAGCGCGGCAATTATGGGCAAAATTCCCCTTTATTAGGAAGGCCTGTGTCCAGCAGTAGACTTTCAATGGCTGATGTGATGATGATGAAGATCTTCAAGTCACCAAGTTGGCAACGCGGCTATAGGCGGCAGTAGCGGTAACTATCAGGCTAACCGTGTGCTTGTTTGCCGGCATATAAAAGTCATATTTCAGAAATTGACTCTTTGGATAGTACTCCAAAAACTTAAAGAAGTCCCGAACCCTTTTCAAATAAAATTTTAACCTTATCTATAAATATATTTGTATATATAATGATAACAACGATACTAGTTTCTTACTTTTCATTAAATTTATTCTGGCTGATTGCTTAAATGAAAAGATTAGTGGAGCGTGACTTTATATAAATGTCTAGTAAACTAGATATCACTATTCCAACCAATTATTCGAAGTAAAATACAGTCTACAGTCGTTTATAACGATTTTGGTAAACAGTTTTCTCCAAAGTAACTACGTCCACAACCTTGGATCAGAAATCTAGACGCCGAATATTATATCAGACAAACTATTGGAATATCTATAAACTCTAAAATATTAACCCTAAAGTTGGCGACTTCCACAAATGTCTCACGTAGCTCTTCCAATTCTATCTGAATGTAGGTACGTCGTGTCTTTTATTGCCTTAGTTTCCATTCCAGACATTTTGGAATCGATGACGCGCCATTACGTTTTACGAACCGTTAATTTTATTCTGAACGTGTTGCCTTTTGCTATTGTAGTGGAACTGGGTCGAATGTAGGTACTCATAAATTAATGCGCAATTTAAATTATCAATTGTGGGTATTTGGCAAGCGTGGTGATGATAACAATATGCTGCTTGCTTTTAATAAGTAATATCTTTGCCTTCCAGTACAGCACTAGGTGTTGATATAAAAATCGATGAATGCACTATCTGTGCGATGTAATTACTGAAGAGATGAAAGAAGAAATATATTTCAGAGAAATGAATTTAGTCATAACTTAAAATTAAACGCCTGTTAAATGTTAAGTTGTTGTATTAGAAGCGCACCGCGGTTTTACCCGCGTTAAGTTTTATAACTTTTTTAACTTTGAGGAATGCCCTTATAAGGGATGATTAAAAAAATATTTGACATGTGTTTCATGACTTTTGATGAGAGAACCTTTATACTGAATTTCATTTAAATCACCAAAACCAAAAACAGAAAAACCATCCCCTTTGGGGATACATTTTCAATTATTTTTTTTGCCCTTAAAGTTGTAAAGGCCCTGCGTTGAGACGTGATTTAGTCAGTCAAGCATTTTCTTTTATTTATATAGATGATATCTTTAACGTATAATTAAAAAAGAGTTATGGAAATTTAAATAACATAAATCGACACATGAAAACAGGTTGCAAGAAATTATCTAATAATTTAATATTGATTGAAGATTATTATATTAATTCGGAGATTAGGAAGTATGGAATTTGTACAAATAAAATAAAAGTATCTATCTGTTATTCTAAATAAAATGACATTCACTAAGTTCATATGAAGATATATACGGTACTTTAATAAAAAACGTTTCTAAAAATTTTGTTTTTCTGTCTTTTTGTCCCGGTAATCTCCAATTTAATTAATTTCAGAACAACATACATTGTGTGGAAAAAACAAACAATACATTACAAAATGATAAAATTACATAAAAAAGTTACAATATTTTATATACGAGTATATAAAATTGTAATTATGCTAAAAACAATGAATATTTAATAAAAATGTCAAAAAAAGGAAAATTTTAGAATACTTAGAAATTTTAGTTGTAAAAATCAATTAAATATTAAAAACAATTCAAATCAACAACGGGATTTATTATTTCAAAGAAATGCCCGCTACCGTCAATAAACTCGGCTTTACTATGAAAGCACTATTCCAACAAAAATGTTTTTAACTTATTTTTTAAGCCATTCTTGTATGCATCAGCCCTTCAGTTCGATTGGTAATCTGTTAAATAAGTGAAATTTAAGAAGGCTGGATCGATTTTAACTACAGTTACTGGCAGATAGTTGAGGTTATTAGATATAACTTGGGTTACTTTTCTTATATAATAATAATCTGAAGAAAATGCGAACTAAAACTGCGGGGCGCAACTATTGTAATAATATTTATATATTTTTTAATTATGTTCAAGTTGCACGACCTGATATGCAAGTTTTGCGCCTGATATGGCTTTGGCTCCAAGCAGTATAGTGTACTATTAAAAGCTAGCTTGATTCTTGTGTCGGACTTCACTCTCATGGAATTTTTCATTAAAACGATGTTAGGGACCTTTTGTGTTAGTTTCAAGTTAAAATATACTCTTAGGATCGGCCATTTGTCAGAGAAAGGGTAGGGTGGACTGTATACGACATATGACCCTAGCCGGTCATACATTTAAAGGACAATCAAACTGTCATCCAATGTTATGTCAACCTTGGTGGTAACTTTCGCTTCTATATTTTTGAATGGTGGTAAGCTACAGTTTCTAAGATTACATGATACGACATTTACTCATTTAAAGATACAAAATATACTATAAAAAATGGATTGATGTGCTGTAAGCCATTTTGTGTATGTGAAAGAATCATATGTAACGTCTTTGATCTTTTATCGTAAAAGGCCCATCATAACACACAGACCCAAAGGTCAACTCTACAACAGGCGAAAAAGGTTATTGACAAATTAAACTCTCATACTACATACTGGTTTGTACTACTAATCCAGGTTTAATTCAATCACACAGTCTTACTACTAAGTATACCAAAGTAAAGAACCAATTTAGGTGTACACTATTCCATAGCCAAATTATCTGTATAATCTCTACATGTGTAGAACAAAGTCACTTACCGTCTACCGTATGTCTGTCCCTATGTATGCTTAATGAAAGCTTAAACAACGCTCTTAATAGATATAGTAATTCAAAAGGAAGGTTGATATAGGTAATGCATACATACATAATATAGTATAAAAACACATTTTAGAGTTTTCTAATATGATGTCATAAAAACACATTCTTTTTCGCTTACATTGCAAACGCTGGCTGAACCCAAAGAGATAGATATTGTATACCTTAGAAACAGCACAGTATTATATAGCTTAGAAAGGTCTGCAAAAAAGGTCACGATGGCATATGTCTACCTTTTAGTGATAACCTACAATAACTATGTTAATATTATTTTAAGGAGCGGACCGCTAGTGATATCCAAAACAAAATATTGAACATTGACATTTACGAAACTCCTCCATTGAATTCAAAACTAAGTTACTTAATTACTTTTGGCTTATCAGTTTATAGTTATACGTTATGTTTAATTTACTTTACTGTATGAATCTGCAACATTTTGGAGAATACTGTAAATACCAATAATTGGCGAACATATTTAAACCAATATTTGTATCATTTACATTGTGATTTCTTTTTTCATGTTTCGCTGTGGGCATGTTGCCTTTTATAATAAATAAATAATTATCTCTATGAATTTGACATAAATATGTAGGATAATATTATTTGTTTATTTGTAATGAGGTAGACTTCATACAGAGGTCGTTTGCATTGGTACCCCACTTTCACCTTTTTCTACCGCCAAAATCAGTGTTCGCATTGCTTTGTTTTGGTTTAAAGAACGCGAGGCAGTAAAATCTCCAGGTAATATGACATATCTTCAAATCACAAAGTCAGCAATGCACTTTAGTGATATCCTTGTGATATTAGGAGCGTCTATTGGCTACGGATGCTTACTATCACGCGGACTGCATGTTTTTTTGTCGACGTGGTCTGATAAAGGTCTCGTGGCTTGTAGTTGAAAAGTATTTTCAACTACAAGCTTTACATAAAAAAAGACTTTCTTTATGTAAAGCTTGTAGTTGAAAATACTTTTCTTCTTTTTCAGTAATCTTTTATATTTGAGACAATTTACTTTTAATTTTAATTTGAATTACCTTTCATTAATTATACTAATGAATCTTCTAATCATTTTTACTTCACTAGCTAACCCGATCGATGTTGTCCAGTCTTAATTATATATTTATAATTAAAAAGAAACGACTATAAATTGAGATAGGCTATTGTATCTTTTAAGTTAGATCAAACTGTACACAGTGAGCAAAATTTAAAAAATCAGGTTAGTACTTTAGCAGTTCATCCCGGATTAACAACGTGACACGATATATTTTTTTATTAACACTATTATAAATATATTATAGATATATTTTTTGCTTGCGATCTCAGGCTGTATTAAAATAGATACATATCATGTGAAACATATCTATAGGTAAAAATCAGCAAATGTGACACTGAAATTCCAATACCAATTTCCTCCTCCGTTCACAATCGTTAAGGCTATAAAAGCTAAGTACATATCCCTGACTGCACTAAATGCCGTTCCTAACTGCCTGTCTCTGTTTTATCTAGTAAGCGCCGTTTTTTCTCGGTTGTGAGGCGCGTTTAACGCTTAACAGCCTCCCATTGAGGTACGTAACTGCGCGTTGGCTCATCACCGCTCTCTCACAGGTATAAGTGACCAATTTAGTTTGACCTCCTGGTTTTATATTGCCAGTAAAGTTAAGAGTTCTGTTTGGTATTTTATAATTTTTAATTTCGAAATAGCAGTTGTTCAATGACCGAATGTTTTGTGTTTATAAACGTAAAAAAATAACGTTTAAAAGAAATACTTCAATGTTATTTGGATAACTGACCATTTCACAGTATATAAAACCAAATAGTCATGGTTTAAAAAAAAACTTATTTATTAATATTTTTTACAGAAAACGAAACTTCGTATGTAAGGTTTTCAATTCTATTGATATAATATTATTCAACAAATTTTAGTTATATTCTGTCATGAATCGATGTTACACAATGTAAAATCAAATCAAGCAATACTACATCTGTTTAATTTACTAATTTAATAGTGGACTAAGTTTAAAACTTCAAAATTCAAAGGCATCTAAGTTATAAGACCACAATAATTTTAAGACCTAATGTACATACACTTAGATAGCAAATAATTGAATTTGAATGAAGAAGAGAATACATTTGACACGGACCAATCCGCTAAGTACAATTTAGTAATACATGGCTTGTTGCTTGTTTCAGATGTCAAGCGGGACTTTTCTAATAAATATTATCTTAAATATAATGCAGCATCGTCTATGCATAAAACCTCTAAAAGTAACTAACAGTAAGTCTTTCATATCTCTCAATTATATATATATATACATATATAATAGTAAATTGTGTTCGTATGAGGGCACGTTCAGTAATGACATGAACATAATCGCCCGCATGGCCATTAGGATTTGGCTATTTAGGCTAATGACTTACAGGTTATTTCTAGGCAGTCGGACAAAAGTTGTCTGGTTATTGTGCATCGTCCGTGTATAAATCAGTACTGAAAATACTTGAATTCCAACAGAACAGAGAAGGGTATCAATAAACTGGTCAGTGCGTAATAGCGCCCGCGTCGCCCGTTCCGCCATGGACGGGATCCAAATCGCCCTCGTTCGAGTACTGCAGTTGGGCAATACGCGGCTAATGACTTTTATCGGACTATTCCTGGATGATCTATGCGTCGATCCATTGTTAGTTTTCATGAGATTCAATTAACATTGTTGGTGTATTATCTAACAACTCTGTCATGAGTTTATTTATTAGTAATTGTAAACTACATCGGGTTATTTTGACATACACAGTATTTACTTACGTAAAGTGTGTGGTTTATTTCAAGAAATTCACAAAGTATTAATGCCGATATGCTATTTATTTTCGTCAGCAAACTTAATAATAAATGTACAATAACTTTGTATATATTAAAATCATTGTTTTAAATTCCATGTGCGGGGAGACTAAAGCTTGAAACTAAGCTTATCATTTTCAAACCTCCAGTTAATAGTATATATTTATGTATGTATTAGTTTACATAATATTAGGGAATTGGGGAAATTTATACTTACCATTGTGTGCGTATGTGTGTTTGTAAGCTGTGTTATACGTATATATATATATACAAAGATGTATATACTATAGATAATGATTAGCTGTCCGAGTCGTTATTTTGGCGAATTTAATGCTGGACTATTTGCTCATTAATCCTAGTGTTACCGGAGGGATGGATGAGGCCGTTCATTAATAATCGACCCTATGCCTGATTGTTACTACGTGTCTTCGCGGTATCCGAGCGGGAACGAGGATTACGATGTTATATGATTGTAGAACACCAGTAGAGCTCGATTGAGGAACGCATTTATAAAAGGTATGCTATCAGTTTGTCAGACCGATGGCACATTTGGTAGCGTTTTTATCTTATACGTCAGAGGTTATGGGTTTGATCCCCACCCAGGACAAATATTTGTATACTTTATATTAATATTTGTTCTCTATCTGGGTGTTAAATATATATTTAAGTATAATATTGTTAAATATTATAAGTTGTTAGTTGTCGCGCTTGATCAATATAATGACTAATTTAGCTAAATCTGGAGTAGCAAATAACCACTGGGAGTATCTACGCAGCAACCAGCATTCTTGAACATTTAGAGAATGCATTCTGGTTAACTTGAGCAAGACAGTTCTGTCGTCTAATAAGCTTTTTAACTGTTTCTCGTGGTGATTGCTGATGACTGCTGATTGAGATCTAACGATACTATTAACTTTTCACTTTCTGTCCACGACTTGTTACTAGTATTTTACCTTATATGTTATCCCTGATTAACTCGTTGTTACGAAAAAGTCTATGTCGCTCTTTAACAGCTAAATTGTACATTTGTACGTGCCGATTCATTATAAAAAAAAAACGCCAGTCCTGGCGACCGGGAACATGATTCCGGTATACAAAGTGGCTTAGGTGTTATTCCAGACTATGAATAATCTATGTAATCTCTCAATTTCATCCCGATATGTTCTGCTGTTGCGTAGTGAAAAAGTACTAAACATTAAACGCAAAAATATCAAAGGAATTTTAAAATCATCAAAAAGCACAATACAATTTTACTCATTTTTTTTTCTTATCATTTAGATAATTCTCATGCTCTAATGACCTTAGCCCTGATTGACCATAAGAGTAATTTTGAATACATAGGTCATTGAGTTGGCCCACTTTTAACTAATCTGCCACTACTAGACGGGTCTTGAAACTAAGTTTAGGTACTGATGGATCATGACGCGACTGTATGTTCTTACTTACAGTGCAAACACAATGTATGTCACAGTTTCTTTTAAAATCAGACAAGTGTTTATGTGATATACATTATATTATCATACATATTTTGACTAAATCAATTTATCCAAATTTTCACGTTTATAATGTAAGAAGGATACTTATATCACAATCTTAGGGGCGCATTGATATTTTTGTGATGCTACAAATTAAAACATCATTTTCTTTATTCAAGTAGGCCGATTACAAGGACGTTCGAGTAGTCAAAAATAATAAATAGAATAGTTTTAATTCAAAAGAAAGAAGTAAGAAATTGTATTAATATCTAAATATTGATGACCCTAATGACCCCACAGGGTCATAAGAGTCATCTAATATAAAATAGGCTTACCTTACACTAGTCTGCCGGTACCAGACGGGTCTTAAAACTAAGTTTAATGCAGGTTCATTATATGATCCGCTAGAAAGGAACCTACAAAAAACTGGTGAAACTACAAGCTGCTACGACTACGACTCTATATATTACAGTGCTGTTAATATTGATTTTTGTATTTAACAAACTACGTGGTTTAAAAGAAATCAATCAAATCTTTTGAAAAGCTTGAAAAGTAAGTTTGTTGAAAAATACGTAAAGCTTAGACACGAAAAAATAACAATCGTAATGTGCTGACTATACGGATTTATAGGACGTAGATAAAATGAGATCGCCTTGTCTGTCAATTAAGTTCAAAATCCAACTGATGGTGCTGACCGTGCTAGTAACACACTAAAATTGGAAAAAACTAGTCGACTAGTCTCTATTATAGGACAAACTCATTCGTAAAATTCAATGTTTTTTCACGTATGCATGTTACATACGTGTGTCCAATAGTGTCGCATTTTTCCTAGTTTCTGTAATGAATACGATTCATCCCTCTTTCTTTCTTTAAACTTTTTAAATAAAAGCTATTTTATCAGATATTAGAATAATGTTTCTTTAAGAATTCAGTATACAGGCTAAAATCGACGAAACCCTATTAAGCTGAGTGACAATTTGAATTCTTCAATTGATGTTTACGCTTTTTATTTGGTAGGTAAACTATTAAGCTTATCTTTCAAAGCGAGACGTAATAGGATATTTCCAATTTCTTCCCATTTTAAGCATTATCAAGAAATCCTATATATTCCGACGGACAGACAACCTTGTGAAGGTTTCGGGGAGTTCGGTTTTAGACGCCATAAAACCGCATGTTGTGGCGTAATTTTGGTGAGGCCTATATCCAGCAGTGGACAGCAGTGGGTTTATATGATATATTTGATATTTTTTCTGAAATATTTTCTTTTATTTTAATGAATTTCTCTTTCTTAGTTTCGTCGTTCTGTAATTATTTACATTTGTTTTTCTAACAGCTTACCTTTGAGAGTTAAGCGAGTCATGTGAACATAAAATTTTAAATGAAGAAATTAAACTAATAAATATATGATACTGATAAACATTGTGAATAGAACTTAAATAAATCTAATTTTTTTAATTCATATAATAAACCTACGTGTCAACTGTACTTCGGTAACCGTTTTAGAACCAATAAGTTCTATTATATGTCTATATCAAAGTTTTTGATCGACGCCTAGTTTGAAATTTAAATGATTTTTAATTTTAACGCAAAATTTGATATTTTTGAAATACAATCAATATTCTTTAAAACAATTTAAGGTTAATTTAGTGGTTGTATTTATGAATTGCATACGAGCATGTCAGTAATCTGAGATATACAGGATTTCTAAAAATAATTAATAAGAAACGTAGGTAATGTGGTTTGGTAGATTGGATATTAAATTCATAAAAAAAAAACTTAATTTTATATTAGTTCAAAATATTAAAAATGTGCCTTTAATTAAGTTTGTGTCTCATGTAGGATTTTTAAAGTTTCAAAGATTGTTAATGATATTTTAATTTAAATGCACTAAGTGTCAGACACTAATTCAAACATGCTTAATTTGCTTCCAAATTCCTCGACATGAAAGGACAATTTCAGTAGCAGTGTCATAAGAACGCTCAAAGGGCTCTCAGCAGAAATCGTGCCAATTAACGAGTTCTTAATGAGCCAAAATTTCACGAAAGATTGAGTTCTGGTAATGAGACTGTAGCTTCCCTAATAACATTGAGTTATATACCCTGCTAATGCTAAATACGGGTTTATGAACTGATTCTATTCCCGCAGAATTATTTTGGTGAATAGATTGCGAATAGCAAACAGTGTTTTGTGTTTAAAATTAATGTTCCACTCTCTCATTTGGGCGGATTTCCGCTAGGCACTCATTTAGTTAATGATCCCGTTTCAAAGCATATATGTGTTAATATATATTCATCTTACCAAATCTTTATTATTAAATAAAGAAAATAAATAATTTACGAAATTATCTTCGTTCAACAATAAGGATTTGGATATTTAATTTGATATTCTTTACAACGATTCAACTAAAATAGGTAGTATTATGACAAGTAATGTTACAGACTTCAAAATACATCATAGCATGTGTATGACTATACGACTGATTCGACAGTCTGAACAGAAGAATAATGATAAATAGAAAATAAAGAAAAAAAGAAGATTGTGTTTTCACAATATTTAAAGGTTATCATATATTATAGCCGTACGTTTTACTTTTAACAATCTCTTATAGTGGAAACAATAATATTTACTAATTGCAAAACCTAATTAATTGCCTATCACTAATTGCAAAACAAAATTATTTGTCCCAACGCCACACATTAGCTCATGATTGACACTCATCTGCGGGCACATAACACTTACCGAGTTAACAGCTGCCATTACGCTCTGCTCCAGTTACCAATGCATTCTGTAACAAACAACATGAACAACTTAATTCCTTGAACAAAGTATTTCTTAACTGAGAAACTGAGGAACACCCAGTTAGGTTATTCCCAGAAGCAAAGTGCGAAAGGTCGTGCTGATTTCATAGAAGAAACAAAAAGCTAGATTTATTTCTTAGGAACATGTTTTCGCAATAAAAAGTAGCACTTATGTTATTCCAAAATATAAGTTTTCATTGTGCCGAATTGTATCAAGATCTGCTAAGCCGTTCTAGTATGAAAGAGTAACAAACATCAATCCATACATCCGTATTCACAAACATTCACGTTTATAATGTTAGTTAGGTAGTTAGGATTATCAGAACATTTAAAAAAAAACATCTCTAAGCAAGAATATACGTGTCAATTTTAAGTGTTTGATTGTCTCGTTTCATCTGATTTTACAGCGTATTCTAGATATCTGTTTGTTCAAGATTTTTTACTGCACAATCACCAGGAAGAATTAACCGCAATCAAAATACACTGAGATATTGCAGTCTCGGTCAACATGTCAACAATTTCACCCTCAAACATTTACGATATTGCTTCTAGAGTAATTTACGTTACGATCCACGTTAATGATCGTCGCTGTGACTCCATGTATATACGAGTACATACTTCTTTGTTAAGCCAAATTAGAATCGTATAACATTTTCCCCGGAATGATGAAAACAAGCGAGACCCGTCGCCTGTTTGGAACCCAACAGGTTCTTATGAGTTTGTATCATCGTCATCATATCAGTTATTGGAAGTAAACTGTTGGACATAAGATTTCCCAAGTGACGGCATTTTGCCCATAATTGCCGCGCTGGGCAAGCGTGTTGGCAATCGAAAAGCAGCTTTGCGACAGGGAGAATTTTAGCTACTATGTATCGAATGGATATACCGCTAGCTGCCCGCGCTGGTACTTTAGTCGCCTCTTGTGACACCTAGTACAGAAGAAGTTCTATTCTATTATACCTACTCTACAAGCTTTCCGCTTTCGGCTGTTTGAATGCTCAGAGTTTATTAACAAAATAGAGGAATGAAATTACTTAATTTAAATTGATGTAATTCTAAAAAAAACTCTTTTCATGATTTGTTTTTAGATTAAACTTGATTAGAGGAGTATGAAAGTGTTAGTACATTAACTGGATATGAATTTCAATTATTATTAGCTGTGCCGCGGTTATTTGAGAAACAAAAAAGCTTAAGTTACATAACATCAGTTATCCGCCCTTTAAATCGGTCTTTTTCTGAGATTAGCCAGAATAAATAGACAAAATATTTTTTAAAGTAAATTCCGTATATATTTTTATGTATATTTCGTAAACAGCTGTTAATTTGAAATTATAAACATATATATATATGTATTTTATTTATATATGTAGACATTACATATTTATTGTTGATAGACATCAATGTCTGAGAATAGAATTAAAGGACACTAGCTCCTTGCACTTAGATATTGAGAACGACAAATTCGATACTTGAAAACATATATCCGATCAGTAATTTTCCTGTACCAGTATAAAAACATCGTTTCACCGCTCGTTAATTAGATTACAGGCAATATCGTAAAATCGTAAATGAGTGCGCGCGCGACCTTGTTGACATCTTGTATGCTCTGACTCAATGCAGTCTCAGCGGCAAGGCGATTTGGTTTAGGGTTGCCACTAAACATATGGTGATACTGAAAAATCGACCCACTTCTCAGTAACTAGGGGCCTAGGCCCTATAGGCCTGCGGTATACAGTTCACTTTCCCAGAAAATCTGGAGCTTCCCCTCAGACATGTTGCGGTGATAATTGCTCTAAAGTATAGATAATCATAGAAACAATGGAACAAACTAAGTCAAAGCAAAGAAGATGATTTCGATGATAACTTCCCAGTCTGGAGACAACTCACAAGAATTTTACTCGCACAAATCATGCTTGCAGTAACGGTGAGTAATTTCACCCCCTTAAGTCATGCTTCGGGTACCGGTACAGCCAAATAAAATAATGTAGGTCAAGTGCAACAGAGTGGAAATGGGCATCAGCATTTCCGTTGCATTGCTATACAGCGATTACCATTACGACTGTCCACCGTGGTAATTATGAGCAAAATTCCCCTGGGATGCCTATGCCCAAGGGAGGTTCTACAGCGATATATAGAGTGGTTCCCATGGGTTCATCATCATTTGACGATTCATATGATTATGAACCCATATTAACCACCGTGTTTTAAAAGTGACCCCGTAGTTGATAAGGAAGTTATTTATCATTTGTCAGTTTTAGTACATAGAATAAGAGACTAAATAAGAATCCGGGTTAAGAATAAAATTAGAGATTGAAAACTTAAAGGAAAATGCGCTTATGTTGTGATATATGTTAATTTTGCATAAGATATGACTATAATGACAGCGGGATTTTAGTATCCTATGTTTTTGAATTAATCTTCAATTGTTATCGTATTATACTTATATTACTATAAACTATATACTACTAAAAAATAATATATCTTTAAAACTTTGTATAAGAAATAACGCCAACTAGGGATTTTTATTAGTATTTATCTGTTCCTTATATATTAAATGTTATATTTAGCAGCTTTCTAAACTGTTTTCGGTTGGATCGCGATATAAACTAATACAAAGTAAACTAGAAGAGTAATGGAGGCGACAGCTCATGAAAAAATCTAATTAAAACTGCTTGTAGGTCCAGCGGTATCAGAAAGTTTTGGTAACAGTTAAGTTTATTAGTAGTGAAAGTTTGCTGGTAGGTCTTTTTTCAAAGAAAATAAGCAATGGTCGATTAGATTATTAGATTAGATCTCTTTAGCTTACATTGGGTTAAACAGAGACGCTGGTAACGAAAAGGACAGAAGGTGTAAATTGACAATAAAAGGGTATATAAAATATATCTCCCCCTACCCTAGTAATTTTGAAATATTGTGAGTCGAAGTCACCTGCAATAGCATTTGCACTTGCGCGCAGACTACTCGAACATTTTTTTAGCCGTTGCCAAATTATTCAAGATACATTATTGTACGTGGTTCTTAAACCAAGGGATTGCTTAGGATACACAATCGTTTTACTTTAGTATGGTGTCAATGACGTCTGAACGTCATGATGAACCATATAACACGAATTACCTCTGCATGCTGATGAAACAGCTTAGCACTCAGTTCAAATTCTAGAAAAAGTTAGAAATAAGCACTATTTCAAAAATGACACACTGACATAATTAAATATTTCAAAGTTTTGTTTTCATTAGCCGTAATCTGATCTTGTATCAGAAACATTACAAATAATATATTTACGGCAAAAACACAACAGACGGAAGCATGCTCTTAGGATCGTAACAACCAATAAAATTAAAATGAGTAGGAAAAAAGAATTAATTGCTATTGTACTAGCACATCGGTATTAATAAAGCAGCTTGACAGCCCTGTTCGTAGAACACGATAGAAATCACTGCCAACGCCAAAGGGAATACTACCTAAGCACAAACACTGAAGTCACAAAATCACTCATCACCAACTGCAAGAAGATACGAACCGCGACAAATAGAATGGTTCGCAGTCAGTGGGGCAAACGTCCAAGTCCATTAATAAAATTGAATCAGACGGACATTCCGGAGTACAATACGTGCACGTGCGGAGATAAATAAAACTCGGCATGTCCGAGCAAAAAATGGTTTTGGATGTCCGTCCGATGGATTGTTTCGCCAGGTTTTAACGAAAAGAATTCGACGTAGGTCGTATGCAGACGGTTGGGCGTCATCAACGGTTCGAAATTCGAATATCGATATATTCGAGTTTTCGTCGTTTTATCTCAGTATAGGAGGTCTTGATTGTCGTGCTTAGCACAAAGCAAATAGATGATATTAATCTCCTTGCTTTGCCTTAAATTTCATCATGCATATGTATTTTTTCGTGTATTGTTACAATTTTCTCGTTTCTGAGTTTGATATAAAATGATGACATGACATTATTACTACTAAAGGTTTATGCTGGCAAGAAAGAGTGGTTAAAATACTTATCAATCAACTATAAATTTAATTACCCTAGTCCCGTGGCAATCAGGGGAAACAATATTTCTTAATTATGCAGCTAACCTAAGATTAAAAATAAACGTCTTTTATTAAAACGATTTCAGACTGGGGTGCCGCAGCGGAAAAGGGGATACAGTGGGAGAAAGGGAGAGAGGGGAGGGGGGTTAAATATCATTTATTATAAGCTACGGATGGGTGCCAAGTGCTGGACGAGCTAAGATTGATGTCCTGTCAGTGCACGGCACCTATACTAAAATGTTTGATGATGTATTATTATACTTGCATCATTATAAATTTAAAAGTGTTGAGTGATACCTCTATATTTTATGTTGAATAAGTTATTCCCAATCTGTTGGAACCACTTTAGCCTCTTTTCCTCACCTTATAAAAACAGGTATAAAAGCTGGAGTTTTCAGTCCGTTGTTAGTGTAGTACCTTGAATATGAGTATAATTTCTTGGAGAAAAGTGTAGTTATTTGGATGAGAATTCGGGCGTTATTGGATAACACGTATAGAATTAAATGGAATGATGCAACAACATTAAATAATGTATACTATCAGTTCACATGACGCCGTCCTACAATAAATGTACAATAGCAAAATATAAAATATAGGTATGACATTCCCATTGAATAGAAAATCATATGAGTGAAACAAACTCATGACAATACCTGCAGAAATATTGTCATCCATCATAGGGCTTCACTGATTTATGTACAAAATACTGACATCATTATTCACTTGTCCATCTGAATGACGGATTTCGTAACTGCAGTATACCTGACGAATGAGGACTGTCTGAATAGCAAACTCTCTATTTCTCCGCCAAACAGTAGCGCTCGCTTTGCTGTGTTACGCACTTAATTATAAGTTTGATAGCACAAATATAAATATAATGTTCCACAATACACAAACTTCTCTACTTTTTTGGTTAGTTAATTTGTGGCTGATTTAATGAAACATGTTTATTTTAATTTCACCATGACAGCCGTTGGAAGTTCACTGCTGGATAAAGGCCTTCCCAGGAAAGGGGAAATTATGCTCTAAATTGCCGCGCTGGGCAAGAGTATTGACATACGCAGAACTATTTGAGAACTGTCTCGAAATCTGTTAGTTCTGTTACCTTAATCTATACCTATGTTTATAATAAAAAAGGCAAATACAAGTTAAGATATAATTTTTTTTTTCAGAGTTTGGATTAAATTGTATACTGTAAGCAAAAATATTACAATCGGTTGGTTTAAAAGTTTATCCCTGACTAACACAGTGACACGTAATTTTTATGTATAAATTAATTCATGTTGATTAACCCGTTGACGCAGACAATAGTGGTCCTATCTTGTACGCCAAAGGTCGTTAGTTTGAATCCCACCCAGGACAAAAAAAAATGTATTTGTATAATGATATCTGTGTTTGCTCTTTGTCTGGGTGTTAAATTTATGTATTAAGGTTTTATATTTGTGATTCCTCAGTTGTCTGACGTCTGCAACACTAGTGTGGTTTTGTGGTAGTATTTTATCTTTACCAAGTACATATTTTGATAAATAAATATGTGACTTATGTAAAATCGAATGAAGGAGGTGGTATAAAAAGACGATCTAGGCGAACATATCTTAACTAGGTAGAAGAGGTATAAAAGAAGGGCCATGTAAGAAGTACCAAGAATAAACGAGCGTGTATGAAAGAACCTATGCGAGTAAGAAAAGCAAGAGAGGTATGCCAAGATCGTAACAAGTGGATTTCCATAGACGCTGCCTACCCCGGTGGGACACAGACGTGATGTATGTATGCACGAATAAAAAATATCATAAATATACGATAACACATCGTGGTAATTCGCTCCGTATTCTATTTCACACAATTTGTAAATGATACTTAAAAATTTGCAAAAGCGATCATAAAACACGACTGTCACTTCGACGAGTATTATCCATCAAATTAGCGAGTAGGCGAGCCTATACCAATTTTAATCAACCAATTCCCGGGAGCACGTGAAACGAATTCAATGCGCATTTGGAAAAAAGAGGCTCGAAATGCTGATCGACTGCAAATTGTATGTCAGTTGTCATTTGTCCCGAATCACAATTTGTTACATGAGCAACATATATTTAACGGGCCATGCCCGATACGATTTGGCTTAACGATGCGTCGATGCGACGCGGTATTGCGAAAATTAAACGAACACTGCAAACACATAATATTTGTTTATCCTTTAAATTACACGCAGTCTCTGCTTATATTTAAACGGATCACTTTTTCTTTCAATATAGTTATATTTAATTACACTTCTTTAAATAAAAACTAGTTATATTACCAGTCAACAATCAGGCAAAGTAGAAAAGGGTCCAACGTGGTGCTAAAAGAAAATACATACATACATGTATGTATATGTACTACGCTATCCGCTGGTCCCTTTTCTGCTTTGACTGATTGATAGCTGGTAAAAAGTTAAACAATTAAATGAATATTCAATACATTACGACATTTTTCTTTAATTTCATTAACTCTGTCCATCCAAAGATTGCCGGGATAATGGTATATAGTACCCAAAGGAATATACATACATTTTTCCGTAATTTATATAATTTTTTAATGTCATATCAATTCATATCAAATCAATAGCCTAAAAAGTTTCTAACTGTAAAATTCCCGTTACAATACATGCAATTTTTCATGCCACCGTTCAACCTCTTATTTCGAACTAGCTGTGCCCGCGACTTCATTCGCGTGGTTGTCGGAAAGTCTATCGAGATTATTTTTTGATTGATCACGTTGGTTTATGTTATTGTAAAATAATGGGTCAAAGTACTTCAGCATAAATTATATTTTTACTTTTGTTTAAAATAAAGCACGCTGTATTAAATCGTTCTGTAGGGAGCCGACCACGCTAAAGATACACTCGCGAGAGGTAGTGACAAGCATTATAATGCACTGCACATTATAATGGTAGCAAGCCTTCTTCGACAAATAATGTTATTATGAGTAAATCCTGAGAGGTAGACATATACTGTCGCGGACTTTTGTTTTATTATTAAAATGGAATAATTCTTTCACACATAGTTTTTGAACAACTTAAACCGTTTATGCAACGCATGCGACGAAAGACCTGAAATGTGAATAATTTTCCCCGTTTTTGCAACATTTCTCACTAACGCTTCGCTCCTTTTGGTCTCAGCGTAATGTTATATAACTTAAAGCCTTCCTCTATAAATGGACTATCCAACAAAAAAAGAATCATTCAAATCGGACTAGTAGATCCTGAGATTAGCGCGTTTAAACAAACAAACAAACAAACAAACTCTTCCGCTTTATAATATTAGTATAGATTAAAAAGTAACCTATGTCTATTTTATTTAAATCGGTTTGCTAGTGTAGGTGTGATTGCTTAACAGACATACAGACAGAGTTCATTTCGCATTATCTTACTAGGGATAAGTTGATAACGTAGATTATTAATTATTAAGGTAATTTCACTTCTTTCATCATCATCATCATATAGGTGTCGTAAGAGGCGACTAAGGACCGACAGATCACAGTATATCCATGCGAAACAGTGCAGCTCAACAGGGCGGGGATGGGCAGCAGCATCCTCGTCGCGAAATTTGCGCTCTGCGATTGCCAACACGTTTGCCCAGCGCGGTAATAATAGGCAAATAACCTCCTTTTTTGGAGAGGCCTTTGTCCAACAGTGGTAAAAAGTCCACTATTAAAATATAAGCTAAAAAATAGCTGGTATGAGGATGATGATTATTTGTTGATTAAGCTTCAGCAGTCACTGTTTAACTTATTTATCTTTAATAATTTTGCATCTTTAAATATGATCTCCTTTATTTAAATATTCAATTTGCTTACAATAATTTAAAAAGATATTGAAACATATCGGACGGATAATAGTTGTGGGTTAATAGCTGAATTTCACACAAGGGATGTAAACATAAACATCAAATCAAATTCGAAACCAAGCTAGAATTCTCTTTTTCCATCTCACAAACATTTGCATGATTATGTTGAAAATTTCACGAGAATAGACCACAAATTGGGCATCGAGGCAAATGGGTAAGCCCATTAATAAAATTGAATTAGCGGTCGGTATTGGATGACAATGGCACTTCACTAGCACAAAGCGATATAATCCACAAAAAGAGAAACCCCTGACCATTTTGGATAGTACCTCGTACTACCTACAGACAGGTCTTGACAAAGAGGGCTTATATTGTCGCTATTGATGAATTTAAGCTGATTCCGGCTAATATATTTGATTATTCGGCTGGATCAATGAATTAACCGAATACTTCATTTCTTAGTCGACAAAGTTACCATTTCCAAAATAGGGGTTCCGTTTTCATTGATTGCATCTCATATACAGGTTTCTTGGACACCAAACAGCAGAACGATGCTGTTTGTTCGAAGAGTGAGAGAGGCAGCTCAAGCGCAAGTTACTGGGTAATATGCTATCATATTCTCGGATCCCAAGGCTAAAAGAGGAAGTTTTCTTTTGTTATTTACGTAGGGATTTTCCCATTATCACCATTTCAAAGCGACTTTATTTAAACTCAATTTAAAATTATTGTTTTTCATACTGTATTAAGAAACTGTATTGTAACTCATATAAACTGTTCTGAGACATTATTAAAAGATAACCGTAGTTTCGGGAAATCAGATCCCAATAGTTTGTATTGGTCCGGGAATTCAATTCTGTGTATCTCAACCGGGTAGTTAAAATATTGGCGTTCTACTTAATTCGGTTGAAATTTAGTGGGCTGATAGAGATTAAAAATCGCACAGCATATCCTCTAATAATTAAGCGATTTATTGTCTATTTTTATATCTTGAACAATTGAACGTTCTATACTAATCTCAGTGTATATTAACCGTTTCAACTAGAACCTAATGTACAAATCCTGCCGCCGGCGTTACAGTGAACAGAGTGCTCGTATTCTACCCATTACCAGACATTAACCAGCGAACAATACACTTGTTTACTATATTATGTTCAAAATCATAAACAACGGCTGTAGCGTCTATATCCAGCAATAAAAATTATGTATTTGCAACAGTGATGAATTTTATTTGCAATATAATGAATTATGGAAAACATAATTGTTATTTTTTTAGTATATTCTACAAATTTTGCGGGCTTTCCTTTTATATTTTTATTATTTTTTTTAGTTTATTAAGTTTGAAATATTTCTATATTAAACCCATTTAATTTGCGTTTGGAATGATATTTGCCTTGTTATAAGTATCAAAATACAGTAATAACGTAAAATATTTTTATTTTACGTGATTATACAGTGTGTGTTTTACATGAAGAGAAGAAAATTCAAGAAAGTCTATGTTTTATGTTTTTAGAAAAACATTAATTATGCGTATACTAATTAAATATATTGTAATTTGTAAATTAAGCTTTCTATTACCATGATATAAATTATATCACATCATTAGACAAATCAAAATTAAAGTATATTCCAACATTTTGATGTCGCTGTTTACTCCATATCGTTGAGTATATTTAACTTTACCGTGCGCCAGTTTCAATTGATGTGTGATCTATAAAAGAAAGTATACGAAGCAAAAATGTTATTATTATTATTAAACTCTAATTTGGAATATATTTAATCGACCCGTTGTTAAGGGACAAAGTTGCATTCTGACAATACTCAACTTAATGCACAAATACTTAAAGATTGTTCTTGAAAAAGCTTTGAAACTGAATATCATGTCAGCAAGTTAACCGTTTAACATTTTCTATTAGATTATATTATTTTATAAAGGAGTTTAGAAAATTATATCAGTGTTCGTAAAAACTATAGTTCTAACAGAATGTATACGTACAGCTGTAATTCCATAAAAAGCGATAAAAAATTCAGCGTGTAAAAAAGTGAATGCGGTTGTAAAAATTCCGAGTTTCCATCAACCAGCTGCTCTTAAAAAAGTGGAAGGAAAAGTGACGCAGCGAAATGGGGCGGAGTTCCTCGTAAAATGGCATTTTATTGTGATATAAACAGGAGCCTGCAGACACCCATTGACGCTTCCCGACCTTACGGTTCATAATGAGAACTTTACGCTCGGCTACAGATTTATACACCAATCGGTATGTTTAGTTTTAATGTTAATACCCCAATTTGAGAGATGATTTAAAATATATATGTTGTAATAGAAATAAAATAATTTTTTAACTTTCTTAAAAGTTTGGTATTCATCTTGCTTAAAGATTATTTTCAATAAAAAGTTTTTGAAGTAACAATTTCTATGTAGTATTTATATAAGCATTATTTTAGAACTGTAATAAAAATTGTAGCAGTTAATAAAGGCAATAAATGAATTAAAAAATAGAGATATAATAATTACAAACACATAGTAGTTGTGTTTTGATGATACAAAAAGACTTTTTATGACTACTCGAAAATACATAAATAACTACAAACTATGAAACTAACTAAGTATAGCAATACGTAAGTGATTGTCAAAAACTATAGTTATTTAAAGGCTCTAAAGCATTTTTACACAGTTTAAACCAAAATTGGGAATAAACCTGCATTCTTAAATATTAATTCCATCGCTATCTTTAGAGAATTTGAAAGTGTATGTTTTCCACGACTCACCCGGGGTAATACCCCCACCGCCCCCACAGCCTCCGCCTGCGTGAACGTGATGTCTGAAGGTGAAGGGCTCAGTGAGCTTCACTGAGGGCAAGATTTCTTTAACGTTATTACTAGGTTAAAAGTTTAAACATGGCGGCTTGCGCTTACTTAGATATATATTTTCTTTTGGCGATAAATTTCGTTTAGATGCAGCTGATACTTTGAAGTAACCAGTAAACTGCGAATAAGTGTTGTAATGAGCATGGTAAGCAATAATTACAATAAAATATTATTTATTTAAATTTTAATCTAAAAAGAAAAAAACATAATGTGTTCCAAATATGAATCACAGAAATGATCGTTATTTGTGCGTCATTCGTGTAATCATAACTAGTCGTGTCGCGTTCGTGATGCTGAATGAAGAAACATTTTTAAAGGTAACGCGACCGGCACCGTCGTCCGGTGTGACAATTATTTTGGCGAATGACGTCACGTCGACGTTCTACATTCCATTGCTTGGCCGTCGTTAGCAACGCATTAAAAAAACGAAATAACCGACATGTTTTAATTTCATGTTGCCGCGTGATATGGTAAGGAAATTCGAAGACTCGTAATTCGGTTGGGTTATAATGACATAAAAGCCTTTGGCACGTGCGGGGGAAAACGTCACAACAAAAGCATTATTCTTGTAGTTACGTTGTTTTTGTGCGATGTCGTATTATTGTTCCGAGCCAAGAATGTAATCCGTTTAATGGATTCGTAAGCGATGTATCAACGCACTTTTTTGTCTCATATTCGCTTGTTTTCCATAAATAAGAAGGTTACAAAGACCTTGTTTAGTATAGTAATTTAATTTGATATGTGTATTTTTTTACAAGACTTCAAGTTTATAACACTAACACACAGAACAAATATTTATATATATACTTAGTGATGGAATCGTGCTCACGACTCGTAGTCGACCTGACCGACCCTGTGTCTCAAGTCAAAGTCGTAATTACTGTTCAAATATAGTGCATAAAGTACGTTCGTATTTTTAATAGTACCTGATGTTATAAAAAAACATGAAATTTTGTACCAGCCAACCATGGAAAACAAATCAAACGGAAGAATTAATTACTCGATCAACCAGTGTAATCGCTTATCCAGTGTAAAATTAATGATCACCAAAATGTTTAATTAAAATTTTCCGTCATGGCAAGCAGCTAATTATAATGAAGTCTTTTAAAACAACTTGACCGAATGTAATTTGGAAATTTGGTTAACAGCAGGAAGAAACACTCATTGAAATAATTTTGTAGTTGATTTTTCAAGTGAAAAATTAATTTAATAATAATCCTATAAATCATATGACACAAAAGATATATTTATATGTGTGAAATATTACAAAAGTTTATATTGAGTATTTTTTTAAATTTAATTTTATATGGGATTAGAATACAGAATATATTAATTCAAATTAAAACAATATATTTTTATGAGTGTCCTGAACATGTAATAATTATTATATCGCCGCAAGACGCCCACTGCTGGACATAGGGCCCTCCAAGTGATTTGCAATAGGACCGATCGTATGCGGCCTGCGTTCAGCGCAATTCTGTGGTTTTAATCAGATCGTCTGTCGATCTTGTAGGTGGTCCTACGCCGCACTTGCCAGTACATAGTCTCCATTCCAGATCCTTATGACTCCATCCATGTCTGACGAGAAGATGTTCCGCAGTTATCCGAACACTGCCCAACCGAGTTGGAATCGGCGATTGACCTTTTCTCGAAGTTAGACTTATCTGACTGGACTATCTGTCCTTAGAATGCGTACGAGTCAACAATTTCAAGAAGCGAGTTCCACCTAAAACTGGTGTGAGTACAACATGGGTATTACACATTACTTTAGTCTTCTTTATGTTCATTCTGTGACCCACCTGATGCCATTCTAGGAGTCAAAAGGAGTTTTCCAACGTGGCATTAAACAGTTTCGGGGATATGACGTCTTTCTGCCTCACACTCCTTTGGAGAGAATAGCCTTCAAACTCTGTCCTTGTACTCAGACCGACATAGTGGCATTGTCATACAAATACTTCAACACTTCGAAACATCGATAGTCAATATGGCACCGCTGAAGAGATTCAAGCACAACCCCAGCCACACAGCATAAAGGCCTGTTATACTTTCCCGTTTTCTGTATAACTAGCCGCAGCGTAAAGGTGTGGTCTATGGTACTGTAGCCTTTTCTGCATTTCTGTACCATGTAATTATTTATTGCAGATGCGAACTATTCCCGAACCGAATCAGAGACCCCGACGTTAGAGAGAATAGAGAGGAGAACTTCGTGATTGAGGCGAAGAAAGTGAGTTGAAGGCGTTGGAGAAATCAATCAGAATTAAGACCGTTAGGCCGGAGTATTCCATTCCAACTCTTACATCATCCAGGATATTTAGTAGAGCTGTTGTAGTGCTATGGCCTGTACGAAAACCGGATTAAAAGAGACTTAAAAGGGCATTTTGTAAGACATGGCTAGAAAGCTGTTTGTGTACAATTGCCTCGATAATTTTAGAGAGCTATGGCAAAATAGAGATGGGACGAAATTGATGGGAAGAAGTAGGATTAGGTGTTTTAAGAACCGGGATAACACAGGCTTTGCGCCATATACTGGGAAAGGAGCCATGTTGTAGGGAGAAATTGATAATGTGGGCCAATGGTGGGCAAGGAAGTGATTAAAGTTATAGTTGACAATTTTACAACGGGATCTAGTGTGGTAGTTAAAGAGAAGTGTATATTAAGCTCGTTAGAGGAAGTAACAGAGTTAGAATCGGGAGGGTTTAAAGACTTCCCGAGACCCTGAGAATGAGATGGTGTCCAATCAAGTTCCGCAGCATCTTGTTTTAGTTTTTCAATACCCAGTCTTACAAAACTTTGAAGATATTTTATTCTAGGCTTGACCCTAAGTGGCTTTAACTTGTAGCTCAGGAATGGAAGGTCATGTTTAGAGAAACCAGAAGCTGGCAATTGGCCATGCTTAATTACCAAGTCAGGAGATGAGGTAATCATTAGGTCGATGAGCAAGTCAAAAGCGTTTAAATTGTGGTGGGTTGGATTTGATGGTAGAAGAGAAAAGTCAGTAGATTGAATGATGGATTGGAGTTGGAAGATTGAGCTGAAAATTTTAGCATATTTGTATTTGAAGTAGTCTATAGAAGGTGGACAGTATACGACCCCAACAATAACCTTAGCACTGTCAACTGATACACAAATATATATTCCACAGAATATGTGTATAGAGATGGAGACATACATATGACTTTATAACTAATATCATTGCGCAGGTATATAGCCACCCCACCTCCACCTTTTACAGTGCAATCATTTCTTATAAGAATATATCCAGGAAGGCTATAAGAAGTAGAAGGGAGAGCTGACTCAAGCCAACTTTCAGGAATAAATAAGGCGTGGACAACATCAGAGCTAAAGTTTGTGAGAAGTTCCGTGTGGTCCTAAGGAATGCTTTGATCATTAATGGGACAAACATTGAATCTGTTTAGAGAGCTTGAAAGTACTGACTTAAGGCAATCACAAAGTAATGCGTGGGAGTCAAGTGAGTCATCAAATGCATCAGATGAACTGCTAACATTTGTTGAAATAAGTACGTCACCTGACATCGATTATATATGAAAATGTACGAAATAATTAATATCATGTGTTCATAAAAATAATAACGAAATAAGATTAAATAATAATAATAATAAAAGTAATAACAATTGTTAAAGCAAGACATTACAGAACAAACAATAGAATACTATAAGCTTAGAATTGCACAGTCTGCTTGGTGACTGTTAGAACTGAGAACTAATACAGATGCACATAAAACATTGAACTAATTACAATTATCAGAAAAAAAATAATACAGCTAATAATACAAAAATAAGGGAAAAGAAATAACAATTAACCACTTAAAACGGAACGTTAGTAGTTTGACAATGACGGTTGACAGTTCCACTATGTCAGAATAGTGAAACAATAAAAAGCAATATTATATTATTAACAAAATACTTAATTGTTTATGTAAGGTAGTCAAAAATGTTAACATTTGACACTAAGACAACTAGATAATAGCTGTATTAACCTAATTACCGATAAATCCCATGCACATCAACAAAAATTTACAAACATAAACCACAAGAACAAAAGCAGCACTTCAGCAGATTATAAGTTAGCTGCTTTTTTGCACGAATCAGGCGCTTGTTTCCTGTATGTAGAGGCTTGTTTGTCACGGAACTTTGGGCTGCAGGCATAGCAGTGGTTATCTCAGACGCGACACTGGTTGGACCCAAATCAGATGGAAGCAAATAATTCAGCTCCAGTAATTCCAAATCCTCTGGTAAAGCAACGCGCTGTCTAGACCCATCAGGGACCTTGACGTAGTTGTTACCGTCTAAGGTCCATGAGTTATGGATACCTAATCTGTTACGAGTGTTGATAAAGAGGGATTATTGCCTCCGAGTAAGAAACTCTGATAAAACATAGGAAGTACCCTTTAGTAAGGATTTCTTTTTCCAAACAGTTGATTTCTCCTCAGTATCAGTGAAACGCACAATTATGACGCTTCTTACCTCTTCCAAGCCGATGACAGGTACTAAATGAGGATTGTGAAATGTGAGAGAGACCCAGAAGCTTCTGGAGGATCGTGGATACCACCAGCCGAGTGTTTTCATTTTCACTGTCTGGGTCACTGTCACCCCCAACAACAGCAAAAATTTTCTTCTGTGCCTCATCTCAATCACATCGACACTTTTCCATTCCCCCTTTCTTGGGAAAGTTTACGTCTAGAAGTGGTTTTCTAATGGTTGTAATGATGATAATGATTATTCTCCGGTTAAGTATTATAATTCCACTAAAACATGGTGGTTCCCTTGATGTGTACCCAAAAGCGGCGGAGCTGCGGAACTTCCCGTAATACATGCATGTTATGACATGTTAACACAGAACCACGATATTCTGAATACCCTTGATTGTTATCTGATTTATGTTAAGGCATCGCGACGTATAATTTGTACAGGACAGTAGTTTCTCATTTGTTTTTCCATTCTGTTCTGTAATTATCCAATATCAGACGACCGAACTAACTTAGTCGAGTATTGGATTGGCTATTATCTAGACTTGTTTTCTTAAAACTCTATAAATGCGGTAACTCAATCGTTGAATTATTTTAAAGAAATACCTACGAAATTAAAACTGCTATTTCACGTTTGCACATGTCAAATGATGTATGAGAGGGTTTTGAAAAGCAAGCATGCACCGATATAATTCTCTATACACACTGATATTCCTCTTTTTGCTGTATTTAATTTTATTTTGTGTATGTTAGTTGAGGCCTAGCCTGAATCATTGAAGTGAAGGAGCGAAGACAAACTGTAGGGTTACCCTATTAGTTAGTAATAGGGTTATTGACCCATAAGAAATATCCTATATGTTTTTTCACAATGTTTAGTTACATAATGTAATGTAATTGTTTCGACTATGGTTCTACAATAGATAGACTAAACTATCGATAGATAGTAGTTTGCCGTTACTGGTTACTGTGACATAATATCTTTGAGCTTATTAATATCATAATAAATTCTCTACACATCTCATACATTGAACTGACTCCGTAATAAAGCACTTCTATTGCGGACATCAGACAACAGAAAAATTACAATAATAATTCTTAAATACATATATTCAACACCCAGACACAGAACCAACATAAATATAGAAATTTGTCCTAGGTGAGGATCGAACCCATGGCCTTTGGCCCACAAGATGAGCACTACCATTTGTCTGTCAAAGTTAGCAATGTGCTAATAGCCTTGCGATAATATGAGCTTTTATAGGCTTCGGTGAACCTTGCAGTCACGCAGACTGTAAGCACGGTAAATTTTAAGATACATAACTATCTTTTTTATCATAAAAAGGAGTATTATAATCTTCGAGAATGCCTGATATTGATTCAATCTAAAATAAAATTTATTTATCACTCGCAAACATACCAAAATAGTATTTCGCACAGGTTGCCATCATAAGGACTCAATCACACGAGAGACGGAAAAAATACGAAAATATATTTCCTAAATTATTTCTTCCCCGTGATAGGGAGTTCTCGGCAATTGGCGAGGTCCTCATGGACTCGGCGCCCCGCGACAAGCGGGTGATTTCGGACAATTTCGGGAAATTTCTGGAGATTCGGCAATTCGTGCTTTATTAGTATTAGTCGAGCCCTCTTCGGTGGAGGGAATCAATCATTTTTATTGTAATAGATTTTTTATTATTAACCCAGTTAAAAACAACTCATGAGTTATGCAGTCTCTGAGTAAATGTACACATATAACGGCGATTAAAATAGTTTTAGCGGTATTATTTTTGATTATGTTTTATATATATTATCATCATCATCATCATCATCATCACACCAGCCACAATCAACTGCTTAACATAAGCCTCTCCAAGAAAGGAGTTTTTTTACTCATAATTGCCGCCCTGGGCAAGCAAGGGCAAGTAGCTATCGCGAGGGGAGATGCTGCTGCCCTATCTCCGCACTATGCATTTGAGCTGCACTTCCGTTGGATATGCCACTATATGATAGTTCTGGTACCTTAGTCGCCTCTCACGACACCTGGTGCTGGTGCTAATTTATTCCACCGGTACCTCACTGCAAGTTTTTATATTAATAATAATAAATATCACAACACTTCTCATACACCAGACAAAAGAGAAATAATATATATACTCATATTTAACATCCTATTTGGATGATGCAGAACAAACACAAATATTCGTTCATTTTAGTATAATTTTTTGTCTTGCGTGGGGATCTAAAATGCACAAGATAGAACAACATTGAAAGCGCAATCGGTTCCGTCATTTACGAATTAGCTTTAACGTAATTTCATGAATTCATATCGTCTTCTATATAGTATATGTACAATATTAGATTACGGCTGCAAAGGATAACAATATAGCGTAGAGACGCAAGCACCGCACTGTCCGATTCAGGCGTTGCCAGATCGGATCTGCATGGATTAAATTACATGCAGTTTGATTTACCTTGGTTAACGTATTATTAAGCCTGGAAATAGGATTATTCCATCCCATCTATATTTCTAAGCATCTAGACAAATGGTCGATCAACTTGTCGGTGCTATTGTCAAATTATAAATTGACTAGGCATGTGAAAACATTGCACTCCGAGATGAAACTGGTTAAATTTAAAGCTTTGGTTTTGTATGAAACAGTTTGAATACGAATAAACACTGTAGATCTCTAATTTGTCTATTCATGAATATAGATTTCAAGGCATATTTTTGATGAAAACATTTTAATGGTAAATTGTATGAAAGCATTTACTTTCCAAATAAATAGTAGTTTTAGTATTGTAAAAATACATAAATGAGTAATACTGAGTTAGAAGAAATGATACACAATAATTGACCTAGGTAAAATTTACAATTTTACCTAGGTCATTTGAAAAATTATTGTAAAATATGTTAGTTGTAATTTAAAGCGTTGATTGTAGTATAAGATGAGTGTACTAAGAATACATATCCTTACTTTTACGTAGAATTAATCTGGGAATCCTACCACAGCCGAGTAGAATAGTACAAGGTATCGTAAGAGGCGACTAAGATACCAGAACCGATTATGTAGCTCTAATGCACAGGGTGGGGAAGGGCAGCAGAATTTCCGTCGCCAAAGTTGCGCTTTTAATTTCCTCTAAAGCTCCCGCTTTTTCGGGGACGCCTATAACGCCTCTAGCAATAGATTTCGAATCACTAAAATGATAATGATAATGGTTATTACAGAAGTTTTTATCACAAAACTAGCAACGGTACCAAAAACCCAAAATACATGAAACATACTAACTGATTTTGATGTAACATAAATAGCGATAACTTTTAAATGTTTAGCCAACAAACTTGATCTTTAGTTGTTTTCAGCTTTGCCACAATATTTAATTTAAAAATAGATTTATCATATTTTGTTGACAAAATTACAACTTGTAAATATACGATAAAGAAATATTAACAATCTGAGAGATATTGTCTCTTATGTATATAACACGTTTGATTTCAAAATAATATTCATAAATAATTTATGGGTTCTGCAATGTAAAAAAATATTGATTTTTTAAAATTATTGTTAAATTGATAAGTATACAGTCAGTTCGGGTAACATTGAACTATTAGGGTAACTTTGAATTATCCATTTTCATAGATTATAAAACAAATTTAGCCGAGATTAAGGTTTTAATCGATTGCAAGAACTATCTTTATGGTAAATCTGGAACTGGATTTATCGGAACCGATATGTTAAAGATTAATATATTTATTCTATAAAAAGGCCTGGTCAATTTTAGCCGGATAGTTCAATGTTACCCATATTGACTGTATGGTTTACGTGATATTAAGAGTAGCCTACACAGGCTTGTGTTATCACGCTCAAAAGTTATAGATATTATGTTATATTACCCAGTCATTTTTAAGTCGTCAAACTGAACACAGTAATGCAAGCTCTGTAAAAGGTTCGTCTCTATAAATGAACTCATATAAAAATATTCCTACTGCCAAATAGCAGTTCGTATTGCTGTGTTCCGGTTTGAAGGGTGTAAGAGACAGTGAAATTACTGGATATTGTGGCATCTTCAAGTCACAAGGTTGGTAATGCGCTAGTGATAGGCCTGTGAAATCGTGAGCTTCTTTAAGCTGCAGCGAAGCTTGCTATCGCGCAGACTGTACGCTTGTTTGTCGCCCTAGACTAATAAAAAACTAAACTTTTTCAGTATTAGTATCCTATTCATTTCATTATGATTCTTAGAAGATTTTTTTAGAATGCGCTGTATTCTGTTAAACTAATGACAATCGCCTCTTATTTAACAGTTCAATAGAGTATAATTCACCGCTGTATTACACGATAAACGACACAACTTAATACGAATCAACAATCAAAAATAAGCTCTATTTATGTCATAACTTAAGAGTTGTGACTGTATTTCTACAAACCAGCCACATGTGGTTATATAAAAGTGCTAATGAGAAAATACATTTTATGATAACGTTAATAACTTTTAGATCCCCTAAAAATTACCCCAGTCTCAAAGTTCTGGCCAGATTGCACCAACCTCTGTTGTTACATAAGAAAAGTAAGCCTGTGCTCTGGGAAGATAACATTTTTTGTTCGAGAAAGGGCATTAGAACAAGGGACCTAACTAGTCCCAAGTTTTGTGGGGCGGAAACTTTCTCATCGACTGCCGGTCGAATAAACCTTTTCTCGGTAGCTGGACTTTATAGAAATAAAGTACCATACCTGCTTCCAGAATGTTAATTATCAAGATTCTTTGGGATATTCTTTTTAGGCTTCGTAAAAGAGCTACATGTTTTGTAATAAGAGTTTGTAATCAATTAATTGGATTGGATAATCGGATTCAGTTTGGTTCGATTGACCGGGCCAATGGCGCAGATAATGGTGATAATATATTGCGCGCAGGGGTCGTGGATTCGATTCTTATTCAAGACAAACATTTATATGATGAATATTTCTGTTTTTTCTGTGTTTGTGTATTATATACGTATTTAAGTAACATATTTGTGTATCCTCTGTTGTCTAATCTCCGTAACACAAGTACATTAAGCAACTTATTTTGAAATCATGTATGAGGTATTGTGTGCATTTATTTACTTCGCATTTATCTTTAGAAACTTTTTAGTTGTGTTCGCGTTATACAAATACTGCGTTTGATCATCATTATATTTGCTGTAGAACATTTATTGTTAATTCCCCAAAAAGGGGGTAAATTTACCAAAATTGTCCCCTTCTTGGGGAATTAACAATAATGGTGGGGAAATAACAATAAACGCGCTGGGTAGGAATAGTGGCAGTCGCAGAGCCTTAATTGACGACGGTAAAGATGCTGTTCATCCTCGCCCGGTGGCATTTGAGCTACGCTGTCTTAGGTAGACAAACCGCCTTATATCCGGTACCTCACTCGTCTCTTACGACACCTAGGTGTCATAACAAGCATCATCTTATCTTTCTCTGTTAAAATTATTTGAATTTAATTTACTAAGAACTAATAATTTTAACATCCTTATAACTTCTCCGAACCGTGAGGTACCGGCAGATTAGAATAGTACCTCTCTCTGTATCAGGTGTCGTAGGAGTTGACTAAGGTACCAGAACTGATAGATAGCGGTATATCCATCTAAATTAGCTCAAATGCACAGGGCGGAGATTTACAGCAGCATCCCTAACGCGAAAGCTGCGCTCTTCTCTTGCCCAGCGCGGCAATTATGGACAACATTACACCTGTCTGGATATACGTCCAACAATGGACTTCCAATAGCTGATATGATGACAATATTTCTGATGATAAGGTTGTCAATAAAATTTTCCAAAAGCAATATTGTTTGGAAGTATATGTTTTCCAGCTCAAACTACTATGAAGCTAAAAAGATGTTTTATATTAACTTGGCATTGGACTGTCGTGTTGAATATGACAATAACTCGGCCTCCCAGGCACTGTGGAGTGCAGATGAAATAGAGTTTATTTTTGATTTTCAGTTGAGCGGAATTTGATTGACGCGGCCATTGTGAAATACTCTTATTGCTATGTCGACTAAGCCAGCGTGGACAGTCGGAAAAACTACGCTGGAACAGAGTGAATTGATGGGGTTGTAAGCCTCGAAAAATAAATTTAGAAAGGTTAGGGATTTAAAAAAGTGTAGTTTGAAGTCTATTTTGTCCAGTTTACTATCCAACTAATATTTTTAAATATTAAAACGATAAATCTCACCGTTACCTGCGATTAAAAGATATTGTTACCGCGTCGCCAACCTTATGACCTAGAATATATAATTGCCCTTTTGCGCTATTAGATTGAGGGGTAAAAAGGTCAGTACCATTTTACTGACTTTCACACCCTTCAAACGTTAACCTTTAACCTGCTAATATAAACATTACTGGTTGCAAATATTACATTGTGTCTACATACATAATATATAAAAAACGTCAGTTCAGATTTCGACGTAGTTATGTCTTCCTATTGATTATAAAAACATTTCTTTTTGTTATTTATTTACTACAAACTATCTCCTTCGTGGGACATTAGCAGTATATTGGTTGGTGCTGACGCTGACGTGCTCGGTATGTGACCTGTGTCACATTCTCATTGTACATGTACTGTGATTGGATTAGGTCTTGAGGTATTTGCGTTTTAATCTACTTAAAAAATGCTTTTAGCAATTTATCACGGAGACAGGTTAATGTATGAGATGTTGTGGGAATTTATTTTTAATAAATTTAATATTATTATTTATAATAATAAAGATATACAATCTATCTTTCTCATACCGGGTACCTGCACTTTTTACTAGATATACAACTGTGATTTGATTAGGTCTTGAGGTATTTTGCGTTGTAATCTACGCATTTTGTTGTGGATCTCAATTAATGGCCGTGCTAGGGTGTTTGGATGATGTTTAATCCGTTTTTTGTAGCATTTAGTATGGCGTTCAATTGTCTGCCTTACAGTGAGTATAGCCAGGTCACGATGCAAAAGCTCGTTGGGCACGAACCACGGAGCATTGGTACGCTAAGTTTTATTTTGGAATCTTTGTATGGTCTCTATGTTTGAGTAAGATGCGGTACCCCATGATTGGATCCCATAAGTCCAAACAGTCTTCAATATTGCCTTGTACAGAAGGAGTTTATTTTCAATAGATAGTTGAGACTTTTACCCAATGAGTCAGTAAAATTTTTGAATTTGGATACCCAATTGTTTCCTTTTGGTGAAAATATGTTTTTTCAAAATAAGTCTTTTATCAAAGCCCAATTATAAAAACATGAAAGTGTTTATGTACTACAGAACGGCTGGACAGATGTAGATGAAACTATTGTTATATTTAAATTATACTTGAGTTAGACCTCTTACAATGGTCGTTTGCATTAGAACCTCACTTTCACCTATTTCTACCGCGAAACAGCAATATTCGCATTTCTGTGTTCCTGTTTGAAGGATGACAGAGGCAGTAGAATGACAATATGTGACATATTACAAATTATCTATTAGGGAGCAATATAGTCTTCTTCCCATAATAACAAGAGATCCTCGGGTATGGAACCCAATAGTATAGATCGTGCGGTGCAAAGTGGCAGATGGATGGCTATTAAAGAATCATGTTACTTTCTTCGAAAGCACCTAAGCTCGTTTGTAAATGCGACTACATACCAATTAAAATAACAATTAACGTTTTCAATTAATACAGAACTTTCATAACCACTAGCTAATATAGATATTTATATAGGGAGCGCATGAAATATCAAAATCTCATCAAAGCCGGGATGATCTGCTAATTAAAACGGAAGTAGCAACAGTTTTAATAGTTAGCAACTAGTTTAATCTATGGTTTAATGCGAAGGCCCGCTATTTGGCGAAGTTCGAAAACTACTCCGGAACAAGCACGATTTGACCGGGATCACCTGGTTTTAGCCAGGGCTGTACGGACGCTAAACCGAGGGTTTAGATTAAGCGTTGCGAAGTTAGCCACAATGAGTGTTTAATTCATTGAAATTCAGTGGGCTAATACTATATTTTTAAAGGTTTATTGTTCTAAAAGTTACAGTTATAAAATAATAACATATAAACTACAAAAAATTATTTTTAAAACGTGGTTTTGCCTATTTTTGGATTTTGCTCATAAAATACAGAAAATAAATAATAAGAGACCCGTATAAGTGCAATGATAAATTTGCATATATTCAGTGATCACTAATTTATGCTACTACTACATTTTTTTCTAAAATTACACATTATTTTTTATCGAAAAACATTACTTTGTCATCGAGTAGATGCTTATTTCTTGGTGAAGAAAAAAAGCACGTGAACAGTAATTGTACTATCGCGCTTGACCAATGTTGTGTAAAGGAAATGTGGCATATCTATAAAAATCTCTCATAACTCATCTAATTCTCATTAAAAATTAGATAATACTGTAGCAACCCTAAAGTAGGCCTCGTCAAATAATCCGCGGGAAAAGTTCCATTTTCATTACAACTAAGGGTAAAACACGAGTTTGGTTTCGAACTGAAAGGGTTTCCAAGTTTCCGAATGTGTGCTGCGGTGAAACGCACAACTTATCCACTATTTCATATATTGTAGTAAGTGTGATAAGGATGACAACAGACTGGCAGAACGTAATTAATTTCTGCTTGGATAAGATACATCTGTCTGTTACGTGAGAGGTCACCTTGAAACCTAATATGAAGTGTGACAGTTTGAACCTTATTTAATTTTGATATGCTACATGACGTTATTCGTCATTATATTTTAGTAATTATATCAGCCATTAAAAGTCCGCTGACCCATCTTTTGCAATAAAAATTCTCTACCCTCTCTACCGCGCTCTAATTACCGTACCATACAGATTGTCAACTGTTTAACTTAACTAAAAATGATATTCAAAATGTAGTTAACGCTAAAACAGACCTTAAAGGTTTATATTACAAACAATAGTATGAAGGTTCTTGAGTAACCAGGTACCTCGTCATTCTGATTAAGGTTTTTTATTTGTCACTTACATAAAGCAAGCATCTACTAATATATTCTTTAATTTTTCGGACATGGTGGTCTTTATTATGTATACCGAGCTGTCATAATCATATCAGCCATTAAAAGTCCACTGCTGGACTTTCACAAGGAAAGTGGAGTTTTGCCCATAATAGCCGCGCTGGGCAAGCGTGCTGGCGCAGTTTTAATGATTGGGATGTTACTGCCTATCCCCGCTCTGTGCATTTGAACTACACTGATTCGGATAGATACAGATAAAGGTATTATTCTATTCTATCAGTACCTCACGGCTTATGACGTTATTACTTAACAAATATTGTCTGTTTTACTCAATTATCACCGCTGCAGAAATACTCGCTTACACGTGAATAAGTTATAGTCCGTTTGTATTCCTACTATGCAGCAATAACGTCTTTCCATGAATTTATAAATAAATTTACACAACATGCATGAGATATAAATTGAGCTGAATCCGAGATAAGTCACTTAAAGCACGGATCAGGCAACACTGATTTTTCTGAACTGTGATTTCTCACAAATATAATAATGTATATTTAACACTTAACGCCCAAGCACAAACACAGATATTTATCGTATAAAGGTTTGTCTAGTGTAAGTATCGAAACCATGACCCTTGGCGCATAAGATATATTCACTAACACCTGCGCCATCGGGCCCATCAATTCCATAACCCCATCTTCAGAATGTGTAGAGTATAACTCGCTTTAAGATGGTGCGAGCAGTCAGTATTTTATTTTCCTTTTTTTTCTCTGACTATTTTAATTAATATTTATTTAATTAACTTTATTTTACTATTTTACTACTTTACTTTATTAAACTATATGTAAACTACATCACTACATCTGTACTACATCTGTACTGAGTTCTGTATATATAAGTTGAAAAATTAAGTGTATGCTAGTTTAGCTTGTTACGTTGTCTAGAGTCACAGCTTGCTAAAATCCCTTAGACTTTAAAAGTAAATTTTGTTGTGCTATCTGCTTTGTGTGCTTCATACAATAATATGGATTCAGAACTCGAAGACAATTCGGATAGGTAAATTATATGAACTCTGAATACAGTTAAGACTAACGCTTAACATACCCTACGATGCACGGAACAACTGAAGATACTCAGTATTGGGTTTTCCATCCATATACCCACTGTCACGAAAGTTACTTAATCGCTTCTTATGTTCGCATGTTAAACACTGCGCTCTGATCTCCTCGAGTAATAATGTTGCCAGGATTATTTAGATAACATAAATATTTATATTCAAGTATAGAGTATAGAAAATTAAACAATATATATATATATATATATAACTTTTCAGGTCACAAGGATCACAAGGATTTTTTTCACTTTACAGAACACCCAGTCTAGACCAGTTTCTTTTATATCGGTTAATAATATCTATGTGTGGTATTGGTGAGTGGCGTATTTCGTAGAAAACGAATAATCAAGCAACGAGAGACTATAATAATACTCCAAAATGTTTTTCTGTTCGTCTCACATTGCACGCGGCAAAAAGCATGATTCAGTCGTATCTAATCGTTATAATTTTTTCAGACGTCTCTAAAAATAATTGTTGTTATATTTCAGTCATAATAAAAAAAACTAATAATTCCATCAATAGCTTCTTAAGTTATATAAACAGATAGAAAAATAAGACAAGGGCTTTATTTTAAAACCAAGGCTACAGGATTTCTTTTTATCTTAAATTTGTTCAGTTCATATCATCAATGAGATAGGTACAATTTACCACAATATATTGCATAATAATAATGTGCAATTAACGGCCTATTACTAAACAATAAATTAATTTGGTCATGCCAATAATTTCAGAATAACAACGTGACACTGCTTATTAAGTTATCGGCTATCAACCAAATTTACCACAACGTCATTGGCTTAATCTAAATACAAACTAATAACCTAAATTGTTTATTGGGCAAAGCGTTTAAAACGCGTCATGGTATATTAGTTACTGTTTTTATCTTAAAATACGTCAGTGACTCAAGTCAACCTTCACTTAATGTGTGTGACAAGTAATAACGATGGCAGTGAAACGTTGTTTCTTACTATAGACCTCATTCATCATCATCATTACAGCCATTGGAAGGCCACTGCTGGACATAAGCCTCCCCAAGAAGGAGAGAGTTTTCTCATAATTGCCGCGCTCGGCAAGCGCATACCGTAATCTGGTAATTGTAGACCGCAGCATCCGTGCATCCGCAGACCTGTGCATTTGAGCTACTCTATTTCGGATGGATATTACGTCATCTATTGTTTCTGATACCTTGGTCGCCTTTTATGACACCTGGTACAGAAAAAGGTACTATTCTTCTATGCTGGTACCTCGCGGCAACAAGAGACCCCATTAACGAACTCAAAATAGCCCATCACTTGGGGAAGAGGCCTGTGTCCAGTAGTGGAAGTCCTACGACTAAAATAATGCTGATGATCCCAGAATGGTTATAAGTAAACAAAATATTACCAAATATATTCTTGAGGCGAATGTCATAAGAGTGATTGGTACATCATCATCATACCAGCCTACAAACGTCCACTGCTTCACATAGGCATCACCCAATTTACGACACAGCGTGCGGTTATGTGTCGCCTGGAACCACCATGTCCCAGGCTATCCATTCATCTGGACGAGTACGTATCCATTCGTCGAACTACAAGTCCATTGGCACTACAGCTTTACGGTCAGGGAGCTAAGTTGCCAACTTCTATTCTCTTCATTTCGGAATCGATCACGTAGGCAAACCCCGAGCATAGATCTTTACATCGCTCGCTCAGCAAGCTTGAGTTTCTTTATAACATCGCAGGACATACGCTAGCCAAATGGAGCACATTTTAGTAAAGACACTAAGGGCTTAACTAACTCTTTTAAGAGCTTTAAAGTTATTTATTATACATTTTGTATCTTTTGTTCGTTTCGCTATATAGAGAATGGTTGTCGCAAAGTCGAACAAAAAAATGAACAATAAACTACGTTTTAGAGCCGATAAAAGAATGGTTTTATTATGGGGGAACGAATAAATGTTAGAAATTATTAAGTTTTCTGTAAAGATCTTGTACTAAGATATGAGTGATGAATGATAAATGAATACAGGAGGATGTTTATGTAATGTTAAAAGGAAACTTTTGAAATTATCTATATTTGACTAAATTTACAAAAAAAAATTAACCATCAAGATATAAGATGCTATAAAACATCAGTTGAATTTTCAGTAGGCGTAATAAAGACTTTTGTACAAAAAAAAGGACACTTTCAACCACACCGGGAAAGAGAACTTAACAGAAGCTGGTAAAACAGATTTTTAGATACTTCAGTAATCAATAGTAGCTAAATATATATATATATTTAGCTTAGCCTGAAAGAAGTACAACTGTCCGCACCCAATCCTCGGAGCGTCAAAGGGTAGAATTTTAAACAATTTGAATCTCTCGAGCCAACATCCCTTACCAAGGGTTTTCCAATACTCAATACAAAAATACTTCTCGCTTAAAACTGATGCTAACGTCCGCAAGAAATGTCCGCATTTTGTAGGCTGAGAAAAAATCAATAAGTCTTCTATCGGCCTAACGAAAAACAATAACAAATACAAAATAACCGTTCGGAAAATAAGCCTGGGACGGACGAGTCGGCTCCGGGTATCAACTAAATAGATAATTTACGGGAATCCACGAGGGGCCATCTGCCCCGCGCGGATCTATGAAGGGAAATGGAACACACTTTCCGAGAAGGTTTGTAGTTTAATATACCTTTTATGTAAGATGTATTCATACTTTGTACATACATTCGGTGTTGCCCCTTTGTTTTTTCGTTACAACTAATATGTTGAGGATGTTAATATTCAGGTCTTTAGGAATTTTAGCCCATTTTTTGTAATAATATTCACTACCTCATTCCCTCCCCTCCATTTTCAGTTACACAATTCTATAAAAACCCAACGAATTAGAATATAATATTCCTCGTCATCTTATAAGCCTCAGGAATTCTACTGCCTCTCCAAGTGATATCCAATAGGACCGGTTGTATGCAGCCTGCGACCAGCGAGATACTTCATTCTAAGTCGGACTTTATGTAATCGCCCTAGACTGCACTTCCTTTCCTATTACGTGGTCTCCATTCTAGAACCTTACGACTCTTTCGTCCATCGGTTCTGCATTCCAAGTGCCCTGCCCACTGCCACTTCAACTTGCTAATCCACCACCAATCGGTTGCTAGATTTCAATCAAACACAGAAGCGTTAAGCATTACCCTCTCCATAGATCGTTGGGCAATTTTGAATTGGCTAATAAGGCCAATAGTTACACTCCACGTTTCGCTACCATAAGTCATCGCTGGTAACACATCGAAGACTGTTGACTCGACACAGAGGTATGTTCGACAAAAATAATGTTTTATTGAATTTAAAATGTTTAAATATATTCATGAGTATCACTCTAAAGTTTTTTGACATATCGTATATTTATTGTTTGTTATTATTATTACTTTATTTATGTCATTTTATATTTTTGAAGACGTGACAATTATTGTATTGATTTAATTTATATAATTAATGTTCATAAAAGTGATTTGTTTACACATTAATCATTCATTATTAATTATTGTTAGAAATTTTGTGAAAGATTTTTGTTGGTACTAGACTTGTAAGCGATTTAGATTTTTTATAAGCTAAAAGTCCAAAAAAAATCTACCTTTCTTCTAATTACTAATAAGTTATCTAGTCTAGTCTATATATCATAGATAGAGAATGCTATTCCAAAAAAAAATTTTTTTTGAATAGCATTCTCGCAGCTAGTAACATAGTCTGGAAAGAAATCTTTATAGAGAGCTGCATGCTGATCGAGGAATAAATCTACCAATGGAATTACTTTGTGCAAAACTTGGACAGCGAATAAATCTTACTAGTTGGCTTTATCTACTTCTTTGCTGTTTTAACGAAAGCAACCGTTCGTTTTTAAATTTGGAAGTTAAGTCAAAATCTTGGTCATATCGATAACGTTATAAATGTGGCGGTAAGTAGGTACCCTTTGGTTAATTGTGATTTATTTTCACAAAACTAATCCCTATAAAGAAGAAATGATAAATGTACGTCGGTGGGCGGAATGCCCAGTCTGCCGTCACCTTGGTAAGAAATAATAATTCAAGGCTATCCTCTAACAAATAGATATGTCTGTACGTGTAATATATTTTATTGCCATCTCAAATCCTTCACACAGTTTGTCTTCTGTCAGATGTTTCAATCGTGCATATAGAATTATATTTAGGGCGTTTATGATTAAAACTTATATGACTATTGATAAGAACCCAAAACTACAATCGTGTAAAATTTATTAGCCTTTTTGAACTTAATGGCCTAAAGATAGAGTTTACTTTTGTTTCAGGTAAGATATTTTTTTCAGATTTGCATAAACCAAGAGCTTTGTGTGCCAGCCCAACATATATTGAAACAGATAATGGATTTTACCCGTAGAAGCGAATTAAATGATAGTCCATACATTATTTATACATACAAATCCTACAACACAAATTGTCTTTGTTATAGCTGTAAGGCAGGAACTAAAAGAAGAAGACTAAATCTAATTTAGTCAGTGTTCAGTATGAATGAATACTTACAGTCTGTTTGCCTATAAAGTATCATCATTATCATATAAGCCATTGGGTTTCACTGCTGTACAAGTCTGTGTTCAAGTCCACTGCTGTACATATGCTTCCCCAAAAAAGCAGGAATAATGCAGATTGCGAAGTACCAAACAATTTTATTTGCAATTTCATTGCACTTTACAATTATTTCATTTGACTACCCTAGATTAGCACTGACCCATCGTGAGATCGTCGTCAATTTTTAACCTTCTTCGGGGAAAAAGATTATTATTAATCAAATTTAACTTATTGCTGAGGTAATTTAAGATATAACTTGAGGTCGAAATATTTATGAATCGTTAGCGGCTTTTAATTTTAAGGGAATTTTTGGTCACTGTTTTATAAAAATATAATTTCTTACCGAAAACCGTAGATTAAAACCTTTTTATTCAGTTTCAACGCCCCAAATGAGAGTGAAATTAAAAACTCATCTGACCCCTTCGGCGTGCTTGATTAGAAAATGAGAGTTACTAGCGTACTGTATTTTACCAGTTTGTAAATAATATTTTTCACTAATGATGGAAAATTATTATTTTTAGCCTAAAAAAGTTATAAGGAGCATAAACAAAATATTTTCTGGTAGATATTTTTCGCATATTGTATTAACTGAGAAAGCCAATTTATCTAAGGTGATAAATTTAAATGTATGAAGTGACACTATAATCTGTTCATCAAAAGGCTAGGTTTTGGTTTATAATAGTACAAGTACTTTACCGATTATGATACACAAATATTTAAATTTTCGTGATGTATGATATCTGTATCACAAATGCTTTAAGCGACTTACCACGGAGTCAGGTCATTTGTAGGAGATGTTATTAAAATAAAAAAAAAACTTTACAGTCAAGATGCAATATCTTATAGATTAAAACAAGACGTAGCGTAGACGTATTTGCATTGTAGTCTGAAATTCACCGTGTAACAAATGTTTTGACTGGTTTTTTCAGTAAATTGATGAAGTGTGAAGTGCTGCACGGGTAACTTAGTAGTGAGGCAAGCGGTGGTTAATTTGAACACAAAGTATTGTGCTTATATTTTTAAAAAAGCTTTGTTAATATAATTTAAAAATTATAAAGAAAATGAATTTATTTTAAATTATATAAATAAAGTACTATGTATGCTTAATAAATTGTACTTTGCTGTGAGGTATTAGCAGTGCAGTAATAGTACCCTCCCCCTTTACCAGATCTGATAAGTGGTGACAGATGGCGGTAAAGCCACCCGAAATAGCGTAGCTCAGAGTGGAGATAGGCAAAAACATTCCCGCAAAAGAGAAGCTAAACTCTGCGATGCCAAAAGGCATAATTTATCAAATAACTTATTTGAGGTGCACAAAAAGTACATATGTAATGGGCAAACCTTTCTTGTTCACAATCTATGGTTGCAGCAATGAAGGTTGGTACTACTGCTATGATGGTGAAGATAATGGATAATCGATAAGATAAGATTATCATTTATTTTGGCGATGACGACCCACGAGTGCGATTCACAAATACCGCTTAGATAGATAGACGTATACGATAGCTTGGGTTTTCGCAACTCGACGACTCTTTTGCGCCTATTTTACGTTCTTCTAGACTGTCAGCCTTATTCTGGCTTGATCTTACAGTTGCTGATAGCTTTTCGATAGCCAATAATTTCATTACACAAAGCAATTAAAGCTGAAGTGTACCATATCCTATAGAATGGTCTGCAAAAACATTGCCTCTTCTCGCCTATGAAACCTTTAAAGCAGCAATATTTTACACTAGCAACACAACGGCAAAGTACAAAGGTAACTTCCAGGGGATTTTTGCTCTATGCCGGGCAAACCCAGTGATCCGTATCGCCCGTGATTGGATAAAGGGTTCCGTAGTGAATTCGCCCGGAGTGCACGTTTCTGCCAGTCTTTATGGGCAGAATTATTTATGCCGCTTATTTCATCAGCCTTTTTGCAACAGGGACATGCTCTTTTGCTCTGACTCGCCATTTGGGAATAGGCAGGGAACCTAAATACTAACTTGAACAAGGTTTTATGGCTCATTTATTGTTGAAAATAGATATTTCCTACTAAAACTACTTGGTAGTCTATACGATTTCGCCTTCATAACTAACTCTTCTATATGCTTGGAGTACTCTGCTGTAAATTAAGTTAATGAAATACTAAAAATCGAAAGGTGCCAAGATTCGCGTAAATTAAAGCTTGTACAATCTCCTAGCAAAACCTAAACTCTGACTACTTATTGAATTTATAATGACATTTTTGCATGTAATAGCGCAATCAAAAGGGGAAGGCGATTGAATAATTAATTACACTTTTAATTATAATAAACTACAAGACATAGTTAGTTTTAGAAAAAAAAATCTTAATAATATTTATATATATTTATGTCCTATTTGACCCATTTATTCATTTTAAAGAAATTAAGTAATATCATATGAAGCTAAAGTCAAATACGTCTTTATTAAACAAAGCCTATCATACCGTAATTATCAAATCGTCAAAACAACAACAAAAAAATCTATAGATTTGGTTATTACAATATTACACAATGACCGATGACCCTGGCAACATTATGGTGTTACAAGGGTAATTTAAACAAATAAGTCATATGTGTCCTACTTGAATACTAGTCTGCTGGCACCAGACAAGTCATAAAACAAAGTTTCTAGTAGTAGTCAGATTCTTTTATTATACAGTACGGTTAAGCATTATCCGTATAAATTGCTACGATTCCAAATTTCTCTACACAAACAACATTCTCATAGTAACAAATCATCAATTATGCAAATTTTCGAGGGATTTTTGTAAACACGTGGCAATAAAACAACCTATTATGTCTGAGACAATAGATAAATATATCGAATGACTACCATATTACGCAAGTTCCTGTTGAAACTTCAAACGCGAGCAAGGTCGCGGGCTGGGCTACTTTCGTGTTTATTTCACATGGTTTTTAATAAATTCACACACGTGGAAGCTAAAAGTAGATAAAAATATTCTGAAATATCGTATAAAACTTTGGTATTTTATCGTGTCTATAATTATACAGTTGTTTAGAATTCAAATCTCCTTGTACATATGACAATAATATTTTAACCGGCCGTTGGCAGCCGCCCAGTTCTGGCCGGAAAAACAAAACACGCAGCTAAATCTTTGATTGTAATGTGTGCAATCAACGTTGTTTCGTCATTTTATTGTATTCAAATTTCTAAGAATCTATTTTGGATTCTATTTTGATAGCTGTAAAGTTTAAGATCGTAATGGACTCGAGCCTGAATTAAAAGTGTTTACGTCAGTGATTGCAAATAAATTACGCTTTCTCCTCCATTCTTTTTCCGAGTTTTCACACTAAAAGCTAGCGTGACTAAATAACTGAGACCCATTAAGAGGAACGTTTAAATAATGAAGAGATTTCGATGTTGTGCTACATTAAATTGCTAACAAAAGTTAGTACCAACTCTTGAAGTAATTATATAAAAGAGCTTACGAATAAAAACCTTTTAATTTACCTAAAAACCTTATATGGATCTCTTTTAATCAGAAGAATAGGTATGGACATTTTTCACTATCAAGAATTAATAAATAATTTTAAAGAACACAATTGTGATTTCATTTCTGTGAAAGCATCATATATTGGTGAATATGTACGAATCATAACTTAGTTGTACTGGTAGTGTAGAAAAATACCTACTTGCAACACAGCCGTCTAATGTGCTGATTATATGCAAAAATCCTTTAACTATATAGAGCGGAAGTGAATGGAAAGTTGGTATAGGACGAACGAGACATATCTTAACCAGGTAGAGAGGTATTAAAAAAGGGCCAGGTCAGAAGTACCAAGAATGAACAAGCGTGTATGAAAGGACTAATGCGAATAAAGGAAGCAAGAGAGGTATGCCAAGATCGTAACAAGTGGAGATCCATAGCCTCTGCCTACCCCGATGGGACACAGGCGTGATTTATATATGTATAATCCTTAAAAATGGTGACAATTATATAATGTATGATTCAACAACCCAGCCATTGGAAGTTCACTGCTGGACTGCCCCAAGAAAGGGGTGAATTATGCACATAATCGCCGCGCTAGGCAAGCGTGTGATTCTGCTGCTCATCCCTGCCCTGTGCCTGTGCATTTGACCCGCGCCCGCCATCTGTCGGCTTTGGTACTTCAGTCTTTTCTTACGACACCTAGTACAGGGGGGGGGGGTACTATTCTACTCTGCCGATACCACACGGTACACGGCACTAATGTATGATTAGTAAAGGATACTTTCCTACGTTCGTTAAGTCGACCGTAAGTATGTCATGAAAAACTTAGTAGTAATACTTAACTAGTAGTACTTATAATATTATAGTAATCCTGTCTTAGGCCCAAAGATCGTGGATTCGTATATTTTGATATTTATGTTTGTTTTGTGTCTGGGTGTTAAATTTATGTATTTAAGTGATTCCTCTGTTGTTTGATGGCCATAAAACAAGTATTTTGAGTGACTTATCTTAAGGTTAAGGAAATGTATGCGATCTTGTATTCTATTTAAACAATAACATACCGTCACAATTTGTCAAAAAATGCTTTGTGAAAACTGCCTGATTGTACTTGTACTTATAAAAACAAAAGTAATTTGCTTGCAACAATATTCTGGCATTATACTTAGCTGGAGGAGCGGAAAGCGTCGGTTCCGTTTTCATTAAGCCTCTTTTCATCCTGTATGTATATTTTTTATGTATTTCTAATATTAAAACATTGTATTCGTAATAAAAAGCAAGATTCTATATTTATTTACATTTCACCCGACTTATATATGTAGACTTGTATATATCCCAGTCCTATAAAAATAGCTCATAATAATCAGCTTTCTATTAGTGAAAATTTCGTTTAAACCGGTCTAGCTGGTGTTTACCTCCAACAAACAGACAAAAAATGTATGAACCCTATTTTCATTATGTGCACTGTATATAGTAACTATAATAAATTTAAAGAAACTACAAATATAATACTGCAATACATGTATTTAACACCTATACCCAGGTCAAACGCATATCTCATCAAATAAATATATAATACCTTTCCCACACAATATAAGATCTCTATTGCCTGCGCCATCGACCCCGAATTCCGATACATTTAAATACCAATTAAAAAGGCTGTGATCGATATTACAACAACTCATCTCATCTGATCTGATCTCTCTGATTTCATCATCTCATCTGATTTCATGATAAGTCGCTTAAAACGCTTGTGTTACGAACATCAGAAAGCAGAGGATTAACAAATATACTACCTTAATATATATTTATGACACCCAGACACAGAACAAACACAAAGATCATATAAATATTTGTTCTGGGTGGGGATCAGATAAGATCTACCATCTGCGCCATCGGGACCGTCAAATTGTATTTAGATGTAGAGAATATAAATTATAGAAAGAATATAAATTTGTTTTTTGTTTCTATCATAAAATTAAATATTGACTTGTATATTATACTTGTATATATATTGACATATATTACTCTATTAATGGCATGTCTCCGATCCTTTTCGATTTATTGCGTTATTGTGGTATAAATAAAAAAGCGGGGCGCGCATTGTGTCGCTGTATTTTTCATAGATGTATTGTGAGTGATATTTTTGCAGTACTCTATTTTCAATTATATCCAACCAATTCACAGCGCGCCAATAAAACACACACTGTGATTGTTGTTCTTGATTTATTGATCTATAACAAAAAATCAAAATATTCTAGATAACATAGTATATATATATATACTATATATACACTCATTTGCAAAAAAATGGGCGGGTCTGATTATAATTTTTCTTTAATAAAATACGGTACCAAAATTATTTCAATCATTTGTACATGTTACTGGTCGGTTTTAAAAATGCCGTGGTGTTTAAAACAGTACGTTCTAGATTCAAATTCAAATTTTCGTTTGACGCTCGTTTTTACAGAAAACCACTTTTTATCATACCTTTTTGGTGCGGAGTTCCAAAAGATAATATCGGTCTTCATAACTTTTAGTCAATTTTTATGAATGTATTTCATATTCTTAATTGTCAAAGCTTCATTTATTGCTGTTTAGCTGTCTCAATAATGTTAGAGGAAGTGGTAAAATCTACCAAAATTATTGCGCTGCTCGAAGAGGGCTGCAGTCAATTATTCGTGGCTCAGAGGCTAAGTGTGAATCGCTCGACGGTTCAAAGTACCTGGCAGCGATATCAAGACACCGATTCCGTCGAGAGAAGGCCTGGTTCTGGAAGAAAACCATGTACCCAACCACGGGATGATCGTTTTCTTGTGAGTCGCGCATTGAGAAGTCGCAAGTCTTCGTATGTGGACCTTAAGAACAACCTCGAAGAAGTAAGAACTATGCATATTAGTCTATGGACGGTCAGGAGGAGGCTTCTCGCGGCCTGTATACGCAGTCATCGCCCGGCCCGCGGCCCTAAGTTACTTCGTAAGCACAGGCTGAGGTTTGCTTGAAATTGTGAGTCATGGACTCAAGAAGACTGGAATAGGGTATTGTTCTCCGATTAAGCCAGGATATCTCTGTTCGGTGAAGATCGACGTCGGCAAATGCTACGAAGATGAGGGAAATGCTTTACAGAGGCTTGTTTTGAAGAAATCTCACCTTATGGTGGGGGCTCTGTTATGTTTTTGGTAGGAATAAATTCAATGGATCGTACAGAGTTAGTCTTTATTGAAAGCAGTTCACTGACTAGACATCAATACATAACGGAAGTTCTAATTCCTCAATTTTGGCGAAGACTCAATTTTTATGGACGACAACGCTCGCGCCCACCTGTCTGGCGATGTGGAAGCGTATGTGCAAAAGTTCGGCATTCGTCGTTTGGATTGGCCAGCTTAAAGTCCCGACCTCAATCCTATAGAGCATGTCTAGGACGTTCTGAAACGACGCGTGAGATCAGTACAACCGGCTCCGCAGACCATCAGAGAGCTGAAAAACGTGATTACCGCGGAGTGGGAACGTATTCCGCAAGCAAGTATCCGGGATACCCTCGCTAGCATATGGTTAAACTACTGAACCGGTTTTAAATATTTTTCTTACCGAGTATAGGTGGGTCTGACTTGAGAGATAAGATAGTTTATATCTCAATGACGCCATAATGTACCGGCAGAGAAGAATAGTACCTCCCCCTGTGCCGGGGATATCAATCCACAATAGTGTAGTTTTTGTTTAATGCACGGGGGGCAGCATGTCCGTACGCAAAAGCTGCGCTCTGCGACTGTCTACACGCTTGCCCAGCACAGCAATTATGAGCAAATTGCCCCCTATCTTGGGGAGGCCTGTGTTTAACAGTGGACTTCTAATGGCTGATATTATGATAATATGATGATATCTCAATATATAGTTTATAATAAACATAGGTTAATTAAGGATAACGTCTGTAGGATCAGCTGTTAGTATATTAATTGATCTTATAGGTAAAGCAGTTTTAAAGGTAAACCTCTAAAAATAATTATACGATAACTATTTTACTTACTCTAGTATGTAATTTTTTTATATTATAATACTAGAGGTCCATTCTGAATTATAAACTTTTTTCCGATACTATGAGACATCTCATTTAAGGATCTTTAATCTATAAACATACAGTAGGTGATATATATTTTTTCAACACCTATCCTTACTGATCGATGCCCTACATATATATATATATACTTAATTACAAACGGAACCAAAAAACGAATTATCCAAATTGATGCAGTAAGACATGGCGAAAACTAAGGACTTAGTTGTATCCAAAGAACATTTACATTTCATCAATAAGTGTGAAGCATAGTTACTTTATATAGAGAACAAGTACACACCAAGTAATAATATTTACAAATATTTACAAAAACTATAGATCCCTAATAAAATATTTCTAAAATGAAGAGAATTTGTATATTTGCAATGAATAAACTCAAAAAGTTAATTTTGATTAGATTATATAATTTTATTTTTATTAATAAATAAAACATTTTACGGTCAAATGTCTGCTAATAGCTTCTAGCCTTTGATAGAGATGATACGGCAAATATATATAGACTATCCGGTATGTTGATTGGACGGAACTCACTTACCTTAATGTTATTATGATTAATGCAAAAATAAAACCACAGTTTAAAAGTTGAGTGACACTACTAAAGAGCAGCGTTGTCCGAAAACCCATTAAAACGATGTCTTTTATACAGAATCATAAAAGAACGAAATCAGATAAACTCTGCGTGTCATTTTAACCGTGCCGATTCTATTTCTGGCCACAACTGGAATGCTACACATCTGTCGCCTACTAACTCATCTCAGGAAAGAATCGAGTCAAAGATCTGTGAACACCAGCTTCTATAGTAATTAAAAGATTTTTAAAGATTTGTAGATTATCTGTGTGAATCTTTGGGATAGATCTTCGTTGATTTCTTATTTTAATTTATTCGTTCATAATAATTGTGTGAGACGACATCAATTGTTGGACGGAAGATCTCTTCTGGAGGTTTATATTAGGGCTGGTTTCAGGCGCTAGCCAATGGACTAGCACCTCGCCTATGGACTAGTCCATAAACTTACTTGGCAGGTTTAGTGGCAATCGCAAAGTGTAACTTCTCGATGGATTCTGCATCATTTGCATTACTATTTTTTCTAACAAGTACAGAGGTGGGAATTCTACACTATCATTAAATTTATCCCCGTGGCGACTATTTTTCAATAGATCTTCATGTGATAACAATTGTTTGGTTTAACGTTATTTGCATTTTCTATATGCTTGTCTGCAACTCTACACAATTTCACAAGTATAAATGCTTGATGTTCCCTACGGACACTTGGTCATAGAGCAGAGGAGATCGTCGCTGTGTCTGACTGAAATGGTGCATATTTAAGTGTTACTGTTCCATGTGGTATTATTTAACTTGCATAGTGTCCACTGCGCGCGTTCCATTGATCCACCATCAATGCTACAGTCAAAATGTAACTATGTATTTGTAGAGCAATCTAAACAACGGCCAGAATCGTAAAAGCAACTCAGATGGCACTTTAAATAACTTTATTGATCGGTGTAACTGCACAATAACTTTTGATGGTCATACCATAACGCGGTCCACTTGATAGTATTTACATTGTTCGATTCCTGGCTGAGTTCGCTTTTATCGTTTGTAAACTAAGTCGCAAATACATGAACAAATTGAAACAGTAACATCAGTAATTATGTTTTCATATTTAACTTTGTGGTGCTATCAATAATTTTATGCACAGAATAACACTTAAGACTCCTAAGAAAATTAGGTGTTTTAAATTATTCTTCTTTTAGCCTATGAATTATTTTGGTTTGATTGGTCAGAGACTGCACGTAATATTGGCAGCTATGTAGATGAGAATATTACATAATAAATTGGATTTATTGCACTTGCATCTTGTTTCTAAATACATATTAATTACTTATACTTATACTATTAAATACAACGAAGTCACTGCAAAATACTATATGTAGTCGAGTAATTTGCGTAATCGACGATGAGAAGATAAATTGAGTATATTAATAAACAATATTAATTTAAACCTTATTATTATTGTTGAGCGAAACACTAAATTCCTTGATATTTTGAGACTTATGTAATCCGCGTAATAAACGGCTATAAATAGCTATCATGGCCAAATAAACAAGAAAGACTGACCGAGCATTGTGCAATGCGCGGGCGCACTCCGCAACTAAATTTGTGAATTTATACATTTATTTTATAATTTTATGTACAATTCGCTATATAAGTTAAAGATTAAAAGTTTAACTTCAAAAGCAAAAATCTTGGCGGCTATACGGTTTTTATATTAAAACACTTTTAGCCTTAGAAGATTAACCAGAAGAAACAGTTAGGACCTGTTTGTTCTGGCTAATTTTCGAGGCAGGTTGATCGAAATCTATTATTATAAATATGCAACCTGGGGAACGACTATATAAGTGAATTTTAATGTAACTTTATAACAATGAAATTCACACATCATCCTATATATTGACTTGACTCTGTGGTAAGTCGCTACAGGCACTTAAATACATGTTCTTAACACCTAGACATAGGACAAACACAAATACCCATATATAAATATTTGTCCTGGCGTATTCGATAGGATCTGCGCCATCTGCGCCATCAAGTATGTTAAAGTATGGTAATAAAAATTTAAAATATTAAAGTAAATGAGTCAATAAAAATGATTATCACGGTGACAAAGTCGCAGGCAACAACTAGCCAGACGACATCTCGCAAAGTGCTTTAATATTACTACCATCTACACAGCCACGATAAATTACAATTATTTAGTTGAAATGATAGGAAGCGATGCATACATTCATGGTAGCTGAAATACATGCGTCTGCATCTATTTCGGAGGCACTAAATTATACCGTTTGATAATTCAGAATCGGAGCAGAATTTACTACACGTTTTGGGCGTCTCAATTTAGAGGGAAGATGGCGTCATTTGATGTATTATTTAATAAACTTTATAGACAGCGCAGTCGTACCCTAGACACTGCATACAGTAGTCAAAATAATAATATGACAGAAATGATAATAATCAATTTATAAGATTTATTTAAAATTTCTTGTAGAACTGATTATGTTGAGTATCGGACCGTAAAGTTTTGGAATGGAGACCACATACCGACAATCTGAGTGAAATACGTAATGAGTCTATATCTGCAGTCCCAGAGGAAAGTTTTCGAGGAGGTCTATATACCAGCAGGTACTACGATTGTTGTACTGATCATTAATAACATATAGCACAATTAAATCTAGTTAGGACACAAGCCTTATTAGTTACTTTAATTCTCTCTTCAGCATATTTTTTATACATATATTATTCATATTTTTTAGTTTATATTGCAGTTATTACTAGACACTACGAATAAAATTATTGGAAGCATTAATAGTTAGGTGCATTGTCTAAATGCTTTGTTCTTATGACCTAAAAGTGTCAGTAAAAAATCTTAAAATAGGAAAAGAAACAAGTATTACGAATTGATTGACCAATTCTAATAACTTTATTTCAAGAAGAAATTCGAACTCTTAAACTCGGCACGCCTATGACTGTCGGTAAAATTATGGCGGTATACGAAGTAAAAGGAATTATACATATAAAACAAAAATTGCATATACACTACAGAAAATATGTGTTTTCGTATTAAGATATTCCCACATTTTCGGCTCTAAGTGAAACTTGGCTTAGTCATGCAAACTAAAAGCTTAAGTAGCTTCTAGCTTGCTATGGCCATGTTTTGGAAAATTAGGAACATATATTTTCATATAATCCTAAGCAAGAAATGGACCTTTTTTACAATTTTATATGGATTGAACTTGTAACATTTTCTACAAGAGCCCTTATAGGTTTAACATGATAAACCTCTGATATATTATTGGGTTTATTTTTTATAGAACAATACATCGTTTTATATCTTGAACTGGCAGATGGCGATATATCCGAATTTATATATCTTGGCACCGCAAAATAGGATAGTGTTACTCAATAGTGAGCTTTCAGGTCTTTTTCTTCCAGTGACGAAATTGATATCAGAATAGTCCGTCAGAATATGTCGTTAAATAAAAAAAAGTAAAGTATCTTTCAGAACTACAGAAATAGCAAAGCCATGCTTAGGGATGCCCAAGAGATAAGCATGGCCTAGAACGCCAGCGAATTAAATCAGAAAGTTAGTAGGAGTAGGGACATTAGTTTCAAGTTTCTATTCAAATGGGGGGGTAAAGTAAACATAAATGCAACACAAAGGCGACCAAAGCCGTGCTATAATTACATTCGATTAAATCCTGCAGTATGCAACAAACACTATAACAAAGTTAGTAAACACTAGTGCAAGTACGGGATACAAGCATAAGTATGCTGTTTTAATATTTCTCTTTCCCCTATATACGTATAAGTAGCGATATGACCAACAAACAAAATAGGCTTAAAATGCCGAAATACCTAAATAACGCGACGCGCGAGGTATTTGTCCAAATTACGAACAAGTACGACCGAACCACGGTTCTACACAACGGCACACGCTTTTATGACAAGATACCCTCGGACATTTAGAATATGGGCTCGGTCATCGTTTTCAAAAAGCAATTAGCCGAACATGTGATTTTGATTATCAGAATTGTTTGTTTTATTTGCATTGAATTAGTACAGCAACGAATGTGCCATATTATTTCTTTATATATTTATATTCTTATGTAAACGATATACCTATATATGTCTTTATGAGAATAAATGTGATTAAACCGAATGACTTTGAACTGCGCTAGCTGATGGTGTAGCTCAACAATCCAAGTTACAGCCAAACCTGATTTGATAATATAATTTGAAAATTCATCTAAAAGATTTTCTTCATTATTACAGCCATTGAAAGTCCACTGTTGGACACAGGCCTCCCCAAAATAGGGGGAATTTTGGCCATAATTGCCGCGCTGGGCAAGAGTGTTGGCAATCGCAGAGCGCAGCTTTTACGACGGAGATGCTGCTGCCCATTCCCACCCTGTGCATTTGAATTGTATTGTTTTGGATGGATATACCGCCACCTGTCAGTTCTGTTACCTTAGTCGCCTTTCACGATACCTGGTACACGGGGAGGTACTATTCTACTCTGCCGGTACCTCACAGCGTACATAGATTACATATTACCAACCTTTAAAATCCCAGAATTTCATCAGATCAAATATTGCAAAAACATTAAAGTTTAACTCTCCGGAAAATAACACAAGGCGAAATTTGTCTCTTCACAAAATGTTTCCTATCAGCGTCTCTCGGCTCATTTGTCCGTGGAGGTGTGCGGGCGAAACAACAGCAAACAACGCAAACGTTGCTTTTGTTTAGGCGTATTGTTAATTTGACAGTCGACCCAAATTTGTGGTTGCTTTGTGTCGGTTCCTGCTTGATAAGGCCGCTCTTGATAAGAGTTAAACAACAAACTGTAGGCAACCTTCATTATTTAATTTATTTTTGTATCGATCGGCTGCTAAATATGCGGCTTTAATTCCAAGGGCCGAGCTAATGTTAGTGGGGTCAATTGTACTCGCATGGAGATTTAACTTCTTACAATATATCAAACACCGTTATTTTATTACTAGTATTTAACTAAATTTAGAGGTTTTATGTTAAGAAAATTGCTGTATAATTTTGAAGATAATGTTTACTAGAAAAAAAACAAATTGTCTCTGGCTTCGGACGGCATATTTCCTATGCCGGAAAATTGCGTTCAGTCCACACTACAGTAGTTTGCTACCGAAACCTTAGCAGACACATCAAATTTTTCCTAGTGTTCTTTTTGTGTTTAGATATCAGCACCATTTCTTCAACGCTGTATTTGAAGCAATCATTAAAGAGGAATCAGTTACTTAATTACTATTGAAGTTTTATGCATAGAAATACGCTGAATCATATTTAAGAAATACATAAAAACGTAAGAGTTATAATCAGAGATACAGTAGAGACATTGGTTATTTTATAACAGCATGTATGTATATTAAATGATTCATAAATAATAAGATATTTAATTTTAATACGACCTCAATTTGGTCTTTATTGTTTGAAATCATGTTTATATTATATGCTATAATATTTTATTTCTATTATGAGGGCTTCAGGGTTTTAATTATCTCCTCTTTTGCAAAATGCTGCTTTAAAGAGCAGGGAAAGGTTTATAAGGATGTCGAACCATTAACGATGCTAGTATTTTATTATCGGAGTATGTAATAAGATGCAAAGGAACAGTGTTGTTAATTACAAAACTGTAGTAAAGCTATTTTTAGTAAGAAATTAATAAAGAAACATAAAGTGTAAATTCAATAATTTTAAAATCAAAAGAAGTGTTTTAACACAGTTACTGAATTATAACGTAAAACAGACAAATAAGAGTTTACAACAAGTGTACAATGTATATGTACTGAACCTGTGCTTATATAAAAATAATCAATTTAATTCGTCAGAACGTATTGTTGTTCTATTTTCATTTACATTTTCTTTGATCATCATGATTTTGTGGTGGGCAGTGTCATTCATAAGAATATACATCGTAAGAATTTTCGAACACTAAAAACACCTTGTATCATATTTTTAAATCATGAATATATAATTCGAATTACAAATAGGTAAGCATACTTTATTTATAAGAGCTTTTCATATTTATTTTGCAAAAAAAGAATCCTACAGATAAATTATATAAAACGTAAGACAGACTTCTTTCACTTAATCCGTCGCACTATTTAAAGTTTCCATTAAAGCGTTTTTATTCCCCCACAGTCCAAAATAGTAAGTTTCCTGCTAATCCTTGAAAATAGAGAGCTTTCCAAGGCGATGGCTTAAGTTTTAAAATTGGATTAAGAAAATATACGAGCTTTCCAAGTTAATAAAGAATAATTGTATATTCACATGTGTCCGATGGCTCTGTACAAATCATCTTCTCTTCTGAAGAACCTATTTGAGCAATTTAGAGTCTAATTTTCGTACAGATATCATTTCCTAAACAAGTGTTTATTTCCGGCGCCGTTTTTAAGTACATCTAAATTAATTTAAGTACACCTTTTTCCTTTTAACCGACAAAACATCAAACAATTGTAATTGACTGTTACTTTTCATTGATGTTAACGAAAGTATTTGAGAATGAATATAAGGAAATAAAGAGAATTAGATTTCCCAATGATTCGATCTAAAGTATAACCGACTCACAGTCAAATGGTTATCGGCACTACTGTTTACCGCACCTCTGTTATTCGGCGGTAGAAATTATTATGAACTAGCGGCCAGTCCCGGCTCCGCACGGGTAGACATAAATAGGTAAGATATTTAAGTTATAAGCATGCTAATTAATACGACCAAGAATCACTAAATTAGAAAAAAATTTGTATGCTTATCTTACAGCCTCCTTGTACACTAGATAGGTGTATTTGTAGGCGACAACAAGACGTATCGATTTTCAGGAGATCTTACTCTATAAAGTGCCACTAACAATTGTTCGCATCGACTTAATGCGCTGCGTGGCGGCCGCCGCCGGCATGTATTTTTATTTTAATTTCATAATATCTTTTGAATAGAATGTCCGATTTCAATCATTTAAAAAATAATCATTAGGTATTGAGACAATCTTGAATATTAAATTATTTATTTGGATAAAAAATTATTAATGGTATGTATAACACGGTCTGATTTTGATCGGCATTACTATCAATTTGTTAAATGTAAAAAAGTAGTTACGAGTATAGTGACGTAACTACCATAGTTAGACATATGGTCCCGCGAAGATTTTTGTAGATATTGATATATTCTATAATATTGTGGAACATTTTTTGTCCTATCATCAATACTCTCCGCAGCGTATGCGATAAAAGACGTTTTATTGCAAATTTTTTTATACCTTTGGTTGGTTTTAATAGGAATTTTTAAATATTTCTATAATAATCTAGCCTATGTTACTCTGTGATAATGTAGCTTGCTAATGAAAAAAGAATTATTAAAATTTGTCTGGTCCTTTTTAGTTTATTCGTTACATACAAAAATACAAATCTTTCCTCTTTATAAAATTAGTGTAGCTAACTTACGAATTAGTTACCAATGCATTCACTTGAGGATAAATTCCCAAGGGAATTTGCGACACAAAAAAGCTGGATAATTTATCTGACTCCTCAGAATAGATGTAGGCCGAATACTCAAACAGATTTCCCTATTAGAAACATCCTTATATCCAACATTAGTAGTCCTACAATTGATACGATGGTGGATAGTATTAGATCATATGTATGCATATAATATCCCATTGATATGGGGATACAAGGCACAATTGAATCGAATTAGATCCCCCGTTCTCTGGATTCAAAATATTATCGATTCACAGACGAGCGCCTATCGGCGCCGCTGTTTACCACGCCGCTGTTTTCGGGCCGTCGAAATTAATTTAAATACATTCTTGTCTTTCCACCCGACAGAGCGTGAGTCGATTTGCAATTCCTACACTTCGATAGCTTGTTCCGTTCGCCGACTTAAATTACAACGAGACGGAAACTTTAGTTTTTATTTGTTTCATACTGGGTCGCTTGTGAGACTTTTGTTTTTCTTTCAAACCTCGCGTTCGCTCGGAATAATATAATCCCCGGCGGTGAATTACCTGAAAAATAAAATTAACTCTTATTATTTTTTGTTTTACTATCGTGTTTTCTTCAGATATATGTAACGTCGAGACGTATTGGATTGGGGACGGTGGAGGTCGAATCAGTTTTGCGAGGTTAATGAAACGTTAAGTTGAAATATAGGTCAAGTTTTTTTTTATGATCTCCGTCGTATTGATCAGTAAATTATAGCACCAGAACCAAAGTCCATTAGCATCGCATTTGCAACGTTTGATTACATACTTAATAGGTTTTTGTTTTGTTTTGAACTAGAAGTATTTTTACACAAGGCTAACATATTTTTTATTATTATTACAAAATATTGAGTTACAAAATATTACAACTAATTTAATAAAATTTAATAATATTCTAAAAAATGTTAACATGGAAGAATAAAATTTTTAGGTACTACAGACGAAACCACGGTTTTAGGGGTACCGGTTGTCAATATGCTAATTAAATTGACTGATACTGGTAATAAATTTTACTAACAAAAAATATGTATTGTGAAGTTTCATTAAAATTGTACAGTATATCTTCGCACAATTTCACTTTCAACGAATTTGAACACATCTTTAGGAAAGTTCTAGTTTTATTTTACTTAATACATGTAATAGAGTCTATTAAGTATAACTTGTAAGTAAGTATGTTAATATTGGAAGCAATCGTAGAAGGTTGATCTGTAACCAAACAAACAAGGATCGCCAATTTATTTTATTTTCTATTTTACTAATAATAAATGCGTGTTAACACACACTGTATTGACCGTTAATTTCATTTAAGCTATTCTCGTTTTAATTTTGCCTGCTTCTTATTTTTAAAATTTCGTGTCCCGGTGATTGTCCGAGGTGAACTTTTAAACTACTGAACCGAATTTGATCAATTTTTGCTGACTAAAAGTTAGATCTAACTTGATACGTGTTATAGTTTAAATAACAATTTATAGTCACAATATTTTTTTTTTTATTAAGACAAAACAACGTCGGGTTGTGACTGATTAGCTGGTATATTTGTACATGCTGTGCTTACATTTAGTATATTATAAACTTTATTATATTAATAATTATAATAATAATAAATTCTTATTGTACACGAAATCTAATAGGAAAATCTATATATGTTTATATGTAATAAAGGAACTTAAATATAACTATAATAAATAAATTCACACAATCTCGTATATTGATCTAACTCTATGATAAGTCGCTTGAAGTCGTATCTTATTTACTGTGTTTGGTGCATAATAAAGATCACTTGTGTTACGGTCATTAGACAAAAAAAGAATAGTATTCAACACACAGATATAGAATATACATAAATATCATCATATAAATTTTTATCCTGGGCGGGGATCGAACTCACGACCTTTGGCACACAATATAGGATCACTACCATCTATGCCATCGGGCCCGTCATATATAAAATAAAATGTTCCTTCACCAACCGTGTTTAAAACACAGACTGCGTGTATCCAATATTAAGAGGAAGTGCATATACAAGCCCGTTTTCTGATCTGCTTAAACACTATAGTTCATAACCATTTTTGAGAGTCAGAAAAAAAAGGAAACCAATTTAACCAATCGTTAACCAACACGTAGAATATTCTCCATCTCCAGACAATCACGTAAGGTACTAAAATAGTAAACTCTATTTATGAGATAATAAAACGCTAGTTTACAATGTGACTATCGTAAATCATCGAAGAATAGGCACAGACAAGACATAGCCATATGGCATCTATAGTTGCATGTTAATAACAAAGTAGTCCATCCGTTCTCGTGTAACGTTCGAAAGACGGGATGACACTGGAAGATGGAACAAATGGGATTATGTCGCAGATCATTTTAAACGTCTAGAATTATTACAGCAGCCCGAGTGCAATATTAAGACTTACTAAAGATGGAACTCCGATTGCTTTTGGCGTGCTGTGATGTGCTGCATTATCAAATTTTATACGTATTTTTGTTTACAGTTGCAATACTAGGTAAAACTAAGGGTTTTTATTTTTTTATAGAGTTTTGGTAACCTATTCGTTTGTTAAATTAGTATTAGTATAAATATTGTATTACATACATGTATACAATATGCCTGTAGCGTGACACAGGCAAGGACTAAATATCTCCACTTGGTATAACCTTGAATAATTTTAAATAATAATGTAGGTAAAGTCTAGGAATTGAGTTATCTAACACACGTGGTTCTGTTGGCGCGTACCTAAGTACTAAAACGTAATTATATCCAGCGAGCATTTTCAGTTGGCAAGCAGGTTTTGGTAAGTGGAATAGTTTAATGATTCGATTTATATCATCCTAATAGTATAAAGACATACATTTTAATTAGTATGCATGTTTATATTGATTATTTTTTACACGTTATTAATAAAGACGCACGCCAGGCTTACTCCGCTATTAATATTTTTCTTAAGAAAGTTCCTATGACAAGATACCATTAATAGAACAACTGTTGTACAACATATAAGAATGTTGAATAACGAAGAATGAGTGAGTATTTTATTTAGCATCAATATCTAAGTTCTTGTTATAAATGATTACTGTAAATATGATTAGGTTATGGTATGTTAGTCCTTAATATACTTCTGTTATTCCCTCTTCTTTGCCTGTACACTTCAATTGATATGATATGGTCAGTAAGTCAGAAATAATTTAGAGGTTATGTATATTGACGTAGCTGTGAGGTACCGGCAGAGTAGATAGTATCTCCCCCTGTACCAGGTGTCGTATGAGGCGACTAAGGTACCAGAACTGACCGATGGCGGTTTATCTATGCAAAAAAGTCAGCTCAAATATACAGGGTGGGGGTGGGCAGCAGTTTCCCCGTTGCGAAAGCTGCGCTGTGCGATTGCCAACACGCCTGCCCAGGGACTTATGGGCAACATACCCCCTTTCTTGGAAAGGCCTATTTTCAACAGTGAACTTTTATTGGCTGGTATGATGATGATGATGATAATATTGACGGGCCCGATGACTGGTGACGAAGAATTTGAATAAAGGAAAACGCGGTCGCTGGTTTGTTAATACAACGTTTATTAATACCGTACCAACATATCGAGACGTTTGTTTAAGCAATCTGTCTCTTGGCCTACCGTCACTCGAGCCACTTACGTCACCCACAAATAAATACGAGTACACACTGAAAATAAAATATTATGCGATCGCATCCGAACCGGTCGCCAGGAATAGCGCGTGTGTCACCGGCGAGCCCGTCGCATGCTCTACAACAATTTTGACATTACTGCGGTTTGACAATATATGTTTTTTTTCTCGTGATTACAGATCATTCCTGCCTTAAAGTGGGTGGGGAATAAATTAGCCCATTAAACTTTACAATTAACTAATATATTTCACTACATCTACATCATTATATCAGCCATATAAAAGTCCACTGTTGGATATAGACCTCCCCTATGATAGGGAGATTTAGGCTCATAATTGCTGCATTGGGCAGGTGTGGTGGCAATTGCAGAGAATGGGTAGCTGCATCCCCGCAAAGCAGCTACCTATTCCTACGCTGTTGTATTTAAGCGACGCTGTTTCAGATGGATTTACCGCCATCTGTCTCTTCCGGTACTTAGTTGCCTCTTACATCACTTGCTACAGAGGGAGATACTATTCTACTCCGCCGGTACCCCACGGCTACGTCAATATACATAATCTCTAAATTATTTCTGACTTACTGACCATATCATATCAATTGAAGAGTACAGGCAAAGAAGAGGGAATAACAGAAGTATATTAAGGACGAGCATACCATAGTAAATTCCAGTAAGCATTAGATATTTGCAGTCCTTGACTGTTTCTAAATTGTTAGTGAAGCAGCATTAATTATATTTGATAATTACATAAAATACTATTTTTTTATATAAGTATATACATTTAATATATTAATTACATCTATATCTATCCTTTGTACATATCTTGCTGCTTCTTAAGTTTCTATTGCTGTTTTCCATCAAAAGGTTACCTGGAAGAAATCGGTTTTTGGGATAAAGTTGCGCGTCGTATCTTATTTATTGTATCTGGTGTACAATAAAGAATTTATTATTATTATTCTTATTAAAAAGATCATCATCATATCTGCCATGGAACGTCCCGACAAAATAGCTCTCCCCAAGTGGTCTTTGATAGGACCGGTTGTATGCGGCCTGCGTCCAGCGCGATTATGCGGTTTTAGTCAAATCGTCTGTCCATTTTGTGAGTAGACGTCCTACGCTGCGCTATCATCTACCAGGGTCTCCATTTCAGAACCTTACGACTCAATCGTTTATCGGTTCTGCGTGCTAAGTGCCCTGCCCACTGCCTTTTCAACATGCAAATCTGTAATATATGTCGATAACTTTGGTTCTTTTATGTATTTCCTAATTTCTGATTAGATCGTGCAAAGAGACTCCGAGCATGTGCATGTACCCTCTCCACAGCTTAAGGGCTATTTTGGTTGAAGATATGAAAGATACTATCGCCTTTTTCTTTATACTCAAGTAGAGATTATCGATTTTCATTAACTTCGGTCATGGCATACCTTCCTTGCTTCCTCGATTTTAAGAAAAAGCAGCTCAGTTGATCCATATATCTATTTACAAATACAAATAGATATAGTTGGTAAACGGACATATCGAACAATCGATTATTACAGAGACTATACAAATAATATTTTCAGTGAAACAATTCGGGAGGTATTTATAATATATACCCACAAAATACACAACATTTATTAAGACACAATGGGGGCATAAAGAACTGCTTCAATATTCGCAATGAAATATCATTTAATTTTACCATAGACATGCTGAAACTATTACGGCTTTATACTGTTTCTAATCTGCAAACAAAAGCTCAATTGAAATGGAATGAAAGCGAGCTTTCTCAAGTATTGCGAACACCACAGCCGGAGCAAGCTGCTTACGGCCCGCTCGACTAATTATAATTTGAAAATCCTAATTAGTGCTAAATAGGTAAACAGTTAAATGAGAAATTACGGCTAATGCTAACATAATGTGTTGTATGTTCTAAAGTAGTCGCCTGTGACTTTGCTTGTCTCAGGATTGTTTAGGAATAGATTGATTTCTAAGGATGTGGAGAATGAAGCATTCGCTAGAATAAAATCATTCTATCAGCCATAGGGTGTCCACTGTTGGTCTAAGATTTATCCAAGAGGTTTTTTAAAAATTCTGGGTGCGTTTGGTTTGCATCTAGTGCGATCTTGGTCTTCGTTAGATAGTATAATACTATTTGTAGAAATATTCATTCTTCTTTATGTTACTTACTTAAAGAAAACAAAAAATCTGTTTTAATGAAAATAGATCTGTACCGACTTAGATACGATTACATCTTTTAGTATAATATTTTATATTGCTAATAATATACTTCAGAGTGACCCTTGAGAACAGTTAACAATCAAATTAATTTAATGAAGAATAAATTATATGGAACAAAGCAAGAAACATGACTAAAAATTATATATTGCGTCAATAATAATTATTACTTTATTAATTTACATTTAACATTACGTTATCAATCCGATGATTCACAATATGTTATAATTTTATCAGAAATTATTTTTACTCTTGTGAGTAATATTGATGTAAGGCCTATGCATGCAGTTTGGTCCGTGTACATGTCGGCTTTGGTAATTCTTCGACAGTCATTATTGAACTTATTATTTTTCTCAATTATAAGCTAGCCAAATATTAATAGAATTCGGTAAATTGTTACGCATAAAGGGTTTCAAGATTACCGTATGCAGGCTTATTAAGCCCTAATGGGTAGTTTTATTAGTCACTAAAACTACAAACACAACTACAAGATCTATATATGCGGTAATGATGCGAGACCTCATACAAAAGGTCATCTGCATTGGTATCTCACTCTCACCTATTTATACCGCCAAATAGCAGTGTTTGCATTGCTGTGTTCCGGCCTCAAGGGTAAGAGAAGCAGTGAATTTACTGGGTAATACGGCATAATATCTTCAAATCACAAGGGTGGCAACGCGTTAGCCTTGTGATATTACGAGCATAGTATTTTAGTATATAAACGTGCACTTAACTCATGCAATATAAACTATATGAGTATTCTTATAAGAAGATAAATAAGTAAAAGTACTATTGTATGTTTTATGTGAGTTAAATTTTCCTAACAAGGTCAAAGAAACCTACAATTACTGTCCGACATTATTACAATCGTTGTCTTATTCGCTTCACAAGTACATTTCAATGTATTATCTCATGACTTCAAATATCGAATCACATTTTAAAATGAATACAAAGCAATACACTAATTTTCGTAAATCGTATTACCAATTTACAAATACAATACAGGACAAGTCTCTTCTGTTCCAGTATTCACGCTACAGTTCTCAAATATCACGGACCTAACTGAACGGACGTGACGTTACAAAAATAAAAAAATATATTTATCACAGTTGCATACCATTGATTTTGAATGTGCTACCTAAAATTATAAGCAATGCAGTCTAGGCATAAGCGTGGTTTTCTAATATCAAACTCAATACATTTTTTTTCTAATGATACTCTGCATATTTGGGAAACGCTTTTTGTGAGAATTCATGTTTTATCCTTGGGCAATTACCGAACTCAAACCAGGTTTTGTTACAACTTTGTAAATCTAAATTTATTTTAGCGAAACACTAAATTAATTAAATGAATTCTTCAATACTTAGTTACAAAATTCATTAATGTAAGCCTCATCTACTGTTACGTTATTTGAATCAAACACGAATAGCAAATTGTCTCTGACGGGCGTTCATTGTCAAAATCAAGTCATTTAATGAAGGCGCAGGCAAAACCTTTGAAGATTAGAACTAGGTCCTCCTCGAATATTCCAGAAAATTATTCAGACATTTTGTATAGACTCCGAAAGAGCAATCCAACGACAAATACAAATCATATTCTCTAATCTTTATTTTGGACCTTTGATGGCGCCCCGGCGGTACCTGGTTGCTTTCACTGAAATATTCGAAAGGGGCATTTCTGTTAAACTGATTTTGAAGGATGATTATGATCTTTTGAAGTACTCTTGCGTGGATTGGGAGTTAAATTTATGCTATCTTTGTTGTAATGTAAATAGATGTTCACGTCGGATTTGTTTATAATCATTTCATTTATAATCATCACTTTAAGGGCGCTAGACTATAAAAGGTATTTCAGTCACCGCGACTTTTTTATTTATATCTAAATACGAGAGTTGGAATCAAATGGTCATTAATAAAAAGATTTTGAATGTATTTTCTGAATTCATACATAGCAAATTAGTTTTTGAAAGTTTTTTTATGTTTAGTACTACTCCAAAAAAGCCGTGAGGTTCCGGCAGCATAGAACAGTACCTCGCACTGTACCAGGTATCATAAGAGGCGACTGAGATATCAGAAGCGACAGCTGGCGGTATATCTATCCGCAACAGCGTAGTTCCAATGCACAGGACGGGAATAGGCAGCAGCATCCTCGTCGCGAAAGCTGCGATTGACAACATGCTTACTCAGCGCGGCAATTATTTGCAAAATTTCACCTTTTTTGGCGTGGCTTATGACCAGCAGGGAATGTTTCACGGCTGCTGCTCAGTTCTTTCTTTCATTTTTTGCTTCAGTTTTTAATCAACTTCCCAGGTGGAGATTTATTTAGGGAAATTTATGCCTCCTATCCTCCGTTGTTTAACGGACAAGTAGTAAATTATATATCACTGGGTAATGTAATGATATGAAGATAGGTTACAAGGTTGGCTAGGTTTCGATGCATTCAAGAAATTCTTGCGATCCCACGAGCGCCTATAACCTGCAGTAACTCCATACCAAAGAATAAACCGTGCTCTTAGTATAAATAAAATCTCATTGTTAACTCCCGGTCACTCTTGCAAATCCAACCCTTCTAATGTCATCACTTCATCACGCTCGGCTTATTAAGATTTCACAAAACACAAACCTCCCTAGCGCACGCGTGCTGCATACAAACAAACCGCAGATAAAAAATCGGCAAAGGAAAATAATAAAACAAACGATTACTTACACAGGCGCGGGCCAATCCCCGGTTATTCGGGGGAATGCGTGACAAGCATTGAAATCTCAGGCGAGTGCGGCCCACCCTTTCGAGCAATTTCTATTCGGAGCCAGTCGGCCCTGCGGTCCTAGTACGAATAGTGATAATGGAGATCTCCAGGGTCAGTATGAGCCTAAATTAATTAACTCTACACAGACTATATAGTAGTAACGTTCTCAATATATTTAAGATAGCGTCCGAAAGTTTTTTAGTCTGTTCCTAGGTCAAAGGTTGAAGTCAAATATTGTTGTAATAACGTCTGAATGACTTCATAGAAGAAAGTAAATCTTGGGTATTGTGTACTGGTATAATGTAAAAATAAAATGACGCCTTTCACTGTAGGAACATAAATTTCTTAACATTTCGATGCTGACTCTAACAGAGTTCTTCGCTTTTAGTGTTTTCAATATTTTTATGTACTAGATATTATATTTTTCTAAACTAAATTGTAACGATTAGCAACAAATCACAAAAAACAAAAGTTAATTTCAAACAAATCATCTGAAAAATTACAATTCCTTAAAACATTTAAATGAATACTTATTACAACATCAGAAGCACTTAGAACGATTACTTCCGATGTATCGATGTGTTTTTTAATTGCATGCCAGTGGGCGGTATTGTTCGACGGTGTCGCCGCCTGGCGGGCTGCCAGGGCGAATGCGGAGTCGTGAGCAATCGTCATAAACATGTATCGGTTAATCAACCCGACGCCGAAGGTTGGCCAATTAGATCCGACCGCGTTCACGTTCGAATGTAACGCTCCATTTGGATATGTTCATTGGAGCGGCTGCTGAACGAAATCTTACTTATTAGTTTGTTTAAATGTGAATACAGAGTGTTTTTTTTTTGGTTCGTTATCGTTATCGTTAATGTATTTTATCACTTTGTTCGTATTTTTCAGCCTTGTGTGCAGTACTATTGCAAACATTAATTAATTCTTATTGAATAGTATTTGCATCAAAAATTAGCAATTTTCCTTTGAGGAATTCCTGTCATTCCATAAAGAAGTCTGTATGAAGAATCCTTTTGCCAAATGTGGCACATTATGTATAAAATATCATCTAGAACTGTTCCGTTCCGGGATGAAAATGTCTCGTTTATAATATTAAAAGTATGTCGTAGGTACACCCCGTTGGACAATTATTAATGATTGTACCATCTCCATTATACAAAATTGATTGAATTAGCTGTTCATGCATATAGCATAATTAGGTAACTAAAGTTATAAACCCAAATTAGCAAATTCAATGAGCTATATCAAATAAATGTAGATTTCATGAATATGGAAAAGTCTATTTAATTTAACGAAGCTGATTATTATGCAGAACCACTAAAGTTCAGTAATAAATAATTACAATAAACAAATAATAAAACAAAATATAGGTAATAATGTCAAGCACTTATGTTACAGATATTAGACATAGAGTAATCACAAATATAATACTTATATACACATATTTAAGACCTAGAATCAGAAGGAATATATTTTCATCGTGTAAGGATTTGTCATGGGTGGGGATCCAACCCCCGATTTTTGGCGCACAAGATAGAATCACTACCAATTGCGTCAAGTCCGCAAATCATACGTAAAATTAAAGCAACATTATAAGAGATGGGTTAGATTCTCAGAGAGTAACCTGAGCAAAGCAGGCACCGCGTCATCCTCGTCACAAAGTTACGCTCTAGAAATGCCACCACGCTTGCCTGGCGCAGCAATTATAGACAAGTATCACTTATTCTTAGACAGGATAAGTCCGATAGACGGCATTTTCCAGTTGATATGATGAAGAAAAATAAATAAAATACATTACTAAGCCGACTACGCACTCTCGACCAGTCAATTCAGGACACTTTACATTTGTGCGGTAAATATTTTAAAACTCATACATCAGTGACATCACGTCCGTGTAACAGAGCATACGTGACATTTCTGCAAATATGCAAGCCGTAACCTTTGGGTCAACCACCAGCCTAAGGAGACCTTTTGTTTTCGCACGTTCACTTTAAAATGTAGAATTAACATGGTCTAAAAACCAACATAAATCAATTTATTTAATAAAGGATTAACTTGCCTTTGGGTACATAGCATAGCAGAATAGCAGCAGATATATACCTTCTATTCTACTAGGTATCATATGAGGCGATTAAGATACCGGATCTGATAGATGATGGTATATCAACGGGGCGGGAATGTTCAGCAGCATCCCCGTCGAAAAGATACGCTCTGCGATTGAACCATGCTTGACCAACGCGGCAATTATGGCCAACACTCACCTTTTCTTAGAGAGGCTGATATGAAGGTGATGAAAATAATACATTGAGATATGAATCCAACCATTTATTTACAATGCACTGTAAAATATTTATATCGGTAGCTATTTTTACAAGGACATTAAGGGATACTACCCTCGTTTATGCATGAAGAAAGAGCACGAGCCACAGCACATAAAGCGTGCCATAGGTTTTAGAGACTGCAAATGGAGCCGGCGACAATGACTTAGGAGCTCTCTTATTTTAGGTTATGTGCTTAACGTTGATTGAGCGTCAGGCAATAACCAGGCAATAGCTCCAATTCAAGTGCAACTCACTATTAAAATTGTCAGTTATAATGTTCATTCAGCGAGCGTATCAAATTTGTTTAAAGTGGATTGAACACACTCCTATTTCGCCAAATAAGGGCAATTTCTCCGAACAAAGGGAGATGGCAAAACGTACTTGAAAGGGACGATTGTATCCTCCAACGCACTCTGCTTTCCATACTGATGTGCTGAGACGTTTTGGTTAGGCATCGGTGACGTCACGTTCGCGTTACACGGCACGCGTGATCTCCATACAAATACGTCACAGGAGCTTTTGCCAAAACTGCCAGGTATCCTTGATCTTTTAGTTCTATGGAATGCTTTGAATTGGAAAAAGGTACAATGGATCAGCGTAAAGTGGACAGGTAATTAGGAGTGGGACTTGATTTTTAGAATTATCATTTTCTAGTATTATACTATCAAGAAATTAAACAAATCAGTCAATAAGAAATAAATAGTGTCCAGTATTAACCCTTGGGAAAGACTTACAATGAGTTATAGGAAAGTAATTTAGTGGTGCCATAAGTTACTGGCAGAGTAGAATGGTTCTTCTTTCTGTACCAGGTGTCTACCTGGTACAGAAAGAAGTATATTTATCCTAGGAATGGCGGTATATTCATCCAAAACAGGGAATTCAAATACAACACAGAAAGCAAAACTGCAATTGCAGGTGTGGTGACCTGCCTAAAGCGACAATTATAGGCAGGAATATTCTTTTACTAGGGAGGCATGAGGATGTCCATCGGTGGGCTTTCTATAGCTATCGTGATGATAATGATAATGATTTGATTAGTCTCAGTGGGAATGGAACATTCGCTTCTTGAACAAGCTGCCCACTCCGCCATAGCTGACAAATACTTATTTTACTTAGAAAAGGTAGTATATTCAATATTTTTTCCCCATCCCAAACCAGAAAAAATGAATTTAATGTATTAAACAAAACGCAAATCAATTCGTTAAGAATGCTGCTCGGGAGAATTTGCATGAAATTAGTCAAGATGACGCGACCCCGAAATAAATGTGGCCAATCGGGAGCGAACTCCACAAAATAAGCAAATCCGGGCCAAAAGATATTAATCCCTGTCTCCAGTCGGGTATCGCATTATAAGTTCTAAGCGGGCTCGTAATTGCTTGACCGAAATCGAATTATATGTATAAATGTTTATACTTTTAACCTAATCGATGGTTGTACGAAGCATGAAATATATAACAAAATGATAATATATATATATATTGTACTCATAGGACTGACTTCTCCTACAAAATGCTATTTATTACTTGCAATAAACAATGGTATACAAGTTTAAAAACTCTAGTTAAGTGCACATATTTAGCAATTTTGCATGCGAATCTCAACACCAAAACAAAACAATTCAAGGTTTTGTGTTGAAAAATCGTCAAGACAATGAAAATGATTAGTATTTAGCCAATTTTGTAATTGTTACGAAAATAAATGACTTTAAAACTTTAGTTTCATGGAGCAGTTGCGCAGCATACAAATATTGAAATGTCCGTCAAAAAAGCCTGTTTGGGTTCCTCTGAAATCTAGGATTAGGCTAATTCGTTTTGAATCTATTATTTTAAATAAAACTTTTAGTATTATTATAATCGACGGGCCCGATGGCGCAGATGGTAGTGATCCTGTCGTGTGCACCAGGGGTCGTGGGTTCGATTCCCACCCAGAGCAAATATTTATATGATGATATTTGTGTTTGTTCTGTGTATGGGTGTAAAATATATGTATTTAAGTAGTATATTTGTGATTCCTCTGTTGTCTGGCGTCCGTAACACAAGTGCTTTAAGCGACTTACCACGGAGTCAGGTCAATGTATGAGATGTTGTGGGAATTTATTATTATTATTATTATTTATATTATTTTGCATAGCGACACAAAGTTCATAAACTAACTGCAGACCTTACAAATGAACCACGATTTCAGTCAAATATTTTAATATAACCATTATAGCACACCGAACAACGTGCGCTCCTCATTTAATCATCTTTTCGGACATGTTCAAACAAAACCACTTACACAATGAACAAGCACAAAGAATTTATTTGCAATAGCTCCTGTACCAAGCGGTCGATGCGGCGGCGTGCCGCAAAAAACCGGGCAAGAATAATTCATACTCAACGTTGAAGGTCCCATATGCGATGTTTAATTATGCAAGTCAATTTCGCGACTGGACTTTGACGCGATTGAGGACGGCTTGATTGAAATGATTTTGCTTCATTACTTTTAATATTTAAACATTTAATTTTAATACTTATTACAAAGGAGTAGTGTAAACCTATTATTATTTTGCAAGTCATTGTAATAGCAAACCAAACGTTTAATTTAGACATTGGTTTGCTTGACACTTTGTTATCAAATAAACCTTCACATATTTATGAGAATAATAAAATGATTTGCCTTAACATTTGTTTAATCCAAAAAAAAAACTATCTTCGACATAATTGTATTTTATTATAAAGAAATCGTATTTCTACACTGATACTGTCCTTTTCTTTGTTGTTTCTCATTAGAAAAAATATGTTTCTTCATTTTTGGACATAGATAGAGTAAAGGATAATAATTTAAATAAACAACTAATAAAGAATATTCCCAAATGCATATGATCTTACTTGTTAAATTGTGTAGGCAATATATTATTTTTCTATGTATAAATGTTAATAAAACCTTGTTTTACACAGTGACATACTCAGTTTTTTTACCTCTATATAATTTTATTTTTTTCATATAAAGCTAATTGTCCTATGAGCTCGCAAAAATAAATTAATTCCACAAGCTTAGAAAAAGAAACGCAATGAAGCAAGTCAGTAGGTGAATAAATTTATAAGTTAGATGTAGTCCTCACTTGACACAATACTTATCACTTTCAAAGACGACAAGGGTCTTATCCCACACTTTATAATGCGGTACCCTAAAAATGGGCGTGCAAGGGTTGCCACTAAAACATTCAGGCGTGGGAAGCCCGCACTCATTGTTTTTATTATAAGCAAGCAGGCTTTTTGTTCTACCCGTTAGAATTATGATAATGGTGCCTTTTCATAGCATGCAATTGTTAGAACCACACGATTTGATGAACATGAATATACTGTAAGCTTTGCGATAGCATGAATTCGAACAGGGAAGGACTTAAAGTATTTTTTTTAAGCTTTGGAACATGTTAACTATATACACTCCCATTGCAAGCAGACTTTTATGCTAATTTCTTGCACTTGTAAGTTTTTTGCTAAATACGGGTAATACTTCAAACTAATATTTAAGCTATTTATTTATTTAAGCTATTTTAGTTCTTGTATTCTCCATAGATAGTGGCGCCGTTGCAAAGAGCGTGAAATGAAGTAAATTGTACACATAATCATATACTCATCATCATCATAGCAGTCGTAAATCGTCCTCAGCTGAATGTCCAGACCTATGTAGGCTTCCCAAGAAGGGGGAACTAGCCTATAATTGCCCCGCTGGGCAAGTGTGGTGGCAATCACAAAGTGTAGCTTTGCTACGAGAATTCTACTGCCTGTCCCGCCCTGTTGCATTCTAACTACACTGTTTTGGATAGATAATTAGATATACCTTTCTATCAGCCGGCACCACACAGCCAAATCAAATACATATAAATGTATAAATAAAAAAAAATCAGGCAATATCTCATACGTTCCTCTGTCTCTAAGATAAGTAGCTTAAAGCACTTGTGTTACGGATACCAGAAAACAAAGTAATTACAAGTATAATACTAATAACATATTATTAACAACCAATTAACAGAAATTCTAGCAGATTTTCTTAGTTGGTCGCCAGATAGTCTTAATCCTACCGGTTTATGATTTTATTTTTTCAGTATAGCTGTTATATTACGTTTCAGCTGTCAACTTTCACTCAAGGTGATTTTCAATAGGACCGACCGATCGTATGCGGGTTCTATCCAACATACTCCCGCAGTGTTAGTCAGATCGTCTGTCCACTTTGTGAGTGGACATCCTACGCTGCGCTTACCAAGATGCCAAAACCACACAGCCTTACATTGAGTATTAGGCCATTAGATATATATTATGAATTTATGTGGCTGGTAGAGTACGAAAATGGTTTATAATATGATTCGACGACGAAGGGTCGGTAAATGTAAATATTAAAGGCCTTGAACTAAGCAAATTGACGGGCCTTATGAGCCAAGGGTGGGTTCATTACTCACACGTGACAAACATTTCCAACATTTGTATTTGTTTGTTTAAATATATATATTTGTAATTCCTCTATTGTTTGATATCCGTAATACGAGTATTATAAGCTACTTATCTCGAAGTATAAGATTTTGTTAATTTATATCATATTTCAATAAATACTCTAGTTCCCACTACTTCAAACGAAGTGCGCCTTTTATTAAATATTTTTCACTTATATGGGCATATATATCAATTATTGATGAATCTGTGCACTGTATAGGGATGTTGAGAACGGTCCTATTTGGGGTGCTTGGAAACTAGCTTTTCTATTTTTTAGATACAACCGCTATTCGCTTAATAAAGCTTTCCCGTAGATGTTTTATTAAAAGCAGCATAATACTGTTATTTGATTGGAAGTTATTTGGAAACAATTTACGGCAGGCCCTCTACACGTTCGACCGCCTATTAATAAATTCCTGCTTTAAAATTTAACGTTGTGGTTATTGCAAGTTAATTAACGGATTTATTTTGATAAACAACCGTCGAGTAACTAGATTGCTAATTGACCATCATTTATTACTTCAGAAATGTATTAAGTTATAATATTCGCTTATTACGGACAATATACATTCTAATTATATAATTATTGTATACCAGCGGGACCTAAAAGACGTTGACCTGACCTATTGTAGCGCGCTTTCTGTCAATTGAGCCAACTGTGAAACAACTGACAGTAGTGTCAAACGCCAAATATAAAAATAAAAAGAAAAAAGAATTTAAGATATTTTTATATATTATTAAGTCATCAAACAAGCATACGGATCGCTTGATGGTAACTGTGACCTCAGCCTTTAGACATTTGCGTCATCACAAAGACATCACTAGAGCGACACCAACCTTGAGAACTGAAGATGCTATATTCCATCGACCCAGTTATTTTTTTAAGATTTTATTATTTACTTTTCCTGTAACTTTCTCATACTTTTCTTTCATATGAATCTTCGCCTAATAAAAGAAGTATGAATTCTTTTATTTATTCATAAGGGTTTGATGGTGCAAATGTTAGTGATCCTATCTTGTGCGCTAAGGGTCGTGAGTTCGATATCTGTCTATGGGTGTTAAATAGTTAATTTGTGATTTCTCTGTTGTCTGCTGTCCGTAGCAGAAGTGACGTTGTTGTGGAAATTCATTAATTTATTATTTAGTTATTTATTTGTTTATATATATATATATATATATATATATATATATACATATATATATATAAATAGGTTAGAGCGAATTCTTGTGCTTTTTACTCCACATACAAAACACTTTTAAATAGACGATGCGAACCGCTCTGCTAATATCATAAGTTGATAATGGAACTACTCCTTTTTCTATTTTTAAGGGAAATTGTCGCTTCACGCAAGATGTCTTCAAAGCAATAAGCACTGCAAAATATACCTGATAATATCTTAATAATGCCGGTTTCGAAGGATTTTCTGGGATATTTTAGTGTGTTTCACCCATAAATTACCAGAGAATACTTTGGAAATAGGTATTACGTAACTTTTACGTTGCCTATAAAAAGAACTTGGAGTACATTACTTTATATCTTCATATACCAAAACATCTAAAAGTATTTTAGTAATAAGTCTCAAATATTGTGTTTTCCTAAATAAAATAAAATAAAACAATTAATGCGTTCCTTTCCACACTGAAACTACTTATTGAGAATTTTAAAATAATAATAAATTCCCACAACATCCCATACATTGACCTGATGCCGTGGTAAGTCGCTTAAAGAACTTGTGTTACGGACGCTAGACAACAGAAAAATCACATATGTACTACTTAAAAACATATATTTAATACCCAGACATAAAACAAACACTAATATCATCGTATAAATATTTGCATTGCGTGGGAATCGAACCCACTACCCTTGGCGCGCATCTTCACTACCATCTGCGCCATCGGTTCATCCGCCATCAAAAAGAGCTTTCAAACGTAATTGAAAATTTCGATTTTATTTTTGCCGTTTCGGCTACTTAAACTAAAAATGGCTGCTTTAAACTCAAAACTATGTACTTAACTAGTTGTTGTACACGTTATTCACAAATGGACGGAATGATTAGTTGAGGTTGAGATGATTCATAAAGGTTTTGTATGAATGAACTGAAATTTGGCGGTGGTTGCTGAAGTTTCCATGTATAATGAGAAACTACATATTTGGACGTATAACAACTTCCAGTTCAAATAACTTTAAATAAAATAAATACATGTTATTTAATTTCGATTTGATAGTCATAATACTAAGAATGCTTTGTTTCTGCATGTGACCTATCTTCATCATCAACATCATATATAGGCATACAAAGTAAGATCCACATATATGATAGTGGTGATAATATAATACCGACCACTCCTTTGCGCATGACTTTCTAACGATTTAATGTATGCGCCTGTCTTGTATAAAGACATTTGTCTGTCAAACAAACTTTTTATGACAGCACCCAAAAGCTGCAGCCACTCAATTCTCGTAGGGCGTTTAAAACGTCGCTTTGTATTCGTAAAACATCGCGACATTCCTTCGAGGTGCCTTATTCCAAGCACACTTGACTTAAATCTCTTACACTAAAATAATAGAGCTGGAAAATAAAATGTCTTTGTTGACGTTCTGTGCTGGACACACAGAATCAAAATGAGTACAACTATTGAATCGATTTGCCATGAATCGCTCGAGCGACGCACACAATTTATTTTCTGCTATAAAAAAGACATCTCATTTTGATCTCATTAATTATAATTGTATGTGTTCATTTTATTCCTGATTAGATGGCGTTTCTAATTTGCTATAAACTTAAACTTATGATCCATTCTAGTGCCGACAGACTTTATAATGTATTTGAATTACGTATATGTATTTGAATTAAAAGGATTTATATAAAGTATGTTTTAAGTTTTTCGTTGAATTGTCGTTGTTTTTATAAAAGTTGGTTACAAAAGCAAAACAAAAAACAGTGAAGAAGCCGCATTCTTTGGTTAAGTTATATTTGCAATAAACATTTAAAAGGCCTTTAATAACTTAGTTAAAAAGATTTCTTTTTAATTTTCATCGACAGACTATGACAATAAAAAATTAGGTGCAAAGCAAAGTCACTATTGAATCAACGAGCAGTGTTTCTTTTTAAAAATTGCTTTCAGTTTTCTAACAATATTATTTTTTCTTAATTTCCCTCAATTCTGTGCAGTGCCGAAGAATAAAACATATTTGCTTCTTCGCATGTTACATACATTACATCCAGTTATTGATGAACAGTTTGTTATTTTGTTATTTGATAAAAAAGAGAGAGTAATAGACTAGTGGAGAGTATTAGTATAGTCTTAGTCAGAACAAACATAAAGAGAAAATATACTTAATGATGAATGATGTATGATTAATGCAAACAAATTCAATATACAACGTTCTGTGTAAATCTTTAACTACAATGAAATCTTTCATTGAAACGTTCAAAAACTCATTAATCAGTTATTTTTTATTATATACTCATTATACTATATACTTATTAGGTACTCATATGTTTAATAGACATCCAACTTATTACTAAAGGGTGCGAGAAAATCTGGTTACTTATTCAATTTCTTTATTGGGATATACTGGACCCAAAAGGCTTAACCTCGGCTATGGAAAGGTCTCTTTCCAAAATATATGAGCCGTGGGACAGCTCCCAGAATGTTTCGAAACATGTGTGATAACATAACTTAAGAGTTATGGCTGGTTGAAACTTAGTCAGTGTACTTTGTTCTACAAAAAGAATTTTAAAAAATCAAACATTTATTATTTTTGTTCCAAATAAATGCTTAACTTGCCTTTAATATTACAATCTCGACTTATATGACAGTCTTATTGACATATGTATAGACATACCTTTTGTGTTGTTCTGTAATTACGAATTGGCATTCTACAATGACATCTCTTTTCCGCTGTATTAGATTTTTTCCATACTTAAGAGACTTGGAAAACATAGTTAAAAACAAAATCATCAAATGACCTAACAAACCAAAATCGTAAATCGTAAATGACCTTTTCGATATGTAGCATCGAATATTTTGTGACGGATACCGGTTGACTCATTTCCAAAGCCGTGAGTCACAGCACGCGGGTATAAGTGAATTGGCCGACTAGTCGCCATAGTAGAATATGGAATCCCTACGTACCCAGTTGTGGCTTTTATTGCCCGAGTTTTCCCGAACGAAAAGAGTTGCCGATATCTCTACCCTCTTGATAAATTGTGTTGTTTTCGCCAAGCGTTGCGTTGTTTGTTCGAACGGTCATGGTTAGGTTTTCAAACGTACGCTATTAGTAAATGTGGGGTGCTCGGCGCGAAAACATCTAGACGCCATCTTTATTTTCTGTCTGTGGTAGTTTTTTATTACCGGAATGATTATGGGATTTGATTATCTCTGCAAGTTTTTACTTCCAATGCTTAGGTATATTCAATTTAATTTTCTAGATCAGTTCATTTCAGAATCTGTTTTTCTGTTCACGAACGAAATGTTTTCTACAGAAAACTCTTACTCTTTCGTGTAAGCAAAACGAGACCTGAAATTTTGGGATGACGAATTTTACCTAAAAAACAAATTGAAAAGCAGAAGTATTTATATTAAATGTCGTTGTACAAGGAGTTCCATTATTTCCAGGAACAAGAGGAGGAAATATTCTGCAAATTGAAAAAGCTTTATTAAATTCATATGTTGGGCCCAAGGAACAGAAATGTTGTACAATTAAAACAAAACTATAGTTTTGTTTTAATTGTGCAACATACGATATTGTACAACATTACACGATACTTGAATTATAAATATCTTAGTTGATAAGGTACATTCCAGTGGATCACAAAAGTATAGGACATGCAACAATAAGAAGTACTACAACCATGTTTGTAATAAATCGTCAATATCAAAAGCAGTCCTCGCAAAAATATGAAAATAGAATCCGTTCCTCGTAAAACAGAATCCGTTCTCATAATTCAAAAAAACATTTACAATTAACTATGAATAAGACTACTAGTACACAATAGTTAAACGCATTTGTAAATTTGTCTTACTGAAATATTCAAACGTTTTCAGAGGATTCTTAGAAAACGGTTTTCGAATTGGATGCTAGAGAGCTTATTCAGAGCAAATTAATGACTAGCAATTGCAAAAAATATAATAATTGCAGAGCTACCCAGTGTTACAAGCTATTATTAGACACTGGTATTGGAGGTAAAAATAATTAAGAAAAAATTTAGATGCGAGATGTTTCAGGCCAGTTTCTTTAAATTGAATAAAGTTCTCGGAATATGTTGGCAATAGCTATACTTTATGTACCTTTTATATTTATTAATATTACTTTAGATTTATTTTATATCCCCTGATTTTATCACTGACTTACTGATGGTCATCTTAATACATAATGTATTTCTTAACAGCTTAAAAGATAAAATTTGGTAAATGATTTGATTATGACAATACACACAAAAAAATTGTATTAAGCAACAAACAGAAGCTTGTAGTATTTTTGCAAACATGTACTTATAATTTAGTATAATTACTATTATTTTAAATCGAAAATATAAAAACTTCACATAATTTAATTTCACTTTTTACTTTACAATTCAATTATTTTAAGTTATAAATATTAAAGAAGTTAATAGTAACTACTTCTTGATAGCCTAAAAACGCCACTGATACGTCAGAAAAAAGGTAAATGCTGGAACATATCATATTAAATAAGTTTCAAACCAAAATTTGTAACAACTCTCGGTCTATTAATGTTAAAATTGGAATACAACAAGGAAAATGATTTTTTATTCTGTAAATAGAATTTCTGTGAATCGAAGCTCATGGTAATCGTTCCAAATATTTGATTTTCTTTTTCTCTCAGACAGAAACCAGAGTTTTAAAAGAAACTATAAGAAATTATTGCTTATTCGTTGATTAAATAAAGTCTTTCTAGTTTTGCGAAAAAAAATAAAGTATTTGTAGTATTTCCAAAAAGGAACCAAAATTGAAAATCTACATAAAAAATAAGTAATTAAAAATACTATTTGTGTGAAATAATACACAGTCATTGGGAAAATTATCTTGAAAAAATCAATCCGAAAATCTTCGACAGGCAAACAACGCCCTCTGTGAATGACTTTTAATCAACAAACGTTAAAACAAAGCGCGCTCTCAAGTTTTCATTTATCCTCCGTCAAATTTCCGACAAAAAGGGACCTTTCTATTATTAACAACGATCTTTAATTAAAGACAGCTTGACATTTCAAAGAAGTGGGACATGTTTAATTATAATCGAATACAAATATCATTGGGCCAACAGTAGAGCGAAGATTTACAGGTCGACTGTGCGAGTGAGAGAAACGGGATTTGTATTAGGAGTGAAAGGGACCAGTGTAGGGATTGCCCTCGTTTTGAGCAATCAAAGCATTGTTTGTGGCAAGCATAGGAGACGTAATGCTAGCCAGGCCGAGATAGATACAGTTCTATTAGACTGTCTGGAGACCTGGATGAGTCAACATAGTTTCGTGTTGGCATTTGTAAATTGCTAGTATGGTTTTAACACTTCAATGTAATGGATTGAAGACTTCCAACTATTTGATGACAAAGTTTGGTTACAACCATCTATTGCTAATACTATGTAAGTAATGTTATCTGTTAGAACTTCATTTGAAGAACATAAATAAATATATTTTTCTGTGTCCTATTGGGGTAGGCAGAGACTATGGATTTCCACTTGTTACCATCTTGGTATCCCTCTCTTGCTTCCTTTATTCGAATTAGTCCTTTTATACACGTTCGTTTATTCTTGGTACATCTGACGTGACCCTTCTTAAATACCTCTTTACCTGGTTAAGATATGTTCGTTTTATTACAAGTACAGTAAAAGGTTTAAATATTCATTAATCTCTAGAACGATAATTTTAATTAACTATACTCAGACTTTCAAATAGGCGTTTAATATAAAATACTACTCAATATATTTTGTAAAAATAAAAGCTTGCTTCATTTATTTAAAGCTGTTTTTATAACGGTGGATGGCATTGCACACTATCAGTTTTTAATGCTATTTTGTTTCTCGTAGGTTACGTAAGGAGTCTGCAGTAAAGTTAGTTTTAAGACCCACCTGGTGCCAGCAGACAAATTTATGAGGTAGGTCTCATTATAACGCCTATCTGTTTACATGCTTCTTAGAAATATGAATATTAACTTTTCAACAATTCCAAAGGCCCACTTGAAAACAATTGTTATTTAAACGAATACATAACGTTTTCATATTAAGTTATCATGCTATAGATAGAGCAGGTAGGCTTAAAAGAAACCTTTTTTTATTACTTCTCTTACTGATAAACACACAAGGGCAAAAGGTAGACTTAATTAAAAACCAATACCTTTACCTACCTATACCTTTTAATTGAACAAATTTGTTCGGCAAAATCTAATACTCAAGCATAATGGAACCGGGCTTTCATTCGAACAGCTAAAAAACAAGATGTCTGCCGTCGCAATCCGTTGCTTTCAACGCCGAGATAAAGGTTAATTATTTTCTTGAATGGATCTCTCGCACGGGTTTGCGGGAATTTCAAACAAATTTGCGAACACGCTGCGTTGACTCTGAAGAACTCAATTTTTCGTGTTTGTGAGCAAACCAGTTTATATTAACGTTATCTGTATTAACTTAAGTAATAGGTATTCAGTGGATGTTTTTCTAGCATATACATTTTAAAGGCATCTATGATTTATTTTAATGTAAAACATTAAAATAAATGATTATTATAGCAGCCGTGAAACGTCCACTGCTAGACGTAGGCCTCCCTAGAAGAGATTAAAATTTGCCCATAATTGCCGCGCTGAGCAAGCGTGGCAATTATGGTAACTGCAGGGCATAGCTTTGCGAAGGAAATTCTGCAGCTCATTCCCACCATTTGAGCTACTCTCCTTGGAATGGTTTACTCCAACTTTTGGTTTCTGTACCTCAGTCGCTTCATGACACCTGATACAAAGGGAGGTACTATTCTGCCTATATATTTATATTTACAATACTACTTTTTTATATACCTACTATAAACTGTTTTATTGACCTACATTTAAGATGATTTTTACTGAAAAAAAATTTACTGTCTGTGGTGTCAAGTGGGACTCAAACCTGCATTTTTTCCATACTGGGATCTACACTACCGTTATTGCTACCGAGACATTAGCAGACAAAAGAAATTTTTCCTAGTGCTCAAAATAATAAAATGTTTTGATAACAGTATGCGTATAAGACACGTTTTTAGTATGTATATTCTGATATACTTGTAAAGATAAATTGGTGACCTTGCGCTTTTGTCATTTTATATTACAATCTAAACTTTCTCTTCCTTATAACAACCACTAGATTGCCTTTGTCAGTAAAGCCTTTGACTGATCGACTCGTCTAGTCTCGTTGATCGGCTGATCAGTCTTGTTGCGATCTATTGAACTCATATGTGCCACATGATACGATAGCATAAAGCATCCCAGAATAATAAAAAAAACTAATCATTCGGTTATGCTAAACGAAACTATTAAGTCAATTTTGGTTTATGCGAAAAGAGTACGCCAAGTCAATGCTAATTTACATGAGTATACAAGCTAATGTGAACGGACCTTAAGAAGAAAGTAAATAAGTCATTAAGTTCTGTACATTGTTGTGAATCTTCACGATTCACTTAAACGTTCATTTTCAATTAAACACTCTGAAAAAGCCTAAGTTACTTCTTGTTTCTTTCTTTGGAAACGAGCAAAGTTGAAAAATGGCGAGAAGTTAGAAATAAATAAAATTGTCTCCGTATTCTTTGGCGATGGAATTAATTCTTTTCCAATGGACGACACTTTTATTGTGTACTTTTGTAATAGTCGTTTTGAAACTTTATTTGTCACAGGCAAGGCACGTGTCAAAACTCGTTGAACGATTCTTAGTGTTGACAAAAGAAATGTATATCTAAAAAAAACTCATACATTGACCTGACTCCGATAAGTCGCGTAAAGTACTTGTGTTACAAACATCAGACAACAGAGTAATCACAAATATTACCTAAATACATATTTAACATCCAGAATAAACACAAATATTTATCATATAAATGTTTGTCCTGGGTGGAGATAGAACCCACGACCGACGACACGGAGTACGTGATAAAAACACTGCCGAATGCTCAATTGGGTTCATCTAATATACAATAAATATTTTCAAGTTGATATATGTACATTATAGATCAAAGAAACCCTAATAAGGAAGAGGTTTAATAAAACAATAGAAACCGAAACAACATTCTTCAACAACTCGAGGTATACATATGTTGATCCAGAGACAGTACCCGCGGGATGAAGTGAAATAGTAGTTAAACATTAAAATAACACGAAATCCTCAATTTCTTCCTAATGTCCGGAAATGTTTAATAGAGCCTTAAAAGTCATATAGAGCAAAAACCAATTTCTCATTAACTCCTCGCAAGTTTTAAAGTTGAAAACAAAGTCGTATATATAACTCATGTCCAATACAGTTCTGTAAAAGTTCCAGCAGTATTGACACTCGCATAATGAAACGTCAGCGGGAACACACGCCGGCGGCCCTCTTTATAATTAAATCCACCGAGTAGACGCTAAACTGGAAAAAGCGGGACGCAAAGAAGGCGACTCGATTCAGGGTTGGCGGAACGACTTTAGAGTGTTTGACAAATTTGTTGATTAGGAACATCTTATTTTTCTATTAATTATATTAACTAATGATATTAACTAATGTAGCTCATTTCAAATGTAGAATCCCTTTCTATTCAAAAATAATACAAACTGAAACAGGAGTAGAAAATTCTAACTATCGGATAGTAGAAAGCCAAGATTTGGCTTGGGTAAGATACGACTAGGTTGCCTTTATTGACTTGAAAGTAGCTTTTATACATGAGTGTCTAAGTATTGTCTATCCTGTCCTGTAGTATGTTTGATACTCAAACGAGTATTAAATATTAAAATCTTTAAATTCTTTTACTGTACATGTACATTTTCCGTGAGGTACCGGCAGAGTAGAATGTTACCTCCCACTGCACCAAGTATCGTAAGAGGCGACTGTGGTACGACAGCGAAGGCGTGTTGGCAACCTAGATCATCCTATACCAACTCTTCCATTCAATTCCGCTGTATATATATATGTGCTGTAATTTCGTCCATACATACATGTCCATACAATCTCAACATTCCTTTCTCTATTGTTGTCACAACATCATCTTTCACTATACTCCTTCCTTATACGCTTTACATAGTTTGAATTACCATACTAAAACGGCTTTTACGCTACGCTATATATTACAATATGTATAAACAATGGCTATATATAATAATCTACTTAAAAGCCGTTTCAGCGAATGGTCGAAAGTGGTTAAATTGACGAAAAGGGATGATTTCCCGCGGATTCTTATGGTTAACTCCATATTTATCACTATTTTTTATAAATCTTCATGCTGTTTGACTCAGGTGTGTCAGTCTCGGCGTCATAGAGGGAAAGGGGCCAGTCTGCGTTTGCGGGATCGGGACGAGATCGATGACGATCACTTAAGGGCGTCTCTAAGTCATGGAGTTTAGCTTGAGCCTAGCTAGTATATGTCTAGATTGTGGCAAGAGTGTTTGGGACATGGAAGTTACATCATTCTTATATATACTCGGAGTCGTGAAAACTTTGTAAGTGCGATACAGGTTCTATGTGTGATTGGTAGATTTAATATAACATTTTATATACACTTTGTGACGGTCCGCCGTTCTCACACTGCATGTTTTTATTATTCTGTAGGTACAACATTTCTTTTTATTTTTTTATCTGTATCAACATCTTATATATTTCTGAGATCCTATCGTAGCAGTGTACTGCAATGTGTATACGACTTTCACCCTACTAATCAGAGAAAGCAGACCGACATACCCAACCCTTATCAAAATACTCCTTTGGAATCACTTCATAAATGAATAACGTTGCAGCAGCCCTAAGGCGGAGATCCGTCATAACCCGCGCCCTGCGAGACACTCGGCAACTTGCCGAAGAATATATTAAAACTTTATCAAAGCGCCTAAGTTCCATTTCCTCCGCGCGGCGGACAACTTTGCGACGCCTCTTTGGTTCTGTCAAACGGTATCAAGAGGATCCCCAGAGGACACGAAACATACCTATGCAGTTTAGGGTTTGAAATAATGTTTTTGATTAAACACAAGAACATCAGCCCGTAATTTGTTCCATTCTTTAATGTAAGTTTTATTGATTTTATTAAAATTGAACTGAACATAAACATTTGATCTTTGACCCATAAATGCTAAGCAGGAGTGGTTGGGACTGCATACTATATCGCTTTGCAATAGAGATACTGCTACCCATTCCCATCCTGTTGCATTTATGCTATGATTTGAGATGAATGGATGTACAAAGAAAGATTTACTTTACTAGTATCCTATGCTAACCATTGGATACTACAACGTATTTAAAAAAGTATTATATTTTTAAGCAACAATGAAATATCTGCATCTATACTTGTATAGTGTTTTCTAGTAAAATGTACGTATATAGTATACGTACAGTAGAAAAAGAGGTGTTTGGTGTCACCAAACGCGTTGATGCATGCTGAAAAAAGTATACTGAAAAATATGTTAGTTGTCCTCGCAACCGGTAAATAATCTCACTATCTTTCATAAAATTGCACGGAAACAATGTAAGTTCGTTATGCGTACGCCTTTTGTTAAAAAACAATTAAACCAATGTTGTCTGTTTCCGAACGCTCGTCTCAAAGCCCATATTTAATAGAACAGTACTCGTACATGTATAACAGTAATTGCTGAAGATTAATGGGTGGTCAGATGCGTTATGGGCGATTTTACGACGGCCTCCAGGATCTGTTTAATGGCTTCGTCCCACGAGCAATAAAATACAAAGCGAGATATAAGAATATCTGTCAGTGTTTATACTCATCATAGATTGAGCATAGATGGACTTTTGCTAGGACATCTTTTATATTGAAAATGTGATGCATATGACACCAAACCAAACAAACTTCATAAATTGTATATTACTTCAAAATATACGAAAGATCTCCGAAAGTATCACCAGGTATCTACTAATATATATTATTTCAGTTATATAAATACTAATACTACATATAAATAGTTCAAAGAACAGTAAAAAAATTAAAAATAACATTTACTCTTGCAGATCAGCATGATTCGAAATCTACCTCAAGAACACATATTTGGTACTGAATCGAGATGATAAAATTTAAACACGTTGAATCTATTTGAATTTACAAACATACAAATTAAGTGAAAGCTTATAATAAAGCCCCAAGCTCTCCACGTATTGAGTACTTTCGAGTTATGTATTTGTGATAGCACGAGATTAATTTATACCCTGATGCGTTACGATCTACGGCCACTTTAACGGCTTTCTGCCAGTAAATGTTTTATGGCACCCGTGAACAATAAAACTCCTTACACCACTAATAGGGCACCTTTGTTGCCCACTTTCCGTGGTAGTAAAGTTGGTTCTACAATGAATTCGAAATGCTCAGCAAAGAATTTATTAGTTATTTGGGAACTTAAGAAAATTATTTCCGAAATATTCAATATAACTTATGCCTATTTGATACGTAAGCAGCAGTAAGCGTAAGGTAAGAAAAACCTATTTATTTTGATCTAGACATATTTTTCATTCTTCTTTAATATTGCTACAATATCTACCATCTTCATTAATCTTACCTTTATAAATCACTTTCGTAATTCTACTTCCATCCAGTCTTCTTTCTCAAACTACCTCAACTTTCCTCCAACCTTAGAAGTTATATCATTTTACCGCGCTTCATCTTTTTATCGCGCTCTTCATTATCCTACCTCCTACCTCGCTTTGTAGTGTAAGGCAAATACAACATTGTCTATACTTGAGAAAACTTTTTATATATCAATTACAGGATTTTAAGGCAACTGGATCATAGTTGATGTTTTGGTGGCCTAAATTGGAAGTAAAATCCAGTAGTTTTAATACTATTTTCAATCAAAATTGATCCTTTAATTGAACTGTTGAAAACCTGACAGAAGATACAGGTGACTTGAGTTTATATAATAAATAAATAAATAATATTGTTGTAGATTTTATTAATAAATACATAGATTTGTACAAAGTGTATTCCTATTAACGAAAAAGTCGATCTCGTTAACCCAAAATACCCCTTACATTTTTAACTGCTTGCTATAAATGTACTCAATTAAACCCTAACGAATGTAACAGCGCCCTTACTTAGCGATGTTTGCACGATACATGCACAAGTGAAAACTTTGAAACTGCCTGCGTAGAATATTTAGAGGAAATGTTCTGGAACAATCGTCCAAAACTGCTTAATTACACGCACTTTGGAAGTGAATCGTTTCCTTGGAATTGTAACAATGCTTTACTTGAGATGTGTGTTCCGCGATTGTGGGTTTTGGGTCTGCATCCGTGTTCAAATTTAGTTTACACGTACAAATGTAGCTATTTTTTGTGTGCTCAAGTTTTAGGATTAAGGAGAAAGAACAAAAGTTACCGACAAAGCCGAGTGGATTAAAAAGTTAAAGTGGTCGTGGACACATCACTTGAGGAGATCAAGTTTAGTAGTGGACAGCAGGTGTGATGATCGTCACATAATAATAATAATGCAAGTATTGCGCATTATAAGTACTATTCTTGGCTAACGAAATCACAATGATTACATTTATCAAATCTTAATGATAGACATAAACAGACTACTTTAGGATGACTGCGGAAAATTTCCTAGAATCCAGTGAAATTAACGCGGACGAAGTTACGAGTTAAAAACTAGTTTATGCTGTATGTAGCGTTAAGTCCGTTTATGGAGTATTCAATAATTGAAACACCGATGTATGATCTGCGGGTCGGACCTTAAAGTATAGAATGTGCATGCAGAATCCGAACCAGAGCAGAGATCAAACCGAACCAGGGTAAATATTGTATAATGAAATCTAATAAATTATTATTTTAATCTGAGGGCATATATTTAGTACCTCAACGTAGGTATTTGTTTAATTTGTAATTAAAGGAACAGAAAGGCAATTAACCTAATATGTATGCATTCAGTTGTACAAAATTTATTATATTTTTGAAACTTTGTCATCGTACAGACAAAAGCGAAAAACTATAATTCTGTCTGACGCTCGAAGCGAGCGTGGTTTGTTTGTAACGGAACACCCGCTCGCATATTTTTTTGATTGCCCAACTTCCGTAGACAAATGTAAATGTAACGCATTGGAATACACGCGTTTGAACTTTCTGTTGATGTAATGTTGTTGCCAGTTTTTGAAGTCATTCAAATACGATTAGAAACGTTTCTATTCGTATTATGTTGTCTAAAAGCTAAATCGCCGTGTACTTGACCTACGAGTATCACTAGCTTGAAACTATTATAATCGACTGTTTTCCAAAATACTTAGGCATTTGCTAGTTCGTCACCCTCACCACATCCAAACACTTAAACGGCCGGCAAATTTTTGTGTTTTCGGGTTTGAAATTTGAAAGTAATCACGACGATTGTTAGCGATACAGCCATATGGCATTAGGTCAGAAATAAATTAAAGCATATATACTCTAATGACGACGTGGTATTTGCTCGATAAGACATATAAAATGAGGCGGTATGATGCTGACTTGTGTTTTCAAAAAGTGACATGGTACATGGATTTTGGGAAGATATCTATTGTTCCCGGAATACGAGAAGTCTATTTTTCTCGGAAATGTATTGCGACAACCTCCAAGCAAGGCAAAAATTCAAATAATTTGAATCATGTAACCAGTAAAAATTGTATTTTTGAACTGGAATTGGAATTGGAAAACGTCTAAGTAAAACAAAAGAGTAGGAGGAGGAACATTGGACTCTCAAATATCAATTTCTAATTTTCTTTGCCTTGGTCAATAAATTACTCATACATTCCTTGGGAACAGCGGCCTGCCCGAGGCTCTGCTTCCCTTTCCGTGCTGACCGAAGTCTCCATGGGATCGAGCAAATATACCCTCGAAGCCCCCAGGCTGCCTGATGGGGGTGAGATGAAAACCCCTCTCGGACCACACCACTACGGTCTACACAGGCAACCGTATTTTCTTTCCATTCAATATTAGATTTAAATTTATAATTAATTCACATTATCTATAACTTACATTCAAATAGATTATTGTTATTTCGATTAATAGTTCAAATATTATCTAACAATTATTATAAACTAAGAAGTATGTGAGGTTAGTTAAATGAATATTTGTTACACCTTTATACAAAATCGACTTAATGTTTTCTTTTATAATTTTATATTATCTTTAAGTCCCAAGGTTTGCGTGCGTTGCGTAATCTCTACGTGCAACAAAAATCAATCCATAAAACCGGTGAAATTTAAATGCGCTACACAGACGGTATCAAATAGCCAAGCGTTGATAGCATCCAAGCACAGAGAGCACATCAGCCGCATAGCGTGTTTCTCGCTAATTATTACGAAAGAAACAGGCAGACGGCATCAATAGTTTCATTTAAGGATTAATTAACTCGTTCAACCTTACCTCAACCAACCTTATAGAAAATAAAAGATTAAGTAAAACCTATTATTGTAATTCATCCTTAGTGAACAGTACTCAATTATTTTTAAATAAGTGCACACTCAGCTGAGCTTTTCGGAGAAATTTTATCATCTCTCACTCACCTATACTTTTTTCCCAGAAAATATTTTAAGATAACTTGTAAGACTCCATTGAGATTATATATAGAAAATAAGTATTATAATAAATACAGCTTGTCTGGTTCATTCTTTAGATCGTATCTGGCACTATTTTTGCTGTTAAATACTTAAATATAAATATGCTTTTAATCTTTCGACTCAACATTAAAATTAACAATGGCCACAAACTGGTTTACAAAAAAGGAATGCACAGAAATCCACTGTCTGCTTCTAGCTGCTGCTAGCTTTGCAGTCCTGAAAAAAACAAAAGAACTTAAACATAAAATAAACGGGATAGTTCAAAGGAGTGCAGTATTGCAATTCCTATAAGAAGCTTATTTTTTTTAAAATGATAAATTTCTAAAAATTTTATAATCTAAACAAAAATAATGTTTTGTATATATTATCAAGGAATTGGAAACAAATGTGGATTTTAAATCGTCAACATATATGCGTTCTTAATCATTCAATGTACAAAACAATGATATTGCAGAAAATATTGTACATTAGTGATGACTTTAAGAAATTCGTCATTTTATGTGGAAATAATTTTAAATTTTCTCTTATGCAAGAGTTACAAGGTAGACGTTAATAAGATTCTCTTAATAATAATCTTCTTAGTCTCTTAGAAGATGATTCTATGATCCCTTAGCAATCAAGTGATAAAACTCAATTTTGGAGGTATATAGATGATAGTTGAGTAGCTACAACACCAAACTGTTTACGTAGATTTTGTATTGTGCATAAGAAATATCAGATTATGTATTGGCTTTGGGTTATCACTATGGAAGCAAATTTGTAGACATATGTTACGCCAAAGACCTGTTCTGTCGTAGTTACGATTACACTGTTTCCGTTTCTCCTTCTTCTATGTACACTATGCCTTCATGACGTCACCTGAACGAATTAAGACAACCATCTCTTTCCCTCATATTATGGAACCCGATGTCTCCCTCTCACATCGGGGGCAATTGACCCATTTTCGCAGGGTGTGCAATAATTTCACAAGGGTGGCCTTAGCTATAGATTTGGACCTGCACATTCTTGGGGTCGCACGGACAAGTTATACTTTCAATTTGGGCGCTTTGTAATCTTTATTGACAACTAGATTTAGCATCGTACCTCTGTGGTAACTTTTTATTAATTTTAAAGGTTGCCTTCGTGTTTAAAACATACGTATTGAAATGTTTTGTTCTACATTAAACATATTTTACGTTTTCAATATTTTTACACTTTTCGGATTATATATATACTTAAAAATCGATGGATCTGGTAAGTTTTGTACTTTTCGAAATGCATATTCCTTAAGAATGTGTGACTCTGCACTTTTTTGTCTATCAAATAAGTATACATCTAAACAATAATATTAGTCACTTTTCTTTCATCTCCATTACAATGAAACTGTATGAAAAGATATAAAGTATTTAATTCTACAAACAATCTAACGAAAACAGTCAAAACCAAGTCGATGTTCTCGATGCAGACTCAGATACCTCCCTTTGTGTCTGTCTTTACGCCAGCCCAGAGCGGTAATTATGGGCAAAAATTCCCTTATCTTGTAGAGGCCTATGTCCAGCAGTGGACTTTCTATGGCTGATATGATAATGGTTATATAATATAATAAATGGTTATGGTAAAATTTCACCTTTCTTGAGGAGGCCTATATGCTGCAGTGGATATTCTACAGCAAATGATGATGATAATAATGGCGAGATATTTGTTATTTGTTCGCAAATTCTTAATTGTGTTTGCAATTCTGATCCCGAGAGGCATGCCAGATTAAAGTATTAGACGAGCCCGAGATAGTGATCCTATTTTGTACGTAAAGTTCGTTCTCCAATCAGGACTAATATTTATATGACGTGTATTTGTGTTTATTCTGTGTCCCATACACAAATATTCACACATATATAGAAATAAGCATGTATTACATTTGCGAAACTTCTGTTACTTGATGTCCGAATGACTTATTTCGAAGACAGGTCAATGTGTGGATTAATATTACATTACGTTTTTGAAAAATAGATAACTAAGCAGTACCTACTATAATAATTCCTCATTTTTAAAGTATAAAGTCCTAAAAACAAACATCACAAACGTTTATCTAAATGCTGTGCACAAACACAATATTATATGCCTTATACATTTATTGTAACATAATAGAACAAACATGATCGTTATCATAATAATATTGCTAATCGTTCTTGTTTGTTCAATCTCATATTAGATGTTCGTGGAAACAGACAAGTTTTCTTCATCTAGATAAAAGATGTTCGATGTAGGTTGCCTATTATTGGTAATTGTTTATACTAACTTTTATCGTAGTATATAAATTAGAAATGAATGTTCTTTTGAGATTTTGAACACAAAAACTGAATCATCGAGAATTTAGATTTTCGGCTAGATTCATCATCTTCATTATCATATCGGCCGTAGAAATACTATTGGTAGATAAAGGCCTTCCCAAGAAAGAAGGATATTTGCCCGTTATTGCCGCGCCGTAGACATAGTAGTAATCGCAGAGCTTAGCTATGTATATGATGAGATGCTGCTACTCACAGCAGGCAGCTCAAGGCGGATTATATTTTTATTTCGAAAACGAATTCAAGATGTTTAATACATATTAACTAAGGTTCAAAGCGAAATTATTATGTGTAAACACGTAAGTATATTACTTATATTATAGATTTTTTATAATACTAAGTTGCCACATATTCAATTTTATAAAGAAAATATCAAAGACAGGCTCTTTATCCAATTGAAAAGTGAAAGTATCACAGTGAGGTTTTTTTTTTATTTAAAACTTGAACATTAATAATTTAACAATAAAATTTTATTTTTACTTACTTACTCATACCAGGTCGACAAAACAAGCATACAGTCCTCGCAATCGTAAACGTCACTGCAGCCTATATAGACGCTTGTAATATCACTAGCACGATATCTTACCTCACATTTAAAAAACTATTATCCAGTAAAGGTAATAGGAGTTCTCCGTTGTCTTAGATCCTGACATATTACCGTCTTTTTCTACGTCCAAACTCTTATTATTGCAGCGTCGATAAAAGCGACCGCACTCAACCTATTTTATATACGTCTTAAATCGTAAACTAGTAAACTCAATTTCACTATAAGCTTATCTTAATATAAAAATCATCGTGTCACGTTGTTTGTCCAGGATGAACGTCTAAATTGAATTGTTTTAGTAATTTATTTATTATTAATATATATAGTTATAGGAGGACTGTCGAGATAGCTTATATAATACAACGTTTGATAAATGAAAGTGCTCGTTTATATATAATAAAAATGCTACAAACGAAACTTAATATTTATATTAATATAAGAAAATTGGCAACACTTTCTCGTCAGGCGAATGTACATTATACTTGTTATGATCATATATTTTTTTCCTCATAACATTACTGAATGACAACGTCGTTATTATATTTTCATGATATGAGTCCACAATATACGTAACGAATGTTGCTATTAATATGAATATATTGAAAGCTAAAGCTGAGGAAACAGGAAATGTTGGCGAATTATAACAGCTTAATACATTCTGGAATGGACACCATGCAGAGGAAGGCGCAGCGTACGATCTCCACCACAAGGAGGACTGACGGTTAGACTTGCATTTTGCAGGATCACACCGGGTGCAGGCAATTCTATTTGTTATCACTTAGGTAAGCCAAATAGACAGCCGTCTAGCAGGAGACGTATTTCGGCCAACGTGGTCATGTAATATATAAAGAAATTGGCAGATCAACTCACGTCGCCGTTGAGGCAGTGTTTTCTGAGCAAGGTATCTTATTCCCTTTTTTATAATGTTCTTTATAACAATAGTTTCAAATATTATAATATTAAAATATTATACAACTCTAAATAACTATAAATAAACGTACCTACTGGAAGATGTCTGAAACAAACGTGATTCTTTTATAGATTCTTATTTTGTAATTAATATATTAAGAAAGCAATTGCAATGTCACTTGAACTTCGTGCTTTAAGGATATTATGAAACAATGTCACCTTTTAAACGAAAACCAAATAGAAGTGCATTGCTGTTTGGTATTAGAAAAGGGTAAGAGTGAGAAATCCAGTCCGTTATCCTTAACAATAATATCTATTTAATGACATCAATTTTGACAGTAAATCTTTAATTAACATGAGGCAAAATTATGAATGGATAGAATCTTTATAACCATGTTTTGAAATTTGATACTAATTTTTTTTCACATATCATCTAATCTTTTTAATTTACAAATAGTATCAAAACAAGTAAAACTGCAATGTCTAAAGAACATTACTCAAATTGGTTTTTATTCTTGGTCTACGATAAATACTATAAGTTTTCTTTACAGATCAACCTAATTTTATAACAAATCTTTATATCTAAAAAATATAGCAAAACCGTTACAGTCTTGCTAAGGTTAGCGGGCAAAATCTATTTCTTTGAACAGATAAAATCTATAATAAACACGCTTTACTGCAGGCTTACGGAGCGAGCCCCAAATCCCCAAGCCTGTACGTGACGCTGTGGACAGCTATAGCGTATTTCTATACTGAACACTGTTTGTGATATATTAGACCAGATAGTAGCTAGCATATAATTTTGGATAGGTATTTAGGCAATGAACATCACCAAAGACTATTAATTCGAGCGGCCGCACTAGCGCGACCGATATGCCCTAACGGACTGTACGCACTACTCGAATAGTGCGGTGTACTTCCTATGTGAGATCTATTGAAAGGTAAGAGAGAAGTAAACGCACAGAGCAAGGTTGGGTAGCAGCATCTCTGTCACGAAAGGTGCGTCCTGCGTGCATTTATGCTACCTCGCTTGACGTGGAAGTCTCAAAGAGCGATCGAGAATTGCCTAGGCAATGAGTCGCTCATTAAAGAATGACCTGGCGTACTGGAAAATAGTGTCAAATAATAAACAGTTTTCAATCTGCCTGATATTATTACTTGTAAAATTATGCACAAAACCAGATTTTTTTAAATGTTCCGGAACATTTGCGGACATTCTGTGGAACGTCTACTTGATATAATGGATGGAGTATTTGGTCATTTCACATTTACGACCATCTTATGCAACAGCTATTTCTTACTCTGTTCTGCATGGTGTCACGCTGCGCTTTATTGACAGTTCGCCAGAAAAATAGCGCGTAAATGTCACCCTGCCCTGAACATGAGGCAATAAATCTCCGGGGGGAATAGTATGGAGATTTTAGTACAGATTGCGCGGAATAACCATATGATACAAAATAAACTAAAAATATTTTCGGGATGAAAAATAGTGAAGGAATTGAGATATTTTACCAAAAAATCGCATTGGATGCGCTGTTTCTAACTGTGACTAGACTAGCGGTCACCCGTGACTACGCTGGTAGTTAAAAAAGTTCATCCAATTATGAAAGGTTAGTAATATCAATCGATCATTCAGCCATGCCTGAATAATAGGGCCAGCTCAATGTAAGCCCCCGATAAATCCGGCATACGTGTTGCGGTCGTAATGCTGCGTCGGTCTATTTGTAAATCGTCCGCGTCGATTGCACGCTCAACTGCACTAAACATTGGGCTACGCGTTTAACGCACGCCAAATAGTCGACTGTTTAGGTATTTGTCTAGCGGCTTTTAATTTAAACTAGCTATGTTTGGTAACTGTTATGTAATTCCGCATTGCTTTATCGGAACTGATTGTTGATATTGCATGGATTGACCAAAGTCAATTATAAAACTAGCTTACCACCGACTTTGTCCGCGAGATCTATACATTATATCTCTGAGGATCTCTTGTTATTGCGGGAAGAAGACTACGTCACTGTCTCACAGATATACTACCTGATTTTTTAGAAAAAAATAAAAAGCCTATTCTATGCCACGAATCTGTTTTGAACATAATTAATGACCTATGTGCTAATTCAGTGTATAAATATTCATCCACAAAAACTTTTGCGTCTTAAATATTAATAGGATGGGATAAAAACATAACATAAAAGTTCTCTTACGAATAAAGTTCATAATTAAACACAATAGTTGTTTAGTTGAGTAGAGAATAGAAATCATCGCATCGATATGTTCCGATTTGAAAGAATAAGAAAGAAAGACAGTCAAATTACTGGGTAGATATGAGACAACATCCTTAAGTCACAAGATTGGTGACACGCTTATGATATCCGATTGACATCACGAGTGTCTATATTTCTCTATTCATCAGGAGGGTCGTATAGTCGTCGTATTTGTAGTTGTTAAAGGAAAATAAGCCACATCTCCAACTCGCATCCTTAACTATTTATAAAACAGGAATAACATCTTAGCGACATTAAACTATTGCAGTCTTGCTTCATTTCCCCATCTAAAGCTCTTGAAGAAACATCAAACTCTTAATTGGTATTAGTATAAAAATCTATAAGAAAATAAAAATATATAACAAAAATATTATTAATTACATAATATTGACTCACTACAATCCAGAGAACGAATGAACTCATTTTAGACGTCAATTATTGTGAAATAGTTGTCGACATAAGCTTATAAATAAGTATCTAAATAATTATGAATGTACCAGACTCAATGTCTGTGGGCATGAAAAAGAACAATTCTTACAAAGTAATCATATATTAATTAAATATCAAACAAAAAAGACAAGAGACGACTATCAAAATCTAGTCTAAATATTTTAAAGAATATTTAATACTCAGAAAAGAATCTGAAGCATTATGGATGAGCGCCGCACTTCTACACCTAAATTCTCGTACCAATACCTTACTGATATAAGGTAATGGCAGTGCAGTGTAGTAAGTGGAATGATTACCAGCACACAATTTCTTTACAATGTCCTCTGTTGAACATAATCTTCTCCAAGAAAGAGCAGAATTTGGTTATAATTGCCGTGCTGGGCAGGCATGGTCGCAATAGCAGTTCAAAGCTTAGCGACGAGAATGCTGATGATATCACCGCTCTGTTATATTCACAAATTTATGTATAAGTGCTCAAGTAACTTGATTACAAACGTTCTTTTGTTTTATTGTTTAACTAATTCCACAAACTAGCATGAGGTGCGCGTGAAAGTAAGCGTTACCGCAGAATATAAACGCTTGTATTGAAATGCCTTCCTTCTAACTTGAAGATATTACGTCACATTGTAATTTCACTGCCTCTATCACCCTTTAAACCGGATCATATGAATGCGAACACTACTGTTTAGCGGTAGAGTGAGAGAGGACTAATACCGACAACTTTTTTATGAGGTCTACCACTAATATAAGTGTACTCTGTAGAAGTAGGAATACTTTATTCTGTATAATTCGCTATTGGACGCGCTAGTGACGTCCATGCGGTAAAAAATCTTTACTTTACGGTGACACTTACCATCGCGCAAACTGTATACGACTTTGCCAACTCAGAATAAGAAAAAATACAAATAACTAAGTTAAAGCAACAACTTTTATATTACTCAGGCCAGGCCGTAAACCCACTAGCCATTGTGATTTTACGGTGCCAATAAATAAATATTATGCGTTTACAGTTCTATGATATTGAATGCGTCGAGGGCGGCTCTAAACATGCGGCGTGCTTAGGCCCTTTTTACGACAGGCATCAAAATATTGGCCTTCCGATTGGATATAAATTGGATTATATAATTTTTACGATTCCAAAATAGGAGTGCCTGGTTTAGATACAGCATACAGCAATGATGTAGCTGAAAAGGCAATCCCTGCTGGAGTATACTTGCGGTGAATATAATAATAATTTGATCCAACATTACACATGTCTCATTAATATATACGTAGTTAGTTATTCTTTAGATAATTTCATCATCATCATATCAGCTATTAAAAGTACACTACTGGAGATATGCCTCGCCAAAAAAGGAGGTTTTTTACCCATAATTGCCGCGTGGCAAGCGTGTTGACAATCGCAGAACGCAGCTTTCGCGACGGGGATGCTGCTGCCCATGCCAGCCCTGTGCATTTGAGCTGCACTATTTCGGATGGATATACCGCCATCTGTCAGTTCTGGTACCTAAGTGGCTTCTTACGACACCTGGTGCAGTGGGAGGTACTGTTCTACTCCGCCGGTACCTCACGGCAATTAAACTATGTTATATACACATTAGGAGATTATTGATTGGATATAGATTGGATTAGATATTTAAAAACAGTATGACATATTTCAATATATTGTGCACAAAAATTATGTTAATCTAAGTTGACGTTAAAAAATAGACGTGTCTAGATCTAAACTTAAATTAAATATGAAAATCAAAGGTTTTTGACAAAAGTTGCCGTAAGGTAACCAAAACATGTGACAAGTTAAATAAACCATGTTATAAAGATTTATTATAATGTAGTTCTAAAATGAATGAATAATTTTGTCTATTCGCACTTTAAGGAAAATATATATGCTGTAAGAATGTAAGCTATGTAACACAAATTATTTAACGTGGAATTCCAAATAACTAAAGTAATAACTTAATGTGCTTGATATCACTAATTGCTCGATCTTAGATTAGATGAACTTATAACTTGTCGAAAATCTAGGAAATAATAAAGTAATGGAGCCCTTGTATAGGGACGTACTCACAATTTACAAGAAGTTTTATTTTTAATGAACTTTTGCTGAATAGCTAGCAACCTACTTTCAGGGTCGTCAGGGTGATTCGGCCGACTATATATATTTTTTTACTACGATGATGGCAAACATGTATACGGCCTATCAAATAAGAGCTATCAACGAAGCCTATGGATGCATGCAATTACATTCGCTCGTCAACACTAAAACTTTTTTACTCCCATTAAGAACCCCTCGTTATAATCTATGGCAGAAACCTTTTAAATAGGATTATACCCCTTTTGAACTGGACGTCAAATGTTCAATGGAGTAAAATGACAACGATTACAATAAAATATGTCAATCTAGATTGACTATTTTACAGACAGAACAAGTCTTAAATCGTCCAACTATACATCCGAATCGACATCGCAGTGACTTTTATAATTATGCAATTTTTCACAATCGCGAAATGAAGCCGATCCCAGACCGCAACCACCGTAATTTATGTCGAGTTGGACACAGTTTGACAAGCGGCTGATTTATGTACGCCCCCAGAATGCTGCGTCGAAGGAAATGCGGTGTGTGTGTTTTTATTGTACTAGTTTTAATACGCTTAACATAACAAGTCTAATTCGTGTGCACAGTCAGTCAGAATCTGTTTCCTTCTATATGTTTTTAACAGCTTAACTTTTTAGACTAATTTGTGGTAACCGTAGGTCACCGGGGTCATTTGACACAAGTATTTAATGGTGCCCAAAGTTTAATTGTATAATTATATCAATCTTGTAATTGTCGCTTCCCGTCCGCGACTTCATCTGCGAGGACATTATCGTATCCCTGAAAAAATTTTGTTATTTCAAGAAAAATATCTGTGGCTCACTGACGGCTAAATTTCGAGCCGATTTTATAGATATTAATGAAATGCCAGATTTATCCCACGGAAACATTTTTGGGAAAAAAGTGCTATAAGCCTATGTGTTACTCCAGACTATCAATAATCTCTGTGCCGATCGAGATCTGCTTAGCTAGCTTATCTGCTATTCTAGCTATTTCGGTGTGAAAAATTAAAAACATACACCCACACTCACAAACATTGCAACATATAATAGAAGTAAAAGAGTTAATTCACTTGCATTTTAGATTTGTATAACAACTAAGAGTTTATTTTGAGATTTATTATTTTCTTTCTGAATATGAGATGTTATTTCCTTAGATAGGCATAGAAAAATAAAAAAAATCACTATAATTATTATTGGTGAAAAGAAAATAAAATAGACATTCATTTAAAAAATTAATGTAGTGATAAATCTCGAATAATCATTTAATAAAAAAGTAACTCAATTTCACTGTTAAAGATATGCCGTGTCACGCAACACGCAATCTAAGGCAGAGTCTACACAAAAATAAATCACCGAAAATCTTATAACAAGTGAATACTTTGTACCTACAGCTACAGCGAGAGTGAGGTACAAAAAACACAACAATAGAGTCGGCGGGTTTTAAGGGGGATCCCCGTTGGCCCACTTTCCCCCGTTGCGCTTTCTTTCGTCGCCTAATGACGGCCATGGACTGGGGAAACTTGGAAATATTAAAATGAGCAAGTACTTGTTTCGTCCGTAAAGCGGGCAAAACTGCTATTGCTCAAGGCTTCGCGCCTCTCCGTTTCGTCTTTTTAGAATTCCTTATTTAAATGTGAAAAGCGAGCAGCCCGAGGCGGCCTGAATGGCACGGAAATTATTGATCTTTAACATACAATGCGGTGTTGATTGTGCTTAGCGGATTTGCAGATGGTAATAGTACTCGGCTTTTCTGTGCGTTAATGGTGAAGTGTTTACATTGTTTTCCTATCAAAGGTTGATTTTTATTACATAATTTAATTCACTCAGTTTTTTAAGAATTATACGATATATATATGTAAGACTCTTAACATTAACATATACCTTGTTATTTATAATTGTTCCTTCTGCCAAATACGAAATAAAATAAAACAATACTATACTTGTGGATAAAACGAAAAGATATTTCGCAATAGTAAAATCTCTTCTTCTAATTATATTAAAGTATTTTTCTTTATATCATCCACTCAATTTTTACAATTGGGTAAACGCATTCTTACATAAGTATCAACATATCGACTTCTTAATATTCTAGTGATTTAATTATTAACACCAATTACTGATATTTCAATGAATTTTATAAGTAATTCTGTTAGTAACATATTTAACACATATTTAATATACAACACGTGAAACTGACTAGTTGAACCAAAATAATTAATAATTTTAAAGATGTGAATCACATTATTGCATAAAAGCTTCGGAATCGGATTTGCTTAAAAATATAAATTTACTGTCCATTCAAAGCTTTTAGGGACGTTGTTTTTAGACAGGTTGTTTATGAACTTTTATCTTCACGTCGTGAGATCTTTTCTAAATAAAACGGGACGTCTTTTGGGAGCAGGAGGACTCTTGGAGCCCCAATGAGTAATGTCTTCCCCGATTTAAGTGTCAAGCCGGGAGAGGCTGTTCGACATAAATGATTTATATTCGAGTTGCTGATCTTTCTTTATTTATGTTTTATTAACATTCCTTTTCACCTTGGTAAAATAATAACTTGAATAAAAAGTTTGATAGCATAACAAAAGTTTTTAATTGATACCAGTTGTAACGATAGTGTTTTTAGGACTAGACACAGTAAATCAGCATGGATTCTTAATAAATAATACTTTATTTAGATCTATTTGGATATATGTAACATTTTAGTATACTCCTTGTTGGAAACATTGAAATAGTACAAGGGTTTTCAATAACTATTAACCCCTCGATAGTCTTAGTTATTTTTAGCAACATTGTTTTGAATGAATATACCGCCGTCTGTCGATTCTAGTACCTCAATAGGCACTTACGACACCTGATACAAAATAAAGTTTTATTCTTCCGCCTTTTCCATGTATAAATATTAAAACACATTTTGATATAATTTATAAAGCTTCATGATCAAATTCAATCCGAAGTATCAAAGTTTATGTATGTTCTACCATTCAGAGATGCCTGACTCTAGAAAACGCAACATTGCTTAGTAAACTAAAATGTGCTTACTAAGTACATGCACCGAAACTAGTGGTCCAAAATAAACGTTAACTACAGTACCCTCCAAATTATCAAAACGACTAGCTTCTCAGTTGGTAACCGGAACATTACCAAATGCGATTGCAAATATTTGAACCTCACTTCAAGTTCAGTTACAGCCTAATCCCGGTGTATTTACATTGGCGAAACACTAACTCAAGTTCCCAAGTATCAGTAGCTAGTACATTTAATAAAGAGTACACTCGAAAATTGACTTGTGAAAATTTGCTCGACTAAAGTGAGTTTGCTGCTATTAGAAATTTACCTTTCAAGGTTGTTAACATCAAACGGATCTGCGCAAGCCGAGTTAATTAAATGTGCTTCATATTCATAAGTTTGCCAATAATAAATGAGTCCATTATTGAAATTGTTAAAGGCCAAGTTTTATATCGAAAATATTTTATTTTTAGGTTGGAATGTAAGACAATATAATACACATCGACATGATGTATGAAAATAATTATCTATCCTATACTCTCTCCCAAAAGAAGAACAAGAAAGAGATCTAAGTTTACTTTTCACATAGGTCCTAGATTAGGCAAAGTGATCCATAATGTATTGGATTATATCACTTTCAACAGATGGAGGTCTTTGCGAGAGGACTCACTCCCACGCAATGCTTTGTCAACATTACCGTTAAAATTGCGTAATGGATTTTAACTATTCATTTCAAACCGGTACCCAGAACTAACGCCTACCTTAAAACTAAGGATTAACGAAGACTTTTATCTCGATAATGGTTAATCAACATAAAATCGTGCAGTCTGGCCCGCATCATCCCAGCCGGCGTGATGAGGGTTACCATGCAAGATTTAGTAGGGGTCCTTAGGACCGACCCAACCCTACGCATATTTATCTTACTCTCGTCAACTGTCATTCCGTTATGGAAAATCTGAATACACTATTGCTTGTAAAATATTATTTACGACGTCGCCACGTATAAAGACGAAGACATAAATACAGTTTAGTTCAAAGAAAATAATAGATGAAGAAATTTCTGTAGAAAACAAACGACTCCTCTCGGATTTTTAGGCTAACCAAACAAAATATTTTTTATACTTGAGCACCTTTGTAAATAAAAAAAGTATAGGTTATATTAAAAAAATACGCCAACAAAACTGTAATATGAGCAAAAGTAGTAAAGATTCAGTTCCTTTAACCTGTTATCGTCGTCATAGAAAATCGAAGAAGCTAGTCGACTTTATTTCATTAAAGTGGTTTGTGTGTCAGATACTGTTTATAGCTTCAGTGATTTCGTTTAATATTTGGTGCAAAGAAAGCTTATTTCTAGCAAACTCTAGCGAGTAAAAAATATCGAAGGTGCTTTTCATTTCAATAAATTTATGTATGACTGTATGTTTATGTACTGAATAATTATGATTTTATTGGCCAAGTGTCCAACGCAGGTCCCATTACTGCAAATCGCACCTCATTTAATATTCTACATTCAAAACATAATATTCTACGTTCCAAACCATCGGTATCTCTCAAACTTAATTGCCATGATTTTGCGTTCAGTATTTATAGACACCTCATTTCCTTCAACTCGTCGTTTAGCATAAATATAAGAGACAGGTAAGCGCTTTAGCAGACGAATCAGCGTCACGTGTTTAGGCAATCTCTCATTCCGTCGGCGTCGGCGAATATAAGCGATCAAACGAGAATTCGCTTTTTATTTTTCTCGTTTTTTTTTTGTTTCATATCCGACTTTGAAATGAAGACGCAATATAAGCTAATAAGTTTCATTGCAAGATATGAAAGAAATAACATTATATTTTTGTATTTGGAATGTTTTGTAAGTGACAGACGCGAAATTGAATGTAATGCGTTCATTTTCTATAATTATATAAGGTTGTAATGCTTTAGGTAAAAATATTTGTTACACGAATAATTTACATACAAAAATAGCATCTGTTTTAGCCCCACCTACTTATTCGAGTGCTATTGTACAATATACTAATACCGTATAAAACTAAGCAAGTTAATGACTTGTCAGATACAAGCTCCAATTTATAATTTATTTTCGGTACTATATTATTCTGAGATAGTAACGATAAATACTATGTATATCAAAGACGAGAAGCATTAGGTTCGCCAAAAACAAAATCTCTAATATCTATTTCGTGAAATGAATGATGCCGCTAGTTAATTCTGTCACTAGATATTTATAACGTTCATATAAATATTGTGTTTACTTTACAAAAGTATTTTTCTTGAAATATCTTTTAAATATAAGCCACTGAATCTATTTAAATATGGGGATTATTTAAAGTATAAAGAATTCATTTAGAGAAACGTATAGCCGAAAATAGACTTGATATTTCATAAATATTCGCTCTTGCTTTGTATTTTGTAATTTCATTGACACTATATGTTTTCATTGCCATTGTTGTTACCATTCCGCCATTCGTAAGTTTTGTTGAAAATGTATATAATAAATATAACAGAAACATAATTATGTGGACTTTAAAAATTAAATAACTTTGTTGTTCCTAGATGCCCGTCCCTAGAGTGACAATTGTATGATTAATAACAATATTACACAGTAACGTTGGAACCGGAACATGATAATTATGTCGTGCTCACTATGTTAGAATTGCTATATGGGGTAAATTTGTTTACGTGTTACTGAATCACAACGGGTTGAATTTTGATTTAATTTGATTTCAGACAGACATATCCATCATAACAGCTATAGACGAAGCCTATGTCCGCTCCTGCACATAGGTTTGCCCAAGAAAAGGGAGATTATTGCTCATAATTGCGGCGCTCAGTAGGCATGGCAGAACATAGCTTTGGGAAGGGAATGCTGCTGCTCATACCTGCCTTGTTGTATTTGAGCCATGCTGTTTCGGGTGGAACCCATACATAACGATCGGTACCGGTATTTCAGCGCATCTTACAACAGCTGGTACAAAAAGGAAGGTACTATTCTACAATTCCGGTACCCCACGGCAGAAGACAGATAACAAACTAAAAAACCAAAAAGGCTATTTATAATGCTAGAATAAGTGTAGCTCCTTGTATTTATTTTTCATACATTGACCTGACTCCAGGATAAGTCGTAGAGGAATCACAAATATAATACTTAAATACATATTTAACACCCTTGATTGCATAGTGCTCGTAGTTTAAAGCCAGAGATTGAGAAGAATGACGGAGATGTTTAAAAATCTTATGGGTCAAACCACGTGTACAAATATGCCAAAATTTATTTTAGCACTAAAACTGATTAGAAATGAGCATATTTCCATACTTTTTTTGAAATTACGTTAAATGCGTACAGATAATGAAAGCTGATTCCATTTGCCTGGGCACGATTAATATACCCAAGTAATCGCGGGTAATTAGACTGTATTTATTTGTGTTGCGTTTTGTTTTTAAATTTGTTTCGCCGATGAGTCGGCTTGGGTAGGAGGGAGGCAGGGGGAAGGGGGATTTGATAATGATTTATGTCTCAGCTCAGAGTCAGTCTCCGGCTGTGTGATAAATGTCCATTGCGCAATTGCTGATTGTGATGTAGTAGTTACATTGACCAAGTCCTGGATTATATACCCGGGAAATATACATCAAATTGATAATATTAGTTAACTGTTTAATTTGTGATTTATATAATCTCTATATATTTACTAATTTAACCGCCCATTTATAATATCCTATTAAACTATTAAGCCGAGAGATACTGCCAGAGTATAGTATATCCCCCTGTACCAGGTAACTATGGTAACAGAACCAACAGTGGGCGGTTTATCCATCCAGTGTAATTCAAATGCACAGGACGGGGATGGGCAGCAGCATTCGCGTCGCGAAAGCTGCACTTTGCGATATCCAACACGATTGCTCAGCGCGGCAATTATGGACGAAATTCCCCCTTTCTTAAAGAGGCCTATGTCTAGCAGTGGACTTCTAATGGCTGATATCATGTTGATGATTAAACTACTTTTGTATCGGACACCCTGTTTTTCTAAATCTTACAATTAACTTAAATTTAATACCAAACATATGTATATGTAAATAATTTTACGTAGAGTTACTCTGAGCAACAAATAGTTGTGTCTAGTACTCAATAAATAAGTCAATGGCCAAAAACGTTAAGACACAACTGCGCGTGCAGCAAGCAAGCCGGTTACATGGTAGCTCTTTAATGAACAACCTGGCTTCTTTGTCCTGGTGGCATTGGAAACCACGTAAGAGTCATCATTAGGCTCGTTAGAAAAAAGAATATGCAGGTTCATTAGATTTACCACCTGACTCCACATTTGACTTAAAGAGTAATTATAAGTTCAATTACATGATTCAAATCAGCAAATTTATGACAGTATATTGTTAACAAGGTCCTTTTCCTATCTTACTTCCCTAAAAACACTATAGCCCGTCAAATATTTGAATTTAAGAAGCGAAGTGGATTTAGATATTCTCAAACGTGCCGTTGTGCAGAAAATCGTGCGGCGCATTTAAAAACTAAAATATTTTTATGCACCACCCACAGGTAACACGTTCATGGAATTTCTATTTATACAATTATTACGTACGAGAGTCACTGCACAAGTTCAAAACGTATGAAAACCCAAGTGCAAATGAGAACATCGCTGCCGTCAACGGGAATTATAAAAGCAGACACCAACTTTACTGCGTGATCTAGTTAGGCGCTCCCAGTAAAAACAGAAGTAAAAAAATAATATTTTGACAAATGATCTGACTTTTTTTAATAGTAAATCCATCAGCAAGATTAAATAAACAAATGAACACTGGCTTTCCGTCTCTAACTCCGACTTCCTCCACTTAATTGTTCATATCGCGTCCCACAAATTTTAACCAAGATCAAAAGTATCCATGTCTTCCCTAAGGTTCAAGTTATGCACGTGGCAAATCTCAATTGAATCCGTGCAGTCGCTTAGTCATCAAAGACTAACAAATATACACACAATGGTGCACTTTGATATTCATTTATTGACGATATAATTCATGAGAAAGGATTTTTATAGACATCTGTCATACAACACAATTAAAAAATTCGTTGACATTTAATAAGTCACTTTGCCTTTGAAAACTTCACAAGCGGAGAGCTATATATTTTAAATCTGAAGTCTGCCCTAATACACGAACGTCTATTTATCCCGGGTATCATCTGTCAGTAATGTGACACAATCAGCCAATCTATGCCTATGTAAGGAGCGATAAAACAGTCAGTCACGACCTCCAGTATTGTCTTGAGTTGACAGTTTATTTGAATACACATATACGCAAGGCACATAGATTCCTGGTGGTATTATATCACGTGTAGTGATCTCCAGGGTCATCCAGGAAGCAGCCACAACAGTGTTTGCTAAAGCTTCATTAAGGACCCGGGTTGGCAAGAGGCCGATAGTTCAGAATAGTAAATAAATAGGCGAGTGCTAGCGTCCTGTATTAATGTAAAGTTTTACAAACCATAATGATTTATTTTTTCTATAATTAGTCACTAAAGCAACAGTGCCTAAGACAAAAATATTCTATGATAAGAAACACGTTTTTAAAAGCCTAAATGATAAATTAATGTATAGTTGAGTTATATCAAAATATTATAAGGAAATGTTGGTATTTCATTTCAATAAAATTTTATTATCCTTAAAATTAATTTTCAGGTATGTGTTTTAATTGTTAGCAAAGGTTGCAATATACAGCAGCTATAAAGGTCTACGGATAACGCCGGGTAAAAAAACACATGAAAAAGTCCTTAAATGTTTTAGCTGTATTACTTTCAAGGGCCATAATTTGGACTTAAATTTTTTACACTTTATGTAATAAAATATGGATAATGGCTGCAATATCCTTAACTTTCTTCGTAAAATTTACTTAATATTTTTCCTTTAATCTTCATTAACAAATTTAATCATGGCAAAGCAAGCAATTTTCACGTAAGCAAGACATGCGTAATTGTGTTGCATCTTAAATTAACACATATATTTAATTATAGCTCCGTACTGTGGTTTCTGGTTATTCCGATAAATATAGTAGTTAAATAATTACCACAATTTCCTTAAGTTCAGAAAATATTCTGCTGTGTACATTTACTTTATTCGTATTACAAAATAACATTTCTATATAGGTATATATTATCAAGGACTATTAACTCGGTTAATGAGAACGATTTAGTCGAAACTCAACGAAATACAAACAGACAGAGAAATTAACAAAAACATATCTAGCAAAATAATGAAAAACACATTAATAAAAATATTTTAAATAGAATTATTTTTTATCATTTACAAGGTCTTAAAGACTCCATAAAGACAAGCATTACATTTTTAAATAAACAAGTCTAAATGAACGATCTTTGTAATAATAATAATTCTACTGTACGTGTGTATGTCAACGAACTCCACCTAAATGGCAGAGCCGATTTGGGTGAATTTTTGTGTATGTGTTTGAATGGCACCCTGGATGGTTTAGTATCACAAATCAGCCCGGCAGATGGTGCTAACGTCGGTATTTAAGTTTATATATACTGCAACTAAACAACTAAATAGAGTTGCTTTGAAATGAAATATAAAGACATAATTCTCATTCATAAACTGTTACCTAAATAAAAATCGTTTTAGTATTAATGTTTTAATATTAAAACGAAAACAGATGTTGAATAGTTATACAAAATACATATTAAACAGTTCGTTCAAAATTGGTCGCTTATTTTGACAAATTAGTTCTCTTGTTGATTTGTAGTCTATTCGATTGGAATCGAAAGATTGATATTCAAAAAACTCCTACGGTTTTTTTCGTAAACAAAGAAACCATTGAAAATATAGGACTCCGATAAAAATGAAAGTATGCATGTTCTGATTACAAATCTATAACAGAAGTTGAATAGTTGCCGAAAAGATCTAAAAATTGGCAATAAAAACACTCTAGCCGCGATAGGAAAAAGTAATAAAAGTCTCTAAGTCATCACAAATTTTCACCGTACGCCATAAAATAGTTTTACGAGGTCGAAATCTAGTTACGTGTTACAAATGTTACGCTTTCGAGCGGGAAAACTGAGTTTGCACCGCATTGCGTCGAAATATGTATTAGACTGTTCTGGTAAATAACATTCAAACGTCTTTCACTATCAACACGTACCTAAATAAATACTTTGTACACAAAAATAACATTATTTATTTATTTTCTATCTATTTAAAAATAAACTAAAATTAGCGTTGTGATGAAGTGGAATCTTAGGAAAGATAAATTTGGCATTGATTGCTAGACATACAGCAAAGTGCAAAGTTTATGCCTGCTATTTTGGCGCAAAATAAACAAACCTTTGTTTAATTAAAACTCGTGGAAATAAAATTTATAGTCGAGGACTAAATATGTGATTGTTTTATATAAATTACTACTTTCCCCCCCCCCCCCTCAACTTTGGTCCCTTTGACACTTGTTTTCAGGGATATATATATATATATATATATATATATATATATTAACAGACGCACATACTTTCATATAATACCTAACTTACTACAGTCATTTGCAAAAAACGTGTGGTTTTGATTTAAATCTTCTTTAAAAAAATATGATACCAAAATGATTTCAATCATTTGTATATGTTACTGGCCGGTTTTTAAAATGTCGTGGTGTTTAAAACAGTACGTTCTAAATTCAAATTTTCGTTTGATGCTCGTTTTTACAGTTTTCATCCTAAATTTTTGGTGCAAAGTTCCAAAAGATAATATCGTTTTTCATAACTTTTAGCCAATTTTTATGAATTTATTTCACATTCTTAAATGTCAAAGCTTCATTTATTGCTGTTTAGCTGTCTCAATAATATCAGAGAAAGTGGTAAAAGCTATCAAAATTATTGCGCTGCTCGAAGAAGATTGCGGCCAATGCTACATGGCTCAGAAGCTAAGTGTGAGTCGCTCGACTGTTCAAAGGACCTTTGCAGCAGTATCAAGACATCGGTTCTATCAAGAGAAGGCCTGGTTCTGGAAGAAAACCATGTACCCAACCACGGGATAATCGTTTTCTTGTGAGTCGCGCACGGAGAAATAGCAAGTCTTCGTATGTGGACCTTAACAACAACCTCGAAGAAGTAAGAAATGTGCATACTTATTTGTATTGGACGGTCAGGAGAAGGCTTCTCGCGGCCAATATACGTAGTCATCGCCCGGCCCACGGCCCTAAGTTACTCCGTGAACAAAGAGTTGCCAGGCTTAGGTTTGCTCGAAATTGTGAGTCATGGAACCAAGAAGACTGGAATAGGATATTGTTCTCCGATGAAGCCAAGATATCTCTGTTCAGTGAAGATCGACGTTGGCGAGTGCTACAAAGACGAGGAGAATGCTTTGCAGAGGCTTATTTTGAAGAAATCACACCTTATAGTGGCGGCTCTGTAATGTTTTGGGCAGGTATAAATTCAATGGATCGTCTTCATTGGAAATGGCTCACTGACTAGACATCGATACATAACGGAAGTCTAATTTCTCATGCATAACCCGCATTGGCCGCTTTAGGCAAAGACTCAATTTTTATAGACGACAACGCTCGCGCCCACCGATCTGGCGATGTGGAAGCGTACATGCAATAAGTCGGCATTCGTCGTTTGGATTGACCAGCTCGAAGTCCCGACCTCAATCCTATAATTCATGTCTGAGACGTTCTAAAACGACGCGTGAAATCAGTACAACCGGCTCCGCAGACCATCGGAGAGCTGAAGAACGTGATTACCTCGGAGTGGGAACGTATTCCACAAGTAAGTATCCGGAATATCCTCGCTAGTATACCCAAATGAATTCAAGCTGTGATTTCAGCTAGAGGGGGGTCACACTCAATACTAAACATTTATCTGCTTTTACTTTATTAAAGAAAAAACAAGCAAAAATCTTTGTTAACTTTTACTACACGAGCATATGCACTACTAGCGAACATACACTACAAGTGAACTTTAGCATTAAAACTCATAAATTTTCTCAAAATTTTATCATAATACTGACGAAAACGATTATTTGTCGAAAACGATTATTTGCTTATTTACAAAATTGTAAAAGTAAAGCTACCTATAATTTTCAAACAAACCAATAGTAACATTTGAAATGGTTCATTGCTTAGGTGCCCGTTTTTTTGCAAATGAGTTATTAAAGAAGTAAGATATAAATCATCATTCTTTGGTTCTTTTATCTTTAAATAAAAATTAAGATTTTGTTTCTAACGGAGACTGTGAAAAAGACTACATACTGTAGCCACATTCAGGATGACGGATAATATAGGAACAGCTTATCAAGCTTATATTGTAGTGATATCTACTGTGATTTTATTATCCAAATACAAAAATAACCAAACGTATTATTTTTTTATTTTATACATACTTCAAAGTATTATTACTATTCTTTTATCCCAGCTCTCAAAAATCGATGGAACATACGCACAAAACTACAAAATAGCCAATACAAATTAATAACAAATTCAACGAGTGAATTTTATACTCAATATACAGCAAGTTAAAAGTTTATTATTTTGACCGATTTGCACACATGATCTACCGCCATGTGTATTCAAATACAAATATCTAATTTAGTACCTTTGTAAAAGAAAGTTCCCGAAAGAACATACATTATTGCGAAAATGAAGAACAAAACCGTAGATGTTGACAGATGGCATATGTCCACGTCTACATTTTAATTAGTTCATTAGATTACCCACGGGGAGTGAACGACAAAAGCAACGCGTGAACGAACTAAGAATTTCTGACGAATTCGTTCTATTTTTGTGGGTTTTTTTTCAGTCCACATTTCTCTGCCCTTGGTTTTTTTCGTGCAATGAATTAGCTCTTTGTCTCCCGTTTTATTACAAAAATAATAAGCCTAACGTTAAAACAAACCCAATTAAAGTTTCAATCAGTTATAATCTTTAATTTATAGCTACAAAAAATACATGCAGGGATGCACTTTAACTTAGTTGGAAATGAATTGACGCGCTCTTATTTTGTCATATCTAACAATTTTAACGTAAATCAGTTTGTCTTTCATTTTTCATTATTTAAATGTAAAATAAGGCAATGTCACTTAGATTTACACTTACTCACTTAAAAAGCGGAGATTTTGAAGTTTCTGATTACCATAACAAAATCACTAGCTATGTACCTATTTTCATGAAAATTAAACTCTTTGGTTGCTATAACAATATATTTGTATTTACATATTTTTATTTTGTTTATTTTAAAACATGGAGGAAGTAGTTGTTGTAACAGTAACAAAAGGGGAATTAAAAAGTGATTAAAACGTCATTAATTTCTGTCTCTCTTAATTACCTCCGCAAAGATAAAAGTTGGAATTGTCTCTGTTATTGCGATTATGTCTCGCCGCCATTTCTTAGCTCTGGACTTGGTAATTAAGTTTAAAACAACAACCTACAAATCGAGATAGGTTTTTGGATGTTATTTGTACTGAACATAAGTGCGTGTTGTGTATATATATCAGTTAATAAAAATACGTTTTCGTATAAGTCCCTCGTTGTCAGATCATTCGCTTAAAATGTATAAATACAATTCCTTGTATAGCGACATAGGAAAAAACTCTTATACTTAGTAGATTATTTATAATTATTGCAAGTTTATTATAAACTAAAAATCCAATTATTTATAAATTACAATTTTTTATCTAAAGTCAACCAATATATATTCTATACTTTGTGAAAAAAATAGAAATTTTATAATAATACTATCATTCTTAAATGGGAACAAATCAGTTCACAGGTTCATTAAAAAGTCATTACATAAGTCTTGATCCATTAACATTCGACGAATTTAAACAGAAAAGAAATCCGATAAACAATTGAATAAATGAATGTCCAATGACAGAACCAAGCGAAGCTGCACAAACCTAGTCGCAATTGGAAACGTCTAATGCTCAACTGTCCAAAGAAATGTCCCACTGCCGGACACAATAGAAGGTCGGTATCGTATCGTGACAGCAGAATTCGCCTTGGCAGAAGCCGACATCGCTCAGCCGGAGTTGGCTCGGCGACAAACGCAAAAATGGTGGCACCATTGTAAATAAGAACATGAGAAATTTTCAGTGATGGTTTACGACAACCCGTTTCCTAATAGAATTGGTCAGGGTTGCCAGGTCATTGGAAATGTATCAAGTTTGATCAGTCGTCAACAGGCCTGTCGACATTTACCCCAGCAACATTTTCTTGGCGTAAACTATAAATTGGATTTTAAAGGATTACTCATAATTATTTTCTTCTAGTCACAAATTCACATTTGTAAACTATTAACGAACTCAAATAATTTGCATAAAACTGCCAATACCTTTTTAATTTATTAAATTATTAACAATTATTAATTTAATATTTATGCGTAATACTAAATTAGAATTAATTTGAATATAATTAATGACACAAAAGATATTATGTAAATAATTCTTATGATTCAATACACATAAAAATCAGGTTGGCAACACTGCGTTACTGCCTGTCATAGAACTACACGGCATTGTGTAAAATCACTCGTATATTATTTTCATGTGACTCAGTTTAAATAGACATGCGTTAGCTATAAATTACTGGCAACTTTTATTGAGAAACAAAATGTAGAATAGAGTTTTTGTTTCATTAATCATAAAAAAGCGACAAGGGTTCAAAAGTATATTGTACATTTTTTTCTGTCGGGTTCACTGAACTTTAAAACTAATGACTGCGGAATGAGAGGGTTTTAGAAAAGAATATATGTGTCAATAATTTATTTATTGGTATGCAAAGAATATTCATGAAATTATGTACATATATAATTTTTTATTAAGAGACCAATGGTTTGCAAACTTACGTTAAAACATTTTCTTAGTGCTTACGTAAACATTATTACTAGCAATTCAAAAGTCTGTGAATTCCAGCAACTGTTATGGTTCCGATTGCATAGAAATCTTCTCTCTAACGAGTGCATCGACAACTTGAAGAAAAAGCAAAGTCTGAAATTGGAAAAACAACGGAGTGTTTCTTTAGAAAGTTCATTCAAGAAAATAAAAACTGAATCTGCGTCCGAACTACCATGGTATCTTGTTTCTCGAATACGGCACGAGAAAATGTGAAAATTTCGAGTTCATCGTCTAGATACCCTATTTAATGGGTAGGAAACCTGATACAGAAGTTTATTTTTGGTTCACTATGAATTTTGGCAGTTTTATTTTCAGTTGAATATTTGATAAAATCTTGAAAACAGCAAATAAAATAAAAAGAACAAATATCATATAAATATATATTGTCATCAGTGGGATCGGGCCCAAGACCCTTGGCGAACAATATAAGATCGAATTAGGGCCGATCTAATACTAAGCAGCTTAAAAAACTTTCAATTGATTACGTATAATACAATTTAGTAAAACTGTACTCAAAATCACAGGAGTAGTGAGAGAGTGATAGAGGGAATATCAGGACCTAGCGCATACTTATTCATAGACCACATAATCTTTTAATAAAAACAGTTTGACTGTTCCAAACATAATTTATAATCAACCTTCGACTTTTAGACATACAGCCTGTATCTCTTAGAGAGAGAGCCTCTTAAAGAGGCCTGTATGATACAGAACTCTTTAAGAGATGCCAGATAGAGCCGGTTATACGTAGCATGCGTTCACCACGATCAGTGTTATCCTAATCCGATCGGTTCAGAGTGAACGCCACACGCTGGCCCGCCGGCGCTTGGGCTCTATTCGAGAATCTTCGGTCTCATTGTCCATTAGTCCTGTATCCTTTTTGCCCTACCCACTGATCAACTTCAAAGTGCTGCTCTGGTCCAATTTAATGGTCAAGAAAATAAATGATGTTCTATTCCCTATTTCTAAAATTCGCAAATATATAAGCACCAAATGTGTGTAATATTAGGATTTCAATTACTATTTACGATCAGACACGTATAGAACTGCGTATTTATACTTATAGTTAGTCACCGGCCGCCGTGCCAAATGTATAAAGACTATTAAACTAGTTTCCAATGATGCATTGTTGACATATCTATTCTGTCCCCGGCATCAAAAGATATTTAATCTAAACGGAGATGACGAATACTTCTCGCTCTACGGTTTAATATACTGTATTTTCGCGATAAAAATTATCAAATTTGTCATTAAATTAAAAACATAAATGGCAAGGCAATGAAAATATAATTATCACAGCAGCCTATAGACATCCACGGCTGGATATAGGCCTAGCCTGTACTAACTAGCACCAGTGCTTGCGGTTTTGTGCCGCCTGAAATCAGCGACTCCCCGAAAACATCACCAGGTCGCCCATCCATCTCGTGGGAGATCGTCCTGATATATATTTATACCGTTAAGGAATTTCTCGATGAAATTGTAACTGACGATAAGTAACATAGCATTCTCTTATCATAAGTAAATTAAATATTGTAAGCGCAAAGCGCGTCCACCGACTGTACACTCGTCCACAAGGTGGCTGAAATTCGACTGCATTTAACCGTTCTTATTGGAAACCTTGGGCGGGCTTGCATCCATCAGAGGACATTCTACGTCTGATACGACGATCATTCAAATCTTGTTTTTAAACTATTATCTAAATATATCTTCTTTCGTACAGTTTTTGTTTAGGGAAATGGCGCTTAACAAGTATATACCTATAATATACATACATACATACGAGTATACTTATAAATTAAGTTCATTGAGGTCTGTGGAAGAATTCAAACAATTATATTTTTTCACAATGGTTAGCGGGATGTAAGCTATTCGCTGATCTTTACCGATTGTTTATAGTTACATAAATCGTAATTTTATAGTTTGCAATGGTAAATTTATAGCCAATACTCTAGATAAATTACATCTTTTATCTTGACATCTGTTTTGTTAATATGAGTGACACGTTAATGGAGTACCGACGGAGTAGAGTAAATGTCTCCAACTATAGCAAATAGGTGATATACGATTACGGTACTGGAACCAACAGATGATGCAATAATTCTGATTACTTTTCCAAATCTTAGTCAGTTTATATTAATTTGTTTTTAATTAGCAGCTAGATTCCAAGTATTGTATTCAGTATTTTTGATAGATAATCTAGTAACCCTAAGCCTGTATAATGAATGCTCTAGTCTCTTCCGTCTTGCTCCATATTCCAAATTTCGCGCTCGAACTGACAGTTGGAAAAATAACTAAATCAGAACTTAATACGAACATGTGACACAAATGTTGTTGTAGTTACTTTCTTGTGTACGTGACCTCATTCCCGAACGAATAGAAACGGCATCGCAACTGCGTCCGTTTAGCTGCCAAAAAACTTTTACCCTACACAAAGCAATAATGCTAACTGTGGGTAAATAAAAACTTTTTGATGGTGCAACGAAGTGGTCAGATATAAAAAAAAGAATGCTCCCTCCTCTTTTAAGCTTTCTACAACTTTTCATCTTGGACGCCTTAAGGAGTTAGGGTTGTTCATACGACATTATATTATGATCAACTCGGATATTTTAAATCGATAAACAAAGTTATAGAAGAAATTACATATTTGTCAATTTATATCTATTGATAGTGAAATCTAAAAACAAAACTAATTGAGTTAACAACATATTGCCTTTATTATCAATTTTGTATAAAATTATCTGCAGTCTTGTCTAATTAACGTTATTATTTATCTTAATAGTTTAATTATTAGAAAGCGACTTATTAACATTTGTGACATTGTTATATTAAACGTCTCAGTTTTGGCAGTCAAGAGGAATCTTAGATAAATCATTAAATTGTACTTCTATTATATATTTGCTTGTTCTGAACTTTTTTAAGTTAAGGGTGTGAAATAGACACTACAGAAACATAATCTTTATATAGCTATACGTAGGTAATATTATTTAAATAATTATGCAAGCCTTACGCGCCTAGCATTTCTTTTGTCATAGAGAAAATTTGTCAAGGAAATGCGTCAATTAATACGCAACACAACCCACGCCACGTAACAATCACGATTGGACATATTGGCAAAGAATTGAGTGTGGTTATATTATTAATAAATAAATTCAATTTCTGTTATCCTTAAATTACTAATGACAAGTGTGAATGGTGACGGCAATGAATTTAAAGAATTAAGTAGAATTTTAATTCTGTGCACTTACTCATAAAAGATAACAAGGTTTATTTTTTTTTTTTTTAATTTCTAGTACTATAGCAGTAGCTTATTGCACTATAGTTTACAATGGGGAAGGTAGATGTACGCCAATAATAAAGATATCCGCACATTTATACGATTTACATAGAAGGGACAAATATAATAGTTTAAATCTCACATCGGTCTAACTAGCTCAATTTCTGTACGTCATTTAATCTGTAATTTAAGGATCCGTAGAGGATCCAAAGTTACCCGCATAGCCAAGAGGCTTAAGTTGAAGGCATTAAAATAAAGCGTTAAAATCTCAAAAAGAGACCACGCAAGCGCAGCGGTGAAGTCCACGCATTTACATCCAACGACTGATATCATTTATACATATATATTTTTTTAAACACCAACAGTATATAACGTAATGTTAAAAATAAGACTTCTATTGTCTGGAATTGTTGAGTGTTTTCGAAGACTACGGTTCGCCATCCCTTAAGACTGTGTTATACATTCTTTTCAGGAGCGTAGCCTCTTTTCAGTGAACAATATTTTTAAATCTGTTCAATGTTACCAATTCCCTCGAGATTTGATCCATCGGGAGTTGGTATGCGATAATAACTCAGTTTTCTCTTGGTGATACAAATGAAATAAAAAAATAGAATATATCAAGAATTTATCATTTATATCATTTATTTATATCATTAATATATCAAGAAATATCGATATTGTACACGAAAATTCATGCGCACCTATTTTTTGGTTGTCTAATATTTACGAATTTATTTTTGTCTGTATCGTACGATATGGAGAAAGTTTAGTAAAACACTGTCTTATTTAAGAAGATATTTAAGGAGTATTTATTGTCTATTGTTAAGATTATTCCGATTCTAGAACGTAGTAGTCTTATTGTACAATCGATTTTTTTATTTGGTCATTGTATTATTGTAATTTTTTATTATAGTAATAAAAGTATGTGTTATGTTAGTACACCTCAAACTACCGCATCTATTTTCCACACATTTTCCATGCGGATGTTGCCAGGAAGAAATCGCTTTATGTCTGTAAATTTATGGTGTACAATAAGATGTATTATTGTTATATATTTAACAGTCGACGTATATAAAGTGACGTAGTGTTAGTATTTGTTTATTACTCTACAGCTTATTTATATGAATTGTGCATGTAATTTGCTAACCCTAGGTAAGAACACAGGGAAATTTTGATCCCGGTCCAGTTCATGTGATGTGTATACTTTATATATGATCATATAAAGACTAGATGCGTACAGGCTAGAGTAACGCTATATAAAAATTATATAGCGTTACCCACACAGATAGAGTATATATTTAAAAGAGAACGTTTGTTAATACATGAGAATTATAAAGTCCGCTATGTAGGTATTGTATTACTCGCAAAAATATTGAAGCATCTGAAGTCCATCGTGCTGTTAGTAGACCAGTGAAAGCTTAATTGCATGTTCAATGCTTATTTTGTCCTTTAATATAAATGTTAGTGTGTATTTAATTTTCTATCTATCTTAAGAACAGGTATGTAAAGGGTTAATTGGTTGATCAAATTATAATAGAAAGACGTGTAATCTGTATTAACTAAAACGTTTAAGTAGGTAATTTAATTTGTTTAAAGATCTGGTAAAATTATTTTTCTTTTTTCTTAAGTTTATAGAGGTCTGGCGTAATACTGTTCAGGGTAAGGGGCTATTGCCCTACTACACAAGTACTTTATACTGACTACAGGTTACCAGTCTTTATGAACAAGTTCTTATCTATTATTTTTAGCTAATATAGAACAAGTTGACCCGACAACTATTTCGCAATAAATAAAAATACCTGCGCAAACACCAGAACTAGTTCGATTACTGGGTAACCACGTGGATCAAACTGCACTACTCTTTGGTCTACATTGGCATAATTAGGTTTGATAAATTACAAATTTCTAAATATAAATTTTAATATTATTCTGTAATCATTTTCCGATGCCGCATTCCCAGGACTTCACGTACCACAGACGTCAGTAATATTGTCTTAACGAGTATTTTGGCATTTGTCAACGATATATGTTTTATTAAAAGCAAATAAATGTCAGTCACAGTTATAATTATATTAAATATGTAACATTTTGGTACAATTCTTACAGAATTATAAAACAATATGTCCGCCGCATCCTGTGGTTTTGGCTGCCTCGGTGTGCCGTGCCTTGCCTTGCTATTTTTTACTGACTTCAAAAAAGAAGGTTCTCAATTAGACAGATTTTTTAAAATATGTATGTTACTGGATATGTTCGAGAATTGTAAATTGAATTTTATTTTATTTATACGCGTTTTAATTTGTATGCGTACGTTTTTTTTAAATATATTTTCAGTAATATTTATTGTTTTTTGTTTATGTTAATCTCCCAAAATGTATAACCTACGTTATCAGTACTGTCATTACCAAATACTCTTATGTTACATCTCCAGCTAAAAATGTTTAAAAAGACGAATTAACGCTTATTATAGTAATCAATACTAAACTCATTTTATTACCTACCTAGATCAAATTTAATAAGGGGTATTTAGATACATCTTATACTATCGAAGACGAAGCCACGAGCAACAGTTTATAATAAAACTCATTCTGATAACATATGGTAACATTGATTTTAAAAATTGTTACCGTAAGAGGGGAGGAATATTTGTATAGTAGTTATAGTATCTATGTTGTAAGAGTTGAAGTTACTAAAGAGGAAATTTTTGACATTTGAAACTTATTTATTTCTTTCATATCATTGGGTTTTCTTATAATTAAATAATAACAATTAATTTATTTTTATAGTCTGAGAAGTAATAAACATACACAAACAACTTATATCATAGTCGGATGATTCTTGAATGACTAAAATGTGTGTCAACTTTTTTGCATTGGAAACTATCCAATATTATTTATTTCCTGAAAACAGGCGCCATAAATAAATGTATTATGTAAAATTGATTGTCTCATTTGCAGTGCAAAATGTTTATTTTGTTCTGAAAATATAACACTATCCCCATGCAAGTCAGCCGAGTGAAATCTATTATAATACGAATGAGCAGAATAAAGTAAGAATTAATAGATCGATATCGATATCGATCCGATCTTTCTTAAGTCTGGTGTAGATGCCTTTATAAATATCAGGTAAACTTTTTTCTTCTATCGAAAAAAAAAATATTTTGTTTCTAAAGATTTTCATACGATAATATATAAAGCCAGTTAGAGAACCAATTTGTACTTACTTACTTAGCAGTAGTAGTAGTAGCAGTAGCCAAAAGTGAAAACGATAAGAAAAACGTCGAACGAATACTTTAAGAACTAAATAGCGGCGTTTTAAAGTCGATAAAAAGTATATATAAAACCTATTTTAGAGTTCATGTAATATATTTTTGGTAATAACAAAGAACCTTAAAAGTTTTAATCACATATATTAAGTGAATGTATACGTAATAATTTACATTAATCATATCGCCGTTAAAACAATTGAACAACATAATGGAAAGATGACCCCATTTAAAACCCGTCAATGAGTGGTTCTACCAATCATTATCATGGTACGTGCTCCCTAAAAAAGCTTAGGTTCGAATTCATTAACGTTTTCAAAGAAGATCCATCCATCTATAAATGAGAAGTGCGCTAAAGAATCTGCAGTTGACTTTCGAATGAAGCCCATACATATTCATAAGGCTTGTTTATTTGAAACCGAGCCGCTTTGCCTTCGTGTATTACAGATGGCAATCATTCCGTTTTGTTGTTCTACAAACTTGGATATAACTTCGATCTTTATTAATTAGTCAGTAACTTGCATGTTTATGGTACATAAAACATATCATAAATATTAATTTGAAACTTTAACTAACTTTTATAACTAGCATATTTACTAATTTAATTTAATGATATTAATCATTAAATACTGATAAACCATTACAAATCTTCAATCATACAATATAAGTAATATATAATAATTAGAAACATTTTTTACTATCACCAACCTTCCCGGTGTGACCCAACCAACATAGTTTGCTGCAATATTTTATACGCAAAAATGTTATGTATATATAAGCTTGAATAAATGTGATTATTTATTATGTTAATACTAGTTATAATTTGTTCAAAGGTAATTACTAATCAAATAAACCAAATAAATAAACTGTTCATACGTTTAGAAACAAAAATGCGAACTTACCTCTGACGGACGGCGGTGCCCAGTCGTCGGTGTTATTCGCAATACACACGACGTGTTCCAGTCAGTTCACACCACTTTATATGTAAACAACACCATAACAACACATTTGCATATGAATGGTCACAGATCCTCAAGTACCCTCCACAGTTCACTACTCACAACCTCGTGGGAAATAAAAGAAACTCAGTCCAATAAAACGACGACAGTACTCTAAAAAAAATAACATGAACACCCCTTTAAACACTAACATTCACAAAAACAATAGCCATCGACACGTAAATATATTTGAATTTTACTTTTAGTCACAACTTACGAAAAATTACAACCTGATTATTATTTGATAAGTCTTTATATTAGCCCTGGGACGATTCGCAATTTTACTTTATCACAACCATTAGAGCTAAGGAAAGTCTATTGGAACGTCAACATCCCACGTATTCCGCTACATGGCTCACTCTCGTTAACTCTAATTAAACTAAAGTCATTCACAACACTGAAGAGGTAAATAATTATTACAATTCACATCGTGCTAACTTGCGTCTCTCAACACCACATACTCCATCGCACTACACAGCAACACTTAGAACTCGCCTCGGCAGATGTTCATATTTGGACCGCGGTTTATGTTATCAATTGTGACAGAGTCAAGTTTTCGACGGTTCCCATCGCTCACACGTGGAGGCGCGAAGACGCGAGAGTCGGACTAGAAGCCGTACACAAAACGTCGCTAGAAATTATTCGTTTATAAATAGTTATGTATGAGACGGCCCATTTCACTGACGACCGATCGCTTCGCAGGACGGCAAATGCCAGGTGATTTCGGAGTTGACAGTAAAACTGTGTTTTCAGTTTTCCGAAGCGACGTGTGTACCTCGTCCTGTTTGTGCTCTGTTACTAGAGGCACGCTTTCCACACTGCAACTGCTGAAAGGCGAAACCTGTTGAAATAGGACGGGATGCTGCGAGTGAACGGGATAAGGAGAATTTTCTCGGTGGCGCGGAGAGTCTCGGCCGCTTATTTTGCTACGCACGTTTGTGTGCGTGAAAAGTTGCGTGCTACGAGCGCCGAATCGGTGTTAGTGAGTTGTGGAAAACTCTCTATAGGGCGCCTCCACAAACACCCGAATTTTCTTTATTTTATTTTCGCTGAGAAGGTATCCAACTGATCGTTCAACCGCAAGCAGAAAAATATCATGGTCTTGTGCGTGTTTTACATTTTTATTTCTACATCAGCGTAACCACAAAATTATTCTTTAATTTTTTACAAGATTTCAGTAGATCAGATCAAGATATTATATAGCAGTATAGCGTTATTGATTCGTCGTATATTAAAACATTAAATATATGTTAAAACTATTAAACTTATATAATGAACAGTATGCGGAAAGACATTGCATAAAAATTCGGTGATATTGTTAAACAGCTTGCCAGTAGTTGATCCCACCAGAGCCATTTATCAGAAACAGACTTTCCTTCAAAACTGGAGCCGTCATTAGAAATCGAAGGTGTCGTAGTGTTAATCAATTTAAAGTAGCATCAAGCCCAATATAAACAAGGGCACACAGACGCGCCTGATCAAACAGCACGCAATGAACACAGTAAAATATCACCAGTATCTCGGCATAAACAAACATTAGCCGAAAACTTGACACACTTATTTTAAAGACCCCATTTCTAAGATACGTTTTGAATAAAGGAGTTTATAGTAGATATTGCTTAAAAATAGCCCAGGTTTAAAGAATAAGTCTGAAAATTTTGATTTTTGCGAGCATTTATATATATAAAACAACTGAATCATCCATTATTATAACAATACTGCTATTTTTTGTTAAATAAAAAAAAGCATAGACATTTCTTATTTTTATTACCTAAATCCAACATTAAACTTAAATTGTATTTAAATCCAAAGAAACATAAGAATTGGCACTGTACCTCTTCAACTGAGCTCGATTTGTTACTTGCCACACCGACAAACATTTTTTTATTAAAGTAGAATTTAATTACTAGTTTTGCATAATCATCAAAATACAACAAAGAAAGCTTAATTTAAAAAAATACGTCAAGAGTTTCTGTTTAAAAGGGAGACGTAAAACTAATGTTCGGACCGTTTCAAAAACGAGATTCTGGATGTCGAAATTTCTTTGTCAATGAGAGAGTACTGGAGCGAGCGAGATGACGGGACGCAAGTTGCGCACGCAGCTTTCGATACCCCCATTATTCCCCCTACTCACACCTGCACGAAATCTATACGTACCCCCCAAAACACAGTACCATGTACCCTTCATTATATTGGGAATCAATTGACAAATGGGCACAAACCGCGGCCCAGTGCAATTTTCTCAAGGACAAATCTATACTTATCTCTTTAAGCCAACAAAGGCCGCGTGACCTTGCTTTGTCCGCATTGCTTCTTTTTTATAATCCTTAAACATTAATCACAATTTTTTTTCAAACTATAAGTAATCAATACTACTTGTAAATAAAAGCAGAACGCTTAAGTGACCAAAGTATAATAAAGAACTCTAACGAGTTTTTGAAAGCCGATTCATTTTGTGTTGTACCATTATTCTTATAAAACAGTTTTATTATAAAGATAATATAAACCGCTTTGTTACACATATAGACTTAAAAATAACGCAAGACTTTTCATTTGACAAACAGCCGGCGCGGTATTTTCAGGGTTACGGTACCCTTGCTATAAACTGTCCTCGTGACCTCATTTCGCGAGTCTAACCCGTACTCTTGTGATGACTGTTGCTTTTGCTTAGGGGAGAATGAAAATCGTGAATGCGTGAATTAGAACTAGTATATCCGTCCAAACATGTCCGTTACTAAAAATAGATGTTTCTATTTTTTCTTACTATTGTATTGACATAATGCCTTGTTTTGATGTAATGACTAGCTTGACGCCAGTGACTCCGGTCGTGTGGCCTGCAAAACTTAGTCCTAGTTGCTTATGTTTTTACAGGGTAATTTTTAATAAAATTTACTCATTAGGACATGCAACGTAACGAACCGACAGGCATACAAACTCTTTAGTATGGATTATCTGCAATATCAGAATTTTTACACTAAATTTATAATTAATAGTTTAATAAAATAGATAATCCCAAAAACTGTACTGTAATACATCAAAGGTACTTTATTAATGTCATGGACAGTTTTTGCTTTCAGTCATAAGGTTTATTAGTATATTTATAATATTTACACGCTTACTTCTCGGATTAAAATTACTTCATAACGGGTTTCACATAAAACTTATTTGACATTTTTTCTGTCATAATTTGTTTACCTTTAGGCAAGCACTTTCAATAGTGACAAGGATTTTGTGTTAGGATTTGGTAAGTTTGTAATAACTTTCTGATTATAATACAATAAAACAATCATCCAAAATAGCTAATACGTAAAAAATGCAAAGCTAATACATAAAAACAATCATCCAAAAACTTGGCAGAATGTCGCGACCTTTATTTATTTTTTAATACTAGCCGATACCCATCTTTTGCTTGACTGCACAGGATTTCTTCAGGAGAACTTCTTTTAGCCTATTTTTGTCTCTATTTATCAATTTACCAACTAATATTATACCTAAAAACAATATACCTAGAAGAAAGCGAATATGTCAAGATCGAAGCAAATGGAAATCTATACTTTCTACCTACGCTAGTATAGGTACACTTTAATGTAGTACCATACATTTTATTACTGCATACGTATATTTACTATTATATAACACTATATTATCTACAAGTCAACTTACGAGAAGAACACAACAGGAAAAAACGCGCTAAATTTATATATATATATATACCTATCATGCATGAGAGAGAAAACAAAGGGTAAATTAGGGGTTGCTGCCAAATCAAAGTTTAAATCTCCAAAAATAGTAATATTCCCTTTGATATTAATTCATAAAACCGCCTCGCCTTCACTGCCTCGACCAACTTTGATGGACACATTAATCACATCATCACATCTTGCCTCTCTCCCGATTTTTCAGCGTTCATATTTAACCAGTTTACCGAGTGTGATGTTAAAAGGAGCACTAAGCTTCTTAGTTCCAATAGCTTCCAACGCAGTTGGGAGTGACTGTATCAGCCGTAAAATGATTCTTCCTATCCTTGATAAAATTCTTCCAACCATCTGTCACATCCTTAATTTTTCCATTTCTTGCGGTAATTTTCCATCAGCATAAAAGAGGCGCAAATAATTCCTCTACTTAAAAAACCCAATCCCACCTCGTTTTCTGATTATCATCCTGCATCATTTCTAACTTTCCTCTCCAAGGTTCTTGAGCGGCTGGTTCACGATCAGCTCAACCCTTTTCTTTATAAAAATAACCTTCTTAACCCTTTACGATCCGGTTTCTATCCTGGTCATAGTCTCCACAACTGTATCAGTATTGCGGACGATATAAGGTTAGGCATGGAAATCGGAAAAGTCACGGTTTAAGCACTACTTGATTTTAGTAATGCCTTCAGCAGCGTAGATTTCGATGTTATGCTTGGCCTTCTACGCTCTCTTAACATATCTCCATCGGTTGCTAATTGGTTTCATAGTTACCTGTCTGGTCGCCGTCAGCATATTTGCATCCAGGACACTTTTTCATCTTGGAACTGTATGTACTACGTCCGTTGGTGTACCGCAGGGTGGCGTTTTATTTTCGTTACTCTTCGGGATATTTATTAATACCATCTCCAATATTCTTAATTCTTCCTACCATCTTTACGCAGATGACCTATAAAATTATAGACAAGCATCTCTCATGGACTTAGATGATGCTATAAGTACTATAAATAATGATCTTGATTGCATCAATGATTAGAGTGAAAGATTTGGGCTTAAAAATAACCCTAATAAAACACAAATAATTGTGGTGGGCAGCTCTAGGATGAGTTCAAATATTAATTGATCTACTCTACCGCAGATTAATTTTAATTATATTTCTATTCCATACAGTAGAACAGTACAAAATTTGGGAATAATTAAAGACTGTAACTTGTCTTGGACTGCACAGTTAAAGGATGTTAGTCGAAGACTATCTACGGCTTCTTTAAAGCGCTTGCGAAACTTTCTTCCTTTTGCCACCAAAATAGCGCTTGTTCAATCCCTACTTCTACCAGTCCTTATTATGCCGATACCTTGATTATGCCGATGCCAGTTATCTAGACCTTACAGAGGATCAATTAGAGAAGCTTGAGCGTCTTCAAAACTGTTGTATAAGATTCATTTTCGGTTTACGTAAGTTTGATCATGTGTCCAACTTTCGTACTAAGCTCAAATGACTACTTATTCGACTTTGCAGGATCGCTCATGTCGTTTTTTTGCTTTACAAGCTGTTGTTCTGTCCTTTCCCTCCTACTTATCTCAAATGTCGCTTTGTATTCCTCGGGGACAGCCATGAAAAATCTATAAGATCGTCAGAGAATTTATCTCTCAAAATTCCTCTGCATTCTACAAGTTTCTATAGCAAATCCTTTACAGTTCAAGATGTTCATTTGTGAAATGCGCTTCCCCTTGAAGTGAGAGCTGCTCGTTCTCTTTCTATTTTTAAGAGAATGGTGAAGGAGTATTATCTGTCACTTTGATATTGCTTTTTGATTTTGTCACTTTCCTTTTTCTGTAACTTTATCTTTTATATGTATTTGAATATATATGTATAACATGTATATATGTATGTTTATTATTATGTATGTGTATATTAAATTCACCTCAAACTTTCACCAGCTTAACATTATTTTTATCTAAAGGTTGCATGTAAGAAATTGCATTTAGCGATAAGGCCGCCTCTTGTACCTACTATTCCATGTTTTTGTGATGTTCTTGTTTTGTTTTCATTTGTGTACAATAAAGAGTATATTTTTATTATTATTAAATTGAATAGAGACATTAGAAGAAAAAAAATTGTAGGGCTCCTTTGAATGCAAACTTACTCTGTAAATTATTCATATAAAGGGAAACGCATTCCAGAGCCTTATACTCGTAACTGCCATAGCACATGAAGTATAATTGGTAACAAGGCGTGAGAGGTGAAAGAGTATTAGAAGATTAAGGGGTACAATGGGACGAACACATTGATTGAAATCTGACTTTTAAGGAATTTGGTGTGTAAAAATCACAAAGAACTGAGAATAGCATTTATACGCGAATATATTGACGTTGTCAAATTGGCAACCATCAAAGAAAAGTGAGAGGTACCGGCAGAGTAGAATAGTACCTCCTCCTGTACGAGGTGTCGTAAGAGATGACTGAGGTGGCAAAACCGACAGATGGCGGTATATCCATCCGAGACAGTGAAGCTCAAATGCATAGGCTGGAGATGGGCAGCAGCATCCCTGTCACAAAAACTACGCTCTGCGATTGTCAACAAGCTTGCCCAGCGCGGCAATTAATGGCAAAAAACCTCCTTTCTTAAAGAGACATATGTCCAGCAGTGGACTTTTAATAATTGGTATAATGATGATGATGATCCGATAAAATAGAATGTTTGTACCTTTAATTACATTCCACACAAGTAATAATAATGTTCTAATAAGCGGACTCTCTATGAAATAAAAGCAAACAAGTATAGCCTGGTTGAATACTAACCAGGCGGAGTAGACTAGATTTCGTTTACAAAACACGTTCAATTAACGCGCAGACTCGGGAGCGAAAAGACACCGGCTTGTGCTGCTATGCGGCTGTTAGCTATAATGTAGTATGACTGTAGGTTATCTATGATGATTTTGGGTCTTCAATAAAGACAAATGTCAGTTAGACGTAATGTCAGACATAAAGCTTTTTACAAAAAGTATTATAAAAGTACATTTTTTAATTATGTTCATAATTTGTTGTTTCATAATTGTGCCCATCCCCGCCCTATGCATTTGAGCTGCACTGTTTCAGATGGATATACCGCCAGCTTTTGGTTCTGGTACCTTAGTCGATTTTACAACACCTAGTGCAGTGGAAAGTACTATTCTACTCCGCCGGTACGTTACGGCACATTTTATCGAATAAAGGCAAAAGAATTGTCGGTAAAAGTTCTAACTTTACTTTTCTACTCAATTTATTTTAATATATAACTATTGCTAAACAAATTAGTTGAGAAAATCAAATCAGTTTTCAAAGGCCCCTAAGCATCTTCTTTAGACGCGGAGTTGCGTCCAATTACAGACAATTAAGTCGAACATGAGATAGCTATTTCACCAAAAAAAAATTTTTAAACCAGCCAAGCTAAAGACACTGATTCAAATGAAATAAAATCCTGTAAAAATATACTTCTATTATTTGAACTATTATTTGGTTGTAATGCAACCATAATCTATTATTGTTTTTAGTCTGAACTGCATTCAGTATCTAGTTATTGGCAACATTTTGGCATTTTTCAAAACCAAAGAGAATATAATAACAAGCCTACACAATTAATTTACTTCATTTAAATATATTTTAAGACAAAAATACTTAAAAACACCCACACTCACAACTGCTTGAGACACACAGTCTTTTAAACAGTGTGTGTAATGTAAATTTTATTTATTTGATGTACATATTTCAATAAGTAGGTATAAAGCGTAGCGTTTAACACTTTGTCTGCACATTAACTTTAATTATATATTTTCTGAAAAATAGGTACAAAGTTTACGCTTTACGTATTCATATATATGTAGATAAAGAATAACTGCATTTTATAAGAATCAATTGATTTCTTTACACATGATTCAAATTAACACCTGTAAGCTTTTGTCATTTTATTTGTGATATTAATAAGAGTTAAATTTATATACTTTTCTAAATTTTTACAAGGACAAAAAATCATTTTCTCTGAATACGAACTGGATTCGTATTCTCTCGTTCCACTTTTTTCCTTTCCGGGAAAATCCACTACAAATTATGCTACCGAACGATACAAATCACCTCGCTTTTTTACCTAGTTCCTTTTAGCTGCTTAGTCAGCACTGTATCTACTACTTTTACGGGATACCATCATCTATATATATAGAAAGAAGAGCTGACCGACTGGCTAATTGACTGACTGGCACATCAACGCAGATCTTAAACTATAAGGGTTAGATACTTGAAATTTTACAAATAGAATTCATTTATAATATAAAGGAGCACTAAGTAAGAATATTTGTTATTTGATATTTATGTTTTTGAAATTATTCCAATGAAATTCAATACGAAGGATCTTCACTCAAAGTCATAAAGTAAGCATAAAACATTTAGGTACTCCAAAAATTATCCCTGAAGGGGTAAAAAGGGTGTGCATAGTAAGTATGAAACTTATACGACTTTATACGCGTGTTTTCGTGTTTTTTCCGAGTTTTCTATAAACAATACGGAAAATATACACCGCGATGATATAAATACGTATATTTAGCTGTTGTTCTATTGGTTTTAGACATGAAATAATGCAAAAATTTAATATTATAACATTATTTATAAGTATGTATACAGGTTTTATAATCTATGATACTTTATTCAAGAGCGCTTGTACCACTCCATGGTAAGAAAGAACTATAGATTTCTATTTGATCTTGACACTTTCGATCTTACTTTGCTTACTTCCTTTATATTTATGGGTCTCAAGTAGACGAGTCCTAGTTAAACGTAGAGTGTTGTTTTAAAAACGTCTTCAATTTGGTCTCTATGTAATCTTGGAACTTAAAGTAAATTTTACAAGATGCGGCTTTGTATGTTAGTTTGTCTATCATAGCTGCTATAAAAAGAAACAGTTGCCCCATCAAGTAGCAAAGCAACCTCAACAAATTTTTTTAACTGTCTTGACTAAGTTTCAAGCCTCGTGCTATTTGGGTGGTATGTTTTATACATAAAAAACCCAATGTGAACTGGGAAATGAAAATACACAGTTTCCAGTATGACAAAGAATTGACAGTTATTACCCCTTATTTATTTATTTAATATACTGTCACAGCTGATACTAATATTCATTATTAAATATAATGTTAACTAGACGGCAACCTAGGACATGTGTACACAATAATTCTTATTATTCCTGCCATTTTCGGGTATGAAATGGAATATGGCATTATATTATGCAATTCATTGTCGAATTGTTAAGTCTAATGTATTTTAAAAAATATAACTATAATAAAATATAAAAAAATAATAGTCGTCTGCTTTGGTACCTCACTCTTATTTGCTGTATTACGGAATATTGAAGGTTAAGAGAGGCACTTAAATTACTGAATATTTTGACTTCTTCAAGTCACAAGGATGGCACCGCGCTAGTGATATCCTTGTGGTATTACGAGCGCCTAATGCCTGCAGTCATGCTTTATTATATTTAAATATATATATATGTAAAGTCGAGTCTGGGAATAATTTGGTCAAGTAAGTCATTTGCAGAGATATAGTCGGTGAAGTATTCGAATAAGTTCAAGAAGTAATTGACTAAGTTCAGAGTAACCAAGTAGAGTAGTTTGATTAAGAAAGAAACTACCAAGTCGCAAAATTAAGTAGCAAATAACAGAAACCACTTGGAGCAATAAGAAAGTATGCAAGACAGACGCTATGAAGTAAAAAGCTTTTAAAGAAGTTGGTTTTTAGTTAGATGACACTTTATTAGTGAAACCGCTTACGAACTTCGTTCAGATTTATGTGCTGAGACAGCCAATGACATAGCAGGAACATTAAAAAAAGTCCTATAATAATTATGATACATTATAGAAATTATTCTGAGTTTTTTTTTGTTATGTAGCTATGTAGGACATGATTGACAGTATCGTACATGGAGCTATAGATGAACATATCCAAATCTGCCAAAATCTCCGTAGAGCGAGGGAGGTTATCTCGCCCCATATCTATGGAGCTCATAATTAGTTAGAAATTTCTAAAAAGATTTGTAATAGTTATTTTTAGCTTATTTTATATGTGTATTTATCGTAGAATTTTATTGGAAAATATTACTAAAAGGTAACGGGAGGTGAAAAACCTCGAGGGTCAGACCCAGTGGGCATTATAAGATCAAGGGCATTTGTAACAACTTAAACGCTAAATTTTATTATGTACTATGCATCCATATTTTTTCAGGTAACTTTAAAAAAAAACATTTACATAAGTAAATACTTCATACATGTTCGTAATAGTGTTGGTAAATGTTGATAAATACAAATGTATTGAAAATTGTTACTTATTATGTTAAAATATAAATAAAAATACAGCTTATTCATAAGAATTTATTTTGAGCAAATATAGTCAAGCACGTCATCTATTTTTAAATCAGAGTACCAACTAGCTTTCTGCTTTCTTAACTCTCCACATGTGGTTAGTAATTCAGACAGTATTTATTAGATGGCGCGACGTACGTTTTTGTTCCATTATAAAAAGTTACTTCGATGTATTTGTCCGAAAATTACATATATGTATTGTATATCACAATGAACATAAAAAAATGCGCAACTATTAATACAATAATTTGAAATATGAATGTTTAACACATCAAGAAGAACAATTGAATTGAAACAATTAAATAACCATACATATTTATAAAGAATCTAGTATAAATAATAAAAATTGGTGAGAACTGGCGGATAATTTATAATTATTTTGTTAATATTTTTACAATATAATTTATTCTCTCTAATAATTAGAATAATAATGTAAGTATTTTATAGCTAGATCACTTATGGTATATGATTTGTAATAAAACTACTTTTGCATGGCTTCAACTCACAGAAATTGTTTTCTATAGTAACTAATATGTTATATTACTTCATAATGGCATTTATACAAAAGTTAAACAAATTTTATTGATGCACATACCCGGGCGCACTATGACCTTCTTGAATCTATTCTTCTTTACTACTTATTCAGCAGTGTCATTGTAGTCTTTAGGGAAACAATAGATTCCAGATCTAACGTAATCTTTCGCACAATTTCCATTTACAATGCTGACACGCGCCTCTAATACTGGTCTTCCAATATCTTCCTCAACTATTATTGGATCAACTTTAACGCTTTTACGCCCTTCTTCTTTTTGATCAATACTTAATTGATTCGACTCCATCCAAATTTGCGTATTCGGCGTTACAACATAACTTTCTATATGCGCAATGGCAATGCAAAGTACTAAAAACAGCATCAAAGCCATTTGGTAAAAATAATAATCGGCGAACACACGATGGAGTCAATAGCCGTCTGTTGTTTGGTTCGATGATCTCTGATCCAGTTCTTATATAATGTCCAGTTTTCCTTTTGCAGAGTGACTCAGCCTGGTGATACCTACAGCCAATGTCACTGTAATGGTATCTATGTGGCACCATACGGTTTATTGTCGTTATTCTCACAATAATAACAGTAATTTACTTACGAGAGAATACAATTTAAAAAATACATGAATACTTGCGTACAATTTTTTTTTCAATACTTATTTTTAAAAAAAATTAAGTATATTAAAAAGTTTAAAAATAATTCAACAAAACAAAATTATCTATACTTACGCAAAATCAATATACACATGTACCGTGAATATCGCCAAACAAAATGGTGTCTAGCAGTCGCGGACTGTTCTCACTTGTGGCTCATTTTTGCACAGATTTTTTAGCCGCGCGCGACGAGAATATCTTTATTGTATTTAATAATAATGAGTTCAATTCCAATTCTTTTGGTAAACCGAAAAGAATATCTTCACATAAAACTTTAATTGAAGTGTCTCCTTGTAATTGAAAATCTACAACTTTTCACTAGATGCATATGAAAGTATATACTGCACATAATATATTATGTAAAATATGGTACCGAAAAAATTTTTCTTAAAATATATATATATTTGTATTTTTGTACGTTTATATTTAATAAACACGAAAACCTTTAGACTAATTTCCAAAATTCTTTAATTGATAAAAAGTTACATTATTGATAAGTAACACAATCCATTCCCGTATTTTAACAAAAACGTGAACCATGCAGATAAAATCTAATCTTCTAATACTTGCTTTACCTTGCGAGTAGGAAGCATTAGAACACTTAGAGGCGCGGAGTATCTTACTTACTTCATTATAAGAACAGATTTCCGTATTCTGGAGGCAGGCGTAGTGATATGGTATATGTATTTTAGGTTTTGGTGAATGACTATATCTTAATATTTCATTTTTAGAGTGCAGATTGGGAAGCAACTGCGAGGAGGAGAAGACTGAGTTATACTTTTTAGTATGTAGGCTCAAGCAAGCCGAAAAAGTGGTCGTGACCCGCGCGTTTTGTGAAATACTACGTATTTGCTTTTGCTTACTTTTAATGTGAAAAAGTTACCTTACAACCATTTTGCTACAAAAATCACTAATCTTTTCGGCTTTTTCGTAAGTTTCATCCCTTTTTGATGCCTGGTAAATTAGCACCGTTTCATTAGTCTACCAGATCGGATCGAGGTTGTCTGTGTTCGTTTATGTTTTCGCTGTAGTAGGTCGCTCATGTATATCAGAAATAGGGTAGGCCCAAGGATACTACCTTGCGGGAAACCAAAGTCGACAGATAGTTAAACCACTCTAGTTCCAAAATAATTGAGCTTTTTAAAAAGAATGGGTATGAACACTGTATCGAAAGCTTTGCTAGATCTATGAATACACCGATGCTGCTTTTGTTGTGATCAACTGCAGCAAATTATTCGCCATTAGAAGCATCAAGCATCTAACAAATATATTTTAAGTTTATTATACAATGTTATTGCACGACTTCTACTTTATACACTGTATTATATTTAAGTATATTTTTTAATTTGAATATGTGTTATACAACACTTTTTTATATGTATGCCTTTATATATATACTATAAAGTTAATATGGGCTTATCCATATTAATTATATAATAAGGAATTAACGCCTTAAATTACGTAGCAAACTATTTAAAAAAAACACAATATCTCATACCTTACCTCACTCCGATACAAATAACTTAAAGCATTTTGTTACGGATCTTATATAACGGAGGAATTACAATTTATTACTTAAGTACATATATTTAATACCCAGACACAGAACAAACACCAAATTGTATCACATCACATCCTAGTAACCATTAAACCCATGCCGTACAAGTTAACGACACGATGAATTGCATCATCGCGTCTGTCACTAATCAATTTTAAATATAGAAACACGAAAAACTGTGAATGTTACTTGTCGTACATGGCAAAACAGTAGATGCAAAAAAGTATATTTCAAAAACGATACAACTTTAAATTATATTATATAAGTACCCCGGCGGCGACAAATATTTGTATTGTATACATAAAAATATGACTTAGATTGAAGTGAGCAAGCCTTAAATTAATAAATAAATCATAACTCAGGAATAATCACTAATGTGATTTAATCAATTCACTAATGTAATTATGATCCTTAGTCTGAAATATCCAGTACCGCATTGAAACTAAGAATATTCTGAGTATCGGTGGTCATATTTGTCCAACCAATCTGTAATTTCTGAGTGGCAACGAGCCATACTACTGAGTAGGTACATACTGAGTCTGTTTCCAAAGATGTTCTTGATAATCCGATCATAAGGAGTTGCCTCCAATCATCCCTTACAGCGACCCTTTACTTCGCTGGGATAGGGACACTGACCTACCATTTGCGCTATCGAACTTGTCAAATATTAGCTCTAAGTTATTTTTAAAAATACCTACATAATTAAAACATCGTCTTTAGTAAAATCTTCACATAAACCATTACATCTGTATATCCTTGATATATATAATACTAGCGATCTGCCTCGGCTTCGCACGGGTACAACGAAGATAATTCTCTTATCTTAGAGAGGCCGTATCCAACAAAAGACGTTCTATAGCTGATATGATGATGATGACAAATATTGTGTTTTTCTAGCGAGGATTTCAAAATGCAGGTCACATGTATAAGCTCATCTATTATATCGGAATAAATTAAATGTGTGACGAGTCACTCGGTCGAAGTTTGCCCCTTTTTGTTGCAATAAAATTCCTAACAACTTTCCAATAACATAATAGCGTCTTTAAGACAAACTTATTTATGGTCTGACTAATCAACTTAACCGTATCTATATATAACATGTTTTTGTATGTAATAAGTTATACATTATATACAAATATGTAACGGATAATCAACAATAATGCTATATCGGTGTCGCAAACCGTTACTTATAGTACTTGTGCTACTAGGAAATAACGTAGGTAAGCTATAATTTTATACCACCGCCCGCGACATGTCTGCGAGATGTTTACTTTATCTCATTACTGTACTCTTATTCGGGGGAAAAGTCTGTCTGTAATTAGTAAGATCCGAAAAATGTTTAAATGAGGTTCAGCAATTGATCATCTTAGATCTTTGAGTATCTTGTTGTTTGTATTATCGAGACCAAGCAAGCTATCGGATTTAAGATTTTTTTCAACAATTGTTCTTCGGAGTCAGTGGAAGCGACAAGAAATGGGTCAACCTTTTTGTACAATTTCGAATTTTGCAAGGGATTCTTGAGTTGTATAAGGTTTATCAAGTATGTTTTTAGAAATTACTTGGCTTACTGTACCCCTCGAATCTATGAAATCCTCGAGTACTTAAAATGTCTTCCAAAGAGCTATTCGCCTTACTCGATGTAGTTATGTTCTCTTTCTTTGCACATGTTTTGATTACCTCCATTTAACAATAGAATTAATATCAATAAACTTTAACTAGTTGTGTTAAACTGAAACTCTGCATTCTATAATATTAGTATAGATGAGTCTGAACTTAGACTTAATTAGAAGTAATGGTATTTTAGAAAAAATAATTTAGGAGTTTTTCTACAGCAGAGTTCATATCTTTATTTGACTGAGTACAGATTTGACTCTTTTACTGCTATACTAACATCATAATTTCGAAAGTAGCTATACTGACATTTGCTATGTGGTATACTTAAATCGTAAGAAAGAACAGAATTTTAGCCCTGAGAGTGGTCCAGAGGTTGATTTCAGTTTCAGTCAAACATTAGCATAGCTTAGAATTGACCAGCGGATTGTGAAAAATCGCAGCTTATTTCTATTAGCTTATAATAACAATCTGCTTGAACGGAACTGAAGCCTAAATCAAAGCAAAATTACCATATGTATGATAAATGGCACCTTGAATTAGCAAATATTTATTTAACGACCATTGAGTCACATTTAGGAATCTGGTAGGCTTGATTAAATTTGTCATGCTCGAAATGAGTATTTTATTTCTGTAAGTTTTTAAATCTAAATTATCTCGGAGTCAGGTCAAAATTGAAACTGGTCAGGTGATGATATAGAATGTATTATAAGTAAATTTCTGTGATCAAATCGATATATGCAGCAGCAGCGATGAAATGCTGTTGCCCATCCTCACCCTGTGTATTTAAGCTATACTGATTTGAATGTATATACCGCCATCTGTCGCGTCTAGATTGATTTTGATAACTTTTATTACACAACATCTCATGCTAATAGACATAGACCTGAACTCGATTGAACTCGACTTGATCATTTGATGATCAATGACAATGGAATCCACCAAGGGCAGAGTTCAGTATTTTAAGATACAATTTTATAGACCAATGTTTATTTTGTAATTATCCTTTAAGTGCCGTGAGGTACCGGCAGAATAAAATAGTACCTCCCACTGTACCGGGTGTCGTAAGAGGCGACTAAGGTACCAGAACAGACAGATGGCGATATATCCATTCGAAACCATGCTCCTTTCTTGGAGGGGCTTATGTCCAGCAGTGGACGTCCAATGGCCGGTATGATGATGATATATTCAACCTTTATCAATATATTCAACCTGTTTATAACTTCCTGAATTTTCATAAATTTGCATAACCTTTTTCTTTATCAGTTCTTTTAATTATTTCATCATCAAATTACTTCACACCGAAAAAAGAAAAAAAACTATCATGCCCTTGACCAAATTCCAAAGATTTCATATTTTAATACAAAGTTTCATAATAATACCAAATCTAGGTATTTCCACAAAATTGAATGAATACACTTTGTAGATATGTCAAAACGAGATCGCTTGTCAATGAATCACGTGCGTGGGCGCCGCTGTGAGACGAGGTTTCTGTTACGTAGCTGGGATACACTTATCATTAATATGGAATATAATAGCTGCAGAACTTAATATCTTGTTTTCATATCTCGCAGGTGAAATAAATGTACACAACAAAGAAAAGTGAAAAGCGTATTTACTCTTAGAGTTCTCTCCATTGAAAATTAATAGTTTTTTTTTAAATTAAAGATAACATTTACTATTACACACCTACATGCACATTACAGCGCATGAGTGCCTACAAGTACATGCTAGACCTATTTTAGGTACTTAAACAGTAAAATGTAATTTAGTTTAAGTTTTCTTTTGTTGAATAAAGTTATTATTGTTATTATACAAAAAATTACTTGTCTCAGTCATCAGGCGGGTTTTAAACCTGCACCTTTCAGTGTCAATTGTAAGATTTCAATTGGTTTCGTCAAGTACTGAGGTCTTGAATTATGTTTTAAATGCACGCAGACCGTGTTTGATGGATTGATGCACAGGCGTGAAGGTTAATTAATAAATGTTTTTAATATACGTTAAGATGTAACGTGTATTAAAAACATTTATAAATAAAATTGTATTTCCGACATGGAATATGATCACGATGACGGTAAGGACGGATGAGGTGTGACATATCTTAAACTCATTTTTAACGGCTTCAAAACGCAGTTATTCAACTATTTACATTTTTTATTCAACGTTTCGGTTAGGCCGTAAGGATACCATTTCCATAATTGGCAAAGATTAAGTGTTAGGATTTATATCCCACAGGAGTTTTTTTTATTTTAGTTTCATGCTAACCTGGAACGTCCATGTTACCGTTATTTATGAGTATATAAAAAATAATAAACCTAATTATTTTTAATAAGAGTAATAAATGCGTAATTGTTAAAAAAAATGCGTCGGATATTTTTCGTAACCAAGAGTGGTTCATCTTTCTATAATTCTCTTAGAAATTTCTTCCCGTTTTGGATATATAAAAGATTCTCTTGGCCATCGATCTATAGATCTATCATCCAATGGCTGTTTCAGAACCTAAAAAGTTGAAAAAGTGGCAGGGCACTTGGTACGCCGAACGGATGGCTGATGGAGTCGTAAAATTCTGGGACGGAAACCACGTACCAGCAAGCGCAGCGTAGGGCGTCCACCCACAAAATGGACAGACGATGTGACTAAAACCGCAAGATTGCGCTGAACACAGGCCGCATGCAACCGGTCTTATTGGAGATTAATTGGGGTAGCCTATATCCAGCAGTGGACGTCTTGTGTTTGATATGATGATGATGATACAAAAATAAATTGGGAATTGACAACACGTGTTCGTAACCAATCAATGAAGTCAATGGACGCACGCAACGTCCCGATGATATCACCAAGGTTATGTTACCTTATGTCCTCATACATGTCTCATTATCCATTAGTATCCCTGCCTTCCTTCCCGCTTTAACCAGAACACAGCAAAGGTTCAAGAACAAGTGCTTTCTGATAACGTACTACGTATTTTTGTAATAAATTATCTTCTTCATATTAGGCGAAAGAAGTTTCTTCTTCAAGAGATAATTATCACATGGGGAGATATTTAGCCTACGATTGCCACGCTGAGCAAAATACTATTACAGAGTGTAGGTTGTTGATGGGAGTACTGCTGCCCTCCAAAATAGGATATAACTTTTTTTTCTGTCATTGTGTTAAATACCTAATGATATGTTGTTATAACATTCACACAACATTTCATACATTGACTCCGTGGTAAGTTGTTTCAAGCACTTATGTTACGGACATCAAACAGCAGAAAAATCACAAATATAATACTCAAATACATATTTTTAACACAAAGACACAGGACAAACACAAATATCACTATACATATTTATGACCTTGGTGGGCATCGAACCCACGGCCCAAAAGTTAGGATCACTACCAATCACGCCATGTTCTAACTAGAAATATGATGATGATATTTATATACTATGTTTTTATTTCGAATGTTAATGACTACACGGATAGTAATGAACTTCCTTTTAAAATAAAAATTATGTCTTTTCTACATAGGTCTTATGGTTCCTCTGTCAATATTTCTTAAACAAAATTACACGAGGCTCTAATAATAATTTTCACCTAAGCAATAAACCCATTCAAATATTACTATTGGTTTCTTTGATAATTATAGGTAGATTTCCTTTCACAATTTTGTAAATTAATAAGCAAATAAGAGTTTTCGTCAGTATTGTCATAAAAATTTTATAAAATTTATAGGTTTTAATGCTAAAGTTCACCAGTAGTATATGCTCGCTAGTGCATACATTCGTGAAGTAAAATTTAACAAAAATTGTTGTTTGTTTTCTCTTTTATAAATAAAATCCGATAAATGTTTAGTATCGAGTGTGAGCCCCTCTAGCTGAAATCACAGTTTGAATTCGTCTGGGTATGTTAGCGAGGATATCCCGGATACTTGCTTGCGGAATACGTTCCCACTCCGCGGTAATAACATTCTTCAGCTCTCTGATGGTCTGTGGAGCCGGTTGTACTGATCTAACGCGTCGTTTTAGAACATCCCAGACATGCTCTATAGGATTGAGGTCGGGACTTCGAGCTGGCCAATCCAAACCACGAATGCGGACCTCTAGCACACACGCTTCCACATCGTCAGACCGGAGGGCGCGAGCGTTGTCGTCCATAAAAATTGAGTCTTCGCCTAAAGCGGCCAGTGCGGGTTGTGCATGAGAAATTAGAACTTCCGTTATGTATCGATGTGCAGTCAGTGAGCCGTTTTTAATTAAGATTAACTCTGTACGATCCATTGAATTAGAGCCCCCACCATAGGGTGTGATTTCTTCAAATCAAGCCTTTGCATATCGTTCTCCTCGTCTTTGCAGCACTCACCGACGTCGATCTTCACCGAACAGAGATATCCTGGCTTCATCGGAGAGTAAATACCCTATTCCAGTCTTCTTGAGTCCATGACTCACAATTTCGAGCAAACCTAAGCCTGGTAACTCCGTGCTCACGGAGTAACTTAAGGCCGCGGACCGGGCGATGACTGCGTTTATTGCCCGCGGGAAGCCTCCTCCTGACCGTCCATAGACTAATATGCACATTTCTTACTTCTTTGAGGTTGTTCTTAAGGTCCACATCCGAAGACTTACGATTTCTCAATGCGCGACTCACAATAAAAAGATCATCCCGTGGTTGGGTACATGGTTTTTCTTCCAGAACCAGGCCTTTTTTCGACGGAACCGTTGTCTTGATACCACTGCCAGGTCCTGTGAACCGTCGAGCGACTTACACATAGACTCTGAGCCACGAATCATTGGCTGCAACTCTCTTCGAGCAGCGCAACAATTTTGGTAGCTTTCACCACTTTCTCTAACATTATTGAGACAGCTAAATAGCAATAAATGAAGCTTTGACAATTAAGAATATGAAACAAATTCATGAAAATTGACTAAAAGTTATGAAACCCGATATTATATTTTGGAACTTCGCACCAAAAATGTAAGATAAAAAGTGGTTTTCTGTAAAAAGGAGCATTAAAAGAAAATTTGAATTTAGAACGTACTGTTTTAAATACCACGGCATCTTTATAACCAGCCAGTAACATGTACAAATGATTGAAATCATTTTCGTACCGTATTTTTTAAAGAAGAATTAAAATCAACACCCGTCCGTTTTTTTTTTTGCAAATGTGTGTATATCCTTTAGGTACTTCCCAACGTGCATTATAATTACCTTAAAACTTGAGTAATGAATAACCCAAAGAATACATAATGTGGTCTATGGAACTGAGGACGTTTTCAAACTACCCAGATATAAGGAAAACTATTGGAAAAGTTTTTATCCTTAGAATATAACCCGCTGCTTCCCGACTTTAAGGTAAGTAGGTCCAACTTGGTCATTGAACTACGTCGTTTCAATGAAAATAAATTGAATGTTTTATTTAGGTTCATAATAAAAATATATACATATTTTCATCTCAAATAATTGGCCTGTCGACCTGTCGAAAGTGCTGAAAGCATTTGTGTATCAGATATAAGACAGCTGAGGAATCCCAAAAATGATACTTAAATATATATTTGAACACTCAGACATAGAACAAATAAAAAAAGGGTTACGCATTCACGCGCAATCGGGCACGTCAAAGAATTAATTATTCCTACTGATATAATAATCTTAAATATGTTTGGACATGTGTTACTGTCTCTCGGGAGATCTATTAAAAATATCTAGATGATATGGCATATCGATAGATTTTGGCATTAGAATACTAGTACTAGTGCTAAAGGTAACTATATTATATTATAAGTGTACATAAATGTAGTATTTTAATTAAATAATTATTTACTTTAACACCTTTACTATTAACATTCCGGAAAAAACGGTTTTTAGTTAACATAATAAATATGTAGTAGTGTTTCTCACACAATTATGTGTTATTACGAAACAAAATTCCCAGCCGCGGCCGGCGCCTGCGCACGAGCTAGCCGCTCGTGAGTAATATTGAGCAGCACGCGACAATAATTTACGGCTATGATGAAGTTTTCTTAGAAATCCCCTGGTTATTAATAATTGAATCGTGGCAACATAGGTGTCTAAGTAATAAACAAAAATACACATTCCCACACACACGGCTAGGAAATAAAACACGAGTAGAGATCGGTTGCCGCAAGGTAACCGAAATGTAGGTAACCAAAAAATATTGAAAAGTTTCAAAATCGTTAAAAGAGTTTTATTATGATTAGTGAACTCATAAATATTAGGAAATATTTTACGTGTAGAATGACATCACTCAACATGCTATGAACCGAAACTGGAATGTACTTTATTTTATTTTTCCGGTGTGGGGTACCAGCCGATACGAGTAATGGGAGGTGACCCCTCTATTAGATTTATGACTGTAGTACCGGGATAGATAGATAGTGATATATCGTGGTGGTGGTGGTGGTGTTTAACCAAAATTTGACTTTTTTAACCAGTATAATTAAATAAAAAAAACCCATTACGTCACTACAGTCTTAATATTGTAACGCAACTCTGCGGTTAGCAGCCAACCACTATGACATGTCAACTAACCAACCGGGTATTTGATAAAATAATGAATTAAATATATGGATCACAGCCCCTTGTCAATATAAATAAATATAATTTTAATTGTAATTATAGGGCAACAGCAGTGTACTATCTCTACTGTACCAGGTGTGGTTAATGGTGCCTGAGGTATGGCGGTATACTCTCTAATGCGGTGGATCCTCAAGACAGTGTACCTTATAAGAAACAAGGTGAAGATGGGCAACAGAATACTCGCTGCTACGCCTGCGATTGCCCAGCCTGACAATTAGGGTAAAATTCCCTCTTTCTTGGAAGGACAGTGAACCTTCTACGGCTGTTGTGACGATAATGATGATGATTTAAATTTCATGTACTGCAGCCCTTTTGATTCTGCTTATTTGCAATCAAGTAACAATCTGCATATGGCCCGCGTGAAGGCAGAAGGTGAGTGACCTTTTTATAGGAACATTAAATGGCGGCATGGTTTAAGGCATTAGCCTTAAACCTAAACCTTGTAATATGTGGAATGTCATAGAATCTGCTAATTATTTTTGAAATGTGATTAATATTAAGCTGAGCTGACGCTTACTATCACGTGGGCCGAAACTTAGTCATTAAAAAGATACTTAAGTCGTCTAAGCATGTTTAGTTACTTTCATGAGGCATCTCAATGTTGCCCGTGATTACCCTACGCTACCCCCACACAGGCCAAGCTACCCCCACACAGGCCGAAACATTCGGGTAACTAAAAACTAGGCACAACCTGCCGTACTAAGATGTATAAAAAAAAGTAATTTCCATTGACTCTGTTAATAGATCATTTTGCATAATATGCCACATACTAGCTTTCCAACTACGGCTATCTCCATTCACCACTACACTTTATACCATTTCCTGTTCAAGTTTCTACATGACAAAATTCAAGAAAATCGTTTTACTTGTGATAGCGTAACATGCAGATTTCACAAGAGAATCGTTTTTGACAGAAACATTTTCAAATTTATAATATTAATATGAAATAATCTATGCTAATACTAATTTTCTTAATTTAAATTTAAATTTCTTAATTTAAAAAATTAATAATCTAGGATAACAGAAATAAAGGAATGGTAAATTAAAAAACGACGCGCTAATTAATTCAAAACTTTATTGCCATCACAAGAGTATACCTTGTAAACATAATCTCGACTTGCACTGAAAACCTGCTATCCGGTTGCGATTCCCGAATTCCCGCCAGCGCATTTGTAATTGCAAGCATTCTCTTTGCACGAGGCTTTTTATTTTTGTATCCTTAATGTGAGAGGCTTCAACGCTATCTCGAATCTTTAATTGTGTTATCAGCAGCCTCATAATCACTACCAGCTTCTTCATTTTCAGGGAAACAGTAGTTACCCGATTTGATGAATCCGTCTGGACAATTTCCGACAACAATGCTGGATCGAGTTTCAAGAACGTGGCTTCCGGCTCTCTCTTCGTTATCGACCCTTGGATCTTCGGTTATTGTATGCAGAAATCGGGCGTCACGGCCCGAATGGTTTTGTATCACATAAAATCCTTCGACGCTTACAGCCCAAACGATAAACAGTAAACTCAGCACGGTCTGCGACATTTTGCGTTGCGTTTGTTCACTAGTAACTATGTCTTGCGGTGTTAGTCGTCGTTTGAATCAAATGATTCTACAACACGGTTTATATTCCGCGACCAGTTTTTTCCTTTCCCAATATGACTCAGTGCGATGTGTGTCATCATGCAACGAAATGATATGATAAAATAGTCCCTAATTACATGCATGCGACTGGCCCTTTCTTTTAACCGTACTATTACTACATATTGTACAACTGAAAGAAGTCTCGCATTGCATCTTATGTCATATATGTTGTCGCAATCAACTCTATCTAACCTGACCAAATGATGTTTCATAGAACTTCGACCAATAGCCATATTAAGTTACCAAGAAGGATTTATTTAGCGCATAACTGATGAATGGTCTTAAGTAAATTGGCTAAAATATAAAGACTTGTTAAATATATCGAGAAAAATCACTATAACTACGGTCGGGTTATCATTACATATTGTATGTAGGTATATAAAAGTTTGCAGTGCGGGGTGCCGATAGGTTAGTATCTCACTTACAGGTGTCATAAGAAGCCAATGAGTCACCGTTAATATATTTACTACTACAGTTTAGAGTAGCTAAAATCTCATCAATATAAAAATAATAAAAGACACTACAACCGGTCTTATTGTAAAAATCTGAGGCCTCCCTCTACCATGTCCAGCAGAATTTAAATCCAGTGTACATGCACAACATAGCAATCGTTGACAATACATATTATTGAATATACTACGTATAACGTGCCTTGCGGGAAAATCTATAGCTACATTAAAGAATAGTATTGATTTATTTAGGAACGTTGATTTTAATCCCACTATAAATCACATAACGTTATTCCAAATGAATGCTTGGCAACAACATATTAATTAGTTTTAAGTTAATGGGGTATTCCCGTTGCATTGACTTATTATGTAAGTATTATACAGTGGACGTGTTTATCACTTATTGGCTTCGTTGCACAGTCCACACTAGATACGGTAATCAGCTAGTTCATCTATAAAGGTTTAAATGCGTCTTGGTTTAATTTCCGAAACTTTCACCTTAAATGTCTTATTATTTATTACACAGAGTTATTATAACCTGTTAAGTAACAATATGCTGCTTCCATTCCTCTCATGATAATAAAATATATGGTCATAACGAATATCGAAATTTATATTTTTATATTGTTATTAATATAAATCCATTATAAATCTAAAAACATACATACAATTATCAGTAGGTACTTATGATATATTAAAAAATAAACTCAAAACTAATAATGAAGAAATCACTCAGAAAATGAAGAATGCTTGAAGATAAAAAATAGGGTTGATCGTATTATAAGATTTAAATATTTTTTGAAGTTTAACAACGGCGTATATGCATGTATGCATCCATCGTATATCTTTCGTCATCAATTCATTCGTAATACTTGCAATGTCTACTTTACGTCAGAGTGTGACCAAAACGTGACACAGTTATACGTAGGAGGAAAATATTCATCGGTTAATTGTTTCTAATAGAAAGAGTATTTTAATTAGGTACATTGTTTTACTGGCTAGTTTTCAAAGAATTTGCTTTAAAGATTTTATTAGGAGACAATTGATTTAATTTTTTATACGACAATTAATAGGTTTTTTATGAATATTTTTTTATTTTTTTTCTAGTAAGAGTAAAGTAAACTTACGTTAATGCCCTTGGAATGTTCACTGGTCTGCATTCTAGAGGAGTGCCTAGTTAAACTTTGTTTTGAATATTTTAAATAACCTTTTTACCAATTTTCTTGACAGTGCTTTGTAATGTTTTAAATAAAACAAACGTCAATGGAATTTCTAAAATCCATCAGTATATCCACCATAATAACCTTGTACAATCTATGAGAATATTGAGCACAAACGCACAGATAATTCGAAAATCATGTACATTGCAATTTTCTTTCTGCAAACATATTTTATATTTCAAATATAAACAACGGAAATTGATATTGATGATACATTTCCTCACATTTAAAACAATTTCATTAATTGAAACGATTAGGTTGATGAATTCTGTATTTTTTTTAAATATCCATTTATATTTCTTTTTATTGAAATGATTAACTGGATAAACGGTTTAAAAAATCCTAAATAATTGTAGTTACCTATTTACAACGACACCTTAACATAAATTGGTATTCTACAAGTTAACAGCTCATTAACATGTATTTAGAATTTTTTAAGTTATTCGCTTTGATTGATTTATGTTTATTAGATATTTATTATCCCATTTTTCATTTAGTGACATTCATCTGCAAAGTCTGATTTGTACAGAATTAAAATCCCGATCGTTAACCTGTTGAAAGATAGTTAACCATAGACGCGTGCCCACTGAGTCATAACAAGCGGACGCCGATGTAAGCCGGGGTTTCTGATAATACGTAATAAGGACAATTGACACACGCTCTTTATTCATAACGAATATAAACGCTGCAGCTACCTCATTTAAGACATAGATTGTCCTCACTTCCCAAGAGAAACATACAGCTCAGTGTGTCAATTCGTGTCGAAATAAAAAAGGTCAAATACAAAATGGCGTCATATCTGTGCTTCTTCGTGATGTGCGTGTTCGTTTCCAGCATCGAAAGCCACGTAATAAGGCACAACAGATTAGATATCCCCTCTGAAGGTATAACACTTGAGATTTCTATTAAGCCAAAGAGCGGAGAATCTTTGGAACTAGAAATCAAAAAAGTCAAAGATATCAAAATTACAACAGATGAGAAGACTGACGAAATAGGCTTCAAGGATACATCGGCGGTAAAGGATGTCAAGTCAATATCAGAGGATTTGCCAAAACTGGAGAGCCGACTCGGTATCGTGGTTGGAAACTGCCCAAGTGGCCATGTTCAAAAAGGAGGGTTCTGTTTTCCGGATTACGAGTAGGTACATAATTACAAGCGCTGCAATTACCCACGGAAGTGATAAAAGGAAAACCTAAAAAACTTGATTGAACAATGAACAAACAAATGAGGCTCGTCAACCTCGTCTGTTAATAATTTACTTTAAGAAACAGAAATATGTAAGTTGTAAATTTTGAAAATGTTATTGTTATTAAATCGTTATTATTGTGCTTAGAGTGTGCCAATGACTGATTAGAATAATTGTTATTTATTGTTTATTTATTATTAAAAATAAAAATGTTTATGAAACAAAATAAATTTTATTCTTATTTAGCTCACATAAACCTTACCTTAATAAAATGTACGTAAAAAACTAAACAGAACACCTTACACAATTTAAATGAAAGGCCCGCAGGAGCAAGTGGTAGTGATCTTATTTTGGGCGCAATGGATCGTGAGTTCGATTTCCACCGAGGACAAATATTTTTATAAAGAATAATTGTTTTTGCTGTATCTGGACGTTTAAATATGTATTTATATTCGTAATTCTTCTTTTGTTTGATGTCCGTAACACAAATGCTTAAAGCGACTTATCTCAAAATCAGGTTTATGAGATGTTGTTTGAATTATTATAAATATCTAACCATCCAGTAACGTCTAGATTTACCTGCATATTGTTTGCAGCATCCACCCGTGTACTTTTAATCAGCTCTTATCAGCTCAAATGAATGCTAGTCTCTTGCATGATCATTACTGAAGGTTTTAAGAAGGAATTACAAATTTTATAAGATATAAGAGACTGTCGAAGCAGAAAGAAATAAACGTCATAATTTTAAAATAGTCCCAGGTTTGTTCTGATTTTGAAATCATTTCCAAACATTGACGTATTAAAATATGCAGTATAAAACATGGAACTTATAAAAAAGATAATCTTTTTCTTACAGACAAAAAGTACAATCCATCTAGCCAGTTTTGGCTGTCTAAATTTAAATACAACACGTAAATATTTAGGCATCCTTATATTAAAATAAAGCTACTAACATTATCACCACTATAATAGTTTTGAAATGAAGTAACACAAGATTGAGTAGCGATGATTATTTTATCTTCATAGCTAATCTACTAATATAGATATATATATATATATATATATATTCGTAGATTGGTTGGTTGATTATATATTATATATTTTCAGTATCTTCTAAGATCGTGGGTTCGATTCCCGCCCGAAATAAATCTGTATTTATTCTATGTCTGGGTGTTAAATATGTATTAAAAAATGTATATTTGATTCCAATGTCTGCTGTCCGTATCATAAGTGCTAACTTATCACGTATAAGTAAAGGAAAAAGACAAAGGAAAGGAGGAAGGAGTTAAAGTTAAACAAACGTTGTAAATTTAGTTTTGAGACCTGCCTTTACCAGCATTGGTAAAATATTTCAAAACAACATAATGACCAATTTGTTTAAATGAGTCCTGTAACCCTATAAGATCTTTAGGTTAATGAATCAGTTATTTCAATAATATTGTAATTAGTGAATACTTAAACGTAAAACACAGTTTGTTTTGACGACTTATAAGTGTATTTAATGGGTCAACTTTAATAAATATTTGAAAAACGCTAATTGAAGACGTTAGTTAACACAAGTCGAAATAGTATTTATTCATCGTCATCATATCAGCTGTAGGACCAGTGCTGCTGGACATAGGCCCTGCCGATCAATTTCCAGTAGGACCGGTTGTATGGGACCTGCTAGCGTCGTGATCTTGCGAATCTATTGAGATTGTCTGCACCTTGTAGGTGGACAGCCTACGATGGGCTTACTAGTGCGTTGTCTCTATTCCACAATTACATGATAATAATAAGTAATACACTCCCACAACTTTTCAGTCACTCCGTGTTAAGTCCCTTAAAACGCTTGTATTATGGACGCCAGACGACAGAGGAGTCACAAATATACTTCTTACATACATATACGAGTATTTAATACCCAGACACAGAACAAACACAAATATCATAGTTTAAATATTTACCCTGGGCGGGAAAACCCACGGCCCACAAGTTAGGATCACTACAATCTGTGCCATCGGGCTTAATGATTGTAACGTTATGTTCCATAATGCCATAGGTAACCAAAATGCCAGTTTTATATGTTTTTTTTTACAGATAGTTTACGGTGGCGTTTTTTTTTTATATATTTTAAGTGATAAACACAGATACTGCTTATTCAAACATGTCCAAATCATTTTAAATATCAAAAACCACTAATCGAATTCATAATCAATTACTTTAAGAGATTTAGGAATACATTGGATTGCATCCAAATTTAAAATGTATAAAAAATAAAAAAAAATTCAACTCCATTTAGATTTATTTTAACGATTACACACTATATAATACCAATCAGTCATTTCAATACCTCTTTATAAAATTGTGCAGGTTCATTTAAAAGCAAATTTATTCAAACAAACAAAAATACAGGCGATTAGGTCTAATACAAATAAAATTTAATTTAATCACACTTTGTTTTATTCCTTGTAGTCACATAAACTACAAATTTACCAAACTAAGCTCAAATGATTTAGTTATCACAACGATTGAATTCATCTTGCTCATGGTTGGTGATAATTTCACGTCACATCCTGCGGAAACCGTGGCGCTTGCAACTTGCTATCTATTCGTAATCCGGAAAACAAAATCCTCCTTTTTGAACATGACCACTTGGACAGTTTCCAACTACAATTCCGTTACGGCTCTCCAGATTTGGTTTGATTTCTTTTACCGTTGATATATCTATGTGGCTTACTATATTAAGCTTCTCGTTTGTTGTAACTTTGATATCTTTATATTTCTTGATTTCCAGATCAAGTTCACCGTTATCTGGCTTAATAGAAATCTCAAGTGTCACCCCATTTGAAGGGATTTTCAATCTGTTGTGCCTTATGACGTGGCTTTCGATGCTAACCGCCAACGCACACATCATGACTAAGAACAAGTATGATGTCATTTTGTATTGGAACCCTCTTCTTATTTCGACACGAAGAAATCTACTGATGTTTAATCCTAGTGTTGAATAAATTTATATGTTTCTCTCGAGAAGAGAGGATAAGTTATGTTTTTTTATTGAATTGTGACAGCTTTTATATTGTTTCTGAACGACGAGCGTATGCTATTTTTCCTTATTACTTAGTAGAAATCCCTACAGAATCTACACGCATGATTCATTAGGCATGTAACGATAGTTTTGCCAGTCTAATAATCGCAATGTTGCTTATGAGAATTCCCTCACTTTACTGAGATTAATAGAAAAGAATAAATAATAGCTCTGTTGCTTACCATAAAGCAATTTGGTAAGATTTCACAAATTGAATAATAACATAATTGGCCAAGGCGGTATATTCATCTGTAACAGATCAAACAGGTCAAATGCACTGGGCGAAGATGGGCAGCAGCATCCCTGTAGCAAAAGCTGCCCTCTTTTTGAAAGCCAATACTAGTAGCGTTTTAATGGGCGCCATAGCTATATCCAATGCCAGCGTGGCAATAATGGGCAAAATTCCTTTATTCTTGCGGAGGCCTAAGTCCAGCAGTGGACCTCAAATTTCTGGTGTGGTGATGATGATTCACACAACATCTCATACATTGACTTGACTCCAAGGTAAGTCGCTTAAAGCACTTAGGTTACGGATGCCAGACAATAGAAGAATCACTATTTCGACTTAATACTTAAATTTCTATTCTAAACTCCCAGACGTAGATAAAATACAACTATCATGATATAAATGTTTGTTCTGGGTAGGGATCACTATCATCTGCGCCATCGGGCTAGAGAATTTTTGTAGTATTTGATCGATTACACAATATCTAATGAAGGGATCATCATATCAGCCATTGAGGGTACACTGCTTGACATAGGTCTCCCCAAGAAAGGGGGAATTTCGCCCATAATTGCCGCGCTGGGCAAGCGTGTTGGCAATCGCAGAACGCAGCTTTTGCGACGGAGATGCTAATGAAGGGATAGCCCTTAAGCTCTTCATCTCTGTCGCAAATCTAGAATATTATAATTACTCTTAATTATAATATTCTAGATAGTAAACTTCCCAAGAGGGAGCTAGAATTCCAGGAAATGGAAAAAATTTACTATAACGTGATTTTTTTTATTTGTTTATATCTTTGTCGACAAACATCAATACGGTCCGCGTGATAGTAAATGCCACCATAGATTGACGCTTGTATTATCATTACACGGAAATTATTTGCGATGCGAACCTTGTGACTTGAATATAACATGTCAGGTTACTCTTTGCCATTTTATAGTATTTTTAGCTTAACAAGTTAAATTAATTTGCTTTGCTAATGTTTGATTTCAAGTCATGCAAGGGTATAATTTAATGTAAGAACTTTTCCAGAAATGGAATTCCTAACCAGATTAAAATTTATTTTGTAGCTATAAATGATTTCTAAATTTTTTTTCTCGAATTGTTTGACGAATTCATTTTTTTTTATTTATAGGCATTGATGTCATGATATATAATTATTTAATAGTATTTTAATATTTAATAGTTTAATATTTTATATAGGTAAGTAAATTTTCAAAATTATATAATATTAACAATTTTAGTTTTAATATTGCCCTTATCCAACTCCTTTACATAAAAAATGCTACAAATATGGCTTGAGTTTCCCCATAACATAATACCAAAACGTAAATATTGAGTCAACATTATCTCTCTATGCTATTATTAGGGACTACATAGATTCCAACTGAATCACACTTCGTAACGCATTCTAGTGCAGGCATAGTCCAAATTAAATTTTCAGTTACAATGCGAACTCCTTTTTTCGGACTTCACTATTGCTAAACTACTTAGACGTCAATTTCAACACCACCGAACAAAATAATAAGAACACAGGGGTTGACGGGTCCGATAGCTCAGATGGTAGTGATCCTATCTTGTGCGCCAAAGGTCACAGGTTTGATTCCCACCCAGAGCAAAAATGTTTGTATGAAACATATTTGTGTTTTTTCTGAGTCTAGTTGTTAATTTTATGTATTTATTCAGTATAATTGTTATTCCTCTTTTGTCTGGCGCCCGTAACACAGGTGTTTTTAACGACTTACCACGGAGTCAGGTCAATGTATGAAATGTTGTAGGAATTTATTTATTTATTTTCTTTATTTTATTACAAAATAGTATTTGTAATACTAATTTTCAAAAATAGTATTTTTAAAAGTTTTACCAATATATATGTGAGATTAGTATGTCCTATGCTAAATGTGGATTGGCACGTTCATGTTTTTGTTAATAAATACCATAAATTTACCAACCTATTGCCCTAGATAATGTTACATGTGACTAGCCCAATGGCGTAGAGTTCATCTTGTACGCCATAAGTTCGATCCCAGGACCCATAAAAATATTTATGATGATATTCTTGTTTGTTCTGTGTCTGATTGGTAAAAGTGTATTTAAGTTATCTGATGTCCACAACACGAGTGCTAAAAAGGCAACTTATCTCTGAGTCAGATCAATCTAGAGTTGCTGATTTTACTAGTGGCCCGTACTGACTTCGGTCATTATCCTGTTAATTCCGTTAAGTTGCAAGTTTTGATTTAGTTTGTTAGATTGTGATTAACAATTTTCGTCAACTGTTGCACAAAAATAAAAGTGTTAATTAATTCAAAAGTCTAAAAACCGACACATAATAAGTATTTAATTTTCAATTACACTTTCATTATATTTTTCTTCATTGAAAATTTTCGGATGCCTTAAGGAAATTACAAAAATAAAATTGCTGAATTGGTCAAACCTTTCCCGAGTTTTGCTGGCAATTCTTTTTTATTTATATTGATTATTCTTATTACATTTCTTTACCCTATGTATGTGTATTTAGTATCCCTGTGTCAGGTGTGATGTCCGATGCATCCATCGGAAATAGCAAAGTTGGGATAAAGGGCAAGCTTGGCCAGTGTTGCAAACGTAAGCAGAATTCTTTCAAAATATCTTATTTGATTTGTCGAGGCCTATGTGAAACCTAAAACATAATACCGATATTTATTCCTATTTCCTTAAAGGTCTACGTAATAATATTTGTGGAACAAATATATTGATAAACATATACATGTTATCAAATATTATAACTGTGGCGTTTCAAATAAATCTTTAACTGTATTTAAATTATATTCCTTTCTTATATCGGCCTCAGTATAATTTCAATGCGTGGGTGAATATGAAAAAGGTGAAAATTATTTTGTTCAGCCATGTTTTACTCGAGAACTTCGGCATACTCTTAATGCTTTAAGCACACAATATCATGCTGAAGGTGGATGATGTACTCGCCATTTACATCAATGCCAAGTCCGTTCCAGTCCTGAAGACATCTTTAAACGCAGCTGTGAATAGTTTCTGAGATATGACATCTCCACTACACTTCCCTGCAGTTAAAACGGTTTTGAGTTCTGATCCTGGAGATGGGCGGACAATATGACGTTTTTGTACAGATCCCTTAACGGTATTACAGTAAAGGCTGTAGCACTGTTCATGTTTCCATCGAAATGAAGGTTTTCGCATAATTCACAAACACTAAGCATAAAGGCTGAATGAATGAACAAAATTCTTTCTGCACTTTTATATAATCTGGCTGAAAGTCGTCGAACTTACAAATGAGATGATTCACAATAACTTTTGAAAACAAATTTGAAATATGGTTCAGAAGACATGATTTGAATAATTTTATAGAATGTAAGAAAGATTAGTTTATTACTATTTTTTCAAAGTTTTTTTTTATGTTAACCTACTTACATCACAAAAAATAAGTCGTCGTCGTCTATGACTATGATGCGAATGCTGATATTTTCTGTTTTTAATACATCTATTAATATACTAAAGCTCAATAAAAAGGGAGATGGTCAGGGGAAAATAACTTATATAAATAGGCAAGAAGTAGAGCACTACAATGATTGGTCGAAAGTCGAAACAAACAAAGTTTCTTTTCTTTATCAAAATTTATTTCATAATTCTGTATATGTATGTTAATTTAAATATATAACAACAACTTTTGACTACAATTAAAAACCTATAAGCTTCTACGTTTTTTAACAATAAACAAAAATTTTGAAATTAATAGATATTCTTACAATTTAATAGATTTTTTTGTTGATAGGTTAAGTGATCATAATGATTGATTTAATGTATTAACATTATAATTATTTTCGATATAACACATTTAAGTATCAGTATAAGGCCCGCTGTTGTCATGAATTTTTTGTATCATCAGCCATGGAAAGTCCACTGCTGGACATAGGCCTCCCAAAGATAGAGAGATTTTTGCCCATGATTGCCGCGCTGAGCAGGCAATCACAGAGCACAACCTGCAGAGGAAAGTGCTATTCTCCTCTGCCAGTAGAAACCCGTAGGGTATTTTTTACTAGATTTATTTAATTATTTATGCTAGCTATACAGGTGACAAAAAAAGAGAACAGCGTTACATACTCTTTTTAACATACTTATTTTGTAAAACAATAAAACCACTCTAAAATTATATATCTTAGAGTAGTGAAAAAATTTATAGACAAAAAAAACGGAAAAAGAAAAGAACCAATACTTAATCCAAATAGTTACCAATATCGTACCAACTATACAGGTAATGTTATAATATGCAATAAATGATTTTTATTTTTATCTAAATACGTTAGAGAGCAGGGCAATAAAGTAATTCATCTTCATTATATATTTTCTTTAAACGCTTTTAGCGTGTGTGTACATGTCGTAAGACGAAAGCATGTATACTGAAGCATCCATCGGGCAATTTCTCCGATAAAACAAATTGCGTCGTCACACAGTGGCCAAGGTCAATGTGATCTCCAAGGCCAATTGACATCTACATGTTAAAACTTGATATCCCCCTTTTTTTCGAGAATTACGCTTGCGGATGAGTACAACTCCTTGGACCAAGCTGTCAGGATTAAGTCAGAAGTAAAAATTCTTACAGAACAATAACACCCGTCTATTCTGATAGAAAATCAAATCCATCCAGGACAAAATTGAAAATTAAATTTAATATTACATTTAATACCCACTGAGTACTAGGAGACTAAACTTCATATAGCGGTGATAAAAGTCTCATTGAAATTTTTTTTTCTGAGTAGTACTTTATTTTATTTACTTTTGTTTTTACTGATCAGAAATACAAGCGTTCATAGTCAACAACTACAACATGTTGGGAAAGTGGAACAACTCAAGGTAATAAAATTAAAATATATAACTAACAACAGTTTAATATCACAGATAAAAATTAAGAACGATAACATTAACACTAATCAGTCATTTCAATACTCTAAATCAAATAAAGTTCGTCATTCGACTTCTGTTTGCCCACAGTCAGTTTTGACACTTTGACCAACGTTAATTGATATTGTTTTCCCAGGCGTTGATATCACTATATATCACATCCACCAGAATCAGTGGCACTTGTAACTTGCTATCTACTCGTAATCCGGAAAACAAAAGCCTCCTCTTTCAACATGGCCACTTGGACACTTTCCAACCACAATACCGAGACGGCTCTCTAGTTTTGGCAAACCCTTTAATAATGACTTGATATCCTTTACCGCCGATACATCAATGTTGCTAATTTTTTTGCCCTCCTCGTGCTTTATATTTTTAATATCTTCAACTTTTTTTACTTCTAGTCCCATTAGTTTTACATGCATCGGTTTAATAAAAATCTCAAGGGTCATTCCTTCAGAGGGGATTTCTAATCTGTTGCGTTTTATTACGTGGCTTTCGATGCTAGATACCAACACGCACATCACGACGAAACACAGGTATGACGCCATTTTGTATTTGACCGGTCTTATTTCGACGCGAAGTGATCCACTGAGGCGAGTTTTCGTTGGGTTAAATAGATATGTTTCTTTTCAGAAGTGAGGGCAACTTATGGCTTAGATGAAGTTGCTGCAGTTTATATATTCCTTATGAATGACGGGCTATTTTTCCCCATTGCGTAAATAAAAACCCCGGCTCACAGCGGCGTCTACGCATGTGACTCATTAGGCATGCGACCAGGACCATGACTTGTCCTTTGGTCGCAGTTATAATACTTCAGACTTTTAAAATACGCAAGTAAGGCATTTAAAGCTATCGCTCTAATTATAGACGAAGTAAGATATGAGAAATCCTTGATGGCTAGAACAGTAAATAAACCCTGCAATAAAATAAAGCTAGTTCATATAAAATAATTATTCATAAAATTTTTCATGATATGTTAAATATCAAATAACGGATAAAAACGTCAATGGCACTATTTTATAATTCAATCCGGAAATCAATGGCGGAAGGATAAATATAATGGAGACAAAAAATGCAGGCTCAATGAAGATGTATAAAACACTTTTTTTTAATATAACAAGTCAATAATTATGAATTCACTATTCTTACAACACGCAAAGCATTTACGGTGTACATATGTGGAGAATAATATACGAATATCAGCCATAGAAGATCTATTGTTTGACATAGGCCTAATAAATGCCGCGCGAGGCAAGTGAGGTGACAATCGCAGTGCGCAACTTGGCGACGAAGATCATGCTGCCCATGTAGTATTTAGCTGCACTGTTTCGGATGGTACATCGTCGTCTGTCGGTTCCGTCCTGTCCCCACCATTTGATGCCTGGCATAGAAGGAGGTACTCCTATTCTACTCCGCAGGTATCCCACTACCACTTAAATAACTATGGCGCATTTCTATTATTAAAATTCACGTGATGCTTGTAACTATTATTACATCTTGAGTATTCATTAAATCGCTTTTTCTAAGTTATATTAATTTAATTTGTTACACATTAGGTTACCGAGTAAATCTCACCACCTTGTATCGTAATACTTTAGGAAAGCTAGGAATAAACGTGATTTATAGACAAATCTTTTACATTTTCTTTCGTAAATATGATGACTTTAAACTGTAAGTCTTTTTACATTTTTAATGCTATACGTCTATTTGTATTTCAATTAAATTTAAGTAGGTAATTCATGTTGTTTCTCCAGAAAAAAGGTTCGGCTTTCACCATGGCAACGGTCAATTTAATACATTTGTAAGCACGTTCGTAAACTCTATATTGTCCTATCTGTATAGATCTCGCTAAACCCATAAGATACGCTTTATTAAAACTATGCTGACAATTGCTTATGATGTAGTAATAGCACGTCCAGCAGATTCCGTCCCGGTATGTAAATCGGCTTACAAATCAATCCATAAAACGTATGCATATTTTATTCATTGTACTCATTTATAATTATATTAATCTTTTAGTATTTTTATAAATAGAAATGAATGGACGAAAGATATGTACGCGCATAAATCTAGATCAACTGATATTATAATTATTTGTTCTGTTTTTATATAGGACAGAAACAAATATGTTTCCTTATATTTGTACACAGATATTTTGTATGATAGAAGCTTAAGAAAGAGATTAAAACTCGGGATTAACAGTAAAATTTTAATTCGTGACAACTCTAGAACGATTGCACTTAATTGTATTATGTTGTGGTGTGGTTGTAATTGTTAAAACTAGTTGTATGTGAATTACGTTTAAAATGATCAGGAAGATTATTTAGAAAAATTGTATAACAGGTTATTAATTTTTTTTAAAGGGATTAAATTTCCGAAGATTTAATTGACTTGTTATTTTAAAGAAATTTTTTTATTGAGACTGCATGTTTCTCTCCGTTATATTACATATACCATTTCGTCATTAATTTTTGGATGAAATCGTAAATTTGTTTTAATATATATATTTTATAAATGTAATATAAAAATAATTATTTTATATGAACCAGCTCAAGGGGTTTATCTACTGTTCTAGCCATCAAGGATTTCTCATGTCTTACTGCGTCTACAATTAGAGCGATAGATTTAAATGCTTATTATTAAATTGTAATGTTTTACTTGCGTATTTTAAAAGTTTTATGTATGATAACCGCGAGCATAAGACTGGTCTAAACCTGGTCGCGTATCGAAAGAGTCGCATGGGCAGGCGCCGCTGTGAGCCGGGGTTTTTCTCTATGGTAACTCGAAGACATTACATACATTACAGTGTGCTGGGATAAAGTTCGGTCGGCTAGAAATATACAAATATAATTCACTGACTAAAACTTAACTGCGCTCACTGTTGACCTCAACAGTGTTCTTCATTTCCGCGATTAATGATCCTAACTTGCCCTGCACATTGCCACTTCAACTTTCTAACTCATTCTTAATTCGATCGCGCATAAAGACTTCGAACATTGACATTTCTTTGGCTTATGGTCTAATTTAAAATGGTCCTATAGTGAGACACCACGTTTCAGAGTTATATGTAATGCAAAAATTAAATTATGCTTAACTTTACGTGTAGTTATAGCAACTTGTTAGTGATATAGCGCAAAACGGAAATAACAGGTAAATTTACACATTTAATACATTGACCTAACTCCGTGCTAAGTCCCTCCGTGCATGTGTGTTACGGACATCAGATAATAGAGGAATTACAAACATAAAACTAAAATGCACATTTTTAACACCCACATACAGAACAAACACAAATATAATCATATCAATAATTATCTAATATATTTAGTGATTGGTTTCGCTTTCATAACATTAAGAAGTTAGACTTAACCAAGTAGACACATACTTTGTTTGCTTCGACGACGGTGCTTACCTCTTTGAGAAAACATAATTAAAATGACATTACCTGCTTACCATTAGATTTTCCTTTGTTCATTATCTGTTTTAAAAAATACATATTTAGGTATTATTACAAACATGTAGTGAGTCGCGTTTTATTGAGTAAGTTCCAAGGTTAGAGAAACAATGTTATTTTTCAGAAAAACAGTTTATAAACACATTATAAATAAATTGAAAATACACAACAAATAACAATTATCCTAATCAGTCATTGGCGTACGCATTCTAAACATAATGATAAAGGTGAATCAAATACCAAACAAATGTTAATATTTTACAACCATTTGAAAGTTTATACAAATAAAAGCTTATACAGATCAGACTCGTCTGTACGATCATAATTACTTTAACTTTAAACTTGACAGCGGCAGGTCCTGACCGAATCCTGAATGATGTAGGTTTCATAAATTTTCAATCTCTCTTGCAGATGTTTGATGATATCATATCCCATTCATCGGAAACAGCGAAGCAACGACGCTCGAATCGTGTTATATTAATTTATTGATCAGTCAAGACTGCTCGTGGCTTAAATTTAAAACCAGTTGCACAACAAATTTTGTTCGATGTTGCTTCGATAAATGATGAATTTAATTTGTTGTTTGATTTTTATATCACTTCCATATAACACCGCAGCACTTGCGCGGCGGCAATTATGGACCTACTCGTAATCCGGAAAACAAAATCCTCCTTTTTTAATATGCCCACTTGGACAATTTCCAACCACGATTCCGAGTCGGCTCTCCAGTTTTGGCAAATCCTTTGATAAATCCTTTACCGCTGATGTATCCTTAAAGCTCATTTTGTCGGCCTTTTCATCTGTTGTAATTTTGATATCTTTAACTTTTTTGATTTCTAGTTCCAAAGATTCTCCACTCTTCGGCTTAATAGAAATCTCAAGTGTTATACCTTCAGAGGGGATATCTAAGCTGTTGTGCCTTATTACGTGGCTTTCGATGTTGGCCACGAACACGCACATCACGAAGAAGCACAGGTATGAGGCCATTTTGTATTTGAACGTTCTTCTTATTTTGGCGCGAAGAGTGTATTTGTTGCGTTAAATGGATATGTTTCTCTTAAGAAGCGAGGACAAGATATGGCTTATATTCAGTTGCTACAGCTTTTATATAGGTACATAATAAATGACGAGCGCGTGCCATTTTCCCTATTGCGTAACAGAAATCCCGGCTTACAGCGGCGCCTGCGCACGTGAGTCATTGGGCACGCGACCAGATTTTGACCAGTTAGGTTAAAACACAAATAGTGCCATAATTTAATGATAAGCAATTTAATTTTATTGTACTAAATATAGACGCACATGAGAAATCCTCAAAAGCTTAAACTATAAATACAATTTTTATATTCGTTCAGATAAAAAAAATGGTATATTCTTCCATATGTTAAATATAAAAAAAATAACTTCAATGGCACAATTTTATAATTCCATATCGAAAGTGTAACAAATCTGCTCGCTGACTTAAAATTTTAGGCTGGTCTACATCGTATTACCTTCAGTCCTGTCTGTATGGATCTCCTAATATGATATACGACATTAAAACTGTACTGCTTCCAATTTGATCACTGTCCTAACTAAATCTCTGTGGGGAATCTGCGATTTTTAACTTGCCCTCAGCTTATGTACGCATGCTTTGTTTTGCGAAGTACTCGTAAGCGCAGAAATAGGCCTTAGAGTTTCGATTGAAGAAAGAATGTTGTTTTGTAACGTTATTTTCTTGCTAGGGTAAGATTAAACTCAACTCTTTTATCATTATAATAAGACATTCTACACTTGTATTATTATTAGCGCCCTGGGTTGTGGCTTCGATTCCCACCCCCAGCAAATATTTATATGATAATATTTGTGTATGTTCTATGTCTTGGTGTTAAATATATGTATTTAAGTGGTATATTTGTGATTGAAATAAAACAGAGACGGGATAGACTGCAGCATTGCTCTCACGAAGCAGCGTTTTTTGCAACCAGCTAAGTTGGAATGATTTGGCCAGGCTAAATTGGAATTATTTAATTATAATTGTCTAAACCAGTTGTAAGGGAAGTACGCTATACGTCATAAAGATCAGGAAATTTATTTGGACAAGTTTGTAAAATATGTAGATTATAGTTTAGTCATCTAAAAATTTTATTAAATAATATCTTGGACCGGACATCCGGTCCGGTCCGCTAGTTATGTACATACATCATTGATCTACTCATACTTTCTAATTATATCGAATTTAATGGTTTACAACTAGTTTGTTTTGGTGATATAAACTGTGAGTAGCTTCTTACGTATAGATTAAGTATATATACATATATACTTAATCTATATATTTAGTATAATAACATTTATGCTATGTATAATACGGTGTTCAATTTATAATCTGAAAATGAACTAACTCAACCATTACACAAAACAGAAAAACATATATATATATATATATATTGGTGCAGACAATATATATATATATATATATTCATACAAAATAAAGGTATGTGGTTTTCCACAATATACATCAGCCATGTTTGCTGGACCATTTATTTATAATAAAATCAACCATGAAATAGATATTATAATAAATTATAATTGATATTATAATAAACACACATGATATTATAATAAACACACATGCAAACAACAGAAGGGTATGGCTCTTGACATTAGACTACATAAAGACAGGAATTGCTAACAACATTATGCTATACTCGACTATATTTATTGTTTATGTATATGTATATATACAGTATAGCTTCATATTCTGTGTATTTATGTAATATATGCGTACACTACAGAGCATAGGTGCCTATAAGAACAGGCTAGACCTAGTTTAGGTACTTAAGTATCAAAGTGTATTTTAGTTTAAGTTTCCTTTTGTTGTTGAATAAAGTTATTATTATTATTATAGCTATTTCAAAAAGGACTGACTACAAAGCGGTACCTAAGAGCATTGGAAAAATTAGTTCGTCATTATTTTATATTCTATACAGAACAAACGTATTTCTTGCTGCGGACATCAAGAAAAGTTTCCTTTATGCCACACACACTCCGCAACCAAGATGTGGCACTTCTTAAACCCCATACCCCAGAGAATCCGAGCATTGCCCGCACTGTATAGATCGATGGCCACTTTGAGTTAGTTAAGTCTTCTAGGGAGCGACCACGTTTCAGTGCCATATGTTACATATTCATATTCAAGTTTGTGTCTAACGTGTACGTACTGATCACCACTTGTCATGATTATATTTTGTTAATAGTGATAGTAATTGTCCGTGACATCATTCGGATGTAAAAAGTCTATGTCATTATTATGTAAGAAAATCATTTAATTTCCCATTATAAAAAGAATATTCTATCACTGTGCCGTCCCATATAAGTTTTTGCGTTCATAATATAGGATAGATTTAAACTAGGTAATCTTTAATAAAAATAATAATTACCTACCTAAATAGATTTTTCATACATTTAATGTCTATTTTGTAAAAGTTTTTTTTTGTTTTAGGTATTATTTAAAAAAAAGTTGTAAGACGTGTTTTATAGAATAAGTTTCAAGGTAAGAAAAGCAGGCTTTTTTCAGGAAAACAGTTTATTAACACATTATCAATAAATTAACAATACACAATAAATAACATATATCCTAATCAGTCATTGGCGTACGTACTCTAAACATAGTCGTAAGGTATGTTGCACAACATACCCCAAACAAATATTAACATTTTACAACTATTATCAAGTTTATACAAATCAACAACAATTGATCAGGCTCTTCTGTACGGTCATAATTATTTCAACTTTAAACTTGACAGCAACAGGTCAGTTCCTTGACCGACCTTGACTTCAAGTTGCAGATGATTGGTGATTTCATATCCCATTCATCGGAAGTAACAATCCTCTCATCTTGGAATACTTGAGTCATTTCATTGATCAGTCTCTGCTGACAGTTTTACTGCCCGTAGTGACTTAAATTTCAAGCCAGTTGCTCGAAGAATTTTGTTTGATGATTTTTTTTATATCCATTCCATGTGACACCACAGCACTTGCAATTAGTATCTACTCGTAATCCGGAAAACAAAATCCTCCTTTTTGTATATGACCACTTGGACAGTTTCCAACCACGATACCGAGTCGGCTCTCCAGTTTTGGCAAATTCTCTGATACTGACTTGACATCCTTTACCGCCGATGTATCCTTGAAGCTTATTTTGTCGGCTTTCTCGTCTGTTGTAATTTTGATATCTTCGACTTTTTTGATTTCCAGTTCCATAACTTTTCCATGCTTCGGTTTTATAGAAATTTCAAGTGTCATTCCTTCCGGGGGGATTCTCAATCTTTTGTGTCTTATTACGTGGCTTTCGATGCTAGCCACCAAGACACACATCACAGCGATCAACAGGTAAGAAGCCATTATGAATATGACCGTTCCTTTTAATTTATTGCGAAATGATCCACTGAAGCGTCTATTGTTGCGTTGAATAGATGTTGCTCTCGAGAACTGAGAATAAGTTATGGCCTTTAGTGCGCTGCTGCAGCTTTTTATATGTCATGAATGACGAGCATGAGCCATTTTTCCCTGTTACGAAGCAGAAACCCCGGCTTACAAAGGCGCTCACGTATATGACTCAGTGGGCACGCGACATGTTTTGGCCGGTCCAATACCGGGCGCTCAATTCCGTGAGAATACCTAGAACACTGAGATGATTATCTGCAAAGTATTAAAAAATATGATTTTAAATAATCAATATAGTTTTAGCATTATAATTAAACTAAAACTAGACTACGTTTAACAAAATATTTTGTAGTAGATTTCTACTACTGTACATACAAAACTAGTAAAGTGAACTGGTGAAATTGATATAGGTGTAAATAATACCAATTAACATAACTAAGGCGCAAATAGTTATTTAATTATAATTACTGTGATTGAAATGAGCAAAGAGGGGGTCAATTACCGATGAATATAATAATAATTTATCGCTACTTATACTATGTTAATGTTATAAATTAAATACAGGAGAGGATAGTAAAACTTAAGGTTCAGCTCAGTTTGTTATTTTTTTTTTAATTTAAAGGCCATGAAGGAATAATAATAAGATTAGTAACTCATGGCCACGAAGAAAATTTCTTACCACTTACTTATGAACAAACTTGTGTAAAGACAAAATTCGAGCAAACGTTAAAAAAATGTCAATATGTCTTATTAGTTATATATTTTTGCTTCGTAATCACCCCGGTGTCTCAACTTCTTCGTTCTTGATCGTTAAAGCAATTACTCGCTCATTACAGGGAAGATTTGTCGATAGTTGGTCGAGGTTAATAGTGGAGAGTCGTTATGATTTCAGTGAAACAGTAAACTTAAACAAAAATTTGATAGTTCAGGGCAATTAATTTTTTATTATATAATTTATTAAAAAATGCAAAAATATATTATTGCTTGCTAGTGGCTCGCGTAACGAACCTGCTATAAACTTAATTTCAAGACCCGTCTGGTGCCGGCAGACTAGTATAAAAGTGGAACACCTAATCACCAATTTGTTTAAATAACTTACAACAGCAATAGGTTGTCAGTTTCATCGGTAATTTGTGTAATGCAGTATTAAATAAATCCACACCTTTCTTTCGTTTTGATGATTTGTAAATGCCTTTGACATGCATATTTGATATAGACTCATTTGACTTTATTACACCTGTATGCATTTTATAAATCATATTTACGTGATACACAGTATTAAAACTGCTGCTGTCAATTTGTTGCCTAATTAGAATGACAGGTGTCAATGCTGTAGCGAGTGACTTGTATTTGTCATTTAGTAACTTGCATCATTATATGTTATCAAAACAGTTTATAGTATAAAGCATCAAACAATAAAAGAAAACCTGGCTGACTGAATAACTGACTGACTAACATATCAATGCAGGGACTAAACTTTAATGGTTAGAAACTTGAAATTTTGCACAGGGTTTCCTTTCATATATTTAAGGGAGCTCTAGGAATGAATTTTTGAAAATCATTCCCTAATGAGGTAAAAAAGTTGGTACTTTGCACCCCTGTTTGGTATGAAATTTTGCTCTTTTTGTAGTTGTTCGATGAAATTTTGTATTAAAATTTTTAATTGAAAATTATGAAATACGTAATATATTTTATTGATAATTATCTATTAAGGGGATAAAAGGGTGTGCAAAGTTCGTATACAAGTTCTACATCTTAACGCGGGTACAACTACAGGGCGCTGCTAGTATTATATATAGGTTTCCTCAAATTTAGACATTAAAACGAAAAAAACATTTTTCGTTTTAATGTCTTATTTTTCATTTTTTAACAGCTGTCAAATTTATCAAGTTACATTTAACGTAAACATAGCATTTGTTAAATAAATAAACTCCCTATTAAATTATTTTATGTAAACTATTTTACGGTAGCTATGATGATTTTAGACTTGGGGTCTAATGTCTGACAGTTGATGTCTTGTGTCTGATATGTTAATTAAAGCAACCATTGATCTAGCATAAAATTATGATTTTTTCACAATAAGTTCGTACAACAATAACCGTATATAACAATAATGGAATACATAGACACCTGATTCCGTGGTAAGTAGCTTAAAGCACTTGTGTTACAGACGCCAGATAACAGAGGAATCACAAAAACTACTTAAATACATATATTGAACACCCAGGCAGAGCAAACAAAAATATCATCCTATAAATATTTGTCCTGGGTGGGTATCGAACCCAAGAGCTTAGGCACAAAAGATAGGGTCACTACTATCTGCGCCATTCGGGCCCGTCAAGAACATCTAATTATGGTAATTTGAATATTCCACTTAATTGACTACATAGGAACCGAGTTTAGAAGCCGGTCCAATACCCGTTTATTAAAGCATATTTTGCATTAGAAAAACCCGAGACTTCGAAACTCCAAGTTAGTTTTGAAAGACCATATTCCAGTAGCATATATAAAATAATATAAAAGTATAATTAAGACGATTACATACACTATGCTAATTTTATTGCGGTAAATTACTTTGGTGAATCAAGCTTCAAATAAGAGTCGAGTGAATAGACCATCAACTCGGGCACATATATAACAACATTACAAAATGTTGCAATGTATGTTTTAATATGCGATCGGTATTTCCCCACTACGTTACACACGCAAAAGTTGTAAGACGTACCTACTTGTTATTCATCCATGCAATAAATCAATACAAGTAAATATAAATTTGGAGTGTCTGTTTGTAATATTAAATTAACTACTTTTTACTAAATGTATGAACATATAACTAAATATCACTTTTTAATTTTTTGTTTTTTTGAGGTAGTAATCTCTGAAACGGCTGGGCCGATTATGATGGGTCATATACTGGCTGATAACTGATATAATAAGAAGTTACTAACTAATAGGAAGGGGGCAGCAATCAAAAATGCTGCGCAATGTCACTATTCTACGCAAAGCTGCGGGCATAACTAGTATGGACTATAGTAAAAAAAAGGCCATAATAAAGATTTAAATATATGTATACACTAGCAATGCCCTGTGGTTTACTAGCGTTAAATGGTAGAATTTTCGTACTAAATTTGTACCCCCATTTTTCACCCTAAAGGAATGATTATCGAAAAAAAAATTACAAGTGCTCCATAATTTTCAATGAGGAACCTTCAAACAGCAGCGAATCGAATCGAATAACTTAAATAACAGCATAGTTTCATGCTTATTTTCATTCCCGTTATACCCCTTGAGGGGGTGAATTTTCCAAAATTCTTTCTTAGTGCTTTTCAATTTCAAGTTTCTACACCTATATATGTTTGACATAGTTAATTCTGAAATACTTTTCCTATGTTTTAATTCCTAATTAATTAAATCACTTAAATTGCAAAGGTTTATTTAACGCATTAGTGATTAACATTTGGTCGAACATTTGCAATAAAATTAAAATATGTAACTACAATTTAAATCAGAATAAATCTGCCAATTAATTTAAATTCAAAGTTATTCGTATATTTTTAATTTTATAGTAACAGTTTAACGGCGTCATGCTTGATATTTTTATAAGTGTTCTAGGAACTAGAACATGGAAAGTATTTTGCATTTGGAGTGAAGGTTAAATGTAGCCGAAACCAGCCCATATAGTAATTTAGATGTATTTCATTATTGAATACTATATACATGATTTACGTTAATAAAAATATTAATAAGTAAATAAAACTACATCCAATTATGAGATAATCTTGTAATTAACAATTTAGTATTATATTTGTAATATCTCTGTTGCCTGATCCATAACATAAGCGATATGAATCTCTCACCACCGAAGCAGATCTAGATCTCTAATAGGAGAAAATTAAACCTATAATGTAATGACCCGAATTTCAAACGGGTTTTTATCTATTCATTTCAGCCATTGAATGTTCACTGTTAGACATAAGCCTCCCTAGGCCTTCGTAGGAAAAGGGGGAATTTTGCCCATAAATGCCACGCTAAGCAAGCGTATTGGCAATCGCACAGCGCAGCTTTCGCAACGGGCACGCTGTTGCTTATCCTCGCCTTGTGCATTTGACCTTCACTGTTTCTAATGGATATACCGGCATCTGTCTTCAGGCGGCTCCTGCGACACCTGCTACAGGGGGAGGTACTATTCCACTCTGCCGGTACCGCACGGCCGTAAACATTTTAATAAATAAACCCACATCCAACATTAAGAGATGATCGTGTTATGACCATTTTAGTATTATATCTGTAATTTCTCTGTTGTCTTTTATCCGTAAAACAAAAAAATTAAGCTATTTATTTCTGAGTCAGGTCTAGCAGATCAGACAGAGCAAACTTAGAACTTTTAAAAAACTAATCATACACAGACAGCGGAAAGCGGCTTTGTTTTATAGTATGCAGTGAAGTGAGATACCATGTCATTAATCATCGTATCCACCGTAGGACGTCCACTGATGGACATAGTCCTCCCCAGATGTAAGATGGTGCAAATATCAGAGCGAAGCATTACGACACGGATGCTGCTGCCCAACCCCACCATGTAGTATTTAAGTTGCACCGTTTCGAATGGATATACTTCCGGTCTATTTGTTCCGGTGCGATACACAGAGTACAATTTTTCTGTGATCCACGATACGACAAATTAGTGTGTCGCAAACATTATTTCATTTATTAAAGTGAATATATCAGAAACTTGTTGTACTATTTTACAATAATAATTTAGTTGGTCAGTCCTGACTACATCGTGGCAATATCATAATATAACACTGTAGTGCGTCATCGATTCCACATGCTGACCGGTGACAATGACCCCATATTGTAATATAATGGCTGAAGAGTAGATACGACAGAATCAGCGATCTGTTGAATCATTTTGTGAAGACGGACATCATGGTTTCTTAGTATTATTGGAATCCATGATATATATTAGAGTATTTACCGGTTGAGAGACCTATATCCAGCAGTGATGACTTTTAATAGCTGGTATGATGATTTATAAACACCATTTTACATGAAAGGGAGTAAAATTAAACTTATTTAAAGGTTTTTTTTGTGATTGTGCTTGCGGCAAATTTTACTCCGTGATTGAAAATTGTAAATAGTGTAAAAAAATTAAAGTTGTTAATAGTTGTGATTCATAAATAAGTGATAAGCTACATTTAGTTTAAAATTGCAACTGTGAATAACTGTCTTTAATTCATTTTTAATTATTAGATATGTTGCTCCATCCATCTTTGAAGGGCAATTGGCTAATTTTGAATGTGGGAAATCCCAGCTGGTGAAGGCTCCACACGGACGAAGTGGTGGCCAAAAAGATTATAATCATATACTATTAACCTTAGTAACTACTAAAGCTGCTGAAAATACATTAATATAACCTATAATCAATATATACTATTTTTAATACCTTTATTGGATAAAATGTCAGTATGGTGATATAAAAAGGAATTGATGTCAATATGGCGCGAGTGGCAATGCTGAAATTCGAAAAAAGCATATCGATATCAATGAAAATAAATTCTCGGCATTATAGCACTATACTTTTAAAAGTTTAATTAATGAATTAAGTTTATCCCAACCTGATTTAATGGCATAGTTGTTACTAAGCGGGATTTTGTTGTTTAATGCAATCTTTAATTTGCGACGTTTAACTAAAATTATTACTTTTTTGAAGCATGTTTGAAGGCTACAAAATCTATTCTTATTCACCTAAATTTATGTGAAGGAAGTTCTTACAACTAATAAACACAGTTATACTCCAATAACCCATTCACCCACTGCGGGGTTTCTAATAGCGTGACTGACGTGATGACGTTATTAATGAATGAACTGCCTATGTATAAATCCGTTTTACACATTTATGGCTATCTTATGTGCTCATTAATCCATTGGTTTTCCAGGTATATGGTAATTGCTGTAATAATGCTCATGATATGAGCTTTGAAATAAACTATATTCAAACACACACTATTTTGTCACTTGTTTAATGACGCATTGCTCATTGTCGACATATAAGGCTATAGAGACACTGACTTAAGGATTGAGTTATGCTTTGTAATATTATAATGATACAGAACCTACTTGTATTACAATGGAAGCAACACCTGAAATTCTTAACATACTTCTTATCTTCCCTTCTAAATATTTTGTATGCGAGCATCACTGCAATATCCGGCTCTAGACATTCTTAATAGGACTTAATCTTAAAATCTTATGTATTATCATTTTCACTATGTGCAAATGACGTCTTTACATGCACAACAAAAATAAAAACATCTGATATTAAAGTAAAATAAATTATAAAAATCAATAAAAAACATCAAGAAACTTGACTTAAAGGTAAAGGCTTTGATCCATTTGCTCAAATGCAAATCATTTTTCAAATTTAACGTGAACCTGTTTATCCAATTTACGAAATTAATAACTTCACATCAATTTTTATAAGTTATTTAGAAAATTCAATCAACTTTTTATAATAATCAGTTAATGCACGTTTTCCGATAGTGCCAGCTGCATTTGTGGACTACAAAGACTCTTTTCCAAGAAATCTAGCTTTTCATTTTAGGAAAATTTAGTTATTTGTTTACTTTTATTTCATTTTTGACGATTCAAATATGTTTTCTTTGGGCCTACTTGAATAGACTATATTTTGAGTATATGTAAAGTACATTAGAAGAAAGTCATACATATCAAACCCAAACAAATCTGGCACACACACAACACAGTTTTTCAAAATAAAACATGTTTATGAGCAAACTATTCAAAATTATTGTTCTATCTTACTGTCACGTAGTCTATATATTTGTTTGTCAACCTAGTCTAATAAAAAATTTCTTTCTATTAAAATATATAAGTAAAAAAGTTTTTGAAGTTGGTCCAGTAGTTTATATTTAAGTTTATTAGTTACAAAAGTACAAAAACGCAAATTTCATCTACGTACTTCCATTTTAGGTAGGGATGTCTAATTTATATTTTTATTATTATTATTATAATCGAAATTGGTTAAGTAATTATTGAGCCGATTCTTTAAACAATTTTCTTTTTCTTTTTATAATATTAGTATAATATACAGATAATAATAATCTAGTTTGCATCTAACTCTGCGTTTTTGTTTGCGTTCCCATTGAACTCTTGGATACGTCATCTTTTAATAAACGTTTTCTGGCAATTATAAACTGTTCTTGTAAATTGTATATAATATGCACATCTTTTTTTAATGATTAAAATCACCCTTTCTTTTTTTACCCCCTTAAATCAATCGCCATAAGTTCACTAGTAAAAACAAACAACAATGATGATAAAATTTTCATATGAATGGTAAATAATTAGTAACGTAGGATTGTAAATTCATCCTCTGATGTGTAGAAAAATTCTTTTAAAATTTTCCAATGGATTAAAGGGAAAAATTAATTTAAAGTTTTTGTCAAATGTAAATAAATTTACCAAGTATTTGAAAGTTAAACAGAGTTTATGTATGCTACAGTTTATCATTTAGTTTTTTTTTTATTAACAATTGTTACCTATATCTAACTATCACTACTGTATCAAATGGAAAGTTAATACAAAAATTTATTGCTTCTTATAAAAGGTTTATAGTCGTGCGACAATCAACTATTTTTTATATGTTTTTCGTAAATGTACCCCTGCAATATATAAATCACTTGTATAATACAAGCGATTATAATTATATAATCACTTGTGAAATAATTTATAGAAAATAAATTTCTAGAAATTTTATTTTATTTTAATTAAGAAAGAATATTTGTTTGTTATAACAAACAAATATTCTTTCTTAATTAAAATATTAAACGGGTCTCTTTTTTATTTAATCATAATTCTAACTTGTACAACGAAAACTCTCAACAGAAACGTTTTTATGACAATTCTGCTTATTTTACTCCAAGGTAAAACTACGTTTTTCTTGTAAAATTGACTAATAAGGACGGGTTTTACCTGTCCTAAATCTAATTGTGACGTAGATTTGTCATCTTGTCATCACTGAGTCACGGAACTGCGGGGAAGACTCGCATGGCAAAAAAAATGTATCCATGTATATAACCCTTGAACATCGAGTTAAATAAAAGGAAAATAAGTTTCTTATTGACTCACTACTTACTACTACTGTGTCTTTATAGTCGCTGTATAAAGTCGCACTTTACGTCCGTCGCAGACACTGCATAAGTTGGAAATACCACCTGAAGGTATAACACTAGACTCATTCATCAGAAAAAATATAGATGTGTTGCAAGACAAACATGACAGAGCTGCTACGGTTGGTACAAGCAGGGTGTATCGAAGAACTCACGATGTAAAGGTGCCAGGACCAGCTTCTCCGGCAACGCCTGTCAAAACAGTCACGCCTGCTATGGAAACCCGTTTTGGTAACCGATTAGGTTTGTGCCCACTGGGATATACGTCTCGAGGAGGCATCTGTTTCCCCGACTACGATTATTAAGTCAATATACATTTTAACCTACTGCGTGTATATGTCAAGATGTGCCAAATGACATGTGTAAGATATTGTAACTTGAATAATTGTAAGATACCAGATTATTGTTATGTCAATGTGTATTTGTTAAAATGTAGGTTTTGTTATTTATTTGCCATTCTATTGTTGAATGAGTTAGAGTATGTACGTAAGAACATGTAATAAAAAGTATGTAACAGAAAATAATTTTTTTATTTTCATGAGTGATGGCCACTATTTTTACACATCTGCTATCCAAGAGCTCATGTTTAACTATCATTGTTGATATTAAAATCAATCCACGATGGTTGCTGTTATATATAAACATTTCATAAGTTGTAATTAAGTAAGAACGATATATAGAAGACCATTTAAGGTGAAAACTAATAATGTATAAAATAAAGTAAATACCCACAATAACTCATGATAACTTGCTTAAAACTAGCAGTGCCCTGAGGTTTCGTCCGCGTTAAATTTAGCCCCTTAAGGGGTGATTTTTGAAAAAATATTATGCATGTGTTTCCTGAGTTTAAATACCTAAAGAATCTACATACTGAATTTCATTGGTAAAACTTCAAAAATAAAACTAATTTTCAAATCAAATTTACTCCCCAGTATTATCCTTTAAGAAGTGAATTTTACAAAATTCTTTCATAGTATATATATACTAGCTAGCAACTCGCCCCGGCGTCGCCTAAGTGCAATAAGGATATGTTATTGTATAAAACTAGACACGGTGTGCAATTTTAATTGAAAATCGGTTCAGTAGTTTAGGAGTATAGGACGGATCAAAAGACTATAAAGTTCTGAAATACACAGAAGCACGTGCAGCGTAGGGCGCCCATCCACAAGCCGAAGAGACGATCTGACTAGATCCACATCTGGATGTAGACCGCGTACAGCCGGCCGGATCGTACAAATAGGATCAGGTCAATTTTATTTATAGGCCGATGTCTAGCTGTAGAGACCAGAAAAAAGGTATATTATGAGTATGAGGGTATATTAAAAGTTTATATTTTCCTGTATCAATGTCTTTAGCAACTACTACTAGACAATCACTACTTCTAGCATTCCTCCAGTAGTTGCTTAGTTATTTTAATCCAGACTTTACGTTCAGAAAGAAATTATACTCGGAGTAACAAAAAAAATTCTTTTCAAAGGTACTCAAGACATTATTATTTTTAAATATTCATTTAAAAGTTACAAATAGATATTTGTGAATTAGATATACTTATCAGATCTTAGTTGCCATATCTTAGCAATATAAATAATAGACATGGTAAACGCGTAATAATTTCATTTAAAAATAGACCATATACAATTATTTAATCATCTATAATCATTATCATCGTAGCTGTTGAAAGGCTTCTCCAAGAAAGGGGTAATTTTACCCATAATTGCTGCGCTGTGCAGGCGTGGTGGCAATCGCAGAGCGTAGTTTCGCGACAGGTATGCTGCTGCCCATTCCCGCCCTTTTGCTTCCAGACTACACTATTTTGGGTAGACAGACAGATGGATGGACAGACAGACAGACGGACAGCGGAGTCTTAGTAATAGGATACCGTTTCTACCCTTCGGGTACGAAAACCTAAACTTTTCTGGATACTGAAGTAGAATTATGAACGGATAAGTCTAAATTTGGTTAAACATTATTGCATGCCCGAAAGGCCACAAAGTCTCGATCGATAATTGTGTATAACAGAGGACGTACAATGTGTCACAAATTTCAGTCATGACCGAATCAATAATTTTACGTCATTGATTGGGTCATAAATGACGCGCCAAAAACATTTGGCCACTAATTCACAACTGACGGAAAATAACTTAATAAAGTACGTCACATTGTTTTAGTAATAATTTAAAGGAAATATTATTGTTTGCTTATGTTTAATTAAACATTTCAATGCAACAAAATATCAAATCTTCCTTGCACACTGAATATTTATTTTAGTGCATAATATTGAGTGTAGAATTTCATTGTATCGAAGTACTCTTAAAAATACTATGCATCTCTAATATGTATGTAAATTAACCTTGATCAGAAACTTCTTTGTACTTTATATAGAAATAAGGGAATATGATCATTCCATATGAGTCGAATAATTATATGAACCAAAATAAACCCATTGCATAAATGCCACCTACATAGGAGGCATTCAAGCTTTACAAAAACGAGATCAATATATATTTATATATACACTCATTTGCAAAAAAAAACGGGAACCTAAGCAATGAACCATTTCAAATGTTACTAATGGTCTGTTTGATAATTATAGGTAGTATTACTTTCACATTTTTGTAAATTAATAAGCAAATAATCGTTTTCGTCAGTATTATCATACAATTTAGATAAAATTTATGGGTTTTAATGCTAAGGTTTACTAGTAGTGTATGCTCGTTAGTAGTTCATATGCTCGTGAAGTAAAAGTTAACAAAGACTTTTGTTTGTTTTTTCTTTAATAAAGTAAAAGCAGATAAATGTAGTGTATTGAGTGTGACCCCCTCTAGCTTAAATCACAGCTAGAATTCATCTGGGTATGCTAGCGAGGATATTACGGATACTTGCTCGCGGAATACGTTCCTACTCCGCGGTAATCACATTCTTCAGCTCTCAGGTGGTCTGCGGACCCGGTTGTACTAAACTCACGCGTCGTTTTAGAACCCCAGGCATGCTCTATAAGATTGAGGTTGGGACTTCAAGCTGGCCAATCCAAACGACGAATGCCGACCTCTTGCACATACGCTTCCACATCGCCAGACCGGTGAGCGCGAGCGTTGTCGTCCATAAAAATTGAGTCTTCGACTAAAGCGGCCATTGCGGATTATGCATGAGGAATCAGAACTTCCGTTATGAATCGATATCGAGCCGTTTTTAATTAAGACTAACTCTGTACGATCCATTGAATTTATTCCTGCCCAAAACATAACAGAGCCCCCACCATAAGGTGTGATTTCTTCAAAACAAGCCTCTGCAAAGCGTTCTCCTCGTTTTCGTAGCACTCGCCTACGTTGATCTTCACTGAACAGAGATATCCTGGTTTCATCGGAGAACAATACCCTATTCCAGTGTTCTTGAGTCCATGACTCACAATTTGGAGAAAACCTAAGTCTGGCAACTCTGTGCTCACGGAGTAACTTAGGGCCGCGGGCCGGGCGATGACTGCATATATTGGCCGCGAGAAGCCTCCTCCTGACCGTTCATAGACTAATATGCACATTTCTTACTTCTTCGAGGTTGTTCTTAAGGTCCACATACGAAGACTTACGATTTCTCAATGCGCGACTCACAATAAAAAGATCATCCCGCGGTTGGGTACATGGTTTTTCTTCCAGAACCAAGCCTTTTTACGACGGACCCGGTGTCTTGATACCGCTGCCAGGTCTTTTGAACCGTTGAGCGACTCACACTTAGCCTCTAAGCCACGAAGCATTGGCTGCAACCCTATTCGAGCAGCGCAATAATTTTGGTAGCTTTTACCAATCTCTCTAACATTATTGAGACAGCTCAACAGCAATAAATGAAGCTTTGACAATTAAGAATATGAAAAAAATTCATAAAAACTAAAAAACTAAAAGTTATGAAAACCGATATTATCTTTTGAAACTCCGCACCAAAAATGTAGGATAAAGTAGTTTTCTGTAAAAACGAGCATCAAACGAAACTTTGAATTTAGAATGTATTGTTTTAAACACTTAAAATCGGCCAGTAACATGTACAAATGATTGAAATCTTTTTGGTACCGTATTTTTTTAAAGAAGAATTAAAATCAAAACCGCCTGTTTTTTGCAAATGAGTGTATATGCAATATATATTCTTAATAAGCCAATCATGTAGGTAAATGAACCATGGCCAGCCAAGTAGGTGTTAAAACCGCAGACATGCATGCTGACGCACCCAAGTTGAGATTAATATGCAAGCTTTAATATTTACATGATTACGTACTTCTTACTTATCATTTATAACTTTACATTAATTTCCATGCCGATACACCAAACAGTTTAAAAAAGACAGCTGCATGTGCCAAAATCTGTTAACTTAAAAATAGCGATCGACTGCGCATTAAGTTTTATATTAGTAAAAAAAATTAACCGGTTTGTGTATGTTAATTCTAGTAATTTGACAAGAAACAAATAACGATATATAATTTCAAAAATTATTTTTATTAAATTTGTCATTTAATAGACTATTTGTCAAATGATTATTTTTAAGAAATGAAAGTTAGTCAAATTATTAGTTTTTCAACTGAAATGAAAGTCAGTCAGTTTAGTTTTTTCTTTAACAGCTTAACCGGTTTTTATAGGACTTTAACTAACAGATATTTGATATAATAAAGAATAACTTCGGTGATATAACATCGCGCTATGACTAATAGGAGCGGAGCATCAATCAAAAAATATGGCAAAAAAATGTTTTTAAACCCTTCGTTGCATTTGTAAACGGTATAATAAAATTGTAAAAACTATTGTTAAATGCGGACGTATGGACAGATGAACCTTAACAAATCAATTAAGAGCGAGTAATTGACGCTTAAAATACAAAACATAAATAGATTAAAATTAGAGTTAAAGACTCTATTTATAGACCTAGTGACTGTGCGCGATAATCACATTTCTCAGAATCAGCCACTTCTAATCAATTCATCTATGCAAATGATAATGTGTCATCAGAATGTATGTACGCATATTATCCTGGAACGACTGCACTAAACAGGATAATCCTTATTTTTTATGGTTTTAATTGTCAGAATCAGATCGTTAGGTATAGATAAACGGAATCAGGGAGTTTCTATGGAAAAAATGTATGTAAACGTTTGAGATTTAAGAACAGGATTCAAACTCCAACGGTATTGGGATACAATTTCACTGTGTACCCGGACGAATCGGGGTGGGGGGCTAGTAAAAAATATCTGAAAACAAAAAATCTGAAAACTCGTGCTTTTTATTCGCTGATATTGAGAATGCCTGAGAAAAATACGTATATATCATTAATTACGTGTCACGGTGTTTTTCCTGGATGAACTGCTAAACTACTGAACCGGTATTCGTTTTCTTTTTCAATTTGTACAGTTTAATCCGACTTGAGAGACGGGATACTTTATATCTCGATAAAAACTCGCAAATAAATTTAGGTATATAGTTAAGAGAGGACATTGTTTGTCGGTAGTATTTTATAAATACTTCCTAGAGAGATCTCGATATTAAAATTATAAACTGAACTATAACAACAAAAGAATATTAATGTGCTTCTTGTTCAATCAATTGTTCGGTCTAGTTTAGAGTTTTTACTATTAAGAAGTCCCCATATATACTTAAGTAATTTTAATGAACACCAATCAGACCCTAGAAAGCTTTTATTATAATATTTTTTAGTAACAGAGGTCGCCAAAGAAGGGAAACTACATAAATAATATTTTAATTTCTTATATTTTATAGAACATTTGGTAATAACATTATTATCGATCTTATATTACTGTATATAAGGTTCAACTATGGACAGACGACAAGAAAAAGAACTTAAGAACTCGTTTAAAGCACGCTTTTGAACTGGGTGTATACCGTAAAAGGGTACAGAATCAAGACAATAATGAAACAAAATATACGTAGAATAATTTTATAATGAAACAAACATATCACAAAACAATTGTTAATGAATAAATAAATCAGATGTATTTCAACAATAAAAAATTAATTAATAAGCAATAAATAAACTCCAGTTGTTTACACATCATTATTTGGCACTCCGGCATCACAATAAGTACTTCTATAAAGTCTTACTAATCGTAGTCGGGGAAACAGAAGCCTCCTCGGGGCGTATATCCCACAGGACAGTTTCCTGCCCGAATGCCAAACCGATTTTCTACAGCAGGTGTGATGACACTGGCGGTAGGCGCGGGAGATACGGGGACCTTTTTATCATGAGTTCTTCGGTACACCCTGTTCGCACCAACAGTAGCTGCTCCTTCTTCTTTGTCTTGCAGTACGTCCAAATTTTTTCTAATTATCAAGTCCAGTGTTATACCTTCAGGTGGTATTTCCAACTTGTGAAGAGTCTGCGACGGTTTTATAATGTGACTTTGTACCGCGACGACAAACACGCACACTGCGACAAAACATATCTTGCTCGCCATTTTAATATTTATTATTTAAGTGTACGCTGCACGGAGTCTAGTTAAGTTATGGTCTAGTGAGAAACTGCTCTTCCTTTTATACAAGCCGATGTTTGAGGTAAATTGTTATTTTTTTGCTATACGAGTCTTCCCCGGGGTTAACGGGTCGTGACTCAGCCGTGTTGAGGACAACTATGGAATATATTGTCTGCTATTCCATTACAATATTTTAATTCCCGTTCAAAACAAAAAGGATGAAACATCGAGTATAAAGATGTGAAAGTGAAATGTAATAATAGTGACTTTATAAATAGTATAATATATGTATACACACATGAACATTTCCTTCCGTTTGTATCGTTCTATTATATATATATATATATATATATATATATAATAGAACTTACAATAACTGTGTCAGATATTACAATACTTTCTTATTGTAATTTTGTATCTCAAATTGTATACTTTATCATTTATTGTTTCATAACTATATTGGTAAATAAATACATGGATAAACGCTCGTCTTAACGGAAGAATAAGTCAACAAAAGATGAGCGCCGTAAATCTTTTAAAATTAAGATATTATGTCACACTAGCGGCGCCCCGCAGTTTCTACCTCGTAGTTCCCGTTACTACCGAGAATAATTTAGTTATTGACTCATCAATTTTATTTATAATGTTGAAAAACTGCAATTCCTGTCTGCATCTCAAAAACAATACGATATAAACCAAATTTGCTGGCGTTAGGGAAGCAAATAACACTCTTCATTATACTTTGGACAAATCTTTATAAATAACAACATATAAATTACTGATAGATGATATACTGAGCTATATACAATGACATGGGTCATTTTATATAGCTTGTATGTACAATGGAAATTATATGTGTCAGTCTCATTAAAATCCATTTAAGAGTCTTTGCGTGTGATAGCAATAAAAATACATCCATACATACTTACAAATTTTCGCGTTTACTAATAAATTATTAACAGGATAAAAAATAATTGGGTTGCCTCTCACACTCTTCAAACCAAAACATAACAATGCAGTGTATCTAGAAAAGTACCATCGTACCAGCGATTAGAAGTCCACTGTCGGACATAGGCCTCCCCAAGAAAGGGGAAATTTGGCCCATAATTGCCGCGCTAGGCAAGCGTGTTGGCAATCAGAGCACGCAGCTTTCGCGACGAGGATTCTGCTGCCCATCCCCGCTCTGTGCATTTGAGCTACATTTATGTGGATATACCGCCGTCTGTTGGCTTTGGTACCTTAGTTGCTTCTTACGACACCTGGTACCTTAGTAGCTTCTTACGACACCTGGTACAGGGGAAGGTACTTTCTACTCTACCGGTATCTCACGGCTAAGGAGTGAGCAGTATACCTCAATTTATTGTACAAATATTTTTGTTGAGACTTTGCCACTGCGTATGTACATGATTAACATGATACTTCTTAGAAGTTAATTAGTCAAGCAATGTATTATGTCGCTTAATTAATTTTTTGCTTGAATGTTTTTCATAAAGCTGACAAACAACTGTATCAAAACAGGTACTAATTTAAGTGGCTTACGTGGGCGTAAAATTGAAAACACAGGTGGACGCGTCTTTTTTTATAGTGTGGTTTAGACTTGAATGTTAAATAAGTATATCTTTAGGGTAAATTAAAGAGTCTCTACTTATAAATTAAAATATTTCTTATATTAAAACGCGTCGCTTATGATGACCAAAACATTATATATTCTATTTTCGACAGCTATATTGAATTTATCATTATCGTCATCATTGCAGCAGTAAAACAACTACTGCAAGACATTGATCTTCCCAAGAAAGGGTTATTTTGTCCATAACTCCTGAGCTGGGAAGCCCTGGAAGAGTATCATAGAGCGTATCTTCACGACGGAAATACTTCTACTCATCCCTGCCCTGTTGCATTAGAGCTACTCTGTTTCGGGTGGATACATAAGCATATTAAAACTATTTTTAACTATAACGTTGGCCAAAAATATGTACAAGTTAAATTAACCGCGTGTTAAAGCCGTTAAAAAGTTGTCTTATGGATAGTAAAATTATTAGTGTCTAAAGATATTTGAACTTGAGCATAAAGCATTCTTTACATGACTAGTAAAGCTCACCACCGTCCCTCACACTTAGCTAGTGTAGGCAAATCTATGTTTTAGAGAGCACAAAGGATCTGTGACCACTATGAGTTCAAGCATGTCAAGGAAGTACTGAAAAGCAACAAACTTCCAGTACCAAGTCTTCCATCGCTGCACAGTTGAGCGCCCATCTGCTACTTTAAAAGAGTCATTGCAAATCTTGTCTTGGGAACATGTTAAGATGTGCTTCAATCAATATATACTTCAAGCCGCCCAAGAAGTTCAACCAATTCTTACCAACTATCGAGCGTAACATACCACCTGAAAATGAAAGTGTACTCGTATATCAGCTAGACTGTGACTGTTGTCTTTCTTACATTGACCAAATCTCTCGACTTTTGATCTCATTCCTTTTGGAAACAAGGATTAAAGGATACATAGCCGATGTGAAACACAAAAGATTGGAAAAATCTGCATTTTGTGAGTATGCACTCGGACATGCAGACAAATCTAACTACTACATTAGGTTTAACAAACCTTCATTACTCGTGAAGGAACACTGTTTCATTCCACGGATGCTTCGTGAAGACATTGAAATTAAAAAACATCCCAATTTCAATAGAGAAGATGGTTAGAAAACATTTGATCAAGATCCAAGGTCAACATAATAGTACTGTCATACTACAAAATACTGTCAGCACCTGCTGTGCAGATGGGAACGAGAACGTATAAAACTGAAAACCTAAAATATATACTAATATGTGATTTTGTTTCGGATATTGTAACTTTCAAGTCCTAAAACAACATCTTTTGGCAATCTTAAGAACGGTTGCCACAAGGTAATCGAAACGTCGAACTAATAATGAAAAATTTTAAGATTTTTAAAGTCGTTAAAAAATTAGTTTTATTAATACTAGAACTAGACTTCACAGGAACAAGGTATACATCTTATGTTTTTCCTATCTATAGTTCGAGATCAGGGTGGTTATAATTATAAGCCGACATTTGATAGCCTGATTGATGACTTTCATCATTTCCCTCTCGCTAGACGCGGATTCCCCCACGTTATTTTAATGACACAGTTCAAGTATATACTCATAATATACGGAAAATCTTCACAATATTTGTTTCCTTATAATTTATATGCATTCAAGAACCTAATTCTTACATGGGGCATCTATGTACATATGTGTATTTTCCGTTCTCATGGGAATAAGAAATAAAAGTATCCTAAGCTACGCCTTTTGACATCGGCTACCTGTTAGTGGAAGTCCCGTTAAAATCAGTCAAGCCGTTTCGGAGTTTTCCTCAAACAGACAGACATATAAATTCCTTTTTTTAAGTTGTTATTTTGATGTTATACGCCACTGCAATTTTATTAATATGTATATATATATGTGGGATATTTGTGCGCACAAAGGTCGTAGGTTCAATCCTCACCCAAGACAAATATGATGGATGATTATTTGTGTTAATTCTGTTTCTGGGTGTTAAATAAGTATTTCAGCAAGATATTTGTAATTTTATCTGTTGTCTGATATTCGGGTTTACGTCAATGTATGAGATTTTTAGTGAATTGTATAAATTTATTTATACCTTAATATTAAGTTTTAAATCCCTCGGGAAAGTCTATGCAGTATGCTCAGTATGATTCTAACCGAAACACTTACCGTAGATGAATTTAACTTTTGTCTATGGTACAAAGATAAAAAATTAAGATAAAATATTTTGATGATGACTTGTAATATAATAAAAAAGGTAATAAAGAATGCTTCAGACAATACTATTACAAAGCTACAGCAAAGGATATTAGACTTTCATTGTTCTTTATTTTTTTTATAATACTAAATCGTCAAAGCAGACGGTCCTCTTGACAGTAAGCTTCACCGAAGCCTATAGACGCTTGTATTATCATAAGAATATCACCAGAGCTTTACCAACCTTGTGAACTGAATAAAGTAATGTGATCTCTCACTACCATCAAACTGGAATACATCATTTAGAAAACATTCTAGCCTAGATCAAAATATTAAGAATTTATTCATAGGTAATAATATAATAAATGTGATAGAAGTTCTGACTATCTGTTACACTTTCAAGGCCTAAATTAGTCGCCTCTTACGATACCTTGAACAGAGAACACACGAGATAAAGTGAAAGGATTAGGAGAGATAGAGGTATATCTACCTGAAACAACGTAATTCAAATATAACCGGACGATGACAGACACTGCATTCCCTTCTCCAAGCTACGTTAAGCGATTGCCATCAAGCTTGCCTAGGACAAAATTCCCCCTTCCTCGAGAAGGCCTATGTCCCGCAGCGGTCATATTTTTCATGGTACGTCTCTAGATCCCTAATTCTCTAGCTAAAAAGAACCCTAATTATTTAAAAAAAGTAGGCACCCGTATCCGTTTTTAACCTAACTTTCATACGCATTTTAATGCATACATTATTTTACGAATTACAAACAAACAATTATCTTTATATGTATAGATGTGACAAAATACATCGACATCTTTTGACCTTTGCCAAACCGCTGTATATTTAATACCTACGTTTTTTTTAGTTAATGTTTTGGAATGTTGACTGCATCATTTGTTGATTCAAGTAGTACTTACCACAGTCCCTTTAACAAAGTACATTCAGTATAGACTATAAAACTAAGGTCAGTTATGTTGAACGAAAGAAAAAAGACTGAAGGTTGTGATTCCTCTGTTGCCTGTTTTCTGTAACAAGTTCTTTGAGCGATGTATCTCTAGTGTCAGGTGTCTCGGCACACAACCGAATAAGCTATTGGGCCCTTCAAGATATTTTTTTATATTTAGGCTTAGAGAATAACAATAAAATCTTTAAAAAAGTCTATGTGATTAATATTTGAATTTATTTGTTAAAAACTTTCTTTGGATGATATGATAAATGACTTAACATACAGTTACAAATATTTTTATACAAATCTGTCATTATTTCGAACTCATAAAATTTACTATCAATTAAGAAATGTAGACAGATATTTGGAACCCAACTCTAATTACTTTCACTTTATATATTTACATTTCCCTTTAATAATAACCTCCATTCTTCGTTATTCGTAATATTTTGCTATACAGTGGACCCCCGGTAGTCCGACAAACATTTTGCAGGGCAGTGTCGAACTATCGAATTCTTCGGATTGTAGAGTACTGCCTAAGACCCCCTATAGTCCGAAATTTTTTACAAAAGAGTACCTTGTAATCCGACAAATTACAGATCCAATGATAAGATACTTCAGACATATTATATATATATATATATGTACATATATGTACTCTAAAGTAGAAATCATTCTTGTAGACCATGTCGGATTACAGGGGGCGTTAGATTAGACAGATTACCGGCGGTCAACTGTATACTCTTTCAGCACCAACATAAAAAAACATGAAAATTGTCATCGAAAAATTTAATTAGATTAAAACTAATATATTATAACAGATTTATTTCAGTAGTATGCGATTCTATTCCTTTATGTATCCAGTTTTGTTTTACTTCTACATTCACACACAAGAACTACTGTAGATATGATATAACCAATTAGAAGTATAACAAACACATGCAACATATCTCCCAAACGCGCCGGAAGTTTAAACCGTTGGCGGTACTTCCAATGCTTTAAATTTTCCTTAAAAATAATGTCTTGATACTTTTTATGTGTAAGTCCACTACTTAGAGCTGTTCGAACCGCTTTTTCGTACGACTTCAATACCGTTGTGCCGCGGCGAAAGTAGGCTGTCCTAAACAGAGTGGTCAAAGGTTCAATAGTTAGGACTACTTCCGACTCACCATATTCATCGTTGACTCTCCATGTGTTGGTTGCCAAATAGAACTCTGCTATTGTAGTATAAAGTTCACCCTTTCTTGAGATTAACATGTCCAAGCAAATTTCTTGTGTCTCACAGTCTACAGGCTCATTTGAATCAAACATATATAGCCAACTCCGTGTTCTTAATGGTCTATATTTAACAAAGGCTTGATGAGAATGTATTATTTGTTTATCTCTTATCGGATGTGTTGTCGCACTTAATAGATAAGCTTGAATAAGAAAAGACGTAAAAAATACAAAGATTAACAAGCTGCAAACAATCATTCTTAACACATTTCTAGTTTTAGTCACTTTTACTCCCACATTACCACAAATATAACCAAATACAATAAGGATCTCACGGCCCACATCTTTCCGACTTTTTTCGAAAATAGAAAAATGTACTGCTGCGCATCCAAAAAACAAAATTAGGATACATATTAATACGATAGAAAACCAGTCGAATTGAAGAAAAACAGCATTCCAATTATTTAGGAGCCTTGCTCGAGCTACCAGAATTCTTGTGTGGTCACATGTATACGGATACGAAAAATCAAACAGTTTTGATCGAATGTAACTTATGCTATATCCTCCCATTAAACCATCGGCCTTATTTTCTTCTAACAATGTCAGCATTCCTGTAGTTGTAAAATTTTCAAATACATTGCCAAAATCTTCATTTTTCTGATACTTTATCAGTTCAACTACCACGCCTTCAGCTTCATACCAATATTTTATAGCAAACTGGGATAAACCAATTTCTTCCGAATTATTCAAATTGAAAAATGGCCAGTAATGATGCGCACCAATCTTAACATGGCATCCATGAAAGGTCTTAAGCTTTATGATTTGAAAAAAACGCACGGTGTGATTTAACTTCGTAATCTCGGAACATGCAGTTAATAATTTCAACTTTCTAGTTGCTGGCATCCCACAAGCGTCAACTTGAGAATTAAATACATAAACAGCATAGCTACTTCCATTTTTAGTTAATACTGTAACATTAACAATCTTATTTTCTATTAGATTTTCCGACATAAGTTGAAGGTTTTCATTTATATTTACAATTGTAATTATAAATTTGGCAGTTGGATTCCAAAAGAAGTCTCTTTTAAGCATCATGATACCATTTACAAATTCTTCATAATTAAGAACCCAAATAAAATAAATTGTATTATGTATAGAGTTATCCGGCCAGAAAAAAGTTCTGTATATTATCCTCGTTCTTCTTACTCTATGCAGGTTCACATGTTCTTCGCAATGATTAATGTTCACAGCAGTTATATCTAACATCGATGTTTCTTGTGCTAGTTCTTCTAAAATATGGTCCAAACAAACATCTAGCTCAGTTTTCTCGGACATTACACTAGATGAAGATTCATTGATTTTACAAAAGCTTAAATGTATAAGAGATATTGCACTTAGCATGTGAAAAGAAAACATTGTATATTTTGTGAACATTAAACTTTTGAAAGTATATTCAATACAAAAGTAAGGTTAGCCAATTTATGTAAGCAGGCAAATAATAATCAATAAGTCATAGAAACCATTTCTATTTCTTATTACTATCACAAAATATATCATGTCATGAAAATTACATCTACTCCATCATAATCACAACAATTACGTATAATGTTCTGAAACACTTAATGTACATTATTGTTATAGGAACGAGCAAGGGTACAAAATATTGCCTCTATTATTTACAAATTATGAGGTTTTGGCTCTTAATGTTATTGTTTGTTATTTGGCTGTTATATATTTTCTTAAATATTATAACAGTGTTAAGATTTATTTTAAGGTAATGATAGATAATGATTTAAATAATGTACTGGACCTAATATTTTGTAAAACTCAGCCTTTAGCGATTATTAACGCCAATATCAGCCAATCTTATTACGCCAACGAATATATCATGAATGGGTTGCTTAAAATAACGCCAACTATTTGTTAATATATCCAAATATGTATATATATATAAATATCCAAAAATCTATAAATGTATATATTTGAGATACTTTGTCGGCTCGATTATCAAAGTTAAAATATTATAAATAAATTTACACATCTCATGCATTTACCTGACACCGAGATAAGTCACTAGTAATGCTGAACAAAATCTTGAACAAAGTTTATTGTGAGGTCTCGTAAGACGACGCACTGTCGCCACTCCGATTCTTGAGACCCGTTTATGTTTTGCATTACGACGTCACGCTTAGCAGATTACTTTCTTTTTATTTTGTTACCCGGTGAAGACGTACTACGTCTTCATCGGTTAACAGGCTTCTTATAGTTTAGTATTATATATTAGTTATTCCTTACTTCTTTTTTTATTATAATACACATTTTAAAGACTTGTGCGTGTGTGTATAAGTGGCCATTAAAATTATTGTTTTAGGGGTTTTGAGTTAAATCGTAACAAACAACAAATTTGTAAAATCTTACCTCTTGTAATATAAAGATAAATAACAAGTCGCAATTACGCAAGCGCCATAATTAAACGACAAGCATCTTTTTCAGTTATACTAAAGCAAACTTCCTCTTTTGAAACGTTTTCCCTGTAATAACAGAAACCCATTCAGCTTGGGTTTTGATTGAAACATATTGCGAATGATGAATAATAACAATTATACAAGGTCATCGAAATTATAGTCAATACATGAGGAAACTATTATTATACTAGCTGAGCCCGCGACTTCGTCTGCGTCGAATAGAGACTTTGGGCACCATAATCTCCCCAAACATAAACATTTTGCCCGTTTTTGCCACATTTTTTATTAATGTTTCACTACTATAAGTTATAGCGTGGTGTAATATACCTGGAATTGCTCCTTGTTATATTAGATAACTGCCAGTGAATGTATCATCAAAATCGGTCCAACCGTTTCAGATATTACCTCTAACAAACAGACAAAGTAAAAAAATGGCAAAGGTAAAAAAATATATTTGTATATTTTGCATTATTTATTTATTGAACTTTTTTGTACAAAATATTCAGAATGTACAAATGGCGGACTTATGCCAGTTGACATTATCTCCCAGTTAACCGTTACACGAAAACTAAATAAAACTTTAATATTACAAACAGACACTCCGATTTTATTTATGTGTTTTGAGTTTATATATAATTTAAGCCACGTATCATTATCAAGATCAATAGTGCAATGGTTTGATTGAGACACGTTCATTCATTCTGCCTGACCTTCACCCCACATTCTTACGTTTCGATTCGGAAACCTAAAGTAAAAAATATGAGACAAGAGAAATAAACTTAAATGAAAGCTAAACACAAATGATATGAATTTTTATCAGCCTTTACATATAACCTTTACATATTTACGATCCTTTTTAATTTAGTGACACTATCGATTGTCTATGTGAATATTTAAAATATGTTGTTGGTGTGTCATAATTTACGTAAATATTAAATTGATTTTATTATTTAATATGGCGCATAGATCGCGGTCTCCTTTCACATGATGAACAAAAAACGCAAATTTGTTTACTGCGCTTCACATGATAACCATACTTTGTTTTATTTTTATCTTCTTTTTATATTTTTAACTCTTACATGAGCTACTAACTATCGCCAAATAGCAGTGTTCGCATTATTGTATTCTAGTCTAAGATAGGCATTGTGGTAATGTGACATAATATCATCAAGTCACTAGGTTGGCAACGCGTTAGTGATATCCTTGTGATATTAAGAGCGTCTGTAGGCTGCAGTGATATTTACTATCACGCGGGCTATATGCTTGTTTGTCGACCTGAAAGTTTCTTTTTGTCATTTAACTATTTCATTATCATCACAGCAAAACGTTCACTCGTTCTCACCAAGAAAAAAGGAATTTGCCCACAATTGCCGGGCTGGGCAAGCGTGATGTCAATCGCAGAGCGTAGCTTCGTGACCATAATGCTGCTGTCCATCCCCGCCGCGTTGCATTTAAGCGACACTGATACGTATGTATATATCGCCATATGTCGGTTCCGGTACCTCAGTCGCCTCTTTCCATACCTGGTGCAGGGGAAGGTACTGCGAATACCAACATATAAATCTGCTAATAATCAGAAATTAGCCCCGCTCATTGACAAGCGCGTTCTTAATTTGAGTTGCTTCGACACTTGATAAATGAAAGCTTATTTTATTTTGTACTTAGTGTAAACCAATATTATTGGAATTGGAAACGTCGAAGTTAACAAAAAAGAGAGAGAAAGATTAACACATTCTTATATTGGAAGTCAAATAGCTTTTGAGACAGAAAGATACGCAAACGTTTTTGAAAAATAGCTATTAAGTTCTATACAAAAACACAATTAGAAGGTGAAATAACAATATACGAGTTAATACAGGGTAACCCTAGACCACATACGGACAGAATAGTTTTCCGTTAGGTGGGAATTCCTGTTCGAAAGTATCGAGTGAGGTGCTTAAATTGTATCAACACCAAATTTAAGAAATTTAATTTTATCAACAACTGTACATGGTTTTTTTTAATAATAATAATATTAAAAAATATTATTATTATTAAAAAAAGGCCTTGGTGAGAAACATTTTGTTTAACTTCAAATAGATATGTAATTGCAAATATGGTGAGTTCAGAACATTTTGTGAAATGATTATTTAAATTGTCTGTATTATTGGCATTTGATAAAGCATTGATGGCAATTTTGTAAAGGTAAATTCAATTTATGATTTGCGATAGCGGTTAAATAAACCAATTTTGAACCGTATTTGTCATGTTTAACAGTTAAAATACAGAAAATCCGTTTTTTCTTTAAATATACAAGCCACCGCATGCGGTTTCGTTGGCATGTGTAAACATGCAAATATCCTTTATCAATACGTATTTCTGGAAACGAAGTTCACAAAAAGCGAATCCTGTGGACATATGATGCCTAACCTTTTCCGATATGCAAACTGTGCCTTTGTAATTTGTATACTTTTAAAATGTAAAAATTAAACTTCTGAATTAAACTTCTTAAATAAATTGATAATAATTATAGTATTTTCATGAAAAGATTAAGAGGCTGTTACTTATACAATGTCCAGTGCAGCAGAGCCTCAAATGTCTCATTTCTTGATGTTGTAATCCACGAAGCATATCACATATGACGTATCGAAGGACGTAAGAACAAGTTTTTCCCGGTCTAAATATAGAACAAACGCCAAACCCACTGCCGCAAGTGCTATACTTATGAATCAACTTACACAAGCACACACACACTTTAATTTCTCATCACATTATGGTTATTGCTATGTAAACATTGTGCAAGACGTAACAAGCGAACATTACTTCCCCTTAACTGCATTATCCTGAATGAATAACATGACCAATGATCGGCTAACTCATCATATTAACTATTGTAATAAACTAAAATAGCTAAGCTAAACGTGTGATTTGAGTGTGACCAAGAAAAAGTTGTGAATATCAATGTATATTATAATATATAATAAATTCTTTTCAACATCATTTTTAACTTGTATATTGTTACAGACGGGCCCGATAGCGCAAATGGGGTGTGTGGGTTCGACTCTCATCCAGAGCAAATATTTATATGATGATATTTGTGTTTGTTTTATATCTGGGTGTTAAATTTATGTATTTTAGTAGTATATTTGTGATTCCTCTGTTGGTTGGGTTCTGTAACAGAAGTTCTTTAAGCGACTTACCACGGAGTAAAGTCAATGTATGAGATTTTGTAGAAATTTATAATTAATTTGTTTTTATTGTTGGACATGACCTCAGCTTGGTAACATTTGGGAGTTTTGTAGGTACAATTGCCATGCTAGCCAACTGTGGTAGCGCAGTGGGTAGCTTGGTTAAAGAAATGCTGATGCCCATCTCGCTTTTACATTTCTAGTATGTTTTGTCTAGATACAAAGCTATCTGTCGATTCCGGAGTCGTGGTCACCTCTTACGACACCAAATACAGAAGAAAATACTATTCGACTTATAAAGGACTTTTAATTAATTCTTATTTTTAAATTTTTCTTAGCCAAAAAATACAATTTTATGGATAATAACATTGAAAAATATATACATTTGCCGATAAGTAATTTTATTTATCATTCTAAAATATTTTACTATACAGAGTAAACAGTTTTTTTTTAATAACCAGGAGTAAAATCATACAAGGGAGCAAGGATACTTAGTAGTATTAAACATTCTGAAGGAATAATATAATAAATAAATCATCATCAATCACTTATCATCAGGTAGGTAAAATGTGGTTATGGATAAGTATTGGTCTTTATAGATATGATACGTGTGATATTTGCTAACAATAAAAACAAATACTCGCATGAGCATATTAAGCTTTATAAAAAAAGAACACATAAAAAAGGTTTTAAAAATACACATAGCATATTTATACAAATATGTATGCCACGTTTATTTAATTTGTATATATATTGCCTGCACCACTATAGATATATATTTTCAGTTACAGGTACACTATATATATATATTTTCAGTTTTGTGTAATGGTTGACTGGGAGATGATGCCATCTGGCATTAAGTCCGCCATTTGTACATTTTGTAACATTTTGTGCAATAAAGTTAAATAAGAAAAAATAAAAAATAAATAGCAGAAAACTTTATACAAAAAAATAAAAAAATGCTGCTAAACCCCGCCCTGCATTTGAGCTGCACTTTTTCGGATGGTTACCATGGTGGGGATAGGCAGCAGCATCCCCATCGAAAAGCGAAAGCTGCGCTCTGCCATTACCAACACGATTGCTCAGCGCGGCAATTCCTCCTTTGTTGAAGAGGCCTATTTTTAACGGTGAATTTCCAATAGCTTGTATGATGATTATCCAAATGGAAATTTTGTTTCTTGGTGTAAAATAATAAGGTTTTGAAGTTACAGAATTAATAGAAGATTTCTATTTTTGTGTGTCCTTCTTTATAGCGCTTAATGTGCGAGTTTTTTTAAAGGCGGGTTTTTTGCCAAATAATTTCTTCATTTAGTACTTTTTAGTGAAAATTAGTAATGTATATACCATCAAAAAAAGCAATCTTAATGAGACATCCGCCTTCTTAATGCGACAAAAGACGAAATAGAAGAAAGACATAGAAAAAATAGGGATAAAAAAGTTATAAGCAATTTATTCGCAGCAAAGCGAAATAGGAAAAGACAGAAAAAATAGGGAAATAAAATTATAAGCAATCAAAGTCATAAACAAAGGCTCCGCTAGAAGATGAATTGCCAAACGAAACAGAAAGAGCAGAGTTATTATTGCATTCTTTTTTGAAAAAACCTAATTGTTGTTGTTGCCGACGTCAGTCCCAGAGGGTCGTCCAGGGGAAAGAGGCCAGGCCGCCCCCTAACGATATGGCGACCGCGAAGCGATCGCGCTTGTTAAGATATCGTAATACACGAACGCTTATCAAACCAAACCGAAGAGCAAATTACTCATCGACTTGGTTTGATAAGAGAACGTTTGTCAAACGTTCCTAAAGAGCAACGTACTTATCGGATTGGCTTGATACACGAACGCTTATCTAATCAAACCGAAATGCAACGTACTCATCGGCTTGGTTTGAGATGCGAACGTTTGTCAAACGTTCCTAAAGAGCAACGTACTTATTGGATTGGCTTGATATACGAACGCTTATCTAACCAAACCGAAGTGCAACATACTAATCGGCTTGGTTTGAGATGCGAACGTTTGTCAAACGTTCCTAAAGAGCAACGTACTTATCGGATTGGCTTGATATACGAACGCTTATCTAACCAAACCGAAGTGCAACGTACTCATCGGCTTGGTTTGAGATGCGAACGTTTGTCAAACGTTCCTAAAGAGCAACGTACTTATCGGATTGGCTTGATACACGAACGCTTATCTAACCAAACCGAAGTGCAACGTACTCATCGGCTTGGTTTGAGATGCGAATGTTTGTCAAACGTTCCTAAAGAGCAACGTACTTATCGACTTGGATTGATATGCAAACGTTTGTCGCGCTGGTCTCGTGATATTATGACTTTCATATTCTTTTTGTAACTCCGTTTCTTCAAGGAATAAGATCAAGGCGTGGTAAATATGATAGCACCTCGGGAATAAGAATCAATACAAGCCTATATTATTTAAAATATTATACACTAACTCCTTAGTATTAACCAGCTATATCTTACATCATCAGCTCAGCCAAATGATGAGTATCAGATGTCAACGCTTGAATAGTTTTAGATAATATTAAAAACATTTTGGACGTACTTATAATATTCGAGGGTTTTCTACGATTTGCCTATCAATTCCTGACGCCAATGGGGCCAGATAGGCTTTACTCATTAAATAAAAAAAAACAAAATCGATTAACAATTGTCGAAGATATAGAGTAAAATATATATAAAAACAATTTTCATTTGGATTGAGAATTTCCTCATTTTTTTAAATAGGTTAAAATAATACATACAAAAAATATTCAGCCGATTTCAGAACTGCCTCCTTTTGTGAGGTTGGTTACAAAATATACACGTAAACAGCGACCAAAGAATGTAAATAGTTAAATTAACCGCGTTTAAAAAAAATCAAACTTTTTTTATATATAACTGTAGTATTGGCATGTAAAGGTGTCGTGGTTGGAAGTGGAGCAACGCCCATAAATGTTTTGCTGAATGGTACTTTTGCAAGCACTAATTTATTTCTAACCATTCATACTATTGAGTAATGATTTTTTTCTAATTATATTAATGAATTTAAAATTCGTCACTAGTCATGAGAAACATGACGGCAAGAACCTACACCAAATTTAGTAAAAATGTGTGCCGTGTCACACATGTGCGGTAACTCCTCAATACTTGCCTGCTTCTAACATGACTTCTTTTGCAGCACAAAATAGTCCTCCTTACGCCGTGAAGTATATATAGTCGAAAGAGGCGACTAATACAACTCAAAATACAAATGGCGGTCCATCGTTACTGGCGTATGATATCGATCAAATTTAAAATTTTTAGCACTTTTTCTTCTTTAACACCTCATTATTTATCCCCCTAATTTTGTTTTTTAAAAGTATATTGTTACATATCTTTCTCATTTAAAATATGCAATTTCTCCACACTTATTATATTTAGGAAAATAGATTAACGTATAAAAACCACAATCTCACCACAATATTTATTTTTGCAAATCGGTCAAAACACTGAGCGTCTATATCAATTATACCTACTATAAGCTAATAACAAACAATTGTTTTTCTAAGTAAATTATATCTTTTTTATCGTCATTCTCGATTTAATTTTACATTCAATCACAAAAATTGCAGTAGAGATAAAATACCCAAACAGGAGCATAATAAATATATCTGTCATGTCGCCTAAATGTACAACTATGGTTGACTGGTGTTGGTACTTTGAATGACTCAATTTTTCCATGTACATTATATCTTGATGATGTTTGCGTGCCACTCCACTGCTCCAGAACGTCCGACTTGCCCTAAGAAATGATTGCAAAACTGGTATGCCACGCTGAAAGTATGCGGAGTTTAATGGTACGGTCAACGGTTCGAGAGTGGTGATCACTTCTGGCTCACCGGATTCGTCGTTGAGTCTCCAAGAATAAGTTGTTAAATATAATTCTACTATGACTGTAAAAACGGCTTGGTCCCTCTTTTCAATCAATTGTGCAATGCAATCTTCCTTTGTTATGCAGTCTAGAGGTTCCTTTGAGTTAAATATATTTTTCCAATTCCAACTTCTTATTGGCCGAAACTGAGCAAGAACGTCTTTTGTATGCAAAATCTGCTTACCTCGTATTGGGCTCGTTGTCGCACTCGATAAATATGCTTGTATTAGAAAAGACATGAAAAATACGAAAATTAGTAAGCAGCATACCATCATCCTTATTGCACTTCTAGTCTTAGTGCTCTTAACACCCATATTACCACAAAGATAGCCGAACACGATAACAAGATCTCGTACTGTGTCTTTTTGTTTATTCTCAAAAATAGAAAAATACATTGCCACGAATCCAAAAAACAAAATTAACACACAAACGCATATAGTAGCAAATAAATCGAACTGAATAAACACAGCTCTCCAATTATTTAGGAACCTTGCTCGACCTATCAGAACTCTTGAATAATCACATGAGTAAGGGTATGTAAATGCGAAAAATGATGCACGAAAGTATTTCAGGCTGTATCCTCCTATAACCCCAACTACCTTATTTTCGTCAATCAAAGTCAACATTCCTGTAATAGTAAAGTTTTCAGACACAGTCCCAAAATCTTCGTCTTCTTTGTATCTTACTATTTCAATTTCTACACCTTCTGCCTCGTGCCAATAGTTCATAGCAAACTGAGATAATCCGATGACTCCTGGATCATTTAAATTGGTAAAGGGCCAATAATTATGGGTCCCCATCTTTACAATGCAACCACGAAAGGACTCCCGGTTTTTGGTTTGAAAAAAACGCACTGTACGGTTTAACTTTGCAATCTCAGAACATTGTATCAATAATTTTAACTTTCTGATAGCTGGTATACCGCAAGCGTCGACCTCAGGATTAAATACATAGATAGCGTAGTCTCCCTTATATTTAGTAATAATGGTGACATTAAAAATATTGTTTTCTAAGAGTTTTTTTGATATATATAGTAGATTATCATTGAGATTTTCAATTGTGATTATAAATTTTGCAGACGGGTTCCAGAAAAAATCCCTTTTAAGCATCTCGATACCGTTTACCAATTGTTCACTGTTTGAAGTCCAAACAAAATAAGCTTCATTTTGTAAACTATTGTTTGGCCAATAAAAAGGTCTTCGTATTATTCTTGTCCCTTTAACTCTATACAGATTCACTAGTTGTCCTTCATAATTATCAACATTCACTACAGTGATATCTAAGACCGCCTTATCTTGGGCAAATTCTTCTGTTATGTAGTTCAAACAATCATTTAGAGCCGTTATATCTGACATTGAACTATGTAATGATGCATCTACTTTACAAAGACTAACAAGGATCAGAAAAATTGCGCACACTGTACGCAAAAAAATGCATTGATAATGCACAGAAAACATTTGAATGTGGGACAATGCTGATGGAGTACTTCCTCCAAGGAATTAAACTGCAACATCGACACATCATGGCTATTTCTATTTGTTTGTAAGACTGACACTTAAATTTTATAATAATTCACAATCATATCTAAATAGCTGTAATGTATTGGTAAACTAAATAAAGTTCAGACATCCAAGCACACTTAACAATCCATACTTACATAATATGTAGAAAAAGATTAATCGGATTTCCCGCTAAGGTTGTAATAAACCCTTGTTACAAGTCTCAACTAAAAGCTTTTGGACTGACTAATAAATCATGGCATTGTACAAGTATTGTATCAGAATTTAATGTTTACTTTGGTATTCCATTGGATAGTAGTTGTTGATTCGTTGATCTAATATTTACATGTAAACTGAACCATGCATTATATACCATCATCATAATTATTCAGAGTGGTTCGTCCACAAGATCTTAGTAACCACTTATCCTTTAAATAATTATATAGTGACGTACTTTAGCTTTGTCGTTATAATTACAAAATAAATATAATTTTAAGGCATAAGTGGATCCAACGTAGGTTTGTCCTTGGCTTTATAGATTTTTTAGCATTATAACCCGTAAGATACACTTGGCTTAATAGGGGAAGGGCAAATCTATAAAGTTTATTTTCAAAATTTTATAGCGACTTATTTTTACTAGTAAGATATCATATAATAATTCACCTACCATTTCATACATTGACCTTGATTGATTCCGTGACAAGGTAAAAGCAAGTGTGTTACAGTTATAAGACAACAAAAAATCACAAATATAATACTTAATTACATATTGTAACTTCTAGATACAGAAAAAATACAAATATTTATCATATAATTATTCGGTCTGGGTGGGGATTGAATCAAGACATTAGATAGAGACACTAGTGTTTACGCCATCGGGCCCGCAAATGGCGGAAGAATAAGTAAATATATATCAAAAAATCTATTTTATTGAATCTTAAAGTTGAATTCGTATTTTATCTCCTTTATTTCAACACTTGTGGTATAGTTACCTACCTGTTTTATTGGGTGTATAACGGTACCTAATTTAAGGAATCTAAAACTTCATGACCAATCTTTCAAGCACCAGAGTTCATTGACATATTAGTAATACTAAGGTAAATCATCATTATGAGTAAAGTTTGTGAACTTTCCCGTGTTTTTTCAATTTGAGGAATAAAGCCGACTGAGTTACTTCTTATAACATTAGCTATCTAATTTGCACGTGGTCATATTGCACATAAATGGCTCATATTATTTAAGCATGAGTGTAAAATAAATCTTATGGGAAATAAGAAGCGTCAAAAAGTATATCAACAAGAGCGAAAGCATTATACACGTACTTGTGTACTTAACCATTATTGTACCGTATTGGTCATGTTTATCCGTTACAATATAGAAAATTCGTGGAACATATAAATTTTCATAAAAGATACTAGCCACCGCGTGTGGTTTCTTTGGTATGTGTTCACATGCAGTCATAGTCCTAATGATAGAGTTCTCGATAATGAAATCCCGTGGAATTATGATGCCCTTACTTTCTCAATATGCAATCTGTACCTTTATAATGTATACTAACATTCACAGTTTCCAATAAAAACAGAAAGTTAAATAAAAACAGAAACCCGTATGAGGTCAAATAGAGCTCTGATCCTCAGATTTCTTATTTCATAATGTTATAATCCTTGAAGTATATGTGACGTATCGAAGGACGTAAGAACTTAATATAGAAACATAATAAACAAATATAGGTCTAAATATAGAAAATTCGATAATCTACCATCGCACACGCTTCCGAGTCAACTTATACAAACACGTACATTCATTCTTGTTTTCTCATCATATTTTGCCATGTAAACATGCAAACCATAACAAGCGACATTTCTTCCTATTAACTGCATTATACTAAATGATTTACTGGACCGTTGTCCGCTAACCGGTGTACTTATTCATTGTAATTATTATTATATTATATTTATATTAGCTATTGTAATAGTGTCAAATAGCAACATTATACGTCGGACTTCTGTATATGCTCCTTGTGAGGGTCACATTGAAAATGTTGTAAAGTTATTTTTTTTATTATTTTCAGCTGTAATACTTACTCTTTTATACGAAAACCTCACCATGACTATTGGGAGCATTTGACCAGAAGTGCCGCAACTGCTAATCGTGGTAACGCGGTAGTAATCTGTTATGCATATATACACCGCCATCAATCAGTTCCGGAGCCGCAATCGCCTTTTACAACACTTAATTCAGAGGGAGATATTATTCTACTCTGCCGGTATATGACAGGCGTTTTTACTCAACTGTACTCACTCTCAGCTTAGAGACAAAATTCCATATCGATACCTTTATTTGCAAATCTACTAACTCCTCTGGACCAAATTTTACAGGAGAGACTTAAAACGTCATAATAAATTTTACTTAATGCAATAAAGAAAACAATAGATATTGTTGGAAAATATGCTTTTTATTTATCTAAAAAACACTTAAAAATCCATTTTTTTTATAATCATTCGGTTTTGTAATGAAAAAAGGAGTTGATTGATTTGGTTTAAACAATAATTGAAACTAAAAGTCGTACAAACAAATTATATTTTATAAATGAAAATAATTACTTTTCGTGTGGCAACGCAAAGGATATTTTCGAAAATGTTTATGAACAATGTCTCACACACTCTTATCATTTGATCGTTTTTCTTCAAATAATAAACCATTGAATTCTTTCTTTGCGACCTATTGGGGTCTTTTCTGTCTCTTATTCTCGTCCGCGTGACACATTTCATCAGGCAGTTAATTTTTTTTTTCCAATTCATAGGCCAAAACTGTTTAAATAAACATTCTCGTGGCTTCATTTCCTTTTATGATTTAGGCACATCTTGTAACCATTTTCCTTTTTGTTTTCTTTTTCCATAATATTCAATTCCCTTTTCTCTGTTAAGTCTATTTTTTTCAATATTCCAATCTTTTGTATCTACTTGTGAACGTTTTCTTTTCTTAGTGGTTTATCGTCTTCGGATTCTGAACTTTCATTATATTCAACTAATCTTACCATATTTTTTAAACGATGATGAAGTACACACGTACTACATCAAGGTTAGAATTAATGTTGATGTTCAGCGTGCATGAAGCGGCTGGAACATTATAAACTCTAGGGGGAATGTTCATATTGTCATTCAGCAAGGTTGTTGATCAACTATAGGGTTTATGGCAATGATGGTTCCTTGGGTATTTACATATAGGTTGATATGGTCTAGTGGGGGTACATATTGGTCAATAATGTCAATTTGTACATTGTTAGGGACATAAATATCGTCATCAAATAATAACAAATTGTGTACTTGAGACACATCATCGATGCTTGTTGTAGCTTTGGAGATTTGACATTCTTTCTGGTGGTAACTCACAATGGTTTCCGTCTCAGGTTTGTTCTCAGGTGCAATAGGCTGTGTATGGATCGGTATTGATTCTAATAGTGTTAGGTTAGTTGAAGGAATGTGATTATCAAAGGCATTAAGGGCGACATTAGCAGCAACGGAAGTATCTTCATAGAACCTAAGGAATTGATTAGCTTGGAACAATGCATTATCAAGGTTAGTAATGTTGTTATTAGCAATATTGTTATCTAAATAGTGGTACAACGCTGTATTACCACTCCTTTTGAAAATAAATCTTCGGGTGCACTCGTAACACGCGTCTGTAACGCCATACAAAATGGCCAATTATGCGGGAGATATTTGATTATTTTGTCAAAATCGATGCGTTTCGTTTCTCGCGGAGTTGTTTGATTTTCAAATAACATTAACCATCAATAAAAAAAAAGAAAATATCGTGTCCGCTTAAAAAAATATGTATATTTTCAAGCATTGAAGCGAATGCATTGATGTGATGTTTTAATTGTCAAGTGCTACAATAATTACGTAAAATTTATTGATGAATCTATTATTTGATACTATGCTATATATTGATACTATACTATACTATATATATATTATTTTTTTATTCTATATTATTATAAAATGATAGCCTGAATATGATACACGTTACTAGCCTTTTTCTCGGATTCTTACGAGCAATGTCGACGGTAGGTCTAAAGATTGCACAAGTTATAAACAGGGTAGTTTTCCATCACTTTGGAAGATAGGCCTTATTGTGCCAATCCACAAACCTGGCGAGATAAATTCTGTTATATATTATCTTTCATAATGTTTGTTTTTGTAGTCGTATTTACTGTTAACTATGTTCTTACCTTTAATTATTAAACCTAAGGGAGTCACTAGGTTCTGTCGGAGGACAAGCGCTGCAGCAGCGTTTTGCGCAATGCTGCAGTAGTTTATGCTGAGACAGTTTGCATGAGGCGACTAGCATCTATCTCTAGATACCTGGAGATACATATTCGAGTCGTAGATATTTCTGAAATATAATTATTTTATGCAGGCACTTTTAACTATAAGGTCTCACAAAACATACCTCCCACAAACCTCCCTGAGGTTGAATGCTATTAATTGCTACGCTAGACAGGGTTGGCGGTGGCAGAGCATAACTTCTTGGTGGGAATACAGTTTTGTTCATCCTAGCTATAACACTGCTTCGGGTCGATTTAGCGCCGTCTGTAAGTTCCAGCGTTTCAGTCATCTTTTACGACACATGGTATAGGGGGAAGTACTCTTCCTCTCTACTATATACCAATGAGAACCAGATAACAATTTAAAAATAGATGATAACAAATCATGAAGCATAGTTTGTGATGGTTAACTATCATATCGCGGTTAACTATCATATTGCGGTTAACTATCATAAAAAATCTAAAATTTCCCTACAGAAATACTTGGACTATAAACTTAGCTCATTGTGTGTTGCGCGACAACGGAAAATGCTGGATCCGTTTACGTTCTCTCTGTATACCAAAAATGTATATAACAAGTTAACAAAGAGGTGATTTGTTAGTGAATTAACAGCGTTCCGATAAATGTATTTAACAGTTCTGATAGATGCAGTTTTAATTCAACCTAACCAACCATTTCATTTCAGTTGACCCTTAACATATTATTTTGTGAAATAATGTTGTCTAATGAGTAATTCATTAAACAATAGTATGCAAAATGATAAATTTTAATAATATAATTAGTTTTTTGACAAATTATTGGAAAACTATTATTACATTCATTAATAATAGTTTTCCATTCATCAGGTTTACAATCATTGAGGTCTACCAATGAGGTTTATAATCATTCGCGTTTACCAATAACGTGTACGACCATTTAGTATAGACAATATTCAACCAATAAAGTATTATTACAATTAAAAATATAAAAAACATCACAAGAAAAGTAAATGCGCAAGTCCTTAATACAAATGTAACCATAATATATTTGTTTGATGTAAAACAAATATAAATAATTACCATTCACAAAAACTTAAATTCTTAAATTTAGCTTCTTCTCGTTAAGTTTTATTTAATTCTTTAAGTTTTTTATGTTTTGTTTCGTTTTTTTTATATAATGCTAAGTAACATGTGTATTGTATTTATTTTCTGTGAGGTAAATAAATGTTTTCTTTTTTAACTTTCTTAACTCTCTATCAAAACATAATTTAAACTTTTATGTCTTTTGATCATGAATCAAAGACAATTATAATTGTATTATAATTGAATCTGATAAAATTATATTGCATAACAGTATAAGAAGCAAAGTTTATACACGTTCAAAAACTTAACTCTGAATGGCAATGTCAAATAATGACAAAAAGTCAAACGTCAGTCTAATGTCATGGCCAAATATTTCCAAAAATCAAATCAAATTAGAACTATGATCTCATTATTACTTCACTAGTATATCGTTACTATTATTCAATGAATTAGTTAATTTAGTTCATTAGCGTATTCTTTTACTAAACACAACTATGCAGCAATCACCATTCGAAAATATATTTAATATAATAGGCGGTCTATCCGAAGGCAATGAAAAACCTATGAAACATGGTTTTTATAACGCTTTTGCACTCTTTATTTTAACTATTTGTTGCGCGGCTGTTTACGTCCTCTTCCTTATTTTAGAGCCTTTTTTCAAACCGCTGTTTTGGGCATTGCTAGTAGGTTCTATTCTTCATCCTTTTAAATACAAACTTTCTAAGAAAATAAAGACATGGTTCGAAGGTTTAGAGAAGTCGGACACTTCTGTGGTAGTTGGATTAATGGTTATTCCAATGAATATTGTAAATTTTGCATCTGATACAGTTGGACTTCAATTCCGTGAGCACTACAAGGTAAGTATCAATATAATTTAAATTATAAAGCTATGCTTATCCACAATTGCGTTTTAACAATATTTACTACTACTACTACCACTTAAAATACACTTGACTGACTTTGATATTTAACTACTTAATAATTATTATTTTCCAGACAGTAATAGGATTACTATCTACAATCTATGTGTTACCATGGCTGTACAGCACAGTACCAAGGAGCTTCTCCTGTATCTTCTGGCAAATGTGCAGCTTCATTGGGTTTTCTACTACAGTGCTCATCAGTCTGTGTTCCTCATACATAGTAAGTTTACTTACATGGTCTCATTATTCTGCTATATTTTTACATTTTGCTGCTTAATATTTGCTCTCTTAGTATTATAAACACATATGAATCTATAATATTTTTCTATATCTACCCATTAAATAATAATAAATTCATACAACGTCTTATATGTTGATCTGACACTGAGATAACTTAAGCACTTGTGTTGTAAATATCAGACAACAGAAGAGTTACAAATATAATTCTTAAATACATATAAAGGACACCCAGGCACATAAAAAACACAAGTATTTATTATATCATTATTTGTCGTGTGGTTGGGATTGAATCTTTAGCACACAAAAAAGGCTCACTACCATTTGCACCATCAGGCCCGCCATTGTAATATATGTTAGGTATTCTATTATCCTTTTGTTTGTATCTGCATTTTGTACTGTCAATGTGGTAACAATATGATGGAAACTTGTGAAAATAGAGAGCAACACAGTTTTTTTTTAAAATACCTACTTATTGAAATCATTAACTGTATAACTATTCACTGACTCATATAAAAAAAATTGTAATAGTTTATTTTCACAGAAAAAATTGTGAGTGTTAAACATGAATCTTTGTCGTGGTAATTAAACAATAGTATTCCTTTACTTGTTTATAATGGAAGCCAGTGAAACTCCTTTGCCTAGATTTGTATAGATCATAATCTCTAGAATAAAAGTGACTGGTAAATGAGATTGTCTGCATACATGCACTTTTTGATATTGTAAAACTTCTTTTTATACACTGGAATCCTGCCCTAGCTTTGCATAAGTTCTTATGGAAAATAATGGAAAATATAACGAGTAAGATAGGATCTTTCCATGATGGATCATGGGTTCAATCCTCCAAGTAGAACCAATGGTCTATGAGATCATATAATGAATATTTGTGTTTATTCTGTGTGGGAGTTTAATGTATATACCGACTATATTTTATTAGTTTAGGGTAACAAACAAAAAAGTAAATCTTTCCTCCTTATGTTTAGAGGTATGTACCTTTAATGATAACTCCTTAGATATTCATTTATATTATAAGAGATAAAATAGAATACAAATGTGCATGAAATGCTTGAGCCTCAAGGATTAATACTGTATCCATCTAATTAGCTTTGCAATTTCTGCATTGTATGTAAGGTAATAAGTTATGTACCTTCTTGAAACTGCAGTGATTTCTGAATCGATTACAAACAGACAGACACACTTGACAGAGGACTTTGTTATATAATTGGTAATGATAGTGATGTGAGTAAATAATAATATTCCCCACCTGCCTGGGAATTGGTCATACATTTGTCTAAAAGTAACTATTGTGCATTTAGAATGGAATTTGTGCAATTTAATTGCAGACACTCACCATAGCAGTGGCATACTTCATAAGTGTCTATATTTTATGGACACCTGAGCGAGCAAATATATTCAGAGGGACATCGCAGATACTGTGGTTGGTGATCACGTGTTTCCTGGCCAGCCTGACTGGTTCTTTTCAAGTCTACACTTTTGTGCTACTGCAGGCTATATGTATTGCTGGATTTGCACTCGAGGTGTTGGATGTACATAAGAAGCTTTTGACGAAAGGTACTATTTTATATACCATAATGTGTGAAGCAGTGAGCTCTAAAATAAGTTTAACATGTAAATAAGTTTTGTAATAAAATGTATGTCTTTTGTTATCCATTACTGTATACACGAAACCTATAAGAAGTTAAATACATTACAATCATTCCAAATTTCAGATCCAGAAACCTCAATGGTAGTTGCCATGCACAAAGTTATCACAAATGGACATCATCAAGAGCTCACTCCTGTGGAAGAGAAAAATCCAGAGGTCTCCGAACCCACTACTGAACAAGAATCAACCCCCGATAAAGATACGCCGTCCCCTGTTACCCCTGACACGATCACAAAAAGGGGCAGTTGGATTGGAAATGACCCAATCCAAAGTTCTCCGAGACATGCTAAGATGCTATACAAAACTAGGACATTGTCAGCTTTGCCGTTATCAAACACGAAGACGAAAACTGCATTCGAAAATCGTCTGATAGCGTCGTTCAAGCAACGCTCCTTAGACGAAAACTATATAAGGAACAACTTTGACAATGATGAGGAAACCTCTCTTTACTTCAAGTTGTTGTTTTTCGCCTGCTTTTGTATGCTTGTGTGGAAGCATATCTGGCTGTTGCCTGTGATGCTGGTGTTTTTAGCTATATACGTGGTCAAAAAGTTACTGAACTATTTCGGTATATGGCTGTTCTTTGAGAACCAATACAACAATGTTATGGCTAAGATTCGGGACTGGTGGAAAGACAGGTATAGATTCTACTAATACATATTATATTAACATCATCACAGCAACCGTATAAAGTCCACTGCCGGACATATATTCTTACATTATATCTCCAAAAAAAGGGGAAATTATGCCCATAGTTGCGTTTTTGTTGCGTTCACCACGCCTGCCCAGCGCGTGACTTTAGATATGACCTTTTTTCTTGTACAAAACTGGATTTTCTATGGCTGCTATGATAATGATTTATGTCTGATGGAAACAGAAGTGCTTTAAGTGACTTACGTCGAAATCAGGTCAATGTGTGAGTTGCTGTGTGTATAGTATTACAATTATAAAGACAAATTTAAATTCAAAAATATCTGTTTGTATAGACACTTATAAATCGTTAAAAAAATTGTTTGCTATAAATATAGATTTGCTAATTATACTCAAATCCTTAAACTCGATGACCCTGATAGTCTTATGGGGTGATATATATAAGGCACTTCAACGAATAGCACATTGAGCGGCCGACTTTAAAACTAGTCTACTAGGTAATGGCAGGTCTATAACGCGAGCCACCAGAAAAACTGGTAGCGATAAAGGTTCTATCAATACCTAATGGTTGGTGTTATTAGAACTCTTATAATGATGTAGTAGTAAAATTATAATTGATAAAAGTTTATATTATTTATCGTGTGTTGTCCATAGACGGTCGGCGTTGGTGCCAGCGCACGTGCGCGGCGTCGGCAAGATGATGTCTCTGTGCAACTCCCGGTTCAGCAGCATCGCGTACGACTCTGTTGACACGGTGTCCACCTGCATCGTCATTATGGGCCTTATCATGTTCCTCACCGTCGCCATTATCTTTATTTGCATACAGGTATTAAAAAAAGTTTTTATCGGAATAGCCCAAAAAAAAGATTACTTGGGGAGACCTATGTCTAGCAGTGGACGTCCTATGGCGGATATGATGATTTATTTATTTTGTATAATAATCAAAAATCGCATCCCAAGATAAAGTCAATAATATGTATATTAACGAAACCTTCCAGATAAAAATATCTATATTTTGATTAAATTTACGAAAATAAAATATTCGGGCTGGAATTGTGGGAAATTTATTATTTTTTGTCGACGCAGTCTTCATTTAGAATTGCGACATCCGCCTGTCTTATGAATTTGTAGGCGGCGTGTTCGGTAACGTCATAGACCATATCGCACGTCTCTGACTATTCATTAATGTTGTTCCAGTTTATTCGTCTATCTGATCGTTATAGGACTCAATTTTGAAAAGGTCACACTTATTTAATATATTCCAATATTATTTTAATTTATCAGCAGGTGTATGTATGAACTAGCAGTGCCTAGCGTTTCGCTGACATAGTTCCCGTTTTTGTTGCTTGCTGTCAATGTAACTTTCCACAAGTGAAAGCAATCTTAAATCAGTCCAGTTTTTTTTAAGTTTATTCCTTACGTTTTAATTGATCTACCTATGGACATAGGTATCCCCAAGAGAGGGGAAATTTTGCCAAAGAGCGGACGTGACGAAATTGCCGCCCATCCCTTGTTGCATTTAAGCTAGGCTGTTTCTGGTGGATATATGTACAATTCTACTTCTGCCAATTCTTCAAGACTTTCTTACCTTGCGGCGACGATAAATAGGCGAAAGTATTTATGACGGAGATACGTCAAGATATATCTTATAATACATAAATATAAACAAGATAAGATAAATCTATGTTTGTCGTGGGGTGTTGACTTGATTGAGTAGATTAGTTACCCCTTAGGTCTCGTGAGAGGTGATTGAGGAACTGGAACCAGTGGTATATCCACCCAAAATATCTTTGTCCATTTGCAACGTGGTGGGAATGTGCCGCAGCAAGCGCGAGTTCTGCGATTTTACCCATGCTTGCTCAGCGTGGCTAATATGGGCAAAATTCTCCCTTTTTGAGAGACCTATGTCCAACAGTGGACTTTTTATGGCTTATATGATGTATCTTTACAGATATACTCGGAAGCTATCGTGGTGGTGCAGCTGAGCGGTAGCCTGCTCAACAGCACGTTTGTGCAGAACAGCGAACTGCACGCCTACTTACCCGACGGCTGGGAAGAGAAGCTGGACTCGCTCATCGACAACGCCTACACATACGGCCGGGAAGGCATCTCTACTGGGGTAACATTATATTTCTTACAAATATGTTAATTATTCTATGAGGAGATATGTATGTTAAGTACTCTATCTTCAAAAACTGCTGAATACTGCTATGATTTACAGAGATAATAACAGGCCCCACGGTTTCACTCGCGTATTTTCCGTTCTTATACGAAGATAAAATATGGGTTCTATTTCTTGCTGGTAGCTTACAATCAGTAAAGAAAATTTAAATTAGTTGCGTAGTTTATGATTTTACTCGTTACTAATGCACAAGAAAACATAATTTGGTAAGGATCAATTTTAGAGTTTTTTTTTGAAAATATACTTTTTTTTTACTCAGTGTTGATGAAGCTTTCTAATTGTGAACGAGTTATTTTTATTAATCGGTGTAGTAGATTTTGGGGTGAGGCATAATGAAGCAACAATAAAATCTTTCTTTTTATAATACTAGTTTAGATTAACAATTAATACCTTATATGAATAAGCTAAATTTACGAAGTATTCTTAATAATCTTCAAAAGTATTCTTTGTACAACGGAATTGTTTGGGTTGGTAACGGAAGGTTGTGGCCTTATGAGGTATGTGGCAAATGTTCTGAAGCACATGAAACTTCATTACCTTCCACTTATTACCTGTACCCAGTCTCAAGAATAAGGACTGTTTAACATTTTATGGTTGGTTGTAGATAAGCTCATATTTAACACAACGAAACATTCTCTACAAAAATTTTGAATAAATGTACATGGAATGAGACGCCCACTAATATCTTTACTATAATAAAGGTTTTTTTAACTTTTTACATATTTGGTACGACGTTTCGGTCATTTTACGGCAACCGTTCTCAAGATGTAAAACGACGAATGAACCGTGAAATAAAGCCATTAAAAAAGCGATGTTATTATCAATGTGTATATTCTTATCATTATAATAAATAAGCAAAGGACATTGAAATTATTCATAGTCGTGTTCTTGAATAATTTATTGAATAATTTGAAAAAACTAACCACATGTTTTCGATGTATTGTCTTGTATAATTGACATAAATTAATGTAAATTATGCGAGCTTATTACGACGAAATTGCTTACTCACGTCATTTGCGTTTATGAAGATAGTACTTGCGTATAGTAATTACTTTAATCTTATTTGTGAATTAACATGGAAATATTTACATTGCTCGCAATGGATGCAACACTTACAGATCCAAAACTACGTGAGTACTCAGTAGACAACATACATAACTGTAAAATCACTATCATATTAGCTGTTCGGTACACTTTGTTGGCAACGGTAGCCGTAGTAGGGGCGAATAGGGGAATCGCTCGGGGCTTCATACTTTTGGGGGCTCGCCGTTCAATATCTTTTGTTTCTTGTCATCTAAAATACCTTTATTCCAAATACATGTATTAAATGATAGATTGGTGCCGATTTCTGGGTGGATGACAATTCTGTCAATGTCACGTTCATGATTTACCACTTTCCACCAACAAAGCTTTACAATCACATCTCTTTTACATACAAGTAGGACGCAGCACACGCTTGTGCTACTTCCATCGTCTTTATCATATCAGCCGTAATCCACTGTTGGACACTGTTGGACATTTCCCCTTGACCGTGGACCGGTTGTATCCATAGGAGCACGAAAGGTTGTATACGCTTTTAATCACATATGTCCTATGCAGCGCTTGTCGATGCGTGGTGTCCATTACAAAAGGTTACGACCCCGTCTAGAATTATCAGTGCGTGTTTTGTGCGCTTCCATCAACTCCAGAATGTTATTCCTTCGATAGCTTGTGTCGGTAACTTTGGTTCTACGGATTTCATCATTCTAACTCGATCACGCAATGAAGACATTAGGCCTTCAATTATCTCATATAAGTTTGTTTAATACCACACTTATGTCACAATATCACACGAGAAAGCACGACGTTAAATAGTTAAAAGTACAGCGTTTTAATTCTGTTCAGTGTATTTGTACTTGAAGATCAAGCACTGATAATAATAGGAACCTTGGACTAGATTTTGCATAATACTTTGTCGTTACTATAAAAAATATGAATAAACATTTTATATATATATATATATACATATATATATATATATATCTGTATATACAAATCTGTAAAAAGTTCTCAACCAACTACTTCTATACCACAATAGTGAAAAAAAGGTATACAGCCTGATGTGAAGCGGTTACCGTACCCTATGGGCAGTAGCTACACCAGGGAAATTAAATGTGCATTGCCGACCCTTTAAAAATGTATTAACTCCCTTCTTGAGGACCCCATATTAGTTTTTGACGAAAACTTGAGATGAGGAGTCATTCCACATTTCAACTAATTTCGGAGAGTAATTCCTTCGAAACAGTTACCTAATTCCTGTACTTGGAACTTTGAAACAAAAACACTTGAATGTCAACCTGGTAGAGTTAAGTATAGATTGAGACGTGTTAATAGACTTTTATGTTGATCTGGAGCCATTTGTAAATGGAGATTATGAAAGAAAATATCTTTCTTTCTTTTATGCATAAAAAAGTTTTTCCTAATAATTAAACATTACATCAAATTATGAAAATATTTTTGCACGTAGCCTATGATAATCTTCAAGTAAAATAACGCTGCAATAAATTGCAATTGAGCAATCTATATGTAAATGTAATAATATAACTTCTGAGGTCTTCTCTAGGTAAAAAGTATCCTGAAGGAGGGGGACCCAGAAAAGATAGCTCGCGTGGAACAGCAGATACTTGAGATCTGGGACCGGGTATACCAAAGCTGGGTATCGGGACACTTTACGTCGCAAGTCGGGCCACAGGTAGACAGCGCGGCCATCCAGGACTCGTGGGACAGCTTTGTTAATGACGTATCCAATACCCCTGGTGAGTATTCATTTAGATTTAGTGATCGTAAGAATTCAACTCGCGTTGAGCAGTAAATCTTCAAAATCTAAGATTAAGTGTATCGAAGCTGGGTCCTGAGACATTTCGTGGAACAGCTTTTTTTAAAGTAACTTGGGTAATCCAGCTGTAAAATCGGATCTATGGAGAAATCAGAGCTGGATTTTGGGTCACTTTTGTCATTGACCGCGGCCCATAGTTTAACCATTAAGAACTCATAGTAAACTACTTTTGTACTGAGATTTCTCTAGCATAAGCAAAGACTCTTTAATAGCTAAAGACTGTGTGTGTACCCAGATTGTCCGATATTTAATAAATTTGTTATTTTTATGTTAAAAAGTGAGCCAACTAGCGTAGGGTCCGCTTAATGAGAAACATCACTAGTTTGTGGCCAACATATGAACTGAAGATACAAAGTCACATTTACCCAGTAATTTTTTACGGTCTGCTATTTGGCGATAGAAATAGGTGAGAGTGAGGTACCAATGCAGACGACCTTTGTAAGAGATCTACCTCTATTAAGATAAATCCAGGCGTTTCTCCTTTTTTAACTACCAATATAAATGGATACCTAATATTATATTAAAATAGATACATTGCACGGTCAGGCATGTTCGACTACTCCGGCCTGGTGGCGTGGGTGCAAGCCAACGTAGGCACGCTGAGCGCGATCGCGTCGAGTATTTGGGCGCCGCTCGCGAGCAACGTGTCTTTGCTGGCCGGGTCGGTGGGCGCCTTCACCTCCCTACTGCTGTGCGGGGGCGGGGCCATCATCAATATGTTCATCAACCTGGTAAATACATTAACATCGTAAGCAAAAATGTTTATTTGGCTTAAATATCGCTAGTAACATTGTGATGTATTGTAACAAGTGACCAGTGCCTCCTTTTAAACATTATGGCCTGCCTGTGCCAGGAAACACCGTTCTTCCTTAAAAAGAGTCGCTATATAAACTATACACTTTCCCAAAATCTGATAATAATTTGTGTAAAGTGTGTGTATTTGTGTAAGTGTGTGTGTATTTGAGTGGGTTTGTGCTCGAATGTGTGAGAGAGAGCGAGTACTCATATTTTTCTTTAGCATTCGTGGAGATCTGTTCAAATTTTCAAAAGTAATTGAAAACATATATAAAAACTGCACATCACCATCTGTTAGCGCATAAACAATCGCAGTAATTAGGTTTAATTATCAACATTCATAGTTATTTTAGTTCGACAAACAAGCATACAGACCGCGTGATGCAAGCTTAACTTTAGCCTATCGACGCTCGTAATATCATAATTATATCACTAGTGCGTTGCCAACCTTGTGACTTGAAGATTTTATGTCAATTTACCCAGTAATTTCACTGCCTCCCTCACCCTTCAAACCGGAACACTGCTATTGGGCGGTAGAAAAAGGTGAGAGTAACGCAGGCGACCTTTGTATGAGGTTCATGTATGTTATCGATGAGATTGTGTATGTAAGTAACTCAAAATCCTGTAAAAAGGATAAAGGCAATTTTTAATCTCAGAAAGTTCCCACGGGATGTGATATACATACAATGAAGACCCCGCCGAAGATATACCGAGTTTGTTGCGAGTGTAAAGGACCCAACTATTTATCTAATAGGGACGTTTTCTTTTGTGTTATCCATTAAAGCCCTATCAAGTTACTTGAGTAACTTGTTTACAGGTAAATTTTTAAATATCCTTTGTGCTAACCGGAATAATAAAGCTTAAGTTGTTGGTTATAGAGTGACATGATTTGTAACGTCAAAATTGGGCGCCCAGACACTTCCATAAAAGTCCGTTTTCGTGAGAGTGACTACTACTATCATTTTTTTATCGATTGCGTTTGAATAAATAAAGTTCCACTCACGTGCTCGTGCGCCTTGTCTTCACTCTACATAGCGTCCTACGGAAACTCTTGTTTATCGAGATCAAAAGATATTTCTTTAGAAGAATTTTTATTCTCCCTAGAGTTTAAGCTATCCAGATGCCTTTATCGGTATCTGAAATACCATGCTGTGAAAGTCTAAGCCGTGAAAGCATTATAAATACGGACTTTCTTTCGATTCTATAATATTTGTCATCATATAAGCCGTAAGACGTACACTTATGGATCCAAACCTCTCTTAAGTGATTGAAAATATTTTTTTGTATTGCCACGCTACCCAATAATTGTCAGGTTGCGTAGGTGTGGCAATCGTAAAATGTAGTGAACGTAGACAAGAACGCCATTGTCCATCCTCGGCCTGTTGCATTTGAGCTACGTCAGTAAGGCGTGGAATACACAATAACAGGATGGAAATACCGCAAACTGTCGGTGCCGCTACGACGTTACGGTTACCTTGCGACAACCGTTCCCAATTGTAAATGTCGAACTAAACATGTAAAAAATTAAATAAACCCGTTTTAAAAGCCGTTAAAAATACTTTTATTGCGAGACGTGAACACGTAAATGTTAATTATATTACTCGGCAAAAATATCAGTCTATTTTCAACAGATCGTATTCTTCACGACGCTGTTCTATCTGCTGGCGTCGAGCAACGCACTGTACAAGCCGGTAGAAGTGATCACGCAAGTGCAACCCAACTTCGGGCCCCGGCTCGGCATCGCGCTTTCGGTTGCTATCAACCAGGTAAGACAGACATGGGAAAACATGCGCTATATTTATTTGGATGTACTACACAATCCTTTTTTTGTGCGCGATTTCACTAATATCTTAATAACATAATAATAAAACCTCTGAAGTGACCTCTTAATGTCAATCTTAATGAAAAGATAGTGATTTCATCTTTCGTAAATAAATGCTGGACCAGATTTGGAGGTTGTCTTCATATGAGCTCATATGACAGTCTAGTAACTGTTTATGAATTTTGCAGTTTCTATATTTATATTTCAGGTTATATTCATGTCTAGATTAGGGCTACAGTTTGAAGGAAGATCTTTCGTCGAACACATTCTCAACAAAGGTGTGGAGAGAGGCATACCGTTTTTTTCTTCGTTTTTTCTTGGAAAGTTGAGCGGGTCATACACACATTGCATTACCCGATTCCGGTCATTGTATCCTCAACGGGTATAATTCCTGATACACTGCATAACAGTTAAGATATTTTAGACATGCACCCGCTAAATTACGTTATTTTACAGAAGGCGGTTATTTTAAACACTATATAGGATGGTCACTATATAGATTTTTTGTCTTTTGTGATCATTCAACGCTTGGCCAAAAGTCCATGTGAATGTTTATTTTACCCCAATCAATAGGGAGATACAAGTTAATACATATAATAATAACTATAATACTCTTTATTGAACACAGTACTAAATAAACACATATATATTGAAATTATGAATACTGTAATCTTCTGTTCGATCAGTCATTACAGTGACAGGAAATGCTTCCTTACCATCTACTTAATGTGGCAACAAACAACGCAAACCTGACACTCACAGGTTGCGCATTCCACAAACGTATAGTAAAAGAGTTTCCGTAAAATATAGAGGAATGTGCAGGTATGCATTGTGTCAAATTATCTAATGACCTTAAGGATTTCTCGTGACTATCACCAAGAAAAACGAAATGTTTTTGAAGATAAGATGGGAAAGAAGGAATAGAAGTATCTTATAGAGAACCGAGAGCAGCCATTCTAATTTAGCACAAAATTCTGATACGTGGTCATATTTATGTAAACCGAAAATAAATCTAATACAAAATTCTTGTAGGCGCTCAAACTTCACGAGTTGTCCTCTATTAGGTCAGAGTAGCTGGCATCCGCGTAATCAAAGAAAGGTAAAAGAAGAGATTGTGCTAAGGCAATACTGGTAGTGAATAGTAGAAAGTTACGTAGTCTCTAAGACGCAGCGAAGGCTTATAGCTTGCGACTCATTTCCTTAATTTCAGTACGCCATCCATTTGTGCACGCCAATAGCAATCACTGCCAAAGTGTATTCCCAAACTCTTAACCGAGAAGCACGGAAAGAGGAACTGCTGTACCTTAAAAATAAATCGTTAGCTGAATTTCGAACATAGAACCGTCCAATTGATTTTTGAGAGCAGTCTCAAGCTGCGAAGCATAATAACTTGCGTCTCGGTTGGGTTGACCTGAAGCCCAAAACGGACAAGTTTGTCGAGTTCAATGAGTGGTGCTTGTGAATATATCTGCAAAAAGTATTACTTCGAGGTGGATCCTTACTAGTAGGTCTTTTATCCTGGACAAACGCCATTACCGACACTTATATTATTATATAAATATTATTCTATTACATACAGACACATGATATATGCATGTAATAAAATCGTAATCGGGAATGATTTAATCATTCATAATAATTTACAGGGGTCTATTTTTACACACAATCGTCCTTCGGTCCATTAATTACTAAAATAGGTAAATTATTTGGAGATCTAACCCTTGGCGCGTTAAATAAGGACTACCAAATGTGCCATCGGGCCTATTATTCTATGATACATTCCAATAATCGGAATGATTATAGGTGTTCAGAGCTTCCTTCAAGATGGCACTTTTCTACGGACTATGGACTTGGCTGGTGCACAATTTCTTCGGAGCTAAAGTCGTCTATCTACCATCAGGTGAGTTGTTTTAAATTATATTTATAAATATAATCATCGACTTCTCAGCCGTGGAACGTCTTTATTTATGCTTTAGCTTTTTTCCCATAGTTGCCATGCAGTACCGTGGGGTGCTGCTACCCGATTTTGAAATGTTCCATTTGACCTACGCTATTTCAGTACTTTATAGCAATATACCATACCATAATGTACCATACGAGAATGTACCAAAGAGAAACGTCACTCAAACATTCGCGAAATGCATGCTGTAAAATAACCAATGTTGTAATTCTAAAGCGTAATGAAAGCATATATACAAATTCATACTTGGGTATTTTCGATATTAGTATGAATTGTAATGTAGCTGTACCGGACTTATTCCAGTAAGTAATGTATATATATACCTAATGATGTAATAAATACCTCAATGGGTTATTATTATTATGCATTGTTTTAATCAGTACCAATTTTAACAAAAAAAACTGTATATTATTTTCACAAATAATATGTTTTATTATGTAATATATTTTTTAAGAATGCATCAAATAATACCTAACTAAAATTGGAAATTCAAGCGCTTCATATACTGTATCTCGAATTCGGGTTAACGCACTATTAATTTAACGCGAACAGATAAAACTTGCGATTTTTTTTACGTCGCGTCACAATCGAACAGTGAATTATCTCGGGATGATACCACACGCGGTCGGTGTGACAATATTATACGCGACTCTGTCGCCCGCTGCGCACCTAACAATGCAAGCGGGACTGCGAAAATGCTCCTCATTTATATTGTGACGTGCCTGATCGTTTGCGAAACGGCTGCAGGAGTCAGGATCAACTTCACCAGCTGCCAGACCCCTGATTGGACTTGCGTAAACAACCTCCCCACAGATATCACATATTTCTGCCCTAACGTACCAAACAATGTAAGTACTACAACGAAGTGTACATAGTATAATCTATATAAAACATATAGAAAATAAAGTCAGTGTTTCGTGTTTTAGGCCTTCGTTATACATCTCAAGGACTTCTACACGGATCGGCTAACCAGTGTAACTGTGCAAAATTGCAAAGACGTGCGCGTTGTACTCGACTGTCCCATACTGCAGAGGGCATCCCAACTGCAACGGTTTAAAATAAAGGACTGTGACACAGTCGAGTTTATATCGTTATCTACTGCTTCGATACTACAAACCCCGCCCGAGGTTACGTTAGAAAATGTCAGGGAAATATTATCTCTTCCCACAAATATCTTCAAATCTCCAGTCAGTCTCGCTGAATTAAAATGCTTAGGGGCAAATTCGTTGAAAAAAATACGTATAGCAAACAGCAAAATAAACACGATCAACGCGAAAGCGTTCTACAATGTGACTGGAATCAAAAGTATTGAATTTGAAAATGTGACAGTGGCGAGCGTGCAAAGTCAAGGACTAGATGCCATTATGGGAAATGACGACACTCTGTTTTCTCTGATCAATTCCAACATAGAAAACTTGGATTTCAAGAGTCTCACTATAAAAAGCAGGAATGTTATCATACAAAATACAGCCTTTGGTGACATGACCACGAACGTTCTCAACATATCTTCTGATTACCTGCAGTTTACTGGGAATTCTATGAAAGTGGTACACGCTAACAGCTTGCTAATTAAATCTGTAAACACCGATATCACTAACAACGAAATAAACGTACTAAAAACCAACGCACTCGCGGGGATCAAGTGTCATAGGAAACGCACAGTAAGGAAACGATTTAATTTCTCCAGCAACAGGATATTGATCGTCGAACCATACTCTCTGAGCTTTGACTACGCCAGTTGCAGGTCCACTGGCACGGCAATCAGCTATATCCAGAACAAAATCGACTGCAAATGCCGGAACATATCGTATTTAACTTCGTCCACGCCAAGTACGGACATGAATAACTTGGTACTTCAAATATCAAACAACAACACTTGCATATCCGCGCCTTGCACGCTGCCCCTCGAAGTAGTCAAGCTATTATTAGAAAGCGACATGTGTCAGCTGAACCTTGACCCCCGCGTGGTGTGTTTATTCTACAGCGACAGGACAGCTAACAGCAATAACGAGGTTACAACTGACGAGGAAGTCACTGAACCGACCCCAACCTTCTACCTGATAAGGCAGGCGAATTCGCGGAACGGGGACGTAAGTGCTGCTATGACGGCAATCAACAAAGATGACCTTTTGAAGGACAGCAATTTGAATATGACAAATAGGACGACGCTGAAAGTGTATTTTGACTCGTCCATGGACTTTGTGGAGACTTTGAGAAGCGTAGGCAGTAATAGAAGACCGGAGGTACCCAAGTCGCCGCCTCGAGACGAATACGCCAACCGTTGCGTGGGCAATCAATGCAGGAACAGGATAGCGCACGATCGCCAGAAAGCTTTGGATTTCTATAAATACTTGTACGCACAGCTGCGACCGCCTAGGTTGGATGAAGTTAAGATAAACCAAACGTAGAGATAGTTATGATTTAGTTTTTATATACAGTCATTTACTATAAATATCATTATGTTTCTTACTTTATTGAAGTACAAAAGTAAAATATACCTGTGTAAACATTTTTTTATACTCCATTAGTTTTAAGCTTCACTATTTTCGCCTTTAGACCTTTGACAAGCTTGGATTTCTTTACCGTAACATTTTTTTGCATTGGTTTTTTTTATTTTCCCGACCTATCTAGCGCTGCATAATTGCAAAACCTTTATTTTCCTTCAATTCCATTTATTTAACGGTCATCAAATTCTATATTAAATATTGATGAACTACTAATATAAAACAAAAACCTTTTCAATGTAAACATTTCTCATGCAATAATGATATCTACCACACATTACCTACGATACCATTTCCAGTGCTAGCAGCAGTGCTAGGCGCAGCTCCATTCCTAGGTCCATACCTGGCGGGCATCCCCGCTGCGCTGGACGTGTGGCTGCAGGGGCGGCCGATGTCGGCGCTGCTACTACCAATCGCGCAGGCCGCTCCCATCGCCTTCCTCGATGCTGCCGTCTACGCTGAGATCAAAGAGTAAGCCCATTATGATATCTAGGTGCAAACTTTACTTAGAGACCATTTTTAGTGTTGGCAGTGTAATGATGGAGTGCCTACTCTGGTGATGGAGTTACTGCTCCTGTCGCACCTTCCTTAATATTAGTAGTCATTCAGATCATTTAATTTTATTAAGTACAATTTGATTTGATTTAACTTTAATATGCAAATATATGTTTTGAAATCGTTCTACAATAACTTTTGTGCCAAATGAAGCTTCTTCTTATTCGAAGTATAATGACTGTAGTATGTAAAAATATTATGTATATCTATAAAAAATATAGGCATGTTTTAAAAAAACTGCGACATACATAATGTTAATGCAAGAAATAATATGAGCTCGCAGTGCCCACTACTCTGATACATAAAATAAATAATTCATGAAAGGGCAACTGCATAAGATTTTACAAAATACCAGACAGTATATCAGGCGTACCAATAAATTCATTGAAAAATGACATAAAGAGCATGCTTATTTCAAAAGCATATTGTTAAAGATTATATTAACGATAAAACTGCCTGAAATTGAGTTGCTCTAACCTTTAAGACAAAGGTATGAGGGCACTGACGCCGGTTGGGGTTCCATTAACGTTTTATTCATTACTTTTAATAATTTGAAAGTTCTTGTAATGGGGATGCTTGAATAAGAATATTTTGATTTGATTTATAAATGCCTAATACGTGACTTCTTTATCGATAATTTATGAATACTGTCTATGGTGATTTTGTGTTGTGTAAATAAATATCCTCGGTCGATGTCGTTGTTCATTATTATTATTGACTTAATAATATTTTGATATTAATTACGCAAATAGTTTCTAATCGATATCATAATTTTAGCGGTGGCCATCCATACGTTACCGGATTAGCGATAGCGGGAGGCATTTTCTACCTGGGCCCCGAGGGTGCAATTCTTGGTCCCTTGCTACTGTGCTGCCTCATGGTGGTTCTCAACCTCTCCTCCACCTTCTTAAGGGACACGCCCTCCGAAGAGAGGGCTGCATTGCACTCGCGCGTCAGGTAAACCTCAAGTTACGTCTTAAGGGTTGGAATAAGCACGAAGTGTACTCAAACATACAATTTTGTTTTCTGTTTCGTCTGTGTAAACAGTTTGAAGTGACTAAAACCGTAGACGTAGAATGTAAGAGCAACATTTGTACATTTCTAATTTTTTTATTTGATTAACTATTTTGGAGTTAATTTTCCTTGTTTTGTTTACATTGACGGAACGATAAATAGCAAATGAGTATATCAGTATGCAAAACAAGAGTTGTAAAACTATAAATTATTAATATCCATTACAAAAAATAATTGGAATACCAGATAGAAATTGTAAATATTGTATGGACATTGATATAATTGTAATTTAGTATACTTGGTGCTTATTCTGTGATTGGTGGTGCTTCATTTAGTAGTCGTGCGTATACGTCAAGATGATACTAGAATACCTTGTATATCTATTTGTTTTGAATATTTTTCTCATCCTTTTTTTCCTTTACCGTTATAACATATAAAAAATATTTTATAGCGTGGCTAATACATACCCAGTCTAAAGTCAATGTGCAGTATGTACTGCTTTATGCTGCACATTATTTTATTTAATTTCCATTGAATGCCAAACTATGATTTAAAATATTTAAAGACTGAATAATGTGTACGATACAGTAATATATGGAAATAATTACATTTTTGCATTTATTTACCTACTGGTCAAAATCTGGTTGAGATCTGAATATGATTTCTTGTGAATTTATTCAAGAATGCATTTTGTATGTGTCTAATAATTGTCCATTTTCAAAAGAAGTATGGATATATTAAAAAAGTCTTCCCCGAAAAATACCTTGTTTCTAGCCATATCTGTGTATATTAATATTTTTGTAATTTCCAAAAGTAAAGTGTGTGGAATTTTTATTGTGTGTACTTATTTAGTCATATATTCTGTTGATTTAGGTCATTATTGGGATTGTTTAAATAGTAAGGTGTGTATATGAAATATATCTCCGCTTGTGTTTATGAAGCTTGGTTTGCACGGTGCACTTTTGGTTTACTTACTTGTTCAATAAGCACTTATTTTCGTCGATATCCTGTACGCACTAGATCTTTACTTGGTAAGTAATTATTAAAGTAAGTAGTAAAGTATTTTATTTAGTTTATAGATATTATTTGTATTTGCCTGAATTTTACTATTATTATTACTATTATAATTTCAAACTATAGTATTTTTATTATATACGCTTTAATTATGCACGTTATTCGTATCGCTGCACGTTTTTTGTCTGTTTTGCTGTATTAATAAATATAAATCATTCATAGAAATTGATCTGCTTGTGTCTTATTTACGCGTATTCAAAGTAGTATCCTCGAATGAAGGCCACTAATATGTAAAACTCATACGAACTTCTCTGTCAAAATGTGCAAAAATTACTAAATATGACATAACTTAGGTCTATTGTATGTCGCTGTTACACATGTATGTTTCTTTTGCAGGCTCGGGGCTTACCTCTGATGGGCTTGCATGAATAGCTAACTAATGTCAATTGGTGTAAGCAATCGATCGTAATAGTAAATGCCACATATAGGTAACAAAAAGCGTTAAATTTACAGTTAGCCATCGTACACAAAGAACTTCTATATATTTCACTTTATAATATTTGCTTACACTTACGTGCATTACGTGCATCAGCAACAGATTAACCTATAGAAACTATCAAAAGTTCACCAACTAATTTTCAAATCAACGACCAGCTTTTATAGTTGAATATCGATTGGTATTTTACGACAGATTTGTATAGGTTGATTTAACTTTTTTTAATAAGTTGAACACAACTTGTCCCAAACATTAAATAAGACTCAAAAATGAGAAAGCTACAAGAGATGAATTCCAATAGACAGTGTAAAATAATATCTATTTAAAATACAGACGCGTGACGTCACAAATCTGTATCTACCATGTCTGACACGAGTGTGCGGCCGCGATGTCGCCTACGTTATAAATAATCGCTCTTCTTTACACTTTATCAGTACAACTATTCGAATTATTTACTCAATGAAGACAATAAATAGATAATAGGCTCCACTGTGTAGGAAACCGAAAGCTTGCTATCGGTTATAATTATTATTTATTGGCAGTTTTACCGCCATCTGTCTTAACATCTCACATGACAGATTGGTATCTATAATGCTGACGCGATGTGTATTCGACGTATATGTATATCTTTTAGATAATAATATCAAGAACTTATCAGAAAGTATTAAAAGTCTATTTTTTTAATTGAACGAACTGTTTGTGCCTTATAATCTTTCAGTACTGTGTTAGCCGATGTTTAAAATTTAGGACCTGACTCACATACGTATCGTATTTATGTTCCAAACGATGTTTTATTAATCGAGTAGTTTCGATCATTCCAAGAACCAGTCTAATATCTTGCGAAAGCGTAAGTGTAAGAAAACATTATGTATATAAAAATCTTAGGTATAACATGACATAGTTATTACATGACATATGTATACATAAATGGTATATAATAATCTAACTGTACTTGTAATTAGTTACTCGCGGCCTGATTGCAAAAGATGATTAATTTAATTGAAATTTCTATGGTTTAAATTCTTGTTATTTTTTTTGTTCTGGCAATTTGAATCTCTTTAAATCTACACTGGCAATGGTTATTTAAAAAATGTCGTATTTGTAGGGACCTGCGTGATTAGTCATATTCTAAAAAAAACCATTGTGATATTTTTTGTTTATTAATTTGTTAATATTTACCTGTTATATTTGTGAAGTGAAGGTTTGCGTGGGTTGAGTGTTTATTATGTAATTTTAAATTTAATTTCTTATATAAAACGTAGTATTAAAACAATGTTTATTAATTAATTTTATGTCAAAATCAAAGAATAAGGTATATATTGTTAACCTAACAATGAATTGCTTTATGGGTCGTATATTTTGTACGCATGCATGTAGACTAACGATTAAAATGTATTTGTGTCGTATTTTATTCTTAGCTCTATTTATAACCGACAACTAATTATGGTTAACTATTGTGAGGATGGTTTGACACGATGTATTGTCATGGTCTCAGGCAGATGCCGTCATACAAGGGAGAGATGTTATTCTACGAAATTTCATTTCATACATGTTTATGATAAAAATTGCAGTGATTTTCAATCGAGTATACGTGATAACGTGCAATTGTCGTGCACAAAGCTATAGCTTTGAATTTTACCTTATGAGTACTAGTGTATCTGTAATCAATAGAGGTTAATTTGAATTTTGACAGGTGTGCAAAATTGTGTAATACATTGTTTTTAAATATTTGTGATTTAAAATTGAGGTTGATCTGTCGCCTGGTATTTGCGGATGCTGGCGCCTGATTAATGAACTCTTATTTTTTTTATAGTATGTGTATATAGTATTTATTTTCATCATATCATTCATAGATATTCCACTGCTTGACATAGGGCTTGCCTAAAAACGAAAATTTTGCCAATAAATAACGCGCTAGGCAGTCGTGGCAATAGCAGATCTTAGCTTTCCGAGGGTAGTACTGCAGCCAACTCCGCCTGTATTGAGCTACAATGATCCGGGTATGTACCGCCATCACTCAGTTCACAGCCTACTCGCACGACACCTGACCTGTTACGGGGGAAGTACTTTACTCTGTTTCAAGAACAATGACAATGAGTCGTGTATAAATCATTACTATTACCAAGTTTTATCTTATAATGTGTATTTATATATTTATTCTATTACATTTAGTATAGATTATCATCTGAACTGTGCACTAATTTAATCAAATTCAAGTGGGAACAGTCTTTTTATTTAATTTGATAACGCCATTGTTATAACTTTTCATTTATTTGTCGACTTGTCGTACTAGCGTTATCGTAACCAAGCGGAATTATATTTCAACCAAATTCCTACCTTTTGTTTGATATACGGAAAGAACATAGTCCGTTAAACAACAAAACGTGCTATACATATGTACCTAAACAATGCCAAATGTGTACGGCCGAATGCATCCGAACTAACAAATAACTATTCTTAGGATAGGCAATAGAGGAAACTAGGCATGCAGCACAACGCATGGATGCAATTATATATTTATTGAAAACCTAAAAGAATAAATACTCAAATATTATATTCAAGTTGGTTATTATTAAGAAGTTTGCGATGTGCTTTAAGCTGTCTACAATTTCAATTGTATCGATTTTTATAAATGGATTTATACATATGATGTGCGATAAGCCAGAAGTAGTCAGTATTCCCGATGCATCTGTTTAAACCTTTGCCACCTGACACACGCCCTGAACTTCCAATATTAAACTGTAAGCTTACAATGCGTCTTAAAACAATTCGCTGAAAAAGCAAGTTCTACGCTTTGCTTGAACAGTAGCAGCCATTTTTATTTCCCATTATGCCAAAATACTAGATTAAATGTATCTTGCTTATTTAATGTGCTTCCAAGAATGCAAAGGCTGCTCAATTGTTTTGTACATTTTTTAATCATGGGTACAGTCGGCAAAAGCTATAACGTAACACCTGATAATCAAATAGATTTATATAGTTACCTTTATTTATGCCTGTAGTCCCAATGGTACCGACTGTCCTGTGAATGAGTTCATATACAACATTAACCAAAGTGCAATGAAAGTGCTATTTTAATATAATTGATATCTAGGCTATACGACACCATTTTTTAAAACGAACACAAGTAGGATTTTTTGAATCTCACGTAATTATTTTTATATATGTAATCGAAAACAATGTTTTTATAACAAGTTTAACAGCCAAATAAGAGACTTACTTTTTTTTAAAAAGGCCTGTTCCGCCTTTTCATTTAAGTCTTTAATTTACAAAATTAAATCTAGCCTATTTATTTCATTTTTCTAAATTTGATTCCGGTAACGGAAAAAAAGTGATGCCTTGTTTGTAGTACCTAAAAGTTTACAAATTAGTAGTAAAACATTTTAGTAAGATAGTCGTTATTTGTTAGCGGCCAATGATTTTTTTTTACTTTTATTAGTCTACATTTTAGCATAAGTTGTTTTATCTATTAAGTTATTTGTATAAACATTAAGTTTTTTGTATGCCGATATTACGTGGACGATGTAAATATATATGCAATTGTGTTTCTATTAAAAAGAGTCCATTCTACTTTTAAAATTTCCATGAATAAAATATGATATGACTGTAATGCTCTCTAAGTGCATACAATTATAGTGACTATGCTATTTTAACATCTACTATTTGTTTAAAGTCTTGCTATTTCTTTCATCTCTTTGGAGAATTAAAAGTATAGCCTGGTACAGAATCACTAGCGTACTATATACTTAATTATATGATATTAACACGTCCTTAACAATGAACGTATTTGTAATATTGTTTGGTGCATCTACAATACGTTTATTATTAAGTTTACATTATTGAATACTACAAAGGCCCTTACCAGTTCAAGAAATATCGTCCAAAGATTATTTTATATTGCACTACTGTATAATTGTATTGCAAGTATTTATAATTAGGTTGTAATCACGCACGCTTATTCTAAAAATTATAATAAATAAAGTTACTGATTTTGCTTACTAAAATGTGTGTTTTATTTAGTGTCTTTCATTACTACATCCAATACTGATATCAAATATATTGAGAACAATGATTTTCGTAACAATAATCTGCCCTTAATGTATGTGACTGATTCTTAAACAGACAATATATCATAAATTGACCGGTTTCCAACAAATCTAACGTTGGTAGGTTAGGATTCGTGTTTGTAAGTAAAACAAAAATACATGATCAAAATAACTATAAATCATATTGATTTAACATATATGTACTTAATTATGCAATCATAAAGGTTTTAAATATACTCTTAGTTATACAACAAATAATTTACACTAAATCTACAACTATAATATAACAGTGAGTAGATATGTAGTACTAATTCATATAATATTGATAAGATATCTTGCTCCGCAATTCCTCGGGCTCCACATTCTGCGCTGTAGTGAAGACGGCTCTCACCGTGGGCGTAGTGATGATGAAGCCGTTTTCATTGAACTGCCCATTAATGTCGTTGGCCTCCAACCAGAAGAACAACACGACTGTGTCCACTTTAATGTCGACGTCGTAGTGGTACACTCTGAACCCTTGTTCATCGCTCCTTGATACGGTAAGCTGGAAAAAAGGAAAATTGTTAAAGCTATTTATACCATCATCGTAGCAGCAGTTGAATGTCCAAAGCAGAACTTTGGCCTGTCCAAGAAAGGGAGAATTTTGCCCCTAATTGCGCTAGACATCCGCTACATGCGACGTTTAAGTCACTTATCGGTTCCGATATCTTCGTCGCCTCTTTCACCTAGTATACCTAGAGGGAGATAATTCATATTCTTAGCCGTGAGGTACCGGCAAAGTAGAATAGTACCTCCCCCGGTACCAGGTGTTGTAAGAGGCGACTAAGGTACCTGAACCGACAGATGATGGTATATCCATGCAAAAATGTCAGCTTAAATGTACAGGGCGGGGATGGGCAGCAGCTTTCCCGTCGCGAAAGCTGCGCTCTATGATTGCTAACAATCTTGCCCAGCGCGGGGCATTTATAGGCAACATACCCCCTTTCTTGGGGAGGCCTATTATGTCCAACAGGGGACTTTTAATGACTGGTATGATGACTACACATTCTATTCTGCTGGTACTCCACGGCTATTCATAAAATTAACAAGATAACAAAAGTAAGCATTTATTTATATTTGCCTTAATAGAAACCAAGAGAGTATTTATTATTATTAGCGAGATAAAATATATTTCAACTAGCGGCGCCCCGCGGTTTCACCCGCGTTAAGTTGCAGAACAAACCTAGTATAATTAATGCGCTGTATTTACGCTGTTATTGGTCCTAGCGTGATTATATATAGCCTATAGCCTTCCTCGATATATGGACTATCCAACACTGAAATTAATTAATGTTTGAAAAAAGACCAGCGGTTTCTTAGATTACCACGTTCAAACAAACTCTTCAGCTTTATAATATCAGTATAGATTTGGAAAATTGTATTGTATAGTTGGACGTTCCCGGGGCTGCTTAGTAAATGTTGTTAGTAAATATTCTGATCTTTCTACATAATCCTTTTTATCACATTTTTATTTCATGTAAAATATCTTTATAATCTCAATATTTTTCGCAAAAACGCGCAACAGTATTTTTTAATACGTATCAGATGTGTGATCTTCCTCAAAAGCGGCACCTGTTCGAAATGTTATTAAATAATAACATTAGTGGTTTTTATTATTTCTGCTTTATTTTAAGCAATAATAATGGATATATCAACTGTGTTGTGCAATTTAGTTAAACCTATACAAGGTCAGGTGTAGTAATAATTACAATTTGCTGTTGATCTCAAGTGAAACGGAATGTTGTAATAGCAATTTAACTACCAACCTTCTTGCTTCTCTCGACTTTTATGGAAGATAATAACCAATTCTCGAAACTACTTTAACACACTCATCGGTATATTGACAAAGAGGAAAAAGAGAAATTATTAACACTAAAAATATTACCTCAATATTAGGTTCCTTTAGTCCCTTGATAGATTTTAATGGTTTTGGGAACACGTAGTTGTATGGCGATAACTGTACACCGTCTGATCTAAGAGAGAACCTCAAGAAAACTTCTTCATTCTTCTGATCATGCATCTTAACCCTAAAGGGTTGCTGTTTGGCGCCCAGAGCTGGAGCGTTTCCAGGGTGTGTGGTCGAACAAGTCGGTTCCAAACTACCCCAAACGAAAACCTCTACAGTAAGCTTTGCATCTATGATTGGTACAAATTGATCGTTCAACACGAAAACGTCCACGTCTCCTGTTTCCAGAAGTCTGGGAGATACTAGCACTGGTGCGAAGAAAGACTTCGCAAAGTAGTGCAGCATTTTCCATTTGCCGCCATATTCTTAAAACAGATAATAAAAATGTATTATTTAAAACTTAAAGAGGTTTAAGTATTTAAGATAAAATAAAAATGAGTATATATTCGTAAAATGATTTACAGCTAATATGTACGCAAAATATCACGAACCGATTCCAGACCAAGAAGGTGCTTGCCACACGTCGTTGAGCTGCCAATACAATGCACCCATGGTATACCAGTCTGCTTGGCTCTGGCGGTAAAACTCAGACTGTGTCTTTATTGCCATTGCTTGCGAAATCTAAAAACACAAGATTTAACAATGATTAATGAAAAAGTTGATAAAAATGTTTTAAAAACATTATCTGGCTCATATATTTTTGGGATTAGAGACAAAGAACGCCTAATTCAAGAGTCGTACACAGAGAATTAAGTTTAGATACGCTTAATCTCTGGTTCGATTCTAGATTCTGTAGAAGTATTACTTGCTTGCATTTAGAGAACTTCGATTTTGTTTTACAAATTTTTCTATTCTTTCGTATTCAAAAATATGTGGACGCATCTGTTTGGTCTATTATAAAATGTTTGTAAATTTGAGCGTATATTTTAGTTTGATGTATATATACATATACATTTATATATATATATATATAGAATTCTATATATATATATATATTTATATGAATTTGTAAGTACATTTAATTGTTTTTACAAGAACTTTCGCGTTTACAAATTAGTAATATACTATTTAGGTTTATTAACCACAAGTTTACATACAACAAGTTTACATACCTGGCTATAAAACACGAACTTTTCAAAGTGCTTCGGATCAGACTCGCTTAGAATTAGCCTTTTGTCAATCTGCGCCTTAATAAATTCGTATCCATTGGGACTGTGCTGTCTGTGTATCGAATATTTGCTATTCAAATCAAAGTCTTCCGGATTTTCAGTAGCCTGTCTCATGGTCGACAAAGAAGGTAGGGATTGGACGCCGTATTCAGACGCGAATCGAGTTCTAGGGAAAGTATTGATATCCCAATTATCCGCTAAATAATTGTAATAATGAGTATCTCCATAATTCGGGTCGTAAGGGTTCGTTGCGATGTAGCCCTCTATTTCTGATTTCACACCGTTAGTTGGACTCGATACCAAATAGTCTAGCTCATTCAAATTCTCCACAATCGGTCTTATCGTGTCAACGTATAGTTTAATGTATTCTTGCTTGTATTGCTCAAAGTTCGATGCAGTGTTGTACCAGTTGCCACGAAGTGCAGCTTCGTTTTCGTTATTGCCAGCCCATAATGCCATGCACGGGTAACTTTGCAGGTTGACTACATTTTGTGCTACCTCTTGTTTCACGTTCCTGGATATGGTTACAATCAAATTTCAGTAGGTACACTATGAAATTAATTGGAATTGTTGTATTTGTATCGTTATTGTTCCGTAGCTATTTGTCGTTTGTTTACTTGGCTACTTACTGCTCCACCTTCACTTTAACATGTATGTTTAGGCTTTAGATAGATGTAGTTTAGATTGTTTTTTTTTTCAGATCAAAGGGATGTTGGCTTTAGCGCGTCTAGCAATGTTTACTATTTAAGCCGTCTCATTCCATTTCCAATCGAATGGGCAAACAAATTATCACTGAAGTTTGTAGGGTTATTTATGGAAAACCATAGCTTACCACTAAGTTGCCAACCACTCATGACTTCAACGCAACCGATTCATTACGTTGTTGTGCAAGCGCGTTACAACGCGCAATTTTTTTTGGAATTACTCTAGATGGCATTGTACCTTGATGTAGCCGCTCTTAATTCTAATGGTTTACGCGTAGTTAAACGTTAGCAATAACGTAAACGCATGTGGAGTAGTATTAGTCGAAGCTTAACATACGTGAGCAAGAATGTTTTATCGAATTACATCCGTGCAAACAGTTAATTTTTTATATTAAACATGTGAAAGAAAGAACAGTCGAAGTTTGGAAACTTACTCAAGGAATGCCGTGTCCGCGGGATACATAGAGCACGCAAAGGGGAAGTCTTGCCAGATGAGTATGCCATACTCATCGCATCGCTCATAGAAATACTCATCCTCGTAAAGACCCCCTCCCCATACGCGCAGCATTGACATGTGAGCTTCTTTAGCGGCGGACAGTAAATTTATCACTAGAAACAAGAATAAATTCATCTTCCTGAGGAACGTCCCAAAGCATACCATCTCTTCGCTCAGACACTGATAGCATCAAATTACAGTCCTTCAACCCATGTCAAGGACAAGTCTAAACTAATATTTAATCATATTTTTTAACTTTCATATTTACGCGTTTACCACTCATAATAAAATTCTTTTTAACGTCTTTAAATGCGGTTTGTTTAATATTCTTCTTTTTTTTGGTGCTCGGGTTCGATGCATTTATATTATTATTATGGACTGTGACGGTGATTTCGAGCAGCATATTCTCCTCATATCGTATATTTTTTGCCCGATGTTGCCAAATTTTTGTTTGATGCTCCGTTCCATATAGTCGAAGCATGATGTTATATAGCCTAAGTTACGCCTTGTTATATCAGCTGTCATCAAAATCAATCCAGCCGTTCAGAGACTGCTTCGAACAAACAAATAGAGACAAAAAATGTTAAATACCATATGCATTTAGTAAAAAGCAATTATTTTAATATTACAAACAAACATTCCAATTTTTTTATGTGTATTGATTGGATAGAAACTCTATTGACTGTGTTAAGAAACCATAAAGACGACATACACATTTCCCCATCCAAACATAAGCAGTACCTATCTAAATAATTTGTTCATAACGTTAATTACCACGCTCATTTGATTGACGTTCTTCACTATACTGACGGATCGTGGACTAGATTTAATGATAACGCCAAAACAGTCAGTCAGACAAAAAGTATAGGAATTAGCCCAAAGTCTAAGATTTCATACAAATAATACGGAGGTCACTTACGTCTGTTTCGATTGTAGCTATATTCTGGTAAAATATGCCCTGGAATCCAATTGGAGCCCTTCATGAATAGTGGGTAACCGTTGACTTCGAAGTAGAACGTGAGCCCCTCACTTCCCGTCGAGTTTCCTATTAAATAATATGCGATAAATTCTTATTACAAAATATTATATCTTTAACAGCGGTTCTATGTTTAGGTCCATAAATATGTCATATAAAGGTTCAAAATATGTCGTAAACGTTTAGAGAAAATACAAATTATATATATTTTCTTAGTATAAACAACCTTGACGGGCCTGATGGCGCAGATGATAGTGATGAGGGTCGAGGGTTCGATCCCCACATTGAACATTTGTGTTTCTGTTGTGTCTGGGTGTTAAATAAAATATTTGAGCATTCATCCATCGACTGATATCCGCAATACATGTACGTTAAGCGACTTATCTCAGAATCAGGTCATTGGATGAGATGTGCAATAATTTTATTAATTTAATTAATTATATGCAAAATACAACCAAATTAGTTTAATAGAAGGGTCGCACTGCTTTCATTCTGGCCAACTTAAATAAAACTTTATACGTAATACCAAAAATAATAGAAACTGGAAGTGGCTCTCAATATATTGTTGTCAATGATGTTACCTAATTTTAATGAGGCGTCTGCTTGCACCAGCTTGACAGTTCGAAATCCCACTAGCTTATGCCTGACGGATCTATCTCTATCTTCGCCTTGGGAACTAAGCACCACTACGAAGACATTGTAGAGTGCTTGTAAACCGTAACCATTGGGCCACCACTCGCGGACAACATTCTAAAAGAAATTTATGCTATTAATTATTGGTTGAAAACAACAAGGTTGTAGCGCGGTCATCGCAATCCTTAGCATTATAGATATGCTGTAAGGAGATTTATTCAAAATAACAATGTTATTAATTCCATACAGAACAAAATCTTTGAAAAATGTATTATTTGAATTTGTTTTTTGGAAGTCTTCAAGCAATTTCTGTGCTATCCTCTACAATTTGGAATTACTTTTTAAACTTTACTAATATAAATAATAAAATTATGTATTCCTAAAATATATTTTGACATAAGAAATTTTCTTTATATATAGATTATTTAGTTTTTATTAAGTTTAAAACACAGAGTAAGTGTCCTTACAGCTGATCAGAGACATTATCCAAAATATTATCTTTTTACTTTACCAGGGCACTGTTAAAGTAAAATTAAACAATAAACCACACACACGGATATATTTTTAAAATCTTACTAAGTTATTTACTACACACTAGAAATTTGTTTAGTAAAACATTGAATAAAGGACATGGAAACAATAAAACGCACTATACCTCGCTTATCTGCATTTCTATTTTCACTTGAGCAGTTCCATCAGCATTCGTGGTGATATCGTAATTTTGCGCAACATTAATGGACTGACCGGCTTCCACATTTACCGTGGCGTCGATGTGGACGTCCATATTCTTAACCTCTTTGCTGGACTCCAAATGAGCATTGATTGTAAGAAGCCAGTGATCATCATTCTTTTTAGTGTGGGTCGTAAACGTTCTAATAATCACTTTGTTGTAAAATTCTATTTCGACATTTTTCCTGTGAACCATTCAATGTAATCATTATTATATTGTTTCTGTTGTATTTTGAAAAACTCCGAACTAACGCAATTCAAGCTAATTGACTTAAGTACCCAAAATTGAGCTAACAGTTGACTATTGTTTTGAATTCATTTGTTTAATAGTCAACATTAATATTTAATAGTAGATTCTAAATTGTTTCATTAATTTTCAAAGGTTCAAGCAAAAGTTATAGTATAGTTATAGTATATATAGTATAAATAGTTCATATGAAGTTAAAATAAGAACTCACCAAAGTCCGACAGAAGGGAACGCCGGTCCCCAGTCCCAGCTGAAAGACGCCTGCATTTTCCGCAGCTGGTTAGCGTGACACTCCCCGTTGTAGACGTCTGGGACGCATTCAGGAGGCGCAAAGAACTGGTTCGAACGCTCGCGCGCCGCTTCTATGGGAGAGACGAAGCTGACGCGCAGCTCATTCAAACCGACCTGTAAGTTATAATAAATGCACCTTTCCACAACTATTTGTTCTTAGAATAACATAAAGTTATGACTCAGGTATATATGACCTTATTTTTTAATTCCGGCCAGCGAAACAGAGATAACTAGAGGTAAACCTCGTACAAACGTCATCTGCATTGGTAACTCATACTCGTCTATTACCATCGTCAAATAGCAGAGTTCGCATTATTATGTTTCGTTTTGAAGGGTGAGAGACGCAGTGAAATTGTTGGGTTATGTGACATAATTTCATTAAGTCACGAGGTTGGCAATATGCTAGTAATATTGACATTACGCGCGCGTAATTTAATCTAACCATAGCAGCAACGACATGCATGATATTATTATTTTTATTGTTGACCTTTATCATAAGACGCATGTTGCATGTTAATTTTAATATATTGAACCTATTTTGTGTGGTTACTTCACTACTTCATCTGTGACCTGTGTGCCATTGACCATGATTGAAAAATTTACGTCGTTCATCTGCTCAAATACCTTTAAATGTTTCTTGACGTCAAACACGTATCTCAGGAACATGTTCTCAGTGGTACCTAGAGGCTGGCCGTTGAGATCAAATGATGCGATAGTATCTACTCCGTACAGAACCAAATGTGCTACTGCTGAGTCAAGTTGGTCTTGACTTACTGGAACATAGCAAGAAAATTAATACAGTTAATTACTACTTTCAAAAGCAATTTGCATACCACTCTGTTAAAAGATTTCCTGTAAAAGATGCCTGCTTTTAAGAGATAAAGCTGCTTTTTGTACATAATTTAATATCTAATATAGTATGTCAGTTATTTGAGGCCATTATAGAGTATATTGCTAACTTTTCTTTCTCATTTATTGCCTTAGGGTACCGGCAGTATATAAAAGCCCCTACATCTATTCCAGGTCTTATAAGAGGAGTACCTGAACTAATTGAAGTACTCGAACGGGAAAACAGGAAAAGATCAAAACAGTGAAAGCTTTTGCTATCACAATTGTTACCACACTTGTATATCGTTTCAATTAAGGAAAAAAAAACATCCGAAACAATAAAATACAAGTGGACCAGAATTCAAGAGTCCTATTGAATAATTCTTGATGGTCTTGTTTCAAGGTTATTATGATGGTGATTTATTTTTGATTGACACATTATAGGCGATGTACCAATTGTGACCAAAACGTGTTTTTAATGACGGCTGAAGAACGAATTTGCCATAGGTAGCAACAGAGTTAAAGTTTGATAAAGATTGAGACATTGATGGTCATTTATATAAAAAATTTAATTCAATGCCGGGTTTAATGTCCAGGACAAAGACATTTCTTATCTCTCTCTCTCTTTCATCACGAAAAAAAGATAAAAACTTGGTTCTGTAATAGGGCCGTTATGAACCATATGGATAGAAGAACAGATAGGAAACATACGATCTTTACTCTAAGCAGACCAATTATTGTAGATACGTTTTGTGCAGTTCAGTACTTCTACTGGTCATTTGCCGTAAGGTAACGGCGGAGTTGAATAGTACCTCCGACTGCACCAGGTGTCATAACTAAGTCGCCACTAAGGTACCAGAACCGACAGATGGTGGTATATCCATCCAAAACAGTGCAACTCAAATGTACAGGGTGGGGATGGGCAGCATCATCCCCGTAGCAAAAGCTGCCCTCTGCGATTGCCAACACGCTTGCCCAGCGCGGCAAATATGGGCAAAAAACCTCTTTTTGTAAAGTCCAGCAGTGGACTTTTAATAGCTGGTAATATGACTGGTCATATAATTATTCAGGTCAAACAGCGCCGTAAACCGCAATTTGAAGCGTCTGGTTTGCGAGTATATATGGACAGCTTTACAAACATTAGGCATGTAATTTACAACGTCATATACCGGTGAAGGTTCCTGTATATGTCCAAGTATCATAAGCGACCCATCTCGTGAGGACGTCATTGAACCCTTGGAAGATGTCTTCGATCACACCAGCGTTCATTAGATCTGAGTAGACCCCTCCAGGCACCGTCGCAGGAACCTTAACGCCTGTAACAATTATTGATTATGTTGACTACGGAAACATATAGGTGAATAATTCAAAGAACTGTGTTATCGGCGGTTATTATAGAAATTATAATTTCTTCCTGCATTAACAAGAAGTGAGATCTGCTCGTTCTCTTTCTATTTTTAAGAGAATAGTGAAGAAGAATTATCTGTCACTTTGATTTTGGTTTTTGATTCTGTCACTTTCCTTGTTCTGTAACTTTATCTTTTTTATGTATTTGAATGTATGTGTATTATATGTATATATGTATGTTTATTATTATGTATGTATGTACTGAATACACCTCAAACTTCCACCAGCTTTAACATTATTTCTATACAAAGGTTGCCTGTAAGAAATTGCATTTAGCGATTATGCCGCCTCTTGTACCTACCATTCCATGTTTTTGTGATGTTCTTGTGTTGTTTTCATTGGTGTTCAATAAAGAATATATTATTATTATTAACAAAATGACAAATATCAAAGATACAAAAACGCATAAAATGTTACGACTAGGTTATTATTTATTATTTGTCACGTAAAATCGGCTAACTCGACTTTAAAAACACTACAAAAAACTTACAAAAATCCTTCATAATTAAAAATTGCAACAAATTTTAACTAATTGTCTAATCTGTATAGTTTAAATAGATTAATTAATATACATAAGATTATTTTCAATGATATTACTGTGGGGTGCCGGCAAAATTTAAATAGTAACTCCCTAAGTAACAGTTGTCGTAAGAGTTTACTCAGATATTGGAACAACACTGACACATCAAAACAAAACAAAATCAAATATAATCACAAGCAAAACAGCGTAGCTTTAATTTACAACTTAGACATTGAAGTCTAACGGCTGATAAGTTGATTATAAACTAAATTAATACATGAAAATTTTACTAATAAATGAATACAGGCTGATTTTTAGCCGTGTGTACGATCAAACATGTCAATGCCTATAAATGACTATGCAGTATATGTAGTAGTAGTTTTCAATAGTTTTAGTACTGATAGTAAGTAGTATTCAGGACATAGGTAAGTATTATGGAAAGACTTTTGTTGTTTATTTTTTCTTTCGTTATCTGGAATAGTTCAAGTGCTAGCAACTAGATATACCTGTTCTCTTTTATAAGTTTATCGAATGATAATATGATAAACAATATCAGTGTACAGAATCCGAAAGGTATGTATTTCCTTTCACATTGGCTTTATCCTCAAGAACAGCACTCAACTGTTTACACCTTAATACGGAGACTATAAGAATCCCGGCGAATGGTAAATAAATTATATGAAGCCTCTAAACTATGAGTTGGTTTCTATTATGTAGATGTGTATACATTCCGGTAAAATTGAACTATTAAGTTAGCTTAAAATTATCCTTTTTCGGAGACTATAACCTGATCTATTCGATGTTAAGGCTATAATCGCTTACAAAAATTATTTACATAGTAAACGCTAACAAATATTTTATAGCTTTACCTATTTTACTAATAAAACAGGTTTTTAATTATTCATCATTTTTGCGCTTTCAATAAATATTCCTTTTTTATTTTAGTTTATTCGCATTTTAACTAAGGATGTGTATCCAAATTTCATCTTATTTACTCATACTACATTTTCCTCTACATTTACTTGTTTGGAACTTGACTAAAAGATTTTTTTATTAGACTAGATGACAAACCAGCGTACTGTCCGCGTGATAGTATCCGTCACAGCGGCCTATAGATGTTTGTAATATCATAAGGATATCACTAGCATATTGCCAACCTTGTAACTTGAAGATATTACCCAATAATTTCACTGCTTCTCTCATCCTTCAAACCGAAATACAGCAATGCGAAAACTGATATTTGGCAGTGAAAATAGAGTGTTGTACCAAAGTAGACTTTGAGTTCTACCTTATTTAAATTATAGTAATTTAAATAAGGTAGACCTCAGGTTATTTTAGTTGCTACTGGAAAATAATGTATATCAAAAAACCCATATAGCTTATATATATATAAGCATAAAATTTACGTGTCCCAAGGTTTGTCTTCTTAACCACTGAACCGAACCCGATCCAACTTGAGCGAGGATAGGTTATATCTCAATTTTTGGTTACAATATTATTTCTTACAAATTTATTAAGACAGTGACATACAAGTGTAGCAGGAAATCAGTCTGAAGACAATTATCAAAATGTTATATTTAGAGCAAAATAAATGGATACGAATTATCATTCATATTTTTACATAAAGGACACTTATTTACAACAGATGTTTAAACAATCATTGTTATTTTTTAGAAGTGGAACATTCCGAACCATATTTAATTGATGTTTAATTAATGGGATATTATTTTACCTATTGAAACTTAAATATGTTTTTCTGCAATGGTATTTACTGTATTCAAGAATAATTTTGAGAACTCTGAGCTAAATTATGCTCCTATTCCTTCAAACATTCCCAGAATTTATAATAACATTACTTGAAACAAGAACGCTCCAATACAATTCAAAACATTACTACTTATAAATGTATATAGTACGTGCATCACATAGCATAGAATGGACTGTGCCTTATTCAATTAACAAACGGCGTCGCGGCAAAGCGAGTCGCAGCGTCATAGAAACAAATCCATTATAAGCGTAGTTTTAAATTAAGAAGTATAATAATAATAGAAGTATAAAAATATTAACACTTACTCCCATTCTTATTTTCCAAAATCCAGTTCACGTTTTGCGATGTAGACAATGATAACTTTGTGAACGCACCCATCACGCTTCCAATTTGGACGTTTAATAAAGTCCCTAGAACTAACACTGCACACAACTTCATTGTTGCAGTTCAGTTTTATAGTATTTTTAATTTATCAGCGTTATCGTCAAATCTAATTCGTACGAAACGCGAGCGTCGATGCTCACTGAGTAACTGTCAGTCGATTAAATGATGAGTGTCGTTACATATAGTATGCTGTTATCGATAAGGAAAAATATTGTATACCGTTAGGTCAGTCTCGGATGTATTCAATCATCTTCGTCGTGAGAAATGGTCGCATATCTATTGTAGATTCATACTTTCGCAGTAAAACTTATTTTCGTATACTGGTCATAAAAAATGATTCAGCTGTTAATTGCCAGCGACACCCATGTTTTAACAAATGTCATAAGGATATTAGGTAGCGCTTTGTTAAATCGTATATGAATATGCCCAATTTGTTAATTTACATAGTAATACAATAAAGCGGAAAAGTTTGTCTTGCCCTTGAAAACAAAAGAAAATATATTAACTTACCACTAAAATTTATGAGTTTTATTGAGTGTATCATTTATCTGTGTTAGTAGTTCTTATAGAGATGTCTTATTAATTCTTATGTATAATATAAGATAACCAAGATGTAAGTTTGAAATCTAATTCTTAAAAGGTAATAACGTAATACTTTGTAATTAAAGGAAAAAATGATATAGACGTTTTCTTTCTCATTCGAATACACATTCGAATTCCAGACAGAGCGGACAACTTGAATCATACAATCTGTCATGTCATTTATTGGCAGGCTATTATCTATAGATTAGGTACTAAAAGTCGTGAAAGGTTCGAAGCCTTAAAAACTTGACTCACACAGGTAAGACTGTTTTTATCTTTATTATTTAAAGATAAAGCCAAAATGATGTAATTTTTCTATTTAAGTGGCGACACATGGTTTTTACATAGATTAGCTCATTGTCCCCAACCTTATTTTATTATTCATTGTGTCGGCATTTTCATTTAATCGAAGGAATACCGCAACCTGACATCACTAATCGACTACAACAGTAGCCTCTACTGATCATGAAATGTGTTTTTGAGCTCGAATTGCCATGGAGCTCAAATTGGCCTGACCGCATAGGACAGATACGACAACATAACTCGATAGACATAATGTACATACAAGTAAGAGATAATATTGCAATAATATACTGACAATGCATCAACTATATTTAGAGACAAAAATCATTTCGAATTTTATTTGCTAATAATCACCAGGCCTGCAACAAAAATGCTGACTGGATATTTTCAACTGATTTCTATTTATTTAAGTGTTCTGAAAACTAAAACAATACTTAAAAAATTCCAGAACGTAATGTTATTTTACTAATCGCAATTTTTTTTTACAAAATGTTTTTTTTGGGCTAACTTTTAGTCACAAATCATAGGTATTATATTTATAACTTTAATTTTGATTACTGTTTTTAAATATTTACAAGACATTACTATCGAACACCTTATTTGAGCTACATTAACAAATGTAAATATGTTGTAACCTGAACGTGCGCGCACCGATAGTATAGAAAGTGGTGCGGTACAATCGTGTTAACTCGTCATTGTTTTATAGATCATATAGTGTTCAATACAGTGCAATGTCGTCTGTGAGGAAGTGTGTGAACTCGTCTGACAGTTTCTGTTACATTTGTGGCGAATATATGACATTAAAGCAACAAGTGAATATTACGGACTTTGTAAAAAAAAGTATACTTCGCGTATTTTGGCTTAAATCTTGAAGATCAGGATAAAGTTTGGGCACCTCATAAAGTCTGCAAACGATGTGTTGATGACCTTCGAAATTGGTTTAAGGACAAGAAAAAAGCATTCCGATATGCGATTCCTATGGTATGGCGCGAGCAAAAGAACCATAGTGATGGTTATTACTTTTGTTCGTGTAAAGTGAAAAGGTATAACTTAAAATGGAAGCAGTCGATTTCTTACCCCAATCTGCAATCAGCTATTCGTCCCATCCCTCATGGGACGGAAATACCAGCGCCCAAGGTCCCTGCTACCTTGGAAGAGATTCCAAGTTCTGACGAAGATGGTCCTGTACCCAAACCCGATGATCAGTCAAGTTTTGAATTTGACAGCAGTCCGGAATTGTTTTACCAGGGCGAGCTAAATGATTTGGTAAGAGACTTGAACCTTCCCAAAAACGCTGCTGAATTGCTAAACTTACTTTTGCCGGGAGTGTGTTCCTCCTGGTTTAGATATCGTGAAAAACAGTTTCCTACTTTGCCCAAGAGGACGAGTTGGTTTATTGTACCAATATTGAAGGTTTAATGGATACATTTAAGATCTCATACGACCCAGCAGAGTGGCGTATTTTAATAGATTCTTAAAAAGAAGCCTTAAAGCAGTTCTGCTTCACAACGGCGGTTTCTATGCTTCCATTCCTAAAACTAGATTATTTTCTTTTTTCTGAGCATCAAGACTTTGGCATAAGGATTGGAAATAAACTTAGGAGAAAGTCTGACCCGATTTCTTCAAATTAAAAAGTCAGTTTCGATCTAAACCTATTTGAATCAAAAACCTATATTTTTTTTAGTAGCCAGTACAGCAAGGGATAACCAGTACCAATATAGGGACACTAGACTGGGTACATAGGTATCTTGGCGTTGTATCAGGAGTAATGTAAGTGAGATCAGCAAGTGAGATCCACCAGGCGAGATTTTAATTATTTTTTACATTTTCTAAGAATAACAAATTAAATTAAATGCTAGGTACATTTTACATTAAACAACTTTATTTAGTACTTACTTAATTACAAATGCACGCTTACGTTTCTTTTTTGTGAAAACGTTAATAATGTCATCGATATCCAGGTTCGCATCTTTGTGTGTATTTAGTAGAGCTAGCCCGGATAATCTATCCTGTGCCATTGAGGCACACTTTTAAATTTTATTAAGGCATAACGTTTATTATCATCAGCCTATCGATCTCAATAGACCGTAAAAGTGTGACGTCACAAGTCTATTAAGGGTATGCCCATCATGCCCACAACGGTGGATCCGCGCTGCATTGTTTTGGATAGATTCTCAGCTATCAGTCGGTTCCAGTACTAGCCTCTTACGAAACCTGGCACAGAGGAAAATCTAATCGTAATAGAAACCATAATGTTAGTAAAAAATATAGATTTTGGTACAGAAAGGTTCCTTGAAATCTCTGTTCGATAGGCTTGTTTATTGTTTGTGCGAAACGGCGAATAACCCAGCTAATACCGCCAATGGCCTAGGTTTAAATCCATATGCTAATGATTCGATCAAGAACTTATCTACAAGGAGATATTTATATTTTTATAATTCATGCGTATCGATATCATTTATATCATGATATTAGCCTACTACACCAAATGTATTTGTTTATTTGTGGTTGTCCAATTATCGCGTTCTTCATTATTATTAAATTTAATGGGTGTATATCAAAGACTTCTGACAACGTGCATTCTACCATCCAAAAATTAGTAAAAGATAACACGTCTGTGTATCTATATATCTATATTAACTAAGATATTATACATACATACATCACACCTGTGTCCCATCGGGGTAGGCAGAGACTATGGATCTCCAATTTTATGATCTTGGCATATATCTCTCGCTCCCCTTACTCGTAATAGTCCTTTCATACACGCTCGTTTACACTTGGTACTTCTAACCTCGCCCTTCTTTAATACCTCTTCTACCTGGTTAATATGTTCGCCTAGTTCCTCTTATATCCAGGCTGAAAAAATGAATGAATCCCAGGCTTAAATAGAGTACAACAGAAAAAGAGCCGGCATGATAGAGTATAATAATAATAACTTTATTCAACAACAAAAGGTAACTTAAACTAAAATACATTTTGATACTTAGGTACCTAAACTAGGTCTAGCCTGTTCTTATAAGCACCTAAATGGAATGGAAAGTAAGTAAGAAAGGTCATCTAAATATATAATAAAACAGGTGAAATACATACCAAAACTAAGGTTCGGACTGTAAGCGAAAAATTCGTGAAAATTTTAGCAATAGCATATACGTAATTTAAAAAGGCTTTATGCTCTTAATAATGTCAAGAAAATAAGACTTGCAACCTATAGTGAGATATCCGCCAGGTCAAGCTAATTTCTTGTCAGCCAACTCGTTTTGCTGTTGAACAAGAAGTAAAAACAAAAATACGCTGTTGGGTTTAACAAAGCTGATCATATAACAACAGGAGGACGCATTCCGAAGTGAACATGTTTTGACTTATAGTTACTATATACATACATAGATAGACAGATAAAATACAGATTAAAAATTAAAACTAACAGGATTTTTAAAAAGGTCCTTTTACCAAAGATATAAATATGAAGGCCCATGTAAAATTCATCAGTTTTCAGTCATTAAGTTACACTGTGATGATTGAATAAAAATTTTACGAAATCATTGGTCAACGTTGTTCACTGAAATATAAATACATAAATACATCATGCTATTCCGCCGTCCGTAATTAAGAAAGCTTAAGAAAAAATTAAATTCAGGTTTACTAACAATACTAGAACATAAATTTCATACTAGAATAAATATCAAAGTTCTAGCCCAATTTTACCAATGTTTTCTATGCAGCGATAAAAAAGTAATCTTCATTAATCAGTTTTCGAATGCGTTTGAATGAATTGTAATGTACCTTATTATATTTTCCTCTGTTTTATAACATTTTTTATAGTTCTGACTTAAGTCCTTCTTGGATACGAGTTGATGGATCGTTGAAGTATCCTGTAAATATTAAAGTTTGACAAAGCGCATCAACTTTCGATTTTAAGTCTCAGATATTAAATCATTTTAAAGTAAAATGGATAAAGTGTATCTATGTCAAGATTATAGACTGATAGAAAGAAACGAGTCTGAAGTTAATGGCGCTTGGAAAGGTATATGTGTTCATCTACTATTATTATTATGTTCATCACCATTTTTAAACATCACGCAACGGTTTTTACATTCATTGTTAAAAAACAAATGTATAGGTAATCATTTCCGGTATACAATTATTAGTATCAAAATAGTTGAATCTATCTTTTGAGCGTACCCAGTCGAGCCGCTGGTATGTTATGAAAAATTTATCTGTTTAAATTAGACTTCAAAGCGTCGAAGTGCGTATCGATCCTCTCACGTATTACTTGAGTTTTATCTTATCGCAAATTATGTTGAAATGCCCCCTATGACATATGAAAGTGTTTGTACAAATTTTAACGGTATTATGCATTCAACTATGTTGTAGGTACACGGTATGAGTCAGTATATGCTATGCAAACAGGATATCAAGGATATCAGAAAATCCTATTTGTAGGTGTGAGAGTGATGTTACTCACTTTTTTGACATTATCAGTGAGTCATAATATTCAATTTACGCGGTACGATAATATTGCTAAACTAACAGAACTTCTTAAAACAAAGACTAGTTTGTTTTAGGAAGTTTATGGTAAATCTGCCTTCTTGGTATAAAATAAATGGCTCTCTTTTCTCATTTTACAACAAATCATATTTTAATCAAGAATTAAATAAATCTTAAGAACTTTACTAAACTTTATATTTGCCTACTAGGTATTAATCAGACACATTTTTATAAGCGAGGTCTATATTTTCTATTTAGGGATAAATAAGTATTTGGTAACGTAACCGTACATCAATACAATTATACTTAACTAATATTAATGTACGTAAGTATTAATAAGTTTCAAGTTAGTACAAAGAATGGATACGAATTAAAAAAAAAAGAAATACATAAAGCGCCTGTCACATTTTATGTGCAGCAATGTCGAGACAAAATATCTTGCTGATTATAAATTACTAGAACATTAATTAGTCATTGTGAAACATCGTGAACAAAATGTGTCTATACTAAAATACTTTTCAGATTAGATCTATGACAGTAGTAAAATCAAATTTCATTTAACGTGATGGCAATCTAGTTTTTAGATAGGATCGCACGATGTCAGATTTGATATGTAATTTAAACATGGAATCAGCAGATTTGTTTTCTTTTTACTTTTATAAGTACGCCTAATGAAATATAAAATGTTTATACTTAGAAGTTCTATATTTATACCATTGAAATAGGCAGGCAGGCTAGGGCAATGCGAATTAGTGCTAGGAGATCATTCTATGCTGTCAATCGGCGCAATACTTTTTAGAGTCAAATAAACAATCAATCATTTCCTTTTTTGTAAAAGGTATCTCGTAGACAACTGCTGTAGGCAAACAGTTGTCTACAGGAGCAAGTGAATTATGTGTAGTGAAGTAACGTATATGAGTAGCTTAAAAAATCGTTTCGATCAAGATTTGCTATATTTCGGCCATATTTTATTATTCTCCCTATCAACGGATCATGTTATTTAATATGTACTTTTCATAGACGAAAATATCCATAAATAGAGAGCCGCTTTTCAATCGCCATATTTTTTCTCTAAATATAAATTTACTACTTAATAACAATATTACTCATATGTCCGATCCTGATAACTTTATGGGGGTTATAGGGGCCATATAAACAAACAGGTCAGTAGCTTACTTTAGATTAGTCCGCAATCATCAGACGGGTCTTAATACTAAGTTTAAAGCAGTAAGTAGTTACCTACGTATAAAAAGTCTATACAAAATAAAATAATTCCAGATTATACTCACAACACAAAATACCAAAATAATGTCTTCATGAATAATTTTTAATATCACAAGTTCCTCTGATTTCATAATTCATTTGGTGGAAGTTATATGAAATATGCTCGTTATAATATTAAACAACATTAAGTTCGTTACTTATTACAACAGTAAGATTAAAATCATTGTTTAATATAATAGTACCACAAGGCCAAACATATTGCGAATTAGTCTATTCACCTGCAAGGTCATATTTAAGCATTTGTGCTTATCGACTAATAAGTTTAAGGTCTTTATCACTAGTATATAATTGAAATTTAAGAGAAATATTGACTGTAATAAAAATAAAGAATCCTTGGCCCACATACTATTTTCAATATCAGTTGTAACAACATTTAGGAAACGGACTTCTTACCAGACTTGTTGGCAATGACAATAGATAAAGAGCATAAACTAAGTTAACTGACTAATTTAACTAGTAACTTAAAAAAAATAATAAAACAAAACAAAGAGACATCTAATATCTGAGAAACTTTTTAAATAAAATCCAAAGAATGTTCATATTATATGTTATTAATAATATTATAGATACAATTTATAATTTACACTTCAAGTATATTATAGGGGCATACCTACCTACTGTTACAAATACAACTGGAATAATAACTAAGGTTATTATTCCAGGTCCAGGGCTAACAATACTTTGACAGTCAGTGTCTGTGGTAAAAGGCGATTAAGGCACCAGAACCGACAGATTACAGAATATCTATCCGAGACAGTGTAGCTCTAGTGCACAGGATGGGGATGGGTAGCAGCATCCCCGTCGCAAAAGCTGCGCCCTGCGATTGCCAACACGCTTGCCCAGCGCGGCAATTATGGGCAATATTCCCCCTTTTTGGGGTGGCCTATGTCCAGCAGTGCACTTCCAATGGCTGCAATGATGATGATGATGAATCGAATAAGGAGGAGTTGTGAAGGATTTACATTGAAACCTCAGATTATACTTGGTGGATTTATATATCCACTCAGTAAAGTTGGTCAAATCGTATATCCATTTATTCATCTTGTCAAGAGATTCTTATTAAATAAAACATATTTTATTATTTATTATTAAAAATTAAGGGAAGACTTTCTATTAATGAAAAAAATCAACCGTCTTTAATAACTTACTCTGTGTGCTGTGCTAATATTACATTTTTGTATGTATGTTATCCAGGAGCCCATCTGCTGCTTTTCTTCATGGCATTCGTGTTCGGCTCATTCTGCACGTTCTGCTTCCACATGTTGATGTACCTGTTTGATGAAAAGTGCGTGCTGTTTCCGCGGCTTCAGTCGCTCACGTCGCTGCGACACAATGTCATCTACGAATTCATTCCAGTCGATAACGACGATGCTGACAGTATGCTATTAGTTTTGGTTTTGATACTCTGCATATATCATCATATCATCACATCATTCGTAGGACGTCCACTGTTAGCGATGGCCGCCCCAAGTGACAACTTACAGATACTGATCCTGCAATTCTGATTCCTCTTTGTGACGGTGTCCTACGCTGCGCTTGTCGGTGTCGTATTAATTGATTTTTAGACTAATTTAAATTCCATTATAAATTGATTATAATAGATATGGAATGTGTGTACACTGTACACATTTATATCTGTTGTTCTGTGCCTAAACTAAAACTTTAGTCAATGACAATAAATATTTCAATATAGACTTCAATTTATAGATTAATACATTTACTTAATATTTTTACTTTATTGTTATATAAAAATCAGTAGATCAACCTACACATATGCCAAAAAATGCAACCGCTATTATCTTTCAATGTCATCATCATTACAGCCATTGGAAGTCCACTGCTGGACATGGGCCTCCCTAAGAAAGGGGGAATTTTGCCCATAATTGCCGTGCCGGGCAAGCGTGTTGGCAATCGCAGAGCGCAGCTTTCGCGACGGGGATGCTGCTGCCCATCCCCACCCTATGCATTTAAGTTACACTGTCGCGGATGAATATACCGCCATCTGTCGGTTCTGGTACCTAAGTCGCGTCTTACGACACCTGGTACAGAGGGAGGTACTATTCTACTCTGCCGGTACCTCACGGCTTGTATGGGTATCTTTAAATGTGAGCAGTTGAAATCAAATTTACTGTGCAATTTTGACATATATTAGATAGATTTGTTTTGTTTGTGATCTTTTTAAAACATTTATTCATCTGCATCATGTTAGACGTGTCTCCAGAAGACATATGAACGGTTGTATACGGCCTACATTCTGTGGCGATCCAGTTTACATTACCCTCCTTATATTAGTAGATCTGCGTTACATATATGTGATATCCAATGTCGTTATTGTCATTAATTTTCATATTATATTTAATGAAGATAAATAACGTTTTAAATTGCAGCTTAATAATCACATTTACGTTCACTGAGAATTCTACTGGTGTGTGTATAACATTAAATTTGCAAACCAGTCGGTAAACTGAGGTATAGGTAAGTTTTGCGGTAATGGACTTGTTATTTACCAGGAAATTCATTTTAGTTGTATGTAGGGTTCATGATCTTTGTCAAGGAAGAAGTTCCGAGGCAGGAAATCAATCATATAGTGTTAATTCGTCTCACTGAGAACACGGACATAACTCAAGGCTGAATATGAAAAATTCTCATTTTTTTTTAAAGATATGTAATATTTTTGTATCAATTATTTTCTGACGGCCACAACTTCGTCAAACTTTCTTGAAATTCTTCTTTATTTAGGAAGTTAAGGTTAATTTTTAAAATAAACTATTTATTATAAAACTACTATTCTTACGGCTTTATAAACTATTTCTTTAAAGTCTATCTGTATTTGTCATTTACGCTTTCCTCTATATGATAAAACATTGTTGAGATGTTCTCTGAACGAAAATATAAGTTCCAAGAAGTGCCAGCCAATTCAGTTCCTCAGTTGAGTTAGCCTTTTAGAAATACTAGTGGTATTGGCCCGTATTCAACCACGCATACATACTTATTTTAATTAAGCTAGAAAGCCGTCATCTTTTTTGTCCTGGCTGTCTTGTGCATGAATATTTATCAGACCAATAGTTTTTTGCTTGCAAATTGAAACCACGTGTCATTGACAGTGACAAATACTTACTACTCAAAATCGTCTCAAAGTCAACAAGTGCTCTAGTGTTGTTCCAACAATCTAGACTTGCGCAAAGCCTTGTTGAGTCGGTCTTGCGATTTCGCAAGTCTTATTACACTTCAATACATAATCTCACGTTATTGGAGTTTAAATAATCAATCACATAATACTTGTACAAAGCAAAAAATATACACACATTTGCAAATAAAACGGGCACCTAAGCAATGAACCATTTCAAATGTTACAATTGGTTTGTTTGATAATTATAGGTAGTTTTACTTTCACAATTTTGTAAATTAATAAGCAAATAATCGTTTTCGTCAGTATTAACATAAAATTTTGATAAAATTTATGGGTTTTAATGCTAAAGTTCACTTGTAGAGTATGCTCGCTAGTATTGCATATACTTTTGAAGTAAAAATTAACAAAGGTTTATGTTTGTTTTTTCTTTAATAAAGTAAAAGCAGGTAAATGTTTAGTATCGAGTTAGAACCCCTCTAGCTGAAATCACAGCTTGAATTCGTCTGGGTATGCTAGCGAGGATATTCCGGATACTTACTTGTGGTATACATTTCCACTCCGCGGTAATCACATTCTTCAGCTCTCTGATGGTCTGCGGTGCCGGTTGTACTAATCTCACGCGTCGTTTAAGAACGTCCCAGATATGCTCTATAGGATTGAGGTCGGGACTTCGAGCTGGCCAATCCAAACGACGAATGCCGACCTCTTGCACATACGCTTCAATTTTTCCGCCCGCATTGGCCACTTCACTTAAAGCGGCCAATGCGGGTTGTGCATGAGAGCAACGGGCAACTCTGTACTCACGGAGTAACTTGGGGCTGCGGGCCGGACGATGACTGCGTATATCGGCTTTGAGAAGCCTCCTCCTGATCGTCCATAGACTAATATGCACATTTCTTACTTCTTCGAGGTGGTTCTTAAGGTCCATATACAAAGACTTGCGATTTCTAAATGCGCGACTCACAAGAAAACGATCATCCCGTAGTTGTGTACATGGTTTTCTTCCGGAACCAGGCCTTGTCTGAACGGAACTGGCGTCTTGTACCGCTGCCAGGTCCTTTGAACCGTTGAGCGACTCACACTTAGCCTCTGAGCTACGAGGCATTGGCTGAAACCCTTTCCGAGCAGCGCAATAATTTTTGTAGCTTTTACCACTTTCTCTAACATTATTGAGACAGCTTAACAGCAATAAATAAAGCTTTGACAATTAAGAATATGAAATAAATTCATAAAAATGGACTAAAAGTTATGAAAACCGACATTATCTTTTGGAACTTCGCACCAAATATGTAGGATAAAAAGTGGTTTTCTGTAAAAACGAGCATCAAACGAATACATATTTGAATTTAGAACGTACTTTTTTAAACACCACGGCATTTCTAAAACCGGCCAGTAACGTACAAATGATTGAAATCATTTCCGTACCGTATTTTTTTAAAGAAGAATTAAAATCAAAACCACCCATTTTTTTGCAAATGAGTGTATATTTACATATTGATTTTTTTTATATTGACGCACAAGTTTGTAAGCATTTTCTTTTAATCAATACAAATAAATTAAATTGTACCGTCTGTTTGTAATAATAAAATTATTTCTGAAACGGTTATGCCAATTTTGATAGGACTGTCACTAGCAGATGGCTGATATAATAAGAAGTAACTTTGTCTATATAATATCACGCTATGACTAATAGGAACGGAGCATCAATGAAAAATGTAGCGAAAACGGGCGCAAAAATGGAAGTTGGTCGCTTGAAAGAAAATATGCTGCCCAAAGTTACTATTCCACGCAGATGAAGTCGCGGGCAAAACTAGTCGTTGTTATTTATGTAATAGTCATAATACAGATCGAAGTCCGCCATAAAACAGACTACTGCGAAATATGCCAGTAAGTAAAACATTTCTGCTCTGTTCCAGTAATTACTTTAATATGTTTAACAATACATCCCAGTTTCAAATAAATATTAAAATTAATAATCCACTGTGATTGTGATAATCAGTAATTGCTTTTGAATTATTGCTTTGTAATGCCACATATATGTTAATGCTGCACAATTAATTTCAACTTTGATTTCTTACAATGTTTGTATATATTTTGCCTGGCCGTATTAAATGTACCGGTAAGTGACTAAAATACCAGAACCGACTGATGGTGGAATATCCATTTGAAACAGTGTAGCTCACATGCACAAGGCGAGGATGGGCAGCAGCGAGCCGTCGCGAATGCTACACTCTGCAATTGCCAACACGCTTGGCAATTATGGGCAAAACTCCCCCTTTCTTGGGGAGGCCTATGTCCTGCAGTGAACTCCCAATGGCTGATATGATGATGATGTTGAATGTATAGTTTATGTAACCAGTGGTTTATGTGATTAAGTTGTGTGAGGATATTATTGTTTCTAAACTTTTTGTTTACTTAAAATAAATCAAATAATTTGACAATATGATCCTCCTTAGACTTACCGGTGGACTTTCTAAGCACACAGTGGCTTGAGAAGAGTGCATGCTATCTGCCTACGTACGTGCCGCTGGTATCCAGCATCTTCGGGCTGGTGTGGACTACGATGTTCCTCATGTGCTCCTCCGGCAGTCGGACCCTCACAGGGTAGCAGGGCATAACGTTTATTGATCTATTAACTTAGTTATATTGTTCTAAATTACCAAACCAAAGAATTTGATTAATATATTTCTAAATTCTGATGATTAACTCGTAGGAATTACAGAAATCGCTAATTAAAGATGATCTATTTCTATATTTTATAATGCCTCTGTCGGATGATGAACCTTTACTGAGTCATGCTTCATCATCATCGTGCATTAATAAAAATCACAGACAGAGTTATTTATGATATTTTATAATACTTACTATTAAGTAACTTTTATGACAGTATCTTTGTGTGTTCACATGTGTGGTCTATTTTGATCGTGGCTTTTTTATTTCCACAAGTGACAAAAAGTTTTGGAGATATAAGACCTTAAAGCTCAACAAACAGTGAACGTTTCGTCAAATTTTATAAGTCTAAATTAATTTATAGCTACTTAGAAAGTAATTTTGTTGGTGCCAAGAACCCGGAATAATGTAAACGTTGGAATTTATTTAAAAATAACTATCAAGGACGTTACTCATCTCGAAATAACCTTTCAAAAGAATGCATAATTGTTTGCAATGATACGTTATTTTATTAAATGGATACTCTTCCTTCAAAATGTCCTTTTTAATAAATGACCTTACTTAATATAAAGTGAAAGCATGTACCTAAATTGATTTACAAACAAATAAACAGAAGGTCGCTTGCAATTTAAACAAAACACGCTCTGTAATGCACTTTGGAATATAATTACCAGTTCATTGCTATCAACTATGCCACTAGAAAAGTATATTCTCATAAAATATCAAAACTATACTAATCTGGATTACTGGATTTACTAATTATGGCATCCATGGAACGTCTTGCTGGACATAGGATTCCGCAAGAAAGGGATAATTTTGTCCATAAACCCTGCGCTGGGTAGGCGTGGTGGCATTCACTGCAAACAGTGCAATGCTGCTGCTCATTTATTGATTTCGGTTGGTTGTCGATTCAAGTAGCCTAGTCGCTTCTTACGATATCTGATACAGCGGGATGTAATTACCTACCCCACTGGCGTCTGCAGTAATCCTATTGCTATTAATGAAGATAATTTGAAATATATGTAATAAAATGTGTAATTTAGCTTACAGCGCACATGGCGTGTGCTGCCCCCCGTCTTCGTATTCTCGCTGGCGATGGGATGTCTTTGCATCTATTCATCTTGTACCACGCACTATGGCTTGTACGAGCTTTGCCTCAAGCTGGGAGAGATCACTGGTAGCAAAACGTATGTATGTTAAGTAACGTAAGACGGAATATTTGATTGAACAAGCACTTTCAAATAATAACCACAATGATATTTTAATTTATGGTAGTAGTATAGTGTATATTTATAATATAAATGATGTTGATTAAGGGATCTTAAGAGTCAATTAACATATATGTCAATAATCTGGTAGATGATTTATCATTCCGAGTATTTCCCTTGCGATAATCTCGAATCGATAAGAAAAGGTAGTTACAACGGCTTGACTTTACAAAAAACAAGCTTCGAAAACTTTGAATCTTTGAATTGAAGAAAACTATAGAAAGACCGGAAAATAATGATTGTAATAATTATATTATATAAAGTTAGTCTTAAAGTAATTGAGCATTATGATTCAATCTATGGTAATTGATAGCATGTTTATGATCGTATAATCATAATATAATTACAGGAACCATTGAAATATAAAACTAAACGATTTTTCAACAATACCTAGCTTTCAGTGTTTTCAGTGATGCTTCTTTTTATTGATTTTACCATCAAATATAGTAATTTAAGTTTAATTTTTGTCTATGACCGCTTGATCTGCATCCCGACGGTTAATCGGATGTATTGTTTTATATATATTTTTTTTATATCATATGCATTTATTGCGTTTATTTATACAAATATGTATGCCACGTTTATTTATTTTGTGTATATATTGCCTGCACCACTATATATATATATTTTTTTCTGTTTTGTGTAATGGTTGTCTGGAAGATAATGCCATCTGGCATTAAGTCCGCCATTTGTACATTATGTAACATTTTGTGCAATAAAGTTAAATAAATAAAAAAATATATAAAACAGAATATATAGCTTTGATTTTCTAGCTTTGCAAAGTAGTAGTAATGAGTGGTACTTCAACTAACATCATAGCAAACATAACATCTTACTTTGAGTAAAACATGCTGACAAAATAAAGGTAAAAATGTAGGTATTGACTTTATAACAAGTAGATAGGTTTATCGGTCAATACCGAGTAGCTTACAGTGGCCGTCAACTTGGGTTGCGCAAGCGCAGTTCGCTTCGAAGTTCATTGCTTCACGTGCCCACCGTACCTTACCGCAAACGTGACTATAAACACGATATATATCGAATCTTTCAACTTTTTAACACTTTTTCCATTCATATGACCCATAAGACGTTTATGGCGTACTAGAAGCCACCCGTATCTTTAAATTGAAATATTTACATGAGAATCGTAATTGTTTTCAGAGCATAAATTAACAATGGCTCTTCTTTTTCCTTTAAACTACCGCCAAGCAAATAAATCAGGAGATCTGATATTATTTCCGGAATAAACGAAGTACACTCGAAAGAGTTATTTCCCACCAAAGAGTTACCTGTCACAATGTTTATCCTTATCCGTTAAGGCATAAAAACTTTCACGTTAATAATGTTAGTATAATATTATCGGATAGCTCCATTAACACCCATTCAGTAGTTTTTAATCTTATCGTCTTAGATAAAGTAGGTCGACTTTTTAGCAAGAAATTAAAGAAAATAGTGATGATGTGACAAAAGAACTAATGATTCGGATTAAAAGCCACTCATATGTTGAATATTTAGCTGCACATACACGGTGAACGTGGCCACGCTGACATACGAGCGTCGCATCCGCGGCGTTTACCAGGCCATACGTTTGACTATCACGTCTGCCTGGCTGCACACTATTTGCTGGCTACTGTCGGCACTGTTGGCAATGCTTCGGGTCTTGCTAGCAGTCGACTTCAAGCTCATACGAGTCAACGTAGAACTGGTCGGGAACATCGATAGAATGCTCGTTAGTAAGATTTCATTGATCATTGTATTTAAGCAGGAAATCCTGTTTTTTTTCTTATCAGGAATAATATTTTTCCTATGTCCGTTTTGAGGAATCAAATGTACAGAACATAAGATTTCCTGAAATGAACACCAGTGAACATCATAAAAATTAATTCGAAATTATCCGGAAATTATGAATCGGAAACGTTTCTAAACCCTAGAAATGTATACAATGAATAATATACACATAGTTATATGTATATTAGAGTATTGATATCACTATAAAATCTACAGGAACGCCATGAGGGTCATTTAAGAACAGTATCTCCAGACTTATGGATTAATGACGATGATTCACTAACTTCTATCAGAGTTCCTATTCATACTCCGAGCAAAGTGCACTTTCAAGAAACTGAAAATCAGACAGAGGATGCACTACAAGAAGCTACCAATAATGATGTAAGTCAGGTGCACTTTATTTCTGATTTACAGGAGATTAAATCATTATATGAATTAGTTGATGATGAGCATAATAAAATAACCGATGAAAAACAAGGCACCTCACAAGAGAATGAGTTTATTGCCCGAATGGTCCAAAATTTAATACAAAATCTGAATTTACCAACAACTAGCTCTTCAAGATCACTTTCTTTAACTTTGCTACAATCTTCTTCATCGGAGACTTGGGAAATTACTCGACAATATGGTCAGGAGCATTTACATGATGCACTCTCATCGTCAAGCTCAAATGACACTCTGGGGACTGAAGAAGCAGAAAACATTGCAAAAGTCATGAGGCGGTATTTACTTAAAAAAATATATGAACGACTCTTTGAAATCCGTTTACCAATTTCGACGGTATCCACAAAAGTCCATGATTTCTCTACTCTCAATATTACAGACGAAATGCGACAAATAATTGAATCTAACCACAATGATGAAGAATTTACCGAAAGCAAAAAACAAATTAAAAAGTCGAACTTAAAACATGCTTCCGCACAAACTGATAATATTAAACGGCTACCTTATCCGAAAGTGAAAATAACAGTGCCTGCAAGCGATGAAGAAGAGCAACCTTCGGCAGTTGAAAAAGCAACTCAAACATCTGACACTAAAGAAAAACAAGATTGATTTTGATAATACCGTATAATCTATACTAATATTATAGAGCTGAAGAGTTTGTTTGTTTGTTTGTTTGAACGCGCTAATCTCAGGAACCGCCAGCCCGACTTGAAAAATTCTTTCGGTATTCAAGTTTTCAGTTTCAATATCCCCTGCAGAGACTACTACGTTCTACGCGGACAAAGTCACGGGCACTGATAGTAAATAATATTCGACGGGCCTAATGGCACTATTGCTAGTGATCCTATCTTGAGCGCCAATGGTCATGGTTCGATCCTTACCTAGGACAAATATTTACATAATGAAGATTTGTATTTGTTCTGTGTTTGGGTGGTATTTATATATATTTAAGTGTTATATTTGTCTTTCACTGTCAACTGATAACCGTATCCTGGCTTAAGCTACTTATCTCGAACACATGTGAACACTATGTGTTGTAGTGTGCATTTATTTCCAATTCTTTCTTAAATGATGGTTAAAGTTATTCATCGGTAAAAAAGCCAGTTGGATAAAATAGCCTATAAAAAGAGTAAATACAATTTTTTTTAAACAATATGTGTACGATAATTTCATAAACATTGCCAATCAAATGAGGTCTAATGATTTTAATAAGATAGTAAAAGTATTTGCTTGATAGGCAAACGGCAATAGTAACTACATTTAAATCAATTCTAATTAAACCATTTACGTAGTGCACGTAGCCGATGTAAAAGTTTCGTAAAAGCCGTCTCACGATCGTACTGACTCGGATGAACGTGAACTTGACTTCATTACACAACGCCGGATTAACATGCATGTCTCGCTGATGTGACTGGTTTAATCATAAACAAAAGTTTAATTATCTTTTTCTAAACAATCCGTTTTTGTTTACCCGATTCGTTAGTCTGTAACATCAGTTAGACAACATCAAATCAACATCAACAAATACTGTACAAAAAGTATTATGTCACAAATTGTGAAATCGAGCTAGTAAACTATAGGAAAAGTATTATTTTATCTACATATCTTATAGACTTCAAACTCTAAATAAATCCTTTGATCGCGTATTGCGAATATTATCACACACACACCACGGAACGCTATTTGAGTAATTAATATATCATCGTCATCGTCCTAATTCTACCCATTAGACGTTCACTTAAAGCCGGTACCGGCAGAGTAGAATAGTACCTCCCACTTGACCAGGTGTCGTAAGAGGCGACTAAGGTACCAGAACCGACAGATGACGGTATATCTATCCGAAACAGTGCAGCTTAAATGCACAGGGCGGGGATGGCCAGCAGCATCCCCGTCGCGAAAGCTGCGCTCTGCGGTTGCGCGGCAATTATGAGCATAAAATCTCCTTTCCTGGAGAGGCCTATGTCCAGCAGTGGACTTTCAATGGCTGGTATGATGAGACGTTAACTTCTGGGCGTAGCCCTTCCAATTGATTCATTAATTACAGTCAGATAGTCAGTTCGAAGTCATCCATGGAAATGCGACAGCGTTTTACTTTTTAGATGCCACCACCCGATTGCTTTTAGATGCTGCCACTGCACACTCCTGGTCACCTTCTACCACATTCGTTTGCGCTCACACCGAAGTCCTGTTAAAGAGACCCTAAACAAACTCCCACCAACCAGCCGTCAAACTATGGTGCATATAAACAAATCAATGATAAGATGTCACGAAATTATATTTTTTATCACAGGCTCCATAGGCCGTTTAATATATATTTAGTATATAACGGCCTTCGGCCGAAAGAAACCTTCGGCCAGTCTTCTTAACCTACATGATTTTACTGCAATTATAATTGTTCATTGTTAACATACTAATATATAATAACCCATCGGAATGACGGGGTTAATGATTTATTTACTTGTGATGTTGCTTTGACCTTGGCCTCCTATATGTGCTAACATTAGTTCTACTAATTGCATCATTCAAATATGGTTACAGAACAGAGTTAACACATCATTCTGTGAGCATTGATTTTGCTATCTATCCATTGCATATTAAGAGCTTACGAAACTGTTATCTTGTAGACTCCTTAATTGATATTGAAAAACCAGACCGGGTTATTCTTAATTTAAGGCTTTTAATATTCTTTTAGGCGTTTTACGATTTGCACGCAATGATTCTGAGATGTGCATCCAGTATTGTAAACTCTTAAAATGGGAGCAAGCATATTCATATTAATATGTATGTTACAAATTTATTTCTAAAATATAACAGAAAATGAATCCATAGAATCAGTAACAATTTTATTCACAAACAAATACAACACCATGACTTAACACTCTTAGGCCTAAATAGTCTTATCAAATCCCCCTCGGTAGTTACGAAGCACTTTGTTGCAGTCTCCTTAATTTTATCCAGACACCTCCCTCTGCTTGTGGTACTAGACTAGTGGTTTTGATCTTCATTGGCACCAGGGTCCGCGCATCTAATACCAGCTCGAATTTTTGCAGTATCTTTACTAATGCTAGTTTCGATTGTATATAGCCCTGACTAACTCCTGAAATGTAAAAAGCATACGTATACATACATCATTAGCAAAGCAAACATTATCCGATTTTAGTATTATTTCTTTAAATACGTCTTACGGAAGCCTTACGGTAATCATTACCAGATTTTAACCTCATTTTAAAAAAATGGTTACAGCGTAACGGTTCGATTAATCAATCAAAGAAGTCTATTCAGGCAAAAGAAAACCTGCATTACGGTACATCTGCTCTTTAACAGCAAACTTTAATTACATTATTATATTTATTATATTCTTCAAGTAAAAGATCTTCTTTTAATAAAAAAAATTTAAATACAGTCAAGTCAACTTTGACTTTGACGACATACTACGGATCTAAAATACGTAAAACTTGATGATTCTTTAAAATGCTATTGAAGAAATTTGAAAAACTATTCTAAAGAATTTTGGGAACCTGCAGACATTGCTATGTATTTTTAGATAATAAGAATGAACATAACAGGACCGACAGGGATTAAACTTCAATAGTTTCTTTAATTTGTAGCATCGTCATTAATACAGCTTATAAAGATTAATACCATCTACTATTAAATTACAGTTAAATCACGGAAATCCTGATCATCAACTTTAGAGGTCAGTTTTTGTTTATTATGCCATTATCAGAGGTGACCTCCACCTAGAAATCTTCATGCAGAGGTACGATGCATCTGTGTGCTTACAATTAGTAGGGCATTAATAAAACTTGATGACATAATTAAATACGGTATTATGGTGTGAAGTGTCAACAATAATTCAACTTGAGTGACATCATTTCATTTAAGATAACATAGAGGTAAAATATAACTTATATTACTTGTTGATAATGTAACATTTCATTATTAGAATGGTATAGTATTTTTTGAGTTACAAACGTACAGAAATATAAATCTTGTTTACATCGTTTCGTTTTAGGTAGAGATCTCTAGTTTATTTGAAAATATGATATTAGCCAATAACAGCCTATGTTACTCAGGGAAGAATAGATTTAAGTATCCCGTTGATCCTGTTGCAGTGGGAATTTTAATAAAAATTTATACTCCTTTCCGATCTCATATTTTGTATATATACAATAAATATCGAGAAAGAATTCCTTAGTATATTTTTCAGTTAAAAAAAATTATTTTATATATCTTACAAAAAAAATCAAATATGACAGCAGCAGTAATATCAAGGGCATTGTAGCGATTACAACTTTACTGTAATGGTCGTGTCAAGTAAGGATACATAAACACCTTTTGGAGATCAACCTCTAAGCCTTTAAAATCATGACATACCCAAACATTTCCTCGGCCCCTCGCCAAATGGCATCCAATGGCACTGATGTAGTCTGGCCTTATTTTCCGGGGTAAACCGCTCCGGGTTAAACTTGTGCGGTTCCGGGAACACCTCAGGGTCCATTTGGACAGCCTCGCACGGCAGGAACACTTGCATGCCCTTGTTTATGACTAGGTTCGTCTTCGGCAACCGATAATCATTTGTGCAGCGCCGGAATATTGCGCGCATTGATGGATACATTCGCATTGTTTCTGTAGAAATAACTTTATATCAACGTTCGTCTAGTATTGTACATAGCTGTCCCCAAGAGATTATTATCATCTAGAATGCCATTGCTGTGCAGACGTGATGGCGAACGCAGAGCGTTGCATTTGAGATACTCTGTTACGGATTGGTGGCATGAGTACTAGTGCCTCAGTTTTAAAAGGGAGGTTCTCTTTCGTCCCAAACTCTGTCGGCGGGTGTCGGTGCTATGAAATAACAATGATTTAAGCAAGCACATTGATGTGTCGTCCACCTGAAGTTAAGTGTTATCTTATGTGTTAGAGCCAAGTAGTCTGCACTGCTAAAATTATTCAACCAAATTTGCTTTTAAAACTGACTAAAAAGAATAATTAAGATTAAAAAGTATAAATATACGTTATTATTTAAATAGAAAAATCACATCTGATGTAATAAGATAATATTTCATATACCTATCTGAACGTGCAAATTTATGCCGTATGGAAATATACTATCTTAGATAAAGTAGGAATATTTCTATTTCTAGTTTTAATAACTATTAGAAGACTGTTTATTCCTTAATTTAGTTTACTCAAATGTGCACTGTACTTAATATCAACAACAGTGTTTCTATCAGACATAAAAAATTGGATGTAATTTTCACGTCTGGTACCCACATCAAATATTTTAAAACAGTATTTTTATTACCATCTGTTGTTCAGAGTACATATGCATGTTTTTGATGTCTATATACCCGTCACGAGGCTGACTACTTTCGGCGCGTGACGTCGATTACGCAGGTCATGTCGAAATAATAGCTGATATTTCCACTCGGACTTACAGTGCGAGCGAACATATACATTAAGGTAATGACCGAGTTCTACCTCCGGAAGTCGCCGGTGAACCAACAGCTGAAATATTTATGGCTTCCACAAACCAAAAATTCACATTAACTTACGTAAAAGTAAAATAAAGTCGACAATTCGTTGTCAAAAGTATTGTTTATTTACGGCTTTTATTATACTGAACTTGCAGTACGCCCTAATTCAATTCGGGTACACAATACATTTTAACCCGTTTATCCCGATACAGTACAATTTTAAGTCCAGTTCTTTGGTCTCTATCATATTACTATCTACCTAAAGACTAATAAGGTAATTCTTTTATACAGACTTCCCGCTCCTGAACAAAATTGGCACTAACAAAAAAATAATATAAAATTTGGTCCAGTCTTTTTAGAGTTTGCATATATTGCGAAGACTGATTTTAATTTTTTTTTATATCATCATCATCATAACAGCCGTAAGACTACTACAAAGACTACTGGACATAGGCCTCCCCAAGTAATCTCCAATAGGACCGGTTGCATGCGGCCTGTGTCCAGCGCAATCCTGTTGCTTTAGTCAGATACTTTTTTTATATAGACAATAAATAATCTTTACTTCTATTATTTATTGTTTGTAACGTATAATTATAGAAATGTAATTTTTCACAATAGCGACAAGATATAGTCTTACCTGGAACAATGTCATAGTTTAATTAAACGATAATAGGATTTCTTTTCTCACCTTCCAGAACCATATTCATATAAGACATTTCGTTTTGAGCTTCATAAGTGCATTCCCCGCCGTGTTTGTCCAGGACTCTGATTATTTCTTCTCTTACCTTGTCCTGGATGTGAGGGTTCATGGCTAACTGATATGCTGCAAACTGACCTGTAGCATTATGATTATTCCTTAAAATAATTATAATATATTTTCAGTGCTAGCAGTTCTTTTCATATATCATCAAGGTCCAAGGTATTCTATTGTGAGTACCATGAAAAGCATAAACCACAATAAAGTGAGGAGATATTGAATAGAATATATAAAACTTAACTCTTTGCTAACTTCCTGTTGCTCAATGCTTAAACATATAATTCTTATCTAAATCAAAATAATAGTACCCGTTAGTCATTTACAATAAAATATAAATAAATACGCTTTTTTGTTTATCCGGAACCTACAGATGGTGTTATTTCCATCGGAAACTTATGCAACACATCAGTTACACATAGGTACGCTCAGCGATTGTCACCACGCTTGCCACCAATTTTGAGAGAAATGTTAAGCATGTTGTTATATCAAACATTCAAGCAAATTTTCGTAACAAAACAAATTTTACTTTAAATATTAGATACATGATTTTAATTTTCATTCAGAACTAGTTTTTAAAATTGCTTGTGCTTATAATTTGTAACTGGAATAGACAACATTTTTCATTTTACTTATCCTAAAAACTAATATAAACAAAACTACTTCCAACGATCTTAACATGATTTTCACTATGAAATATAAATAAAATGTCATCAGAAAAAGCCTAGTAGTCGAAATTACTTCCAAAATTACAAAAATGTTGAATAACAAAATTACCCGTGGTCGCAGATGTTTCATATCCGGCCACCATGTACAACATCGTGTTGGCGGCTAGGTCGTCCATGGAGAACTGGAAATCTCCGGTGCTTGTAATACCTCCTACAATTTAAACTGGATTAGCTTCGATGCTATAACCCTACAACTATTTTGCCGCCCTGAAACTTAGACAGTGACATCTTGTAATTGTCACGATGTATTTATTTGTATTTAAAGAATTCTTTGGCGATTCCTATCATATCTCTATTTGGTAAATTGATAGATAGATAAGTATAGATATAAAAATATTTCCACACTTTAGGGTGAACTAAGAAATTACTAGGTTATGTCACTGAACCACATTTTACTTAGCGAGCGATATTATTAAATACATGATATGAAAACAAATCAAAAATGTATGTAGGTACGTCAGCAGACAAATTTATAACAATTAAGAAAAAACCTTCATTTAAGCTCCAACATTATAACTGAGTAAAGACCATTATATATGGAATATCATTAAGATTATAAGGAAAATCTAAATTATATCAGGGTTAAGATTCAACAACAAAATATATATTTAATTTGCAGTATCAATGAGATACTAAATATAGATTGTCTGGCACTACACAAAATGCCACTCATTTATTTCATATTCGGAAATACATTTGCATTGAATGCTGTATGTTTAAAATTATCTTTGCAACAATATGTACTTTTATATGCAACTTTAAACTGAATTTGTAATTTATACCATTCGACAGTCCAAATAGATTACTTATACGATATGAAACATTAAGTACGCGATAGAAGTGGCTTTTAAAAAGGCAGTGTTTAGATATAAGTGTATTGTAATCTAGCATATATAAATATAATAATAACGTAACAAATAAATAAACCCGTATAATCAAATAAATGTGTATGCACCAGAAGTTTTTTATGTATGTATTTTTATTTCAGGATAACAGTTCTATTTGTCGTACACACACGAGTGGATACAACCAAACACTAGATGCCATTTTTTGAGTTTATTTTTATAATTATTTTGATTTATTTAATCTGGATTATCGTTTATGGGATATCTTATAATAACGATGTGAGAAATTGACTCGGAAGTCATTTTGAACCACATAATTTCTTTCTTTATTTATCAACATTTTTTGCACCCCTTTGGTCCCTTTTCTGCATCGCCCGATGGTTAACTGATAAATAATGTCACTTGGCATTAACTTGACTTATGGATATATATATATATATATATATATGTATATATGTATATATGTATATATGTATATATATGTAAAAAAAGATAAATAAATGAATACTTTCAAAGTGGATTTCTTAATTACTCGTTCTAATATAAATCTAAGTCGAATTAAAAATTGTTACCTCATATATAAGTGTGTTTGAATACATATACATACAAACATAATGCGAGTAATGCTTTAAATGGGTACAGCGATATTAATTAAAACTTATGTAGTTTTTAAAATGTTTTTTTATATCAAAAATTTATTTAATGTTAGTGGATCTAATTTATCAAATAATAAGTTGACTTATCTTGTCCATCTAAATTGTGATAAAAGATATAATTTTAAAGTAATCCTGTCAAATGGGCTTATTATCGTATTTTAAGTTCTTGGTGTAGAAGATTGTACAATTAGTTTTTTTTGGATTACACTTTGTTCACTGTTTTAGTAAATTATAGTACCTTTTTCATCAACAATTTGTCCATTCCTCAACTCGATCAAGGTTTGGAGGAAGTCGTTCCTTTTGTACTGATGCCTCTGCCTATGGTCAACAGTCTGCTTGACGAGACTGAAGAAGAAGCTTTCTATCCTTGAGCTAATACGTCTTATCTTCAATTTATCGAACGTATCCGGCGCGATAAAGGAAAATGCGCGTATTATTGTCCTGAAATATTTTTAATGTTACCCTTTTTAAGTGCTACGGGAAATCTTCAAAACCAAATAGACAATAAGTAACGAACCGTAGGTAATAGAGACATGACATAGTTTGTAATTAAGACCTTGCACTTTATATTACACCGAATGAAAGTTCAATTACAATCCAGTGCTCAAATGTAGCGATACTTAAAACTTTAGCCTTAAATACATCGGTACATAATTAGTACGTCTAGAATAATTTAACCACTTACAAAATTAATTATTAGTAATTTTATCGTTATGCGCGCGAAATTTTTCGCAAGGAGTTAATTAGAATAATCCAAATTTAATTGTTATTCATATATGTACAACACAATATACTAATATATATTTAACAGATAAACTTTTACAATGGTTTACATTTACAAGATTATTTAAAGACGTTGTCCGCTGTAATATATTCAATATAAACTTATCGGACGGAACGGACCTCAAATGGTGCGGTCGGAGTATTTATTATAACAATCGATAAGCATCGTGTAAGTACCATTCAACTTACCAGTACAATGTTTGAGGATCAAAATATTCACGTCCCCTCTCAAAGAATTCAGATCGAGCTTTCCTGAAACTGTTACATTCCACGCCAAATCCGATGTTGGCGATTATTTCCATCGCATACATCCCATAAAGCTCCGAGAAGTTTACAGATTCGCCGTTAGAGTGCAACAGGTCTGCGTAATCTCTTGCTTCATTCGCTATTTTCTCAAACATAGGATACATGCTCTTCAGCTTTCCCTTCGTAAATGTAGGTCCCATCTTGGATCGAAGTTGCTTCCACGCTGGCCCATGAATATTAAATAGATTACCTGCAAGCTTATCACCCACACCGCCAGAATACGTTCCACGAGATTGGAAATGCTCAAAGTCCTTTATCAGTATTCCCTTCGCCAGTTCCAAGTCGTTTATACACAGCACCGGCCGGTGAAAGCAGTACAAGCCGATATACGGCAAATTCTTATATTTGTAATAAGCATCGCAGTACGGCTGAAAAAACTGCGCTTTCCTCTTAATGACGTCCTTTATATTTCCATAGGGAAACTCTGGCTTTGGGCTGAACACTCCTCTTCTAGACCAATATGTAAACTTATACTGATACCACACGTAAATCAAAAGCAATGTACAAGCCAATAGAACGAGGAAAACAGCCATTTTTGTCTATATCACTTCACTAAATAGTAACGGGCACTTAGATCTTTTTATGTTTAAACTGTGAGAAAAAACAGCCGAAGAACTAATTTGTCCATAATATTCGAAATGATGCGAGTGCTCTGCGTGCAGTGTCGTGCGAGCGCGTGCAGCCAGAACTGAGGCGGCGCCACAGCGAGCCCGCGCGGTTCCCAGCATTTCAAAATATACTATACTGAGGTCACCGTGATCATACACTTGAATGTCGACTTAAAAATTTCGACAAGACCCGGTCTGTATTCATGACTACTTAGTATTTAAACAAGGCTTATTTTAAGCATAATATTTTTATATTAAAAATAAACCCCGATAGGGTATAATGTCGATCGGTCATCAAAAACGGTTTACGGAAGTTGTTATAAAATAAATGTCCAACATGTATGATGATATTAAAAATTAATAATATATCATCCAAAATAACATTAAAAATAAATTAGTTTAACTTTCTAAATTTTAAGGATTTCTGAAACATGCAGCTAAGGATGAATGAAAGTGACGTCACTCACTACTTAGGCCGATGCAAGACCTGATTCGGGTTACAAACGACTTGAATACGAGATGCGGTTACAAAACATTTCGCCATCCGACAAAAACTTGGTCAAATAGGTGGCCGTTAGTTTACTTGCCAATATAGTCCTTTGTAATTTCATTCTACAACAAAATTTTAAATTGTGTGTAAAACGACTGGGCAGGGTCTTCCGGGAGGGGCGCCAATGCAGTCATATAATGTACTAAATCCTTCTAAATCTGCTACTTGTACATGAATAAAAATTTTTTTTATTGATTTATAATTGATTTTTAAGAAGATAACTTTGGTACAATAAAATTTAGCAATATTAAGAATATATCGTAAAAAATATAATCACGGCTATATATCAAAATAAAATTTAATTAATTGTCAAGACTAATATAACATGTATGTTTCTATAAAACCTACAATATTGTGTTATTAATTAAAGGTATAACATTGTGTATCGCAAACGTTTGTGAAAATGTGTGAATTGAAATGAAACTTTACAATAATATATAGCTTAAAATTCACGGCGCAAAATGGTAGCATCGAAATAACACATGGATTATAAACTTAAATGTCTATGCAAATGAGGTTCAGAATATCTACAATAAATAAAAAGCCTAATAGGCAAGTCAATATGATATCCAATTTAATAATAAGTGTTTTTATTATTCGATGTTAATATCAAAGTGAACAATAGTTAATACATTTTTATTATATTTTTATGTATTTATCGTATTATTTATTTATCGTTCGTATTTTACATCTTACATTATACAATTAGTGATTATTTATGATTTTACATAACAATACTATAAAAAACTACCTGGGCACGTTACTTAAAAAATTATCGGTGTCACAATCAGCTTTGACCATTTCTCTCCTTAACTGCACTAAATGCTGCAAATATTCCGTGGGAGTCCGAACCAAACTGCCGCGCCTGGGAGATTTACCGCATTGGTAATTAGACAAATAATTCTCGTATCTATTTACGGACGTCTCTAAACTATTGCATGAATGCAAAATTTCTTGCTCAATACTCCTAAAACTATTACCTTGACTCTGCTTAAAGCGCAATTTATCTTCCAGGTAGTTTTTTCTCTGACTAAATGTGCCGCCTGTTACATCACGAGATTCTGCACTGTCACTGGATGTCAATTCTATACTATTTTTTGACGAGTGTTGAGAACCACTGTCGTTCAAATCGTTATCAAGACCGAGAAATTCCCTGTACAACTTTGCTTTTGCTTTAGCATACTTAGAGCTTTTAGATTTATAGACTGAATTATAACTTCGATTTTGAACAGGGTTTGTTTTAGGATATTGCTTAGGGTAAGTTTTCTTCCAAACGAATGAGTCTGTTTCAGCTTTACTGGATTCTGTAGAATCCGAGCAACTACTTGCGTTTGAAACTTGGTTCATCGGTCGTTCTGGACTTTTGTTAGAGCTCGATAATTTTGTTAAATGGACACTTCCCTTACTTCGATTTTGCAAATCCCAATTTGTCTGTGAAGCAGCCGAAATCTGTGATACAACTTTATCATCTACAAACTTCACTAATCTTTTAGATTCGTCTCTATCACGCGGTGGTGAAAGAATAATATTATATGGGTAGGTATTTTCATTGCGACCCAGTATAATATCTTTAATTTCCTCGGGGTCTGATTTTTTTGAATAATCTATTGTTACGCGAGGTAACTCACAATCTTCGGTATCTGGAAAATCATCATTTTCTTCAATTTGAGAATAAAATTCATTCTGAGCTTCATTTGAAATAATTTTTTCCTTGACATCCACTTCTACTCTATGACTTAATAGTATTTTTGGATTTTGCTCCACGATTGCTTCCACTGTGTTGTGGTTTGTTAATAAATCAGGTGTCATATTGGCCGATGCCGATTTATCAGTATGTTCTATCGGAATATCAGAATTATCATCCGAACTTTGAGTTTCTGAATCTGCTGGATAAGCCTGTGAAATATTTATACTTATTACAGGAGCAACCCCATCTTCGGTAAACACACTTCGGTTGGTTTCTTGCATACATTTATAACACGTAGATCGCCTCTTTCTCCTCGGTGGAGGTACTACAATAGTTTGTGTAGAAACGTCACATTTCCTTACAATATCAGTCATCACTAGTGAACTTTTATGAATTATTTTCTTTTCTTCAGTTATAGTTGATCTATCATTGAAATTAAGAGTTCCAAATTTAGATCCGACGGCTGCTTCTTTACATCTTGGAGTCATTGGCATCGTTTCAGTCGCTGCGTCCCTACGCAAAGTGTAAAGATGTCTGTTTTTGAAAATATATGCTTCTAAATCTGTTTGTGCGTCTACTCCTTGATCTCTAACACGCGTTACTATTTTTCGAGTTTGAGTGTGTGCCGGTATCCCAATCTTCCGTTTATTTCTAATCGCTTTTTGACTTAGCTCTACGAGACGTTGCCGCGCGTTCGTGCAAATTCTCAATTCATTAAGTGGTTCCATAATTTTTTTTTCAATCACTGATTCTACTTTAGAAGCTGCAGCTTCTTCCTTCTTCTTTATTTTATTATACAGCCTTTCTGTAACGGATGCTACAATTTCTGCTCTTTGACTATCATACAATATTGGAACTTGCGGGTGAGTTGCTTTATCCATATTCTTTATCTGTGTTTCATTGTGACTAGGTAAAACGTTAGTTACATGCATATCTGTATTTAATTTTTCGTCAATTGGTAAAACTTCTTGCGATTTGTATTGCCTACGTTTGTGTCTTAAAGGAGCAATAATTTTTAAATCACTGTTACTCTGTGTTCTTTCCAATGCTGGTCCAAATAGTTTGTCTACTTCCTTGCTTATTTCACTAGATATATCAATTTTAATATTTTTATCCATAGTGTTAATAACATCAGAACTGCCGCTCGCAACTGATGACGCAGTGGACTCTGAATGAACCTCTCCACCTGCTTTAGGATGCAACAAATTCATAATGTTACCTATTTTTGCAGTTTTTTCTTGACGAGCTTTTATATTTAAAATATTCTCTGGAAGTTTCCAGTGATTTTCATCGTAAACAAGTTTGCCAGATTCTGGATTCTATAACAAGGAACAGTTAAATTAAAAGACTATTAATTAAGATTGGTAGTTTAGCGCATTTTTTAAAGGTTTGCTCCACTTACGAATTTTATGAAGTTTCTGGCCAGCTCAGCAATAAGACTAGTATAGTGCACATGCAAAACGGCGCGTGCGTTGCCCGAGGTGCGCGCAGGTCGCGCAGTCGGCAATTGACGCGCGCGTTCTGCCCAGCGTAGAGTCGACGCCGACTCGCCGTAGCACGAGACGCTTGGAGATACGGCTGGGAGAATCAATAAAAATTTAAGCTAGAAATATTACTATATAAATTTGAGCATAGCATATGACATATTCAATGCGGATTTTTGGTGAAAACCATATCGTGCAAATAACAACAAAAAGTTTTACACGATGTAAGGTGCACTTAAAAGTGGACATTTAAAAGAATTGAACTAGGATTTCGGCATCTTCTTCTTTTTATTCATGCCTATTAGGTGAAACGTGATCTCTCACTATGCATAATAGAGTACTGGTTATAGTTAACAAATATTAGAACCAGCTAAAATAAGTAATTACACGTTTCATAAAATAATAATTGAATGTATACTTACTAGCTATAATAAAAGTGCTAGCTCCGCCCGTAAAGCAATCCTTAAGAAGCCACGTCAACGCGGAATCTCGATACGGGACGAACCTTCCACGTCCAATACCGCCGCTTACTGGTCGAATAAAATCATAATAAAAATTTAATAATTTTTTTTGGCAAACTCCAATGTGGACTAAAGTTTTCGCGATATGTTATAAGCGGTTTATTATATTGGACTTGGAAATGTTTGGCTAAAGATTTTTTAACTGTCAATTTGTTTGTATGTAGAATATTATTTTTTATCTTCGATTGGTGTTTTAATAGATTTCATTACAGATCAATTCTAATTCTATCAAAAGGAGTAGAAATTTCTTTAAATAAGCTTATTTCAAATAAGCGAAGTTTTATAAGTCTTTACGTTTCAAAACTAAAGAATATACGGCTTTTTTAAATACTGACATATTAATAAACACTATACAAAATTTATCCAAAGATATAACGTATGTATTACCTAAAGCCGATATGACGTTGCTGAGCGCCACCAGTGACTTGTTTATATTAGCCCCTTCCTTCTGTCTTCCGCCGCAGCCTTCCCAGCCAGCCTTCTCACTTCACAAAACAAAGTACACTACTAACTTTCGCTATTACATTTATATTCGCACAAATAATAAGTATCTTTGAAACATTAGGATTCAAAATAATATATATTATGTCATTAAATAATATAATAGCAGAAATTAGTATACATTGACGAACAAAGTGACTAAGATAATAATACATAATTACTTAGAAGATATAATTATATTTTCGAGTCGTAACTACTAATTACATGCTACGGAAACTCCAGTTCTCTCACATATCTGAAGTAAGATTTCAAAACAGTTTCAAAAATGGTATCTAATTAGATAATATAACATTAAGAACATAGAAATAACATTTAGATTTTTCGTCTACATTTTCTATCATCAGTTTGTGGAGAATTTAGCGGTAAAAGTATTGAAACAACTGAGCAGCTTGTTTAGATTATTGTAGAAAGTACAACACTAGAAAAGAAAAAATATATGGAGAAATGTTTTGATTACCGATATGAAAGGGACAACATAATATCTTCTAGTATAGTACCTGGATCTATTTTGTGTTGTCACCTAGTTACATTTCACTAAAGCTGCATTTCAAATAGACCAATTAATTGCGGTACTAAAAGAACATAAACATCTTTGCACCAAGTCTCTATTACGCAAGTTACGAGTACAATACATTTGTCAGGTAGTAATGCGTTGTCTGTAAAGGGTTTCAAGTTATAAAAATACCATCAATCATCATAAAAATAATATCATCATCTGTATTAGTATTACAAAGTCTGCTATCGGGTTTCATCAGATTGAAGGGTTCAATTTAAGGTAAAGTTTGCTAAATTCAATATACAATTATATATATATATGTCAGTAATAGATGGAACAAACTGAAGGAATATATTTGTACCGACGTTAATACAAATATAATTAGTGACACATTTCATTAATAGAGTTGAATTTCATATTAATCTATAGACACTAAAACAAATCATAGGTATTTAGCTAAATTTTATTAAATTGTGTTAATTTGGCAACTTCATTCCACTTGCCTGCCAGCTAAATCAGCTAGGTGTAGTGTAGCGTTTCGTGTAGCAATCTCTATGAGTGCGTGAGAACGGGACGACGCGGGATTTCGCTTGGTGGCGGCGGTGCGCCGGCGGCGACCACCTTCGTTTACCAACGAAAGGAGTGTGTCCACGTCCTGGACAGATACCCTTCGAAGATCTAGAGATTATGAAACATTAATATACTCTTGTTCGTGAATATTTTTATATCTATGCCAATAAAAAATATATTGAAAATTAGAATCGATATAGTTTACATTGAAATGATCTAAAGAAACTTAGAAGATAATAATCTCCTACTGAAAAAGTCGCAGATAAGATACTGCTACTAGAAGAGTGAATATTAAGGATTAGGATCGTTCAGTGCACCGTTCAGGTGTTAATTTTATTGGTAGTATAAATTATGATGAGTCAGAATTTATAGACAACCGATCGACAATTCCGTGGCAACTTCATTAAGATTCTTTATTCATTGTTTTAAGGAAAAATAGTATTTAAATCACTCACTCTGTACGTAAGGCCCCCTTGCGGGATGCTCGCGAACGCGAAGATCCTTGCGTGCATTCCCTCGACGCCGTGGCAGGGAATGAAACGCCGGCGCGCTCTCTCCGGCCAGGAGATCGTGAACACGCTCGTTATAGATCTCAAGGAAACTGACGAAATCCAGAAGAGAGATTGTTTTTAAGAAAACTAAAAATCTGCTGCTTTATAAAAGTTAATGAATCTTTAAATAATGTTGATAAAAAACACATGACAAAGTCCTTCGATCATCATCACCACAGCAGCCAAAGAACATGCTGCTGAACACACGTCTCCCCAAAAATAAGAGAATTTTACCCATAATTGACGAGTTGTAAAATGCAAATAATCGCTTCGCAAAGTCAGTGCTACTATACTATACCCACTATACCCATCCCTGTCTTGTTGAATTTGAGCTACGCTGTTTCGAGTGCATGTACCGCCATGTATCAATTCCGTTACATAACTTGCCTCATATGTCTCCTGGTACAGGGGGATACGATGGGATTGCTCTTGCAATGCTTAATATCATTAATTTGATGTAGGTATAAATAACTGACATCAAATTATTCAATATTATTATTATTTATTTGAGATACATTTGCTATTATTGTAAAATTGACCTATTTTTTTTCAGTACCTGAATGTTGTGTTACAGAATTACGTTTTGAGAATTAAATTATGTGATAAAGAATTACGTCGTCAATGACTTCATCACTTTGTTTATAGTGTTAAAGACAGTCCCTTTAACCAAATTTTAATAAACGTATCGACGGCAAATTAATTGATAATACTCTAAACACGAGTAGGTATCTAATAAGTTTAAAAACAAATGTTCGTCCTTGTGTCAATGGACAGTCGAGTGTTGGGTGGGATGGCGCAATTCTAACTGTGAGTATCCATATTTTGTAAGATTGCATATTTTAAGAACACGAGTTCTCTCAAGGATAATTAAATGCTGTTTGAATTCTATCATGGGAAATCGCCGTATTTATTTTCCCATAACGGAATTCTCTATAAAATAGTAATCAGATGCAAAAATAAAATTTAAATACCTAATGTAATTATTTCTAGGTATACGTACACAAATATTTTTCAATAATTATATACATACCTATATGGTAACGAGAAAAGAGTTAATTTACCTTTTGTGCAATAGAAAAGAAAATGCCAACAACCGTATTATAATGCTATCGAAATAATAGTGGCTATATTTGGTTAAATATACATGATTTATACAAGTCACTATGTCATAAAATCTGCGCTATTTGCAAAAGGTCAATGACCTTATTTAATACGACATAAAAACCACACAAGTCAAGGATGATATAACTTTTTTTACAGCTTAACATCATTCATCATTTACCTTATTAGTTTTTGGTATAATATTTGTGGTGTTACATCCCTCAATGAAAAAATTTCTTCTTAGGAAATTATGGGTAGGCACGTTATTTATATTTTTATAGTAAAAATTTTAATTTAATGAAAATACGTTATGAACCACTGTAGATATGTACATATATACGAACATATGTCGGTACATTTCACACTCAAACCTTGGTGACTTAGTAACATTAAAAGATTTTTCGGCGACGTCAAAATCGATAGGTCTCACGTAAAGAATATTCACATTAAACAGATTTAACCTTAAACAACAGTCCTAATATAGGACAAAAGTTTCGGCAACTCGAGTTAAACTGCGAACAACTATTGGTCACGATCTCTTTAATTGCTTTTTAATTAAACATAAACATTTAGTTAGAAACTGCCTTTTAACAGCGCCAAACCAGGTGATTAATACTGTAATTTTACGCAGCTGTTTATAAGCCATTTCGGCGCAATGAAATATTAAAAACCTAAAAAAATATACATTTTTAATAATTTATTTCGCAGTGCTTGCAACTTTGCTTGTTTGTGTCATATGTGACGAGATAACGGAAGAGCAGAAGTTTCCGACATAGCGAATGGCATAAATTTAGCACACAGCACACAGTACCGGAAGCTTCTAGAGGCGGTGACAGTAACCTTACCACACGACAAAACATAAATGGTTAGTATAGGCACGTAGTATTCGTATTTTTGTGGGCAGAAAACTATAATCTGTGATTCTCATGACCAACTAACATTTAAAAAACTAAAGTTAGTTTTTTGTACAGATTATTAATTACATAAGCTGCAATGGCTTGCTCTTGTTTAATAAAATATTGGTAAGCAAAAAAACATTTTGTGCTGCATATAAAAGTTGCCAACATACTTAACTTGCTATGCGTAAAATGGACGCATTCCTTACAAAGATTATTTAATTTATTTACTCTTGGCGAGGATGTATCTGTTTGGGTATGTATTATTTATAAAAGTGGTATGAAGCATTTCAACTGTTTAAATTATTTTTTATTCCGTTATGGTCGCAGATCTAACCTAACCTAACCAGCCATTTTGTTTGATTGACCCTACATATTATTTAACGTTCATTGCCGACATTTCCAACAAAAACGCAATCCAATTAGTTATTTAGCTCTGTTTTAAATATGCATACTCATCAAACACACAGCTTATTACGCATTAAATCTCGCAGATGAAATGGTTATTTTGTTTATTATGCAAACTCATGTTATTGTAAGCTGCCTTTTATGATTTAATGTTAATTTATTATCAAAATTATTGGCGGAATAGTTACTGCTTAATTATTTTTATTGCAAAATGCTGTTTTTTTTTCTCACAAGATTTTATATTGTTAAACATTTAATTACTTTTCAATACGGACTATACTTTTCTCTAATGTTTTAACATATCCTCATAATAGGAACGTTGTAAGAAATATTTGAAGAGAGAGCTCATCTAAATATTAAGAAAAAGTCAACTGTCTCGCTTTGCATGCGCGGAGAACTGTTTTAAACTGTAACTATTTTTATGGGTTAAAAATAAATGGTTTAGCAAAAACTATTCATAATCTTTAAAATTTTGTTGTGGGCACAACCTAAAATCTAAAATCCTACTAAAATATATGTCTTCTGTTCGATGGAGGTGTTACAGTACTTACTAAATTAACATTTTTGTATATAATTATTTATAATCAGTTTTACTTCATAGCTTCCAATTTAGGTACAGTTGGCAGTGGAATTCGAGTTTAAAATTTAAAAAGTTTTTAATTCTTAGGTATTTTTACATTGTATATTTTTTGTATAGGTTTATGATTCTTTGTTCTTATTAAGTATCGTTTTAACGTTTTTTTTTAACATTTGATATTTACATAATTTTATTTTTATGTATTTTTCTACTTATCTATATTACATTATTTATATTTTAGTTTTTGAGGAGATCCTTCTCGAAATAGAGCAACATATAATTAAAAAGACCATGAGTAAAATACTCATTTTTAAAGTCGATGCCAACCATAGAAAAATTTTTCCCTGCTATTTATTTATAATAGAGGCAAACGATATCTTTACAGGAAACTGTAACCTTTTAAAAGATAGAGGCAAATCCGTAGGTATCATTGGTATCCGCGGAATGTGCGCGAGTTGTCCTGCCGCGCGGTAGGTGATGTTTGTTGCTGCGATGCGAGTATGTTTAGTGAATGTAATTTCCCGAAATTATTTTGTCAAAAGACTTACCAGTGCACGTATAGGAAGGACTTAAGTTCCTTAATAGCATAATAGGAATACTCTTAATTTTATGTCATTAGGAGGAAAAACTGGGGAGGGATATATTGTAGTAGGTACAAGTCATTTTAAACACGTATTACCTTTTGAATGCAATAGCCGAACACTGTACTGAAACAGTGATAAATAAAAAATAAATTGTTTAAAAAAGGTTTGACATACATTCATAAATAATATGGTTTAGTAATGTTTTTGTTAAAATTTCTTTTAAAAACGTAGTTATAGTATACAATAGCTGGACATATGGTACCGCAAGGTTTTATAGATTTATTTATTTATTTTTTACAGATATTATTATTCTTTAATGCTGTAGAACATAATTTTATCTATCATTCATAGTTTCCACAGAACATGCGATGAAAGCCATTTTATGGCGAATTCGTAGTGAATTTAGTAGGAATAGCGAATTTTTTTCTAGTAAAAAATATAGCCTTCGTTACTAAAGTATAATGTAGCATATTACTATGCTTTACATTTCATTACAGAATTATTGGAATCAGTTTAGTAGTTTTTGATTTTAATCGAAACAAACACACAAAAATACATCGTAGGAAACGTTATATTTATATAGAGTTATGAATATAATATTAGTGTAGATTTGCCATAGGCTTCATGGTATAGAGGCAATGACGATGGGCACAAAAGACGTTTATCTGATAGCACATATGGACTTCATCATCATTACAGCCTTTGGTAGTCCACTGCTATACATAGGCCTCCACAAGAAAGAGGGAATTATGCCCATAATTCCCGCACAGAGCAAGTGTGTAGAGTACGCGCGTAATCGAGTGACTGAGTAATCGTAGAGCGCAGTTTTCGCGATCCCTACCCTATGCATTTGAGCTACAATGTCTCGGATGGATCTACCTGTCTATCTGTCAGTTCTGGTACCTTAGTCGCCTCTTACGACTCCTGGTAAACAGAGAGGTACTATCCTACTTTGCCGGTACGGCACGGCAAAAGTTTACGGTTCCAGAGAGAATGTTCCTTAGCATATTAGTTGTATTATACACAAACTACGCTTTATCCCCGGAAATGAAGAGTTCCCAGTTAAAAAAATTTGATTTCTTATATGTAGATTGATGTACGTAATTGACTGCGAATTGTATAGCCGACGGTATCATCAGACATTATTACGATGGTGTCGGGGAGGTGGCGGTAGTGTCTACAGATCGAGATCGAGTTTTATTCACACACCAACCCTAGCTTATAGCCACCCTCGAATATCACGCGTAGACAATATTTAGAAAGAGAATATTGATTACTGAAATCAGTTACAGAAAAAGACATAACAATATATGTGAACAGACACGTTATTGTTGAAAACAGCGATAAATCGTCGTTTAATGCTAACTAACCTAACAGAAGCATTCCAACATATAGCAAACAAGTCCTCTGTTGTTACCATACTGTGCAAAAATACTGCGGGCAAATCTAAATGATATAACAGCCAGATAAGTGCTAGTCTAGCAGCCTTATTTAAATTACAGATTTCAACTTAAGAGATCCTATAAGATGGACTATAAGATCAGTAAGAGTTGTCAGATTCATAACAAACATATCCATTCAGGGTCTCTTTTCTTCTTTTAGACATGAAAAGTAATTAAATAGTATATAAAAGTATCTCGAGGTAATAAAAAGAAACACAACATTTTCCAAGGAAAGGAACCTAAACTTTTCTAAAGATCTTTTGTTTCTTCATGAAAACCATCTTATAATTACAATATATCTGAAACCGTTAGTAATATGTAAAACATTTATTAAGGATTGGACTATTTTATGGATTGATACAATAATCAAAGTATTTTGCTATTTCTATTCTAATTTTATGTCTGCTCTTTAAGTGTTTGGATGTAGTGAGATCATTTGTAGTAATTTAACAATAATGTTTAAGTTAATTAGGTGACTACAATTAGAGTTAGGCTTATTAGTTAGATTATTTAACTAATATATTTTTTTACTCGAAATCTTTTTTCACAATTTTAAGTCAATTTTATAATATAATTTTATAAACTTAAAACATTTTGTTATTTTTAATATTTTTGGTTGGGTCTTATCTTTTTTATCTTAATGTTTAAGAAAATCTACTTTTAGTTTTTTTCAAGATGCGACATCTTCACATCCGTCCCTCGTCCATTCATCGTGAATTCATTGTCATTTGGCCAAAAATTACAAATTATTCTTGACTTGGCTTCAGGTTACGAGAAATATAGATTTATAAAACTGCTTTGAGCAAAATTTTAATCACATCATTAGAAATAAAAAAGTTTACTTACTCGTGATTATTTTCCGAGCTCAATTTTATGGCTTATCCACAAATGTGCGCGAGACTAAGCCAAGGGCGGGCGGCGCGCTCGCGTCGGGCGGGCGACGGCGTGTGAAGCCTTACTAACGACTGCCCTGGGTTGGCACTTTTCACGGCTAGTACAGGCGCACACATAACACGTGAGCATTTATAAAATTCTACAAAAAACAATGAATGTATAGTTACGATTGCGAATGTTTGTTTTGACGGCTGTGTTGCGAAGGAAGGAGGACGGTTGCCTAAAACAATTTAAGTTTAGTACTTTTCGATAGGAGTTATGTCTCGTATCAGCTTGAGTAACTTAAGTTAATACTTAATAGTGCGTTATTTGGTATATTTGTGTTTAGCTGTTATGTTTGATCCGAAATCATTTTAGCAAAGAACAAATTTCATTACGTCAGTGTTTTGGGTGTATGTCCACGCCGGCGTAGTAGCGTAGCATAGCAACTTCTAATCATGTTCTGTTTTAAATTTATTTATAAATTATGTCTAAAATCCGATTAATATAACATCTAAACCTTTATTCATAAATCAATCCGTCTGTTAGTGAAGACCGATCGAAAACCCTTAGTTTAGGATGTTTATCGCGTTTAGACAGATGCAGCGGAAGATTTTATTTTATTATAATATTTTACAGATTGCTTACTTTATATATAAACCCCATCACACAATATATATTAACTGAGTCAATGACCACAGCGTGGGAAGATCCAAAGCCTGCATACATGCAGATATACCTTCCTCTTAGTCTTTAGTAGAACAGACAGATGGCCGTATACGCCAAACAGCGTAGCTCTAATGCAACTGGGCGAGGATGGGAAGCAGCGTTCCCATCACGAAATAACGCTATGCTATTACCACCACGCCTACCCAGCGCGGCAATTATAGGCATAAACCCCTGATTAATCCAATTGGAATAAATCTTGGAAGGCCTAAGTCCAGCAGTAGACGCCTGATATAAAGAAAAATGTTTACTAAACTATAGGTTTGGTTTTGTATACAGCTTGAGCTTTAGTAATTGTAAATATTTTAGTTGAAAAAATAAGTTGAAAACCAATGATAGTTTATTTGATGACCATGAAGTTATTCTGTGATCTATTAGGGAATATTAAGTCTAGGAATTTGTTATTAATTTTTTTATTTTAATTATATTATATGGGTAATTCTCACTGCGTTAGGAATAAGGAAAAGGTCAGCCTAAATCTGAAATCCTTAAACTAGATATTGTCTCTAGTTAAAGATATCGTGTTACTTATGATTCAATCACTTCGTAAGGAGAAAGTCGTAGCCATTATAATAATTTTTAAATTAACATTCACACAACTTCACATACATCGACCTGACTCTGAGATATGTCGCTTAAAGCACATGTGTATGTGCAGTACATCATAGGCATATGTAGATGGCGGGCTGGGAGGTCTAGTGTCCACCCCAGGATGTTTGGCTACCAACTTAAAATGTTGTACCTACGAGTGATTGAGTATCGACTGCGTAAGTGAGTGCGTCATCGCATCGGCCATAGCATGTCAGGCTTCCCTGATAATTATCCCTAGATAGGCCTATAGACATCAGATAGAGGAATCAAAAATTATACTGAAATACATATGTAACATCCAGACACGGTAAAAAACATAAATATTCATCATATAAATGTTTATCATGTATGAGGATCAAACCCACAACCCTTGATTCACAAGATAGGAACACTACCGAATGCTCCATCGGGCCCGGTGATCACTCCAGTCCCCTTAAGGCACGAACCTCGGCTTGATCGGGTGTCATTTAGGAGATATGCAAATAAATAATAGGTGTGCGGTGTGCAACCGACCGCTTTACCGATATTGCCATACGTACTTGTCATGAACCACAGATGCAACAATCTAGACTGTCAATATCTATTATTTTGCAATGACATCGTTGTTAACTTGTTATCAACGCGTGTCATGTTCGCGAGTCTCAGCCGATTGCTGGTAGAGATAGCCTGCGATAGCTGGAAGGCGCGCCTCGCGTGACGCGCCGGCCTTCGGGGCCCCATTTATTGCCATCATTCTTAATAGAACACATCCGATACACAAAACTTAGCTTTTCATTAGAATAAATAAAATACTTTTCCGTTCTCACCCAAGACATATAATAGGTGGTAAGATTAGTATTATTATTTATGTTTAGATATAAGAAAATTGAGGTGCTAAAAACCAATTGCTGAATTATAACCAAAGGCGCCCAATAAGAATCCTCATTTACGGAAATTGAGTGAAGTGTGAAGTAACTCAAAAAAAATCACTAAAAGATAAATTAAAAGAAATAAATATAAAGACTGTACATAGTCAGTATGTATATGAAAATACATATTATGTATGTACATAAAAACCTAGGCATAAATATTGTTGATACAAGAAATAAATATAAGCTCGCAGTGCTACACGGCTCTCTATAAAAATATTCGGAATATGATCAAACACACAAAAAGTTATTAAAATCAGCATAAGTCGATTCCGGACAAACAACGTGACCCATTTTTTAATATAAAAGAAGATTCATGGTGAAGTGTGAGTAAATGGTTAGTTTTCTATCATTAGGATACGACAATGATGTTATAAAAATAGTCATATTATGTAAGCCGTTAGGTACCGGCAGAGTAGAATAGGTTCTCTCTCTATACCAGTTTCCTTAGAGGCGTCTGAGCTACCGGGAGCAGATGGCAAATGGCAGCACATCCATCCGAAAAAGCAACAAGACAGTGATAGGGAGCAGTATTCCCGTCGCAAAGCCCAACGCGGCAATAATGGGCTAAATTGCCCATTTTTTTGGGGAGGACTATAGTCCAGCAGTGGACGTTTTACGGCTGCTATGATGATGAAGATAATTAACATGTAACTAAATGATAGTCCTACGTCATAGTAGGTTAATCAGAAGATACGTCCAAAATAGGTTCCTTTAATTTTTAACCAAAGTACGGCAGTCTCCAGGAAAAACGTTATTATATTGTATACTTAGCAATTTATTTCTTATCAATATCACAACAAAATATAACAATATTTTGACTATTTTACAGTTACATTATAGTTAAAACAGTAGCTTAACAATTCACAGTAAGCACTTAACACATTCTCGCGGTTGTTTGTTATAACAACTGTCTTTCAAACACTTACAAGGATATTTTTTCCATTACACGATTTCTAATCTTTCTTATTATAGTTTCCCGAAGTGTCGAATGGATTATCGACAACACCGACGACAGCGTTTACTAAACTTTTCTACGAGAAAGCGATAGATATATTAATTTTGTTTTAGATATCGACTATATTGCATTATTCCTAAAACGTATAAGTACAAATAGACAATAACAAGGAGGTAGCAAATTTGCGTTCAAACAATGAAAGTAATATTTTATAGAGTTAAATATCAAAAAAATTACATTGCCATGATTTCAATTTTCAAGAAATGAAATTACTTCCATGTATTCTACTCTTAACCTTCCTTAGGACGCAGTGGGCTGGACCAATGGATCAAGAAGTTATACCCATAAATGCCATGCTGTGCAGGTAGAATGGCAATCAGCGGCGGTAGCGGCTGCTCATCGTCACCTTGTTACATTTGAGCCACGCCACTTGGGATGTTGGTTGCAGTATGTATCAAAGCCGCCTCTTACGACACGGCCGGTACGGCTCAGACGTACATTACTTACTTTTAAGCAAGAAGTTTAAGAAACACTGTTCTAGACGATTCCATTCCGCCACAGACATCGCGTGCGGAACTCGTATAGCTTCTTCACACGAATGCATAATGACAAACAATAGAATTTACTCTCTCGCCTGAAAATACAATACAACACCCGCCACACCGCAACTGACTTATGCGCTGGGAAATCGGAAGTTTCTATTTTAAAGTTTCAACTTTATGTTTCGGTGAAACTATTCGGTTTTTTATCGCCATCGTGTAAGTACCAACGATTTCTAAAAAGTATGTTGTTGATAGTGACCAGCTAACAAAACTCAATTCAAAAGATTTTACTTACGAGATAAATCACGAATTTATTTAAAAGAAAATTCGAAAAAAACCCCAGATAAGCCAATGCAAATCCTTCGTTGTTAACTGCCATTATAACACAATTCGATATATTCTTATCTGTACCTTTTAGCACTGATCTGTTATACTCGTAATGTCATGAGTAAAGCACTCTCATGACTCTTCGGACGCACTTCACTTGTACTAAAGTTCCTGACATAGTCCAGCGGATAAGTGAGTTGAAGTGGCTAAAGGCCGGACACATAGCACGCTGAACCTTAAACCGATGGAGCCGAAGGTTCTGGAATGGAGACTAC
>JACJUM010002496.1:5961371-5985660 GCA_020976665.1 Heortia vitessoides
ATATATATATATAAAATAACGTACATCAGAAATAGGGTTATAAAGTTAGAGAAGCAGCATCAGTAAATAAAGTACGGAGACAGCGTTTCAGGATAAATTTGTTTGAGGATTGCTTAATATTCAACGGAAGCTCGTTCCAGAGTCGTATAGCTGTCACTGTTAAGAGTTTATCAAAAAACTAGAGTGATGAGAAGTAGTTGAAAACGGGAGAGTACTAGAAGAACGGAGATAACGTTCATGAGAGGAAGATAAGAATTGGAATCTGTCCTTTAAGTAAATTGGTGCGTACGGATCAAAAAGTATTGAAAATAGTATGGCTAGAACTCGAATTTTGCGACGTTAACGAATAGGAAGCCAGCCTATAGAGAAGAGAACTTTAATGGGAAATATGATTGTATTTACGCAAGCCGAAAATGAAACGAAGACAGTTGTTTAATAGACGATCCAATTTATTAAAGAGTTCTTGAGAGATATTAGTGCAGCACACGTCACCATAGCCAATTATGGGTAAAACCAAGGATTGAATAAGAAGGGTTTTGGTTTTAGTAGGAATAAAATGTTTTAATCGATAGAGAGCACGAAGCGTTCCAGTAACCTTACTGCTGATTTCATTAACATGTGTATCCCAGATTAAGGAAGAGTCGATAAATAGGCCAAGATTCTTTACGCATGTGCTGTAGGGCACTACCACGTTATTAAAAATAATTACAGGTACATTTTTTAAACTGGATAATTGCCGTTTGCTGCCCAAGATAATGGCTTAAGTCTTGGACGGGTTCACAGAGACAAACTTTTGTGACCAGTTTGTGATGTTGGTCAAATCAGCATTAATCCGAGCAATGGCATTATCCAGGTCATTGTACTCTGCCTGGGTGTATAGTTGCAGGTCATCAGCGTATAGACGATGAGAGCAGCCAATAGATTTGGTGACAAGGTTTATGAAAAGGGAAAATTAATAACGGAGAGAGAATGCCACCTTGCGGTACACCAGCATCAATTGTCACCCACTGGGACAAATCATCACCCAGGCGCACCGTTTGCTGGCGTTCTCAAAGGTAGGATGCGAACCATTCCCAAACCAAATCAGAGACCCCGACGTAAGAGAGAACAGAGAGTAGAACTTCGTGATTGATTGAGTTGAAGGAGTTGGAGAAATCAATCAGAATTAATACCGTTAGGCGGAAGTATTCCATTCCAACTCTTACATCATCCAGGATATTTGGTAGAGCTATTGTAGTGCTATGTCCAGTACGAAAACCGGATTGAAAGGAACTTAAAAGCGCTTTTTGTAAGACATGGCTAGAGAGCTGTTTGTGTACAGCTGCCTAGATAATTTTAGAGAGATATGGCAAAATAGAGATGGGACGAAATTGATGGGAAGAAGTAGGGTTAGGTGTTTTAGGAACCGGGATAACATAGGCTTTGCGCTATATACTGGGAAAGGAGCCATGTTGTAGGGAGAAATTGATAATGTGAGTCAATGGTGGTACAATAAAGTTAAGTAAGAAAAAGACCAAGCGGCGACTCACATCATCATAGCCAACAGCATTAGATTTGAAAACTGAAATAGTTTTAAAAGTCTCATCTAAGGTTACATTAAATACATTAGCTGACGGACGTGGCAAGGAAGTGATTAAAGTTATAGTTGACAATTTTACAACGGGTTCTAGTGTGATAGTTAAAGAGAAGTATTTATTAAGCTCGTTAGAGGAAATAACAGAGTTAGAATCGGCAGGGTTTAAAGACTTACCGAGACCCTGAGAATGCAAAAACTTCCATACGTTTGCCGAAGATGATGATTGAACATTGTCGTGAATAACAGAGATTTCGAAGTCTTTTGTATGTATTTAAATTAAAATCAGACCTGACTTTTTTAAACTTACTAAATGCACTGTCTCTTTGTGCCATGGCTTTACGAATATCACTAGAAACCCAGGGAGCAGGCGGACGTTTAAGACTAATCCGACCAATAGGAGCGTGTTTGTCAAAAAGTTGTAAGACAGAAGAGTTAAGAATGTTATCTTTGTCACCAATGTTAGACGCTTCCATTAATAGTGTCCAATCAAGTACCGCAGCATTATGTTTTAGTTTTTCAATATCCAGTTTTCCAAAACTTCGAAGATATTTTATTCTAGGCTTGACCCTAGGTGGCTTTAACTTGTAGTTCAAGAATAGAAGGTTATGTTTAGAGAAACCAGGAGCTGGCAATTCGCCATGCTTAATTACCAAGTCAGGAGATGAGGTAATCATTCTGGTCTATGAGGGAGTCAAAAGCGTTCAAATTGTGGTGAGTTGGATTTGATGGTAATAAAATGCAATGAACTCAGCATTAAGCTGAGTTAGGCTGCAGGCTTGAGGTGAAGCAGATTTTGCAGCTTCGAGATGCTGCTCAAATTCCCTCATTCTCTGCATTAGAGTCTTCTCCAAGACCCTCTGTAACTCAGCCAAATCAGTGTAGCTTGCCATTTCAATTGTAAACTTAAATATAATATGAAATGTTGTAGTCACCTGCAGGTATGTGCAATTCTAGTATTTATGCATAAATATGATTTAATTAAATCATATTTATGCATATTTATGCATATATGTAGGTATGTTGCATTTTGCGATAAGGCCACCTCTTGTACCTATTATTCCATGTTTTCTGTGATGTTCTTGTGTTGTTTTTATTGGTGTACGTACAATAAAGAGTATATTATTATTATTAAAATGTAAAATTAGGTTCTAAACCGGTGAAAGTATGTTAATAAAACAGTACCATTTAAAATACAGAAATAATAAATAAATATAGAGAAAAATTCAAATAGTATTATAATATAAACGCATAGGTATCCAGTTTAAAAGTTATCAGTTATCAAAATTTGTAATCTTTTTCGCTTCAACCTGGCAACTTATACAGTTGAAGCGAAAAAGATAAAGAAGTGTTGGTTTGATAGTGGAAAGATAAAGGAATTGAATGTTAAATACTAACTGATAATCACGATTTTGCTCACGTGGAACCTGCATCGTCTTTTTAGTGCATCCATTTCGACTTGCATTTATGTATAGTTTTTATATATTCAAAGTTGCAAAAAGTATAGTCGAAAATTATTGTAGTTATGTAATTACGTAAAAAGAAATATGACCTTAAACCTTCTTTGACAAAAAAACTTTGACAAAACACGACTTTTAACCTTATATTTTCAATTTACTTCGAATTTCATATCTTACATTTTTTATTTTCACAAGAAAACGCAAAGTCCATGTCATTTTCCAATTAACCGATATCTATTACCAAATTACCTCTGGATTTATACATGAAAATATAGTTAATACACAAACAAACAAACAGTTACCTACTTTACACTTAACAATCTTAGCATGGATGAAGGTATTATGGGCATAAGATAAAAGTCGGTGCGCAATGCTTATAAAATTTATTTTACAAGAACGGTTTCCTTCATTCTATGCCTCCTTTATTTAGGTCCGGCCCTCACTTTGCTCTTGTAGACAAAACGTGAAATTATAAAATTTGGTACACTTTTAGACAAAGTATACGTTTCTATTTGGCTATTTGAAAATATATACCTACCAAACCACCATTTTCTGTCTATAAAATCTAAAAAATCTCGCAATTTTATTGTAAAATTTCGACAGATCATCATTGGTCTGTTCAGAACACGTATATGATGGCAGTTCCAGTGGTGTTAATTAATATCAGAATGCGTTAACCGGTACGTTCTCGATACCACTCAGGATCATGGCCGTTCTTGAATTTAGAAATCATCTTCGCTGTTCGATTTATGTACCCGATTATGCCACGAGTGTTCGGGTCGACCTCAAACTCATGAACTTCTTTTTTTAATATTACGTATGCAATACCATGATGGCGCTAACTCTAGTACGATAAACCCAACACCATACATTGGTTCAACTTTTTGTTTGGACAGCAGGTCGATGATATATAAATATAAATTTTTACAGGTTTTGTCTTCTTTATCTTTTTGGTTTTTAGATAAACCTTTTAGTTTATCCGAAAACCAAAGTCTCTTTCAGATCTATCAAGATTAAATTTGCAACAGTAGGTGGGTGTAATAAGTAGCATAGTCAAGTCAGCTGTGTTCTTAGATTTCTGATAAGTTTTCCTCTGTACTGCCATAAACTCCAAAACTCTAACTGAGGTATTTGAAACAACTAAGGGGTCGAGTTATTTTTTATCTAAACAAGCATCTATATCTGAGAAAATGATACTGACCATTTTCTGAAAATGGGTTTAAATAACACAATAATTGGAGCAAAAAAATTGAGATTTGAAGTCAGCCAATGGCTTCCTTAAATGCATACATTTTGAACTGACTTCTGACACTGACATTAAAATGTCACAATGACAGACGTACTAATGTACCTATATGAAGGATCATACGCATCTCACGTATTTTGGCTTCAGTCATATTTCTTTGAGTAATTTCTGAGTCTTTTACTTTTATAATACTAATAAATAAAAAGAAACGATAACCAGCAATAAATGTAAGTATACAATAGATTCATTTTTACAGTAACGTAGGTAAGGCGATCTACAAAATTGTAGTAATTTTGGTAATTTTCTCTTTTGATCTACTAAAATTTTAAGCAATTTTTTGGTGTCCTATCTATGTCAAATCCCAAAATACATTGTGTGTTATTGAGTTTCAGTTAATTAAACTACCTCTTTGCACTTGTATGTATTTAGTGTCGCTGCTAAAATAACTTCCAAAAATAAACAAATTATTACATATCTTCTACTCGTAAACTAACCAATTTGAATATGAATACTTACTATTTAGTTATAATCAGTAGCTTGAAATCTTGAATATTTATTTAAATTTTGAGCTAACACTTATCTTCAACTGCATATCTTAATCAGTATCTATTTTTTACCAAAGTTGATTTTCTTTCTGTGTATTTAGAGTATTCCGAAAGGATTGTGAAACCTGAAGCACCAATTCTCTTGACTACTTAATAATATTTATTTAGTTACCAATATATTAATAATATTGCCTAAAATTTACTGTGCTGTACTGTTAAAGATGCTTGTGAGAAATCTATCAAGGGCTCTGTGGAAAACATTACGAATAGAGAAAAGATGTTTTGCATCGGATCCCGCTAAATCTCAACCAGAAACAATAGATGGTGTTGATTCAATTCAGGTAAACTGAGATTTTTTATGGAAAATTTATTTTTTGCAAGTTATCTCCAAACTTTAACGATGTTTATTTAACCTTTGTTTCAGGCAGAATTTTTGGAAAAAGATATCTGCCTGTTAGTTGATGAAAAAGACAATTTTCTAGGCACAGCTACTAAGAAGGACTGTCATAAAGTTGGTCCAGATGGTGATATCTTGCTACACAGAGCATTTAGTGTATTTTTGTTTAACAAAAGAGGAGACATGCTGTTACAAAGAAGATCTTCCAACAAAGTGAGTATTTCTTATAAAGCTGCCTGCCCTAACTACGTCCAGATATATAGTAAAACTTTATACTTTTGATACTGTTGATTTCTGAGGTTTTATTAATCCCAACATAACACATCTAACCCCTGACCTTTACATTATATAACACAATTTATTCTTAACAAACATCTCAATTCTTTCATGCAGACATTTTAAAGTTTGTATGAGCAATACATTTGTTTGAATGATCTATTTTTATTTTAAGATATAATATTTTCTAAAATTTCTGTGATTTCTGTTCAATAAAAATAATTTGAAAAACCATTCTTAATAAATCATTAATCATGAAATATAAAAGATAAATAAGTGCTCTAACCATTTAAAATGTTCATTGTGACAATAGAACAGGTTGTGTTCATAATATGCCTGCTTGATGATGCAATGAGCACTTGTTGAGCAGAACAATTCCTAAGCTATGTACCTATATTTAGTTTTATGCCTTATGAGTGGTATGCCTAGTAATAATTAAGAATATGCATTTTAATGAAAAATGTTAATATATATTTATATATGTACATACATATATATAGAATATACTTATTTTATTATTAGTATTGGAGAAATATACATCGTCGATGCTAGTGCAATACCAAGTAAGTAGCAGTTGCAAATAAAGTTGAAAATTCAATCAGAAAAAATGGAAAATGGACCTTATTAACATAAGCTACAGTCACGGTATTGAAGTAACATAGATGATTTTAGATAAACTGGTGCTACTCCTGTAAGTAACTTTGTAAGAATAATAGATTTTATTATGTATTATTGTCATCTGATTACAATAAAGATAAACCTCAACTTTGCTTCATGATAAAACCAATCTATGAGTACCTAAACTAAATCTATTTGGTGCTTTTAGAAATTAATAGCTACTTATTACTAAATTTGGTACCAGACCGGTTTACCCACCTGAAAAAGTGTAGCTCAAATGCAACTGGAGAGGGCAACTATTCTCTAGAAATGCTAGCATGATTGCCCAGCAAGGCAATTATGGGCAAATTCTCCATTTATTGGGGAGTCCTTAGTCCTTCAGTAATAATAATAATAAATTTATTCAACAACAAAAAGGAAACTTAAACTAAAATACATTTTGATACTTAGGTACCTAAACTAGGTCTAGCCTGTTTTTATAGGCACCTCATCAGTGGACCTTTTACGGCTGCCATGATGAATAATACTACATAAGTTTGTTTTCTCCAAAAAAATAATGTTGAGATTTGGGTTTATTGCTATTAGATAACAATAAAAAAGCTACAATAAAAATTATTCTCACTAAGTAAGTTACAGACACCAACTAAAACATATCTATTGCGTTTATTTATACAAATATGTATGCCACGTTTATCTATTTTGTATATATATTGTCTGCACCACTATATGTATATATATATATATATATTTTTCTGTTTTCTGTAATGGTTGACTGGGAGATAATGCCATCTGGCATTAAGTCCGCCATTTGTACGGATTTTTTAAAATGTGGGTTTTTATGTAAACGCGTTGGATTGTTATTGCTAAAAGAAAAAAATGTTGCTTTGTGCTTTTATTTACTAATTAATATTACTGAGAGTATTAGGTGTAATAAAAAAAAATAATAGAGTATACTCAATCGTGACGTGATTCCATGAAGAATCATGCGCTGTCTCATGGGAGACTATTAGAATCAACATGTCCATATGATTTTCAGTAAAAACGTCTGCTCCAACTTCTTTCCGATCAAAGCTGTTGGCGCTTGCGCACAGTAACTCATTAGCTCGTCTTGTGACACTTCGTGAGGTTCGTACTTTGCGGACTTTACGCGCTTGCTTTAAGTTAATAGCTCGTGCACTGTGGGCTGCTCGCCTATGCTCTGCAGCTGTTGTGATAGATGTGGAGTAAATACCGCATGTACTGCAGCATCTTTTCTCTAAATCATTACGTGCACTAAGTCTATAGTCTAGTCTAAATATTTACAAGGACAATAAACAAAGCAGGATGGAGCCTGTCCGTGTGTCGCACGCTCTCGTTCATCGACTCAAACAAACGACATCGGCGCGAAAACAAAGGACAGGCTACTGTACCGTAAATTGAGCTATTTGGTATAAAGCATTAGATTTAGAAATAGAAAAGCATTAGCAGTAGATGTATAACGTCGAGTATGAATGAAATTATTCTCTTTGGAACAAAAGAAATCTTGCCGTGAACCAAAGCCTCTCCAATGTAAAATCAAATGAGATTCGATCCTCACGCCCCCCCCCCCCTACCCCCTTTTACATCATACGTAATTTATGGACGGACGCCTTCTAAGAAAGAAACAAGGAATTTGATTTTATGGTAAAAAGCTTAAAATTCTTTTTTTTTGTAATGAACAGAGTTTTTATATTATTATTTTTTTAATAATAAAATAAAATTATTTCTTTTCTGTCTGACATTTAGGTGACATATCCAGACTACTACTCTAACGCTTGCTGCAGCCACCCCCTGTTTATAGATGACAAGGCAGAAGATGTGGTCACTGCTGCTAGAAGAAAGCTCAACCATGAACTGGGCATACCCTTAGATCATGTAAGACGAAAATATGAAGTTGATTTGGTTTTATATGGTCAAATGTCATTTAAAAAAAAAGTAACAAAAGGTAATATGAGTACATCTATATATTAATTACATATCGAAAGTGAAAAACTTGTACTAGCGGTACACTGCTTTATGCACTTCTACTCCACACCGGCAATGTGGAGTAGAAGTAATAAAACGTTTAGATAACTCATAAATTTACAACATGCCTCGTGTTTGTGTTAATTCTCCTAACTTATTTTGCTATGTTTGTGGTAAATTTTCTCCTAAAAATGACAAAAAGCCTATTTCGGCTTTGTTAAAGAAGTGTTATGAAGCTTATTTTAAGATTCCAATTAATCAAGACAAAACATGGGTGCCGAAAGAGTGTGGTTTAAAATGCTATGAATATTTGACGGGTTGGCATAGAGGTACTATAAGACAAATAACTTTTGGTGTACCTATGCAATGGCGTAAACCCAAAAACCTCATAGACGACTGTTACTTCTGTTTGACAACTCTGAGAGGTTTTTCAAAAAAATCAAAACATTCGGTGAAGTATGCCAATGTGTCATCAGTGTCAATGCCTCTACAACATTCTCCAGACATTCCGGTACCGGAAAATGTTGCCATACATTCCAGTTCGACGAGTTTGTCAAGTTTAATGGTAGAAGACGACGAGGCAGGTCCTTCTAGTGGAGAGATATTTAGAGATGAAACAATCACTAAACCACATTTGATTAGTCAATCAGAATTAAACGGCCTTGTTAGGGATTTACATTTGATCAAAGAAAAATCAGAAATATTAGGCTCGCGACTAAAACAACGGAATCTTTTGCAAACTGACGTTATCGAAAGCGACACATATCTTTGACTAACTTTTATTCAAAAGAAGATGGATTAGTGTTCTGTTACAATATTGACGGACTCATGTCAGCATTAGGTCACAGGCATATGACGAATGAGTGGAGACTATTTATTGATGGATCAAAACGAAGTTTAAAGGCAGTTTTACTCCATAACGGTAACATACTTCCAACTTTGCATGTAGCATACGGCGCTCACTTCAAAGAAACATACGATATTTTGAAACAAATTCTGGAAAAGATCGAGTATGTGAAACACAATTGGCTAGTATGAGCAGATTTAAAGGTAGTGGCTTCAATTTTGGGATTGCAAACAGGCTATACCAAATATTGTTGTTTCCTCTGTGATTGGGACAGCAGAGCACGCTCCGATCACTACATAAAAGAAAACTGGCCTCTAAGACCTGGTTTCGTGCCTGGTCAGAAAACTAGTACCACCTGAAAAAATCATTTACCGCCTTTACATATCAAACTTGATTTGGTAAAAAATTTTGTGAAAGCGCTTCCCAAAAACGAACCTGGATTTTTGTTTTTCAAAACAAAATCTCCCTCGCTATGTGAGTCGAAAATTAAAAAAGGAATTTTTATTAAACCTGATATGTCAGGTTTTATAAAAATTCATTCTTTTTAAAAAATTCTCTTCTTTTTAAGAAAAGCTAATTAATGATCCTGGTTTTTTAACTAGCCTCAGTGATATAGACAAAAAAGCATGGTTGACTTTTGTCGACGACACTAAACATTTCCTCGGCAATTACAAATCTGATCAATTACAAAAATGTTTGTCGTAAACTTGGATACAACATGTCACTAAAAATGCATTTCCTCCACTCTCGTTATGTTTTTTTCCGGATAACATGGGTTCAGTAAGTGACGAACACGGAGAACGTTTTCATCAAGAAATTGCAGAGTTTGAAAAGCGTTACCAGGGTAGATGGGATCCAGCCATGCTTGCAGACTACTGTTGGGGTCTCCAAAGGGATACTGCATCGACTAACTACAAAAGGAAACCTAAACGTTCCAAAAAAATAATGTTTTTTAAAGTAAAATAAAAAATATATGTTACTCCTTCATACAAATTAAAATAAAATCAATAACTGTTTTTACAACTAAATGTGATGTGATGTAACAATTTTATTTATACACCCTATTTGTTTTTAGGGTGACGAATCATAATTTCATACTGTAAATCCAATGAAAAAAAAGTTTTTATTTAATACAAACCGATTGGACTAAGCTTGACCGGTCATATTGGAATTCTCTTGGGGGCGCGTAAATATAGCAATAAACATTCCATGACAGATCTATTTCGAATATATGGTTAGATTTTCTGCCAATGTTCCCTTGGAGAATCCCATTCCCATTTGACATGCCCATCTAGTAGTTATTGTTTTAAATTAACAAACGTGATATTTTAATTATTGCCTATAGGAGTATTATGTTATGCATAAATATATTAAATGAGATAAGTCTGTCTGTGCTGCGGATATCGAACAGCAGCGGCATTGTCAATATAATACTTGATACAATACCCAGACACAGAACAAACAGGAGAGGATCGAACTCAAGATAAGGTCACTACCGAATGCGCTATCGGGCAAGTCAAATTCATATTACTTATATTTTAATATAACATTTTCCGACTGGCCAGATGGACCCGGAGCAGTTCACTTTCCTTACCCGAGTGCACTACCACGACCCTGGAGACGGCGTGTGGGGCGAACATGAGATCGACCACGTGCTGGTGTTCCAGGCCGACGTGAAGGTCAAACCCAACTCGGACGAGATCTCCGAGTACTGCTTTGTCCCTAAGAGCGAGTTTAATGCGTAAGTTGCTGTTTGTATATACTAAAACTCTCACTCATACATGAATATGAATAAAATAAGAGTCTAATTAAAATTCTAAATTAACAGCTTCACTCTAAATATATTCAAATTAATGCTAAAAGTACAAAAAAGAACAGTGTTAATATTTTGTCTGTCTGTTTGTTCCGGCTAAACTTTGAAACGGCTTGATCGATTTTAACGTGACTATCACTGACAAAGTTAATGTGTAGAGTAGTTACTTGGTTTCTATTGTTATTTATTATTCTCATGGAAATTGATACTAAGTAGAAGTACCCGTAGGGCACTGTTAATGAGAAATAATAATGTATTTAATGTAATTAAAGCTTGGTATTACTTTTAGATGTGCAAGAGAAGATGTGTATTAAATAAATAGTAAAACAAGGTTATAGTAAATGTTTCTGTCCGACACCTTGGGTAATATTTTTGCAGTCTTGGTAAAGATCCTTAATTTTTTTGATAATATAATATAGCTTATGTCCTCCGAGAAAGGTGAGATGGCGCAGATGGTACTGATCCTATCTTATACGCCAGGGGTCGATCCCCACCCAAGGCAAACACTTTTATAATGATATATGTGTTTGTTCTGTGTCTGGGTGTTGAAAATATATATTTAAGTATTATATTTGTAATTCCTTTATAGTCTGATGTCCGTAACATAAGGGCTTTAAGTGTCTTGCCACGAAGTCAGGTCAATGTAATGAGATATGTGCATTTACCTATCTTGTAGCCCAACGTTGTTTTTTTTTAATATAATAATATTTCTTTGTCCAGGTTTCTGCCGACACTCGAAGGGCCAATAACGCCCTGGTTCAACATGATCCGACGCCACCGACTCAAACTGTGGTGGGACAACCTCCACCGTTTAAAAGAGCTCGCCGAACCGGACAAGATCCACAAGTTCTCCAACGAGAAATAACTTCGCCGTTATGAATTTTAGAGCTAATTTAACCCTGCTGGTAAGTCTTATACTAGTAGCGTAGTCGACTTTTAGCGGTAGACTTTTGGTTTACTAACCGATCTAAAGTCTAGCTGTAAAAAAAATCATAAAACTACAAACATGATGGCCCAAAAATTTGATTACTAATTTTTGATTACAACTGTTTTCATGTGTAAGATGTTTCAAAACCGCTGTAAAGAAGTTTAATTACGAGTAGTTCAAAGAAAAAATTCGCTTTTGAGTTAACACCCAGGTCGGTTATAGCAAGTTAACAGTTAAATTCGGATATCCCTATAATGATTTTATAGATCTTCTTCTTTATATATAAAAATTATGTGTGAACCGATTTTAAATTTGCTTATTGTGTACCTACATTTTTTTCATGATTTATCTGAAAATCACCCTAATACAGGAGGATTTTGACCAATAATTGCCGCGCTGGGCAGGCGTGGTAGTAATCACAGAGCGTAGCTTTGCGAAGGGGATGCAACTGCCCATCTCCGTCCTGTTGTATTTGAACTACGCTGCTTGGGATGGATTTACCGCCATCTGTCAGTTCCGGTACTTCAATCGCCTTCAACACCTGATACAGAGGGAAGTACTATTCTACTGCGCCGGTGCTTCACGACGGTTAACACGGTTTACAGTAGTCTTCATAAAATGCGCCTGTATAAAATATATCGAGCAGTGGTAAATTAGCTACATATGTTAAATCTAGTGGTATGGACTGTAATCCTGTCCTACTTGATAACTAAAGTATTTAATTAATTAATTAGTTGTAGCTGGTATGAGTATATGTTTATCTTTATTGTTTACTTAATGAAACAGACATAAATATTAATTAAATAGGAATTATGAAGCATGGTGTTTGCATACAACTTTAATAATTCCTAATATTTCGTTATCGCTTTACTCTTTGTCTGTAATACCACCTTCAAGGTTGTATCTAATAGGGTTGCCACTGGTTCTGAAATAGAGTAGTATACTATTTACATGTAGCTGTATTTTCTATTAATCTATGGTTCTATAAAGAACTAAATCATAATTACTAAATAATTATCTTTAAGAAAAACATTTGTAAAATACTACAGAAATAAACCTAACGCTTCGTAATTTTACTTTTGTTATACCATAATGAAAAAATACGAATGCGTGATAACCTTACTTATGGAATGCATTTACGAGACTAATGCAGCAGTAATGTTCGATGTATGTTTTTAGTTCTATAGCTAGTTGGGCAAGTGGATGTGACGTGAGTTGAATTTTTTTTAAATAAGATGACGGTGTTTGTTTTTTTAGTTCAAAAACTTTGACTAATAACCTATGTATTAATAAGCTATAATCATAAAAATGTATTATAAATTATTTTTGTATAAAAGTAGCTAGATATCCTTAATTATTATTGATTGGTGCTTTTTAAAGAGTTTAATACAATTCAAAGCAAATATGAAAGTGTTGTCATTTCAAATAACTCAAATGCTCTCAATGACCTGTGACAAATGAAACTGTACAGACTGCCTTGCCTTCAACTTAAAAAAATCTGCCGATATACTCTCAACCCATTTAACACGGCCAAAATTCCTAAAGTTCCCATCCAACTCAAAAACTTAACAAACAGGCAAATATAGTTTATTTGTATCCGTGTGTACTACGATACGACAAACGGCGATAGATGTACACAGCTTCCAGCAACACCCAGATTCGGAAGAAAAATAGAAAAGCAAATTCTTTTAAACCTTATCTCTCCCGAAAGATATAGTTTAAACCGCGCGTTAATGAGTGAACATATACAGTAAAATTCTCTTATAGTGACCTCGGGGAGACGTGACAATCTCGTTACGTTAAGCGGATGTAATACAAAGCAAAGGCTTAAAATATGTACATACAATAGCAACTTAGTATTTTGTTAAGTATTTAGTTTAATAAAGAAGACAACAAAGCGCATGTGAATAATCAAAAATAAATCGACAAAACGAGGCACGCGTTGGCAAAACATAGGCGCAAGGATAGAGGTGGGTATGATAACGGAAATAAGAGATGTTAGTAATCAAGTCGGTCACTACAACCTGAAATCATTTCTTAAAATAGGTCATAACAAGCGACATGTCAATTTATCCAACACTAGTGAAGTCATTATATCCGACCAATTTGCTAATCATTTTGTATGAAAACCAAACTTTACTAAATTTAAATACTTACTTCATACTAAGCGGTTAGGGCGGGGTCATATTAAACGGATTCTACTTGTTGAAAAATCTCCCTAGTGAGGCTCAGCGTCGGACTGGCCATACAGTCGAGGTGGCATTTGCCAGCCGGGCCCCAGACTGCGCCCCCCCCCCCCCCCGGGCCTGGGTTGCGGGGTATGCGGCAAACGCAGCACATGGGGCCCGCGCAGCGTGCCCCCTGTGCTACGGTTGCTGCAGATTTTTAATTTTTTTCTTATAACTTCCGCAACAGAAGTTATAAGCAAAAAAAAATCCTTTTTTACTTATAAGTTCTTTAATTTTTAATTTAGGGAAAAAGTTACATATAAAAGGGCACGCTGCAAGGGCTCCCTGTGCTACGGTAACTTCTGCAACAGAAGTTATAAACAAAAAATAAAAACATCCTTTTTGGTTATAACTTCTTTAATTTTTAATTTAGAGAAAAAAGTTACATATAGAAGGGCACGCTGCGAGGGCCCTGTGTGCTACGGTTGCTGCAGATTTTTTTTATTTTTTGCTTATAACTTCTGCAACAGAATGCTCAGCATGGTCCCTGTCCGGAAATCAACAGAAGAAGATTACCGAGCTCTTGTAAGCAATGAACTAGACCAGTTAGGCTTAAATTTGCAAGATCTTATTAGCGTGTCATTTGATGGTGCCGGAAATATGGCAGGAAGGTATAATGGTCTTCAAGCAAAACTGAAGGAAGAAGTGCCAAAATTAATTTTCACACATTGTTATGCACATGTTTTAAACTTAGTGCTGGGAGGAGCGACGTCAAGCTGTACTGAAGCCAAGAATTTGTTTGGGCTCTTGGAGTCTACCAGTGTATTTATTCATGAATGATTTAAGCGCACATCTCTATGGGTGGAGAAAATTTCAGAATTAACTGCTGGACAAGACAAATTGAGACGATTACAGAATATCGGAAAAACAAGATGGTGGGCTAAAGACAAAGCCTTGACCACTGTTATGGAGAAAACTCGATACGTGGCGTTAATAAAAACTTTAAGTGCCATATCTTCGAGCACGGAGTTCGAGCCTAAGGTTTCGTTCCAAGCAAAGGTTTTGATGGATTCTTTTTTGTTTTTATCGAGAGACTTTGATCGAGAGTTGCTGTCAAAAGAACTGGAATCTTTTACAAATAATTTTAATGAACTGTCTAAAACACTTTGGGATGAGCACATTTCTCTTAGGCAGCATAAGCAAGATTCAGATTCACAAGGCGACGAAGAAAACGACGAAGATGTTTTAGACTTAGACCAGCAAAGGACGCTATGTGTTTTTCCAGAAGTGGTTTGGACGTCTGTCAAAGTTGCATACCATGTGCATGTAAACTTTTATCACAGTATAACATGCATATCAGCACGTACAGCACCTTATATGTTGCATATTGTGTAATTCTCACAATTTCATTCACGCAAGTGACTTGTGAGAGACGATTTTCAGCATTGAAGCGCATTAAAACGAGACTTCGTTCTCTACTGGGGCAAGAACTGTTGGATTCGTTGATTATATTAAATACAGAATCGGTTCTAATCAAGGATGACGAAAACAGCAGCTTTTACGATCGAGTCATTAACTGCTTAGCTGAAAGTTCTCTTTTAAAAAAAATGCTGATTGGCTAGATTTATATATTATTTGTTTTAAATAAATACCTACGTATTATTTTACTTTATTTTTAGTATTGTAAATAATTTTTTTATAGTTTGTTTATCTCAATTTGTGTGTGTCAGTATTTTTCTTTAGTATCCCATCATCATGATCTAGTTCTCGGGCCCCGGGATTGTGATCAGCCACCCGGGCCCTGCCGGCCCAGTCCGACCCTGGTGAGGCTAGACAACGTCAGCCAGCATTAGACTCATTAGGAAAGAAATCCTGTGAAGCATCTACATGATTCGTGAAAACCCCTTCATTATGATCGATTTCAGTCCGGATTAGACTGACGGTAACAGGTGACACATTTGAGGAACGAACCTCCGCCCAAGTGTGTGGGCATACACGGTACGTATACATGGATAAGTACCTTTGAGTGCGAGGAATTTCCTTTCCTAGCATATATATTTATGTTATTTTTCATTGTGGAGTGACAGTCAGAAAGCAGAACTCACATAGTGATGACTGGGGATTTTAAATGTCAAGTGTAAAAAAATTCTGGTTAAAAAACCAGTTAAAACAAATAAGAGTACGTACGTGTTTTATTCATTTATTGGCTTTAACAATTCGTCAGAACTATTATTGTCTGATGCCGAGGAAATGAATTTTCTCTTTGAAGGCCCGTACGTCGCCGTCACCCATTGGAGTGTCCTAACTTGCCTCAGTTTTCTTTTACGAAAAAATTTCTTCTTCGAAGGACTGTCCGATTTGAACTCGGTGTCGGTAACGGAACGCAGCAGATACGCCTTGCAAACAATGGGGTTGCCAGCGTGAAGACCGTTTCTATACGCCGTGTGAAGATATCTCACTGCTATAACTTGAAGTATCTACGAGTATTAATATATATATAATAATATATAATGACACAGGTTTTCCTTTTGTCTTTTTTTTTCAAGGGATATTTTTATAACGGTGGCTTACTTTGGACATGGATAAACAGCGATTACAACTAATTAGCTTTTTATACATTTTCAGGCTATACAGATGAAACCAATTGTGTTTTATAAATATTGATCGCAGTTACCTATGTTAGTGATACTTGCTTGTATTTTCCTTCACATAGCATAGTTACGACTTGTATGTGATATTGCCTCATATATTTATTATGCTATGTTCATTCTACTACATTCTACTTTATAAAATAATGACTACCATAGCAATTATAATCAAGGCCATTACTGCGTTAAATCGCCAGGAAACTGACATCATTTCACTTATTAATTTCTCTTCACATCCATCCTTCCAAATAGTAAGCTGCGTCTGTAAGAAAAACATTTACAAGAAACATAAAAGATACTTTTAAGTACTTTTACGTCGTCATTCACGACAAAGTTTTTAAATCAATCATAGTTAGCGGTGAGTGGTGAGACTCGAGAGCAGCAATAATGCCATAACTGGATAATGGCGCGAAAACTGCGCGGAGACTTTGGAAGCTAATGTTTTCAAGGCATGATAGTATTTTGTGCTTAAAGTTATGTGTTTAACTCAAGAGAGGATATAAAATCTACATTTGATAAACTCACATCAGGATTGTATTTATAGATGGCCCCTTTTTTTGTAATACCATGATGAATACAAGGCCACATAGCGTCCAGGGAACAACAGCTGTACGGAACGTTGTCCCCTACAAACTTGTGTGAGGCGCTGCGAATAATCTTCAGGTTTATGCTCTAAGACATAAATATTATGGAAGCCCATTAGACACCAAAGTGCCCAAATGGAGTAGTTTTGTGAATCAAGTTATAATTGTAGCTATTTTCATATACACATAGTGTAAAGAATTATTTAGCTTACCGCGCCACAGCGTCCGCTGCATCAGCCGTGGGATACCAGGGTATATAAAACCATTCCTGATAGTTAACCCGCCCGCAGCAGTGGAACCGTGTCTGCAGACGGTCGATAGCCACTTTGGACGGTAGGTGTGTTGCATATCGGAGCATTGCCTTTGTGATGCCGCCTTTTATCTTTGCTAGAACATTGATCGTGATTATTCTTATGCTTTATTTGTTTACCCCCATCATATATCTATAATCGGATATCCTTCACAAATTCTTTATAACTACATGGCCTCTATGCTAGATATTTTAAGTTTCCAGAAGGTACTCCTTTGTTAATAGTTAATTTTTATTTTATGTACATTTATAAACTAGCATTAGTCGTACATAGCACAATTATACCTACTTTTTAGATTTTAAGTTGATGTTTGCATTAAGCATTAAACATTTCAAAAAATATTTAAAAGGATTATGCATTTCGATTTACCTCTTATTATTGTAGACTGTAGACCTGAATAGAACATTATGGCTAAGAATATGATTATCATCACTATCAGTGCCCAAATATAATAATATAATCCATTCGTCACATTGTATTCTTTTTTTGGAAGACCGGCTTTGAACAATTGATACAACCCGTAAAACTGAAAACAATAGGTACATAACTCCTACAGAGAAATCTATACAAACCTATTAAACAATTTCAACACATTTTGCACTCTGCGGCTACTAGTGATCATTATTTAGAATTTATTTCATATTGAATTGTTTATTTTGATTTATAGCCTTATGTTACCAATAATATTTTTAAATTAGAACCTATGCCATATTATATGTTAGTAAGGTCATCATGCATAATCACTCAGCTATTATCTAAATAATAGCTGATATTCCCTAAGGAATACACCAAGGAAACTTGTCATTAGAGATATACATCAGGCGCTATTAAGAAACAGAATAATCAAACAGATAACACTATTAATAAAATTCGGATATAGCCTTTCCTAGTAGCTAGTGTTGTAATTGTTTGAATATATTCCGAAGGTACTTTTTATTTTCTGTTTTCTTCTCGTCTTTTATTTTATTAGTTCAAATCATAAGGAACTTGTAATTCAGGTGTTTCACTTCACACTTACCTCGATTACTACAGCTATAATAGATGCAGTTGCAATTATCACTGGTATAGCATTTCCGTCCGGCCAGCACACGAGATCTAACAACGTTCCCTCTTCGCTCCGAATGCTTTCCGATGTATTTACCAGCCATATCAAATAAAAAATAACGACCGGCATACAAGCCATTAGGAACATTCTTATGTTGTTGAATGAGGCCCACGTCAAATACATATTTTTTATTTATTTAAATCTTTATTTATACTTATAAAAATCACAAATTTTGCTTTTTAGTAAATCTCTAAATATAGTTTGGGAATTATATAGGTATAAACATCTTAATAAAACGCTGCTTGTAACAATTTACGATACCTATATTTCATGTAATTGTCATATAAGTCCTTATTTACTCCTCAGATCAATCACACTATATGTTTTCCTATTAGGCCTGTATATAACATTAGTATTAGGCCTTTTAGGTGTTATCGTACGCTCTTTATAGAAATTCACCTTTGGAAGTAAAATAAACATACACAATGTTGATCTGATGATCAATTTATACAAATCTGGCAAAGTGTCGCAGAATTAAAAGATCGGTAGATTATAAAGATTCACTGTCGCTTTGTGTGCCTTCCATAAAATCAAAGAAAGTGGTATACTTAGGAAAAACAATCGATGCTACACTTATTTGCTCTCGTGATAATAACAATATAATGAACGGATATTAGTAATATTAAAAATATATACAAGCATTGACTTGGTTATTTCGAAATAATTGTGCTTATTAAGTTTTTTAAGGATCATATGTTTCTGAACTAAGGATAGGAAAACGTCAGAATTAAAAAAATCGTAAATACTTGTGTAATTTTTATTTTATTTAAAAATATCGATGTGTACGACTGTTGATGCGCATCATTTATTTAACCTTTTTAGTTGTAGTTTATTCTTACAAAGAATTCTAAACTACTATGAATGAACAAATATCTCGTAAATTATGGGTAATAAAATTTTGCTTGAAACTTGTGTATCCAAAGTTCAACTATCAAACATTTTTAGTCTTCCTTGCCATCAAGTGTAGGCTATCAAATCACAAGAATAACACAAAGGATATGAATGGATTTAAGGTGAAGACCATTCCGCCGTACGTTCAACGATTGCTTGTAAAAGATTATCTGGAAGACAACCTTCCAATACTTATGCACAAATGTATTGTAGTATCAAGAGAAGAATTTATACAGCTGAGCTGTGAAAATCTTTTTTATATTGATAATGGTGTTTTATGGGTCGCTATTAAATTGACACCTAAAACCAAACAAAAGTATGAACATAATAGCGGACTGAAGAATTTATTCAAACACAACCTTAATTTTGTAACCTTGGAGATCCATAAAAAACTGTGGAATGACGATAAACATAATAAGTTAGATAATGTAAGAATTGTGCCAATAGTAGGCTCCAAGTTAGTACCAGATGACATGGCCTTCACAAGTGAAAATGAATACAGCAATATATTATCAACAGTGGGATTAACTATTTTCGATGAAGTCCAAGTGTCATTCCATCCCATGCCTTCTTTAGAATGTTCACCAAAAATTGCTGCAATAGCTGAGGTCAACCTAATTGTAAATGATTATGACCTTTCAAATGATTTCATCAAAGAAATTTTAAGTAACCACTTTGAAATACCAAAACTGGTCAGTGTCAGTGACATATTCAGTATAGATCTTACACCACACATAACTGCCAAATATCATTACAAATACTTAGATTTAGTGGAGAATACAGCAAAGCTTTACTTTAAGTGCAAAAAGCTGAGTAGTGAAGATGCTGCTAATAATGATACACAAAAACACAATGTTATAAAACCATATTTTATAGTTAAAGGAGTGACACAGTTAACTTTAGGAGAAAATATACATTTTATGAAGCCAAAAGATGAATATTTCAATGTAAGAGATCCCATCGGACAAAATAGACATTTGCTTAGTTTGTGTCCATCAGGCTTAAGGAACAAATTTGATCAAATCCAAGAAACCATTTCACCATTCCTTAATGGTGATTTAAGTGAGTATATAAATCTTATTAGCTTATCTTTTTCTTATTGCAGTCAATGTACTGATATTATAAGATAGCAATTAACAATTATATTGCCTGTTACAGTTACAGTGTTGTAAATAATGGATTATTTACTTCATTATATATTTTTCACAGATGATCTGTCTATGTCAAGTCCCATAATGCCATTACTACTCCTTACGGGTATGGCAGGATCTGGAAGACATTTACTTGTGAAAATTGTAGCAAAATACAATGGTAATACTTTAACTGTAACTTTATTATCTAATATAATTTTAATAATTACTTTCAAATCGTATCTAATCTTCTAGGTATAAACTGCATGCAAATAGATTGCAATGCATTGCAGAGCTCTACAGCAAAGCAGACCGAGAGCAAAATCAATGCAATGGTTCAGAAATCCAAAGCTGCTGCTCCTGTGATTGTTTTGATGGATAACTTTGAGGTAAATACAAACATACATAGATAAATAAATTTTATTTCTTATCTGTATATATACTGAATATTAATTAATTTTATCTTAATACTCAAGCAGTAGAGCTTATAATCCAATTTATGACTTAAAACAACTTAATCAAAGAAAAAGTATTTCAGGTATTTGCTGTAGATCCTGAAAACAATGAAGACTGTAGAGTAATGGAATATTTCATAAATATAATTACGGACCTTTACCAAAACTATTCTAAACACCCTATCATATTTATGGCAGTGACAGAGTGTCAAGATTTAAAACCAAATATATTGAGGCTGTTCTTAGAAAAAATACACATACCTCGTTTGAATTCACAACAGAGATTTGAGATGTTGCAGTGGTTCATCTCTGTTATGCAACTTAGTATAGGTGAATTAGAAACAAATATGGACTCCAAAAATTCATTTGACTGGAACAAAGATGTTATTCTAAATAAAAAATCAAATGAAATCTTACAAAGAGTGGCTGCAAAGACAGAAACATTTCTATATGGTGATATTGATACTCTGGTCCATTTTGCTATGAGAGAGGCATTTTTGAAGCAGCTTATTAGTTACAACCAATTCAGACCCAACCCTGACTTGCAGCTTGTGAGAGAGGAGGACTTCAATTCAGCTTTAGGTACTTTTTATAATTTAATTTGTTAAATATTGATTAAATTGTGAATGCATGAACAATTTAGTCTTGCTTTGCTCACAGAACTTATTAATTGAAAACTTTGTTAAATAAAAAAAATGCAAGAAAATATGCAAGTAGATACATAATGATGACAATGACGAAGTCAATAATGTTATAGGGATAAAAAGAAAGAGAGCTAAGAAAGACAAAGTTTTTACAGGCTCTGTATAGATATTAATATTATAATGTATAGATATTAATATTATCCTCATACAAAATATTAATATAATTGATTCAGCAGAACAAGCGTGAAAAGGTTGTTGATTGATAGGTACAGGTTACTTTTGCATTAATATGATTCAAAGGTAAGCTCACAAGCTAACTCAATCTGTTCCAGAGTCTATAAGAACTCTTCAAAGTCAGCACTTGGATGCACCTAAAATTCCAAAAGTTTATTGGGAGGACATTGGTGGTTTAGAGAAACTGAAGAAGGAACTACTGAAAACCATCGAATTCCCAATCAAGTATCCACATTTGTTTAAGAACTCCGCCTTAAAAAGATCAGGTAATAAAATATATATATATATAAAAAGTGCCTTTATTAAAAACGTGCCTTTGTCTGTATACATAGTAAATTGTTGTCTTATCCTATTACCGTTGGAGTTTAATCTATTTCATGAGTATTTAACTTATCTTCCTACATTAGCTAATGCAGATACAACACAGCAAACACAACAAAAAAAATATTTTCCATGTTGATTTGGTTTTGCAGGTATTTTATTATATGGTCCTCCGGGCTGTGGAAAGACACTAGTGGCAAAAGCAGTGAGCACAGAACTGAATGTTAGCTTCTTGAGTGTGAAGGGTCCAGAGTTGCTTAATATGTATATTGGACAGTCTGAAGAAAATGTAAGGAAAGGTAAGGAAAGTATTACATTCTGATATGAAACAATTGTTGAATGTGTAATTTATTCGTTATTTATACGAGTTTATAAGAAACAAATCTTTAATAAGAAAATATAAAACCTAAATACATATATTCAGGTTTTTATTGACATGTTGAAATAGCATTTGAAACTAGCTGAAAGTGTCATGTCATTACTCCCAAAAGTTACCTGAAAGTGATTTCTTTGAGATAACCTTTTTTTTCTTATTTGTTAATGATATAATGTCATGTGTATGATAAATAATAAATAAATAACTGAAACATCCATTGCTCTCCTTCTGGCAACAATGTAGGGATTTTTCTTACCTTATGGAAACCAAAAAAATAATGGAGGTGCTCTAGTCTACTACTCTAGATAGCTCCCAAATCAAATAATATTTTTGATGAGTTATTGTTTTTCTTTAACTAAGTTACATGACTATTTAGTATTCGAGTCAGCGCGTGCGTCCTCGCCATGCATCGTGTTCTTAGACGAATTGGACGCGCTGGCTCCGCGGCGCGGCGCGGCTGGCGACTCCGGCGGCGCCAGTGACCGCGTCGTCAGCCAGCTCCTGGCCGAGTTAGATGGTGTTACCAGTGGAGAGGGTAAAAAAATAGCGTCCGAATCTAATATAATCTAATACAGCATGCTTTCTCGTTCAGGGTTAGATTATTCTGTAGAGTTTATGGTTTTGTATAACCTATAATTATGTATACCTACGGAACTTACGTGCCCAACAGCATAATGATACAAGTCAAGAAGTATGATTTCGCTTTTATAACGATTTTTTGAAGTTTTAAATCACAATTTTCTATTCATAAATTGTTTTACTTCCAGTTCTCGATTAATCGGCATTATGACATTTTAATGTGTTTTACGGGCCCAATGACGGGATGGTAGAGATCCTATCTTGTGCGCCAAAGATCGTGGCTTCGATCCTCATCCAACACAAATATTTATATTTTGTGTTTGTTCTGTAAATAACATATTATATCACTATACAATAAAGAAATTACAAATATACTACATAAGTAATTTATACTTATGTAGTATATTTTTAATTTCTTATTTATAATATTTATGAATCCTCTGTCGTCTGACAAATTCTCTTGAACCTCATCGTTGCACCTACAGATGCAGACACGTCAAGCTTTGTGTTCATAATGGGAGCCACCAACCGACCCGATTTGTTGGAGCAGTCGTTGTTGCGGCCCGGCCGGCTCGACAAGCTCGTTTACGTGGGCCCCTACTGCGGACACTACGAGAAGACTGGAGTGCTCAAGGCCTTATGCCGAAAGTGGGTATTTGTACTTCGAAGAAGAGGACTTTGGTTAATTATTAAAACGAAGTGATTGGTAGGTTATCTTCCGTTGATTCTCGTACATTTGTATGTACCCAAGCATACAAGTCGCAATATTCTTATGTACTACATATAACTAAAGTCTTACCCGGCATCTGTTTTTATGTTTTAACTTGTTTTTACGCGAATCGACGGCGTGAACGATCGGGTTAGATTGAATATTTTATGTAATTTGGCCGTTACAATGATTATTGAGTGTGACTGACCGGACACTTAACCTGAAGACCAAGTTATTAATTTAAAATAAAATAATTATTGCCAGTTACAATGTCCAACCGGAGGTCCGGCTGGAGGTCGTGGCGGCTGCACTGCCTGAGCGCTGCACGGGCGCCGACCTGCTGGCGGTGGTGGACACCGCGCGCGCCGCGGCCGTGCGGGTGCTCGTAAACCGCCTGAAAAACGGTAAGTGTGTATACAGACATGGAGCGTTTCACGGCGTTAAGTGT
>JACJUM010002496.1:5985670-6054766 GCA_020976665.1 Heortia vitessoides
TATACATACATGGAGCGCTTCACGACGGTAAGTGTGTATACATACATTCATTGAGCGCTTCATGACGGTAAGTGTGTATACATACATTTAGATATAAGTAATGTTGTAAATATTGAAACATATAAGTAGTTATCTACTGGATTATTTAAATTCTATATAAGTACCCACCTACTACTAACATTTTAATGTAAAGCAATGAGAGATGTCCCTCTCGTATTTTGTATGTGAATTATTTTGCAACATAATTTATTTTCAGGTTTGGTGAACGAAAGTGAGCTCGGTCCTAATTCCATAGTACTTGGCGCCTCTGATTTTAAGCAGGGTGTGGACGAATTCCGTCCCTCAGTCACAGAAGATGAAATGGCTTATTACGAATCATTACAAACACAAATGTAAATCACCTGATTGGGCACGGTCTTTTTATTTAAAATATTTGTTAATTAATGATATTGATATTTTTCTTGATAATGAAGGTAAAGTTTATTGTATTTTATTATATTATTATATGTATTATATTTTAATTATATGTTGTGCTGTGATTAGTTAGGAACTTGGCTATTTTTATTAAATAAAAGTAGATGATTTTTTGTAAGCAGTAATATGTATATTTTGAAAATATACGTTTTAAAATAAGTTCAATCAAGTTTTTATTATATTAATCTATCTTTTCAATACGATCTACCAAAACAACTACACTTCTGGGAATCACGCTTTCAGCTGAAGGAAACTTTTGTCAGTCGTCATTGCCACTACTCCACTCCTTATGGTGGTAGATCTCATACAAAGGTCTTCCACGTTGGTACCTCACTTTCACTTATTTCTACCGCCAAACAGTGTTCGCATTGCTTTGTTCCGGTATAAAGAGTAAGAGCAATAAAGAAAATACTTTGGATCTTCTATCTTAATACAATATCTTCAAATCACAAAGTCGGCAACGCGCTTGTGATATCTTTGTGATGCTTGTGAATGATGGAGGCTGCACCCTCCCTTCCAGTCCGTGATGCGGTTAAAGTCGGAAGTATTATTTACGCATCGTAATGCTCGAGAGGAGTTCAGCTCTCTAGACATCCACAAGTAGAGTAAGCCTGATGGCATACCAGCAGTGGTGCTAAAGCAATATGACCCGAAGTTGTATTCCGTATTGACACACCTTTTATACTTCGATCTTTTTTGAAGTCTGCCTCTATACATCTGATATAATCTGCCTCTATTCGCGTGATGGAGCGTGTGATCAATACGAATATGGCTTTGGGCATAAGCTCGGCAGTTGATATTCTAGTAAATCACACACACCGCTGGGCCCTAGCTCTGATGAGTCATTGGTATTGGTTTGTTGCACTTCTAATATAATAGCCTAAAGCAAGTGCGGCGGGTTTGAGGATCTAAAGGACTAAACACCTATTAGGTCCAGAGCAAGACAGGGCTGCAACATCAGCGAAAAGAGCAAGCTCTAAGGAGATTTTGAAATTGGCTCAAAGGCCTGAGCCACCTTGGTGCTGGATCGGGTGATCCAAGAAGCGAGTTTATTTTATGTTATAGTACAGCTTTGGAAAAGTAATTAATTTCACTAAGTACTAGAATTTAATAACGTTACTTGAATTAACATTACTATTGATGACTTAGTTAAAGATATAGGTTAAAAGCTGACAACTTTAGGTAGGTATACTGATTAACACTAACAACCGCGACTGACTTTGTCATAATGGTAATGTTTATCATAAAAAAATATTGCGTCTATGAATAAATATTTTTGTATATATTTATTCATCGACGCAATATTATATTTTTATAAGCTATCTCTCAATTTGATCAAACTAAAGGTACACAGTAAGCAAAAAAATATTAAAATCGGTTCAGTAGTTTAGAAGTTCATCCCAAACAAACACCGTGAAAGTAAATTTTAATATATAAATATGTTTATGGGTTCCGGATATTTTTGTATTAATATGCTACCTATGATCCTTATTCTCGATTAAAACTATCGATAGTCTTAACACTATAAGTAATGGTGTTGTAAGCAAACAATGGTTACCCCAAGACACAGGCTGCAGTCATTAGCCGCCACTCTCTTCTCCCGAAACCTCTAATGCTAATGGGGCAAGAAGTCACGTGGTCCCACAAGGTCAAATACCTGGGGATCACAATAGACAGCCACCTGTGCATGAAGCACCACATCGAACACGTGATAAATAAGACCAGGTCGGTCGCGCATCTACTCCGCCCGGTATTCGCCTCCAAACTTCCGCTCGATACGAAGCTGGGAGTTTACAAAACATACGTTCAACCTCACCTCACATATGCAGCCCCGGCATGGTACGCACTAACCAGCCGGACCAACAAAGGCCACCTTCAATCCCAGCAGTCCCGCGTTCGACGCACAATCGTCGGAGCACCGCGCATGGTACGAAACGCGACGATACACCGGGACCTGAGAACAGAATACATCGAAGATTTCATTCGCAGATTGTCGAGCGCAATGTTCGCGCGCGCCGACAAAGCCTCCCTGGCGAATCCGCACCTGCGCAACATAGCGCCGCTGCACGCCAGACCACCGGACTCCAAGGCCTACCATCGAGAACTCACGGCCGGTGAGGTCGAACATGACCCGGGCATAAGCCCGAGACCGCAACCCCCCTGAAGGGCATCGATAAATACATCGACTCCCTGATGTGGACAACCCTAAAAGGACCTGGATGACCAAGAGCGGTGAGTTTCCCACCGCAACCCAATGACCCGCCGATATTAATCGGCGGCACGTAAATAGTGCGACAAAGACGCGGAGCGTCGCAGTCGTCTCCGCGCAGCCTGCGGCTGCGCGTCGACAACCACAACTTGAACAATGGTTACCCTTCCACACCGTACCCGGTGTACACCGGGGAAGGCGGCCGCGCTCGCAAAGTCGCTCATCAATGGATGCCTTTACGGACGGACCCCGACACGAGTGGCCGTCATTGAGAGCGCTCAAAGAGAGTGAATGCGCTCGGCAAGACTAGTGCGGCTGGTATGCGCTATCTGGGAAGAAAGATCACTATTTTTCAAAGTGAGAGTTTTTCATTGTTACTATATTCGTACCAGATGTGAAATGAAAAGAAAAAAATATAAGCCGTAAATAAAATATATAACAAAATCATAAATGAGTTATTAGTGCTAAATAGTATCTAATGTATTAGATTTTTATAGTGTTTAAGAATTATTTATATATATCTAGGTATAAATATTATTGAGCGTACCACTTTCGCTTTCTTTTTTATGTTAAACTACATTTTAATTTTTTTTTCCTATTTTGTGCATGCTGTGTTCATCTATAAATGATTGTACTATTTAAATAAAATATAAAGTTTTATTTAAATTTAATCAATTTCGTTAGCGACGGCTGCAGGAATTTAAAAAAAAATAAAATTATTTTTTTCTAATTTATTTATGAACAATTACAAAATAATATTTAATGCCTAATTAGTCTAGTGGTCTAACCGTTAGACAAGACATTATTATATTTATTTAATAAAGAAAAATTTAAATGGAAGTCGGCACTGCAGCGTTGCTCCTCATATGCCAGCGTTGTAGTTTTATGTTCGACCCAGTTAGTAGTTCGACGTTCGATATTGATGCTGCCTCAGCAGTTTACCTTACGTAAGCATATGTAACTAATCAAACATTAAGTGGCATAATTAATATTAGCTTATTAAATATCGTTAATGTAGATATTAAATAAAGTCTTCTTATTAAGGTCTTCTTATCATTAAGTCTTAAATCTTTATGGTGTTTACGAACGTACCAGCGTAAAGTCAGAGGTAAGACCATAGACAATTTCCACACCTCTAACATTCTTTCCGGTTTCAACATGGTGAGTAGTCAGTACAGAGAAAGAATTTTTGCTACAAATAATCATAAAACCGCAGTTTTTGGGCAATACAGTGTTGAAATATCTGAAACAAATTGTTGTTGATTTATTTTTATAATGAGTTTTGATTAATTAGTTTCTAAACTAACAAAACCACTTGTCTCAAACCTCGTGGCAGTGCATTTAATGGTGATCGTTTTGTGTTTATAGCCGCCCAAAAAAGATTCAAAGGCCTCGGCCAAGCAGCCGCAAAAAACCCAGAAGAAGAAGGAGGGATCAGGCGGCGGTAAAGCCAAGAAGAAGGTAAACATTTTTATATGTCATAAAGTAAGGTTATGTTGGATATCTTTCTATAGAATGAGAGTTTGTAATTTTAACTATGATTTAATTTCGCTTTTATTTTATCTTATTATATCACTTTTTTTGTGAGTTTCTATATATGTATATACGATAGTAAGTCCATACACGACAACGTTGTAAACAGAGCCATGTGATTATACCTTTTCCACTTGAATTTTATGAGAGTAAAATCTGATATATTGAGGCTGATGGCTCGTATTACTCAAAAAAATTGAAGCAAATTATAAACTTTTATATTTTAGTTGTGAAGAATTATTTTCCTCTTGCAGAAGTGGTCCAAAGGAAAAGTCCGTGACAAGTTGAACAACCAAGTGTTGTTTGACAAACCAACCTATGAGAAGCTGTACAAGGAAGTACCCCAGTACAAACTCATCACACCTGCTGTTGTCTCTGAAAGGTTGAAGGTCCGTGGCTCTCTGGCCAGGCGAGCACTTATTGAACTTAGAGAAAAAGGTATGGGAATTCACTTTTACAATATACATAGTCTTTTTTTGTTATACTGGAGTGTGAATAAATTACAAGTGTTTGAGACAAGTGGAGATGTATTAAGTGATGGTATGTTAGTTATTACAAATGCTCTATCAATTATTATTTAACTAAGTAAATATGACCTGTTTAACCTATGTTGTCAAACCAAATAGGTGTATGTAGCCTCTATTGAGAAAAAATTCTGAAAGAGAAATCTATACTATTTTAAGATGTCTTTTTTTCTTACCTTTTTTACATATTTGTAGACATGGTCAAAAAACAGGGTTTAATCCAAATTTTATTTAGGTTATCAAGGCACTGTTAAAACATTACATCTTGAAATTAATGATGATATCTTTTTCTGGATATTTCATGACAGTAACAAACTGATATATTGAGTCTGATTTTTTTACTTAAGTGTACACTACTAGTTTGTTCAGAGGTTTTCCTAATGTAGTTGGTTGTTTCAGGCCTCATCAAGCAGGTAGTTCAACACCACGGTCAGGTCATCTACACAAGAGCCACCAAGGGTGATGACCCCGTTGCATAAGTTATGGATAAGTCTTAAAAAATAAAAAAAAAACTGAATTTTGTTGTTTTATTAAGTGACAAATTAATTGAATATATATTAAACAAGACATGTTAATAAACTATCTCACAGAAATCCTATGCTTATTGTCATAGTCAAAAATAGCAAATTTTGCTGAAGGAAATATGCTCCTAACATGCTCCTTGAAGTTGGTGGCGTGTTCCTCATTGGCAGTTTCTACTACAACATTTGCCTGAAAAATTAAAGCTGTCATCACATAATTTATTATTTAAAAAAACAACAATTGGACACTTTTACTTATTATTTAGACTAGGTTGACAAACAAGTGTCCCTGTAATAGTAGCCTCTAGATGCTTGTAATACTACATAGATATCAATAGCACATTGCCAACCTTGTGGTTAAGATCATCATCATCATGATGTCACATTACCCAGTAATTTTACCGCCTCACCCTAAAAAAAGACTACTGCTTTTTGGCAGTAGAAATATTGAGGGTGAGGTACCGATACAGATCTTTAGTAGGAGGTCTACCTTGTATAAATTCAAGATGTAAACTAGACTAGTCATTAACTCTTACTCACCCAAGTAGTAGATATATCGCTATGCACCCACATTTGTTCAGTAACCAGACTTTTGAGTGTTGCATTCTGGTTGGAGATGGTCTTGGCAAGTTGGTCAAGTCCTCCTCGATGGTCTGACACGGCGACGGCGAAGCGTAATAGCCTCCCTGCTGCACCTAGCCCGCGCTGTATCGTACGTGCTAGACGCCCGCAATCGATGTTCCCGCCGCTTATAACGCACACCGCCCTGAAGTAACACTGGGTTAATAAAAAGTAACGAGACCAAATGATACCTAGCGCAATACCGAAATCATTGCCTAATAATACACGAAACTGTAAAAGGACCTGACCTGAATATTTTAGCTTTACAATTCGTTTATATCATTAACAATAGACTAATGATTAGCATCTCTGATTAAAATGAGTTTGAATCAAAATAAGGTTTACTTTGCAATTTCCGGAGACTTCTAAGATTAAGTCTAAAACACGAACTTCTACCAGCTGAATAAAAAATGCTCATTATGGGTTTTCAGAGGCAGACGTATAACATCGTGGACATTTTTTACAGACCGCGAAATGCGACTTTGTTTTATACTATGTAATGAAGTGGGTGGGTTTACCTTCTTCCTCTGAGCTCCGGTACTAGACCCTGCATGACAGCCGCGATAGCGCAGACGCCGGCGCCGTCCGCCACTAGCCGTTCCCGCTCCAGCAGGTTAATCACTGCCCGCGCGATATACGTTTCATCCACCACCAGCTATAACGGAATAGTAAGCTTGACAAACAAAAAATGGGACTGCAACCATTCTCTTTATTTGAAAGTGCTCACAAAGGTCTGCTAGCTATTATAATATTTGCTTGGTATTAAATTATACACACTAAAAATAACTAATTATAAATAGGCGTAGCCGGTAGGTCCCGTGTAAACTTTAAATTAGATACTTAAACCTGAAGCTCGCTACTATTATTAAGTGGCATTATCATCATAAAAGGTGCAATGAAATTATAATTAGGTGCCAATGTCTGAAATAATTATAATAAAAAAACAAAATGTTAAATCATCTTCAACTTTGTGCAATCCATATAGGAGAATCTTTTTGTTACCATTCTATCAAGCCTGCCCTTGAGAGTGGCGAAAGCGTTATCGCCGACAGTGGGAGCATTGAGCCCTTCCGCTAAATTTGGTACAATGGGGACTTTTGTAGGCTGACCCGCCTGGAGAGCTTTCATCATCTTGGGCACCTTCGCACATTCAGCTCCCTGCCAATCATATCATGCCTTAAACAACAGAATGGAACAGTAGAGATGGCAACTACTGAAAAGGCCAGTGTCAATATAGTCGCTGGAGGCCGTTGTCTCTTTTGAGCACAGTAAATATGTATCTTGATTTTTATCAATTAAAGACATCTTACAACGGCATATAGGGATTACATTACATAGCGAGTTATTGTTCAAGTTGCTAGTGCAGGTATTGTTGTTACCCACATAGACCAGGCAAGAGCATTTCAGTTTCTTGCAGGCGACGAGCACGGAAGCCAGCAGTGCCCCGGACGCGACAGGTACAATGACGGCGTCCGCCTCGGGCAGCTGCGTGATGATCTCCAAACCCACCGTGCCTAAGCCCGCCAGCACCATGGGATCGTCTGAACTGTAGGACGATATATTATAATATTCTCGCCTATGCATCGCCAGTGTCTTTTATGTACCTGGTTCACTTCCTGGAAAGTGATGTGTTTAGACATTTGACTTTAGAAATGACAGGAATTTACAGACATTTAGATCAGGTTGACAAACAAGCATTCAGTCCGCTTGATAGCAAGCATCACAGCAGCCTATAGACGCACGTTATATCACAAGGATATCACTAGCGCGTTGCCAACCTTATGAATTGAAGGTCATATGTCACATTACCCAGTAATTTCACTGCTTTTCTCACCCTTCAAACATGAACACAGCAATGGAAACACTACTATATTGACGACCTTTGTACCAAGGTTACCTCAGTAAAAATAATACCTTTAGCATTTGAACGACCTAGTATCTAATCAAAGATATTTCTACACATAAAAATATTTTTCAACGTAACCTTATTAAAGGTTGCTGGTTTTCTTGTTGGACCTTTTGAGCGTAAGTTAAAACATCGTTGTAATTTTCTCCGTATATCAAGACATCGGCACCAAGCTCTGCGCAGCGCTGCGCCTGCGCTGGCGCCGCGCGCTCCGACAATACAACGGTCACCTGTGTCAAGTAGATAGGAACTTAATAAATGTATAATACTCCTCGAACCCTTAAAACTACGTTTTGTTTTAAAACTTCACTAAAAGTTCCAATGATTTACAGCTTCTTTAACGGCATTCGTGACGGGCTCGATGGTGCAGGTGGTTGTGATCCTATCTTGTGCGCCAAGGGTCGTGGACTCGTCCACTCAAGGCAAATATGTATATGATAAAATTTGTATTTGTCCTGTGTCTAGGTGTTAAAAACATTTATTTAACAACTATATTTGTAATTCCTCTTTTGTCTGATATCCGCAACACTTACCACGGAGTCAGGTCAATATGAACATTTGTGCCTTAGGTTAGAAACTCCCCGAGATAGATGTCTCCCTTTACTTCATCTGTAGTCGAGCAATCGGTTTTTATAAAACTTACAGGTACTCCTAGAAGGCCACCATGGTAAGCCGCAGCCAAAGCCATATTTCCGTTGGAGGGAACAATAATACCGCATGCACAATCCTTTTCATGGTAAGCAAGCAATGCATTCCGGACACCACGTTCGGCGCAACTATAAAAAGGCAACAAAATAAGGTCTAGTCATATTATTCATGGTACCTACCTACATCATGTGGTGGCTGTTTTTCAATCTGCACTTATTTAATAAATTGATGTTTATCACAGAGAAGTTCAAATTTAATTTATTTGAATAATTTAGCCCTCTTAATATATCCATGTCCAATCGTGGATGTTTTACGTCGGACGTAATGTAGGTAATATGTTCCACAGCCACTTCCGGGGCCATTTGTTAACAATGAACGGCGATAAGTGTACATACGTGGTTTTCAGTGAAACAAAAGGTAATTAATCTCCGTTGCTGCATTTGCGGTTCTAATAGTTGCTTTCACTGTAACTATATCAAATAATATATTTATTATATACAAGCAAACGTCAACAAACGGTTGACGTTTGCTTGTATAGCAGTATATCGGACATTCGCTTTTATCCCATAACCATTCTAAGGTAAGGTAAAGACACCTGCTACCTACCTTCCAGTGTATTGTAAATTTTCACATTTAAGATATATGGAGTAATCCATATGTTTGCTTAACTTTGCTTCCTGTAAGAAATTATTGAATAATTTAAAAATGAATTATTTGGTTAATTTTATTTTTATCTTTAAGATGAAGTATAAAAGGGCCGAGTAAATAAATTCAACGTAAAACACTTTTGTTACACACATCAGACAACAAAGGAAACACAAGTATAATACTTAAAAACATATTTAACACCCAGATACAGAACAAACCCAAATTTCCGTTATATATATATTTTTTTAATTTGGGGATCCAACGCACAATCTTGGGACAGGTCAGAATGCACCAACGGCCCATCAGAATAAATAATTTAAAAAATTCATTCACTCCAGTTTTATAAGATTTCTAGAGAAAATACGTACGCATAAAGGAGTGTGTATTATACCGCCTTCAATCCTTTCCGCGGCCTGTTTTATTTCCGTGAATGATAAAATATGAGACTCTTTTTCGGAATCCTGCTAATTAATAATATTAAATAAGATATTTTCTTTAAGTTCTGTAGATTATTCTTTTAAATAACTGAACTATGTAGGTAGCACTTACCATTTTATTTTAAATTTTACGGAAAACAAATACTAAAATTTATATTTTATAAAAAAAACACGATAAATTTAGAGGTTGACAGATGCATAAAGAAACAAAAAGTATTTGTGAAACAGATTTATTACAGAAAGATCTGTGAAAAGTTCTATAAAAGAATTAAACTTTTTGTATTAGCTGCTAATCTCTGACTCCACTTGCGAAAGATGCATGCTGCCAAACAATGCGCTATTAAACATTTACACGCCAAGATAAGGCAAGGCATTTTTTTTAATAAGTGTAAAATATTGGGTAGGTAGTTTATATTATTACTAGCTGCCTATCCCGACTTCGTTCATGTACATGATAAAAACTTACCTAGGTGATACAGTGATCGTAGGACTTTTAATCCTGTTCATTGGTATATAAGCTGTTAGCTGCGGTAGCTGCCCACCCCGATTTCGTCCAGGTCTCAGGAATTTTACATGTAAAATTGTATTCCGTTGATTTTGTTACCGTGAGTTTACTACCTATATTAGTAGTATTGGATACTTATTTAATTACCTTACACTGCCATTTGTTAGAGCCTTATGGCACTCTTTAAATAATTATAACTCTGAAATATAATTAACGAATATAGGTGTGTAATAAAAATAAATATTGCAACTTTAAATTGAGATATAAACTATCCTAACCCTCAAGTTAGATCTAACAGCAGGCAGTGAACAAAATTTAATTCAAATCAGTTGAGTAGTTTAGAGTTTGTCCGTGTCAAGCAATGTGAAACAAACTTCGTATATATAAATAAAGATGAAATTATTATTTAATATATCCTGCATGATGTAGTCTTTTTTGCCTATATCACTAATAAATATACATATAAGCTTTTTCGCTTTGTTCTAAGCCAAATAAATAGGTTTTCATTGGCAAAAGAATTTAAATTATTTACTCATTCTACACATAAATATAAAAAATATGAATGAAATATCACATAAGAGACCTTGCATGTACCCTTCTTTCTTATGCAACAATTATCAGACATTTTCACAAAACCGAGACTGTTTGCAGCATCATGTCATCATGTTATTTTATTGGGACAATAAAATTTAAAAACTTTTTTTTTCTTTTTTTTCTATAACATAAAAAATCCCTTATTAAATTTTTTATGAACAAGTTAAATAGTTACTTATTCTTGTTACCTATTGTTATGTTAACAAGTTATGCAATGAGCAACACTGTGCGGTATGTTGCAACTTAAAGAAAAACTTTAAAGACCTGTTACAATATTTGTAAAGAAAGTGAATGGTACTGTGTAGTGCAACAAATCAAAATGGTGAAATATCTACATTATAAACAGGTAAATTTAATATAAACCATATTTTTATTTATTTATTACTTAAAAATAAAAGATTAATTAATAGCTAGAGCATCATTTTGTGCCTCTTGAGCAAGTTGAACTTGTAGATTAAGTAGTTTGTTTTTTAAGACAACTATCCCCATAAGAACAATGTTTTCTGGCTTTAGTGAGCCTGATGATTCAACATTGTAGAAATATTTATTTGGTTTAGCTTCCCAATCAAACTCAGCTTCATATTGATCCTCGAGGAGCTCAGTATGCTCACTTTTAGGCCATTCATCTGGTTTAGGGTATAAAGTATGTCTCATGGCATTATCAGGATCATATTCAAACGAGACTCCAGCAGTTGGATTCCATTTAGCATGTTCTTTACCAAATCCTTTTTTTGCATAGGCTTTGAGTTTTAACTCTTGTCCCTTTCGAAGCTTAATAATCAATATCTCATCAGCTTCTCCATAGTCTGCTTGATCTTCATCTCTGTGTCGAGATGTTGCTGGCACTACACGAGGATCACTTGATTTTAAGTCTGCTGTAGTAACATGTCTTGTTTGGTCATCTGTGCATTTAACATCTAATGTGAACTCTACGCTGCATTCAGTGCAGAAATCTGCGCACATACAATCTCTGGAATAGCGGATTTTATCAACATGCTCATCAGATATTAAAGGTATAAGCCCGATTCTATGAGCCAAGAATTCATCGCTCAGGACAGTCGAGTTTGCTTCTAGCTGAACCCAATCAATGGCCATAGTCGGTGTCTCTGCTATAAAGACACGACGCATGCTATTAGCAACGCTTAATTCTGTATCTTCCACAACAAACTTGACATTATCATCAGTTAATTCTGTTATATGCACTGAAGGCTGGTTAGCGTAAGGCATTTTGATTTAATATTCTAATTTATTACTAGTTTTGTCCTAATGTACTGAAAATAATTATTGATTTAGGAATTTCAGTTATTAAACTCCTGTCGTTGGACAGTAGCTTACGCTTCGCCACAATGTGACAAACGCTGACATTAGCGATGCTCGATATACATCGATGCATCGAAAACATCGATACTTACCATTTGATACATCGAATCCATTCGATATATCGATTATATTCGATGTTTCACGATGCATCGATGTATTTAATTCAATACATCGATAGATTCCTCAGTTGCAAAATATTCTTTCAAAAATAAAAGCCATTGTTACCTTATTTAAATAGAGTTGCGTGGCAAGTGATGAGTTACGTGTGTTGTTATATTACTTAGAAGTGTGGGATGATTATAAACAACAGTTTCCTCAATTATTTAAAATTGCTAATAAATATTTAACTATAGTGGCCAGCTCTGTACCATCCGAAATGCTATTTTCTAAAGCTTCACAAGTTTTAAATCAACAACGCACCCGAATACAAGGAAAGCGAGTAAATAAAATTTTATTTCTTCAAAGTTTGGAAAGAAAGTACTGGGATATTTAAATTAATTACATATAAATTTAAATTAAAGTTGATTAAAACATGACTAAAGTTAATTAAAATTGTAATATTTTCATGTTCTTCCTAAAAAAGATTATTAAAATTTCAATCTGTGTTTCATTGTCTGTCCTATATTTTGAGCTCAAACACGATTTTTGAAATGTGTAAGCTGTCAAAATTACTATGAATGTTGACAGTTTCTCATATAAATTTTGATAAATCGAGGGACACTGTTACATCTGAATCTGTACTCAATATTATTGTTCCTTTATATTTTAAGAGATGCATCGAAAACATCGATGTTTCAATCCGATATATCGAAAAACATCGATGCATCCTTTCCGGTTGATGCATCGCAAAAAACATCGATGTATTTTTTAAATGAACACCCCTAGCAGACATTGAATGTCAGCGTGACATATGCTGGTCTATACTACCGTTTTCTGTCAATGTCAATTGTCATTGTAAGGCCTTAGAACGTTTATACAAAACCTTTAGATATAATTTATTAATTGACAACCTATTTGTGCAAGAATTAAATACAATAGAGACACATTATAAAGTCTGTCACAAAAAGACTTCTCAAATGCTTCAGCATCATGTTATTTTTGTTTATGTTTATATTCATTAACTTAGGAACCGGTTCATTTAAAATACTTTAGCACGCTATACACCCATAAGTTGTTTATTAATTATTAACTTTGTGCGCTAATCCAAGTCAGCGACCACAATTAGATTTGGTGTTTGCGCAGGGTATAGGATCGCTCAATAAGAAGCGATAATAAAAAAAATAAATTACTGATCTGTGAAATATTTATATTTAGGTGCTTATTTTGCAAAAGGTAAGCAATATCTGAATACACGAGAGAAATATACTCAAGCATTTTCCTCACCTATATTTTAATTACCAAGTCAACAAAAAATATTTTCTTACCGTACGCTGACTATAATCTTTATTTTAATTTAAACTCCTTAAAATAAAATGACTTAACTAACATTGGGTTACGGTTTCTTTCTTTCAGGACTTCTTTGATATAATAATATAAATAGATATAAAAATACTAAAACTCTCGCTATACACACATTTTTTTTATTTCTTAAAAAAAATTATTACTTTGAAATAGAAAAAAAAATACGACGGGGTTGACCAAATTTAGTTGTTTAATATATTTCTCAGTGAGTTTGGTGGGCCTTATGGTGCTTTCGGTAATATAACCTATCTTTTGCGCCAAGAGATTGATTCTCACCAAATATTTGTGTTTTTTCTGTGTTAAATATAAATGCATTTGAGCCAGGTCACCGTGTGAAAAAACAGCCATTCAGTCGAAAATTGTTACAATTAATGTGTCTACCACAATTATTAATAATGTCCTACTATACACTTATTTTGAAATATATTTTATGTATGTATTAAAACCGTTAAAGTCAATGAATATATACATTTTTTATTCTAATTGTAACACGCAACCGGCAAAAAAAAGATAATAAATATTAAACCCACCCGTTTAATATTTATTATCTTTTTTCTTTTATTGTTATTGCTTGTAGTATATTTTATTCTATTTTACATTTACTTATACATTGTATTTTCTTTTTTATTCTAATATATATGTTATTATGTTGAGTACTATTTCTGACAGTTATAATGAAAGTTTTTACTCAGCTAATAAATAATCTTAGTGATAGTTTTACTAGCACCCCTTCACTTTTCGACACGTTATTTGCAGAATTCTCTGACATAACGCGGAATTTTACCGTGATTCACATAAATTCCCAAAGCATAACTGCTCATTTCCATGACTTGCTGACATCCTTTGACTGTAAGAACATCCATGCTCTTCTCAGCTCAGAATCCTGGCTAAAACCTTCTCTTCCTTCAACTTTATACTCTCTTCCTGGTTTTCAACTCATTAGGAACGACCGCTCAGTGGGCGGTGGTGGCGTGGCTATTTATATTAGCTCACACATCACCTTTTCTGTTGTGAATGTGTCACCTCAGTCTCCCCCGCCTAACACAGATGATTATCTTTTAATTAAAGTTGAACTACCTCAGACAAACGTTCTACTTGGAGTTTATTACTGCCCTTCTATTTGTATTAGCTATTTTTCCAGCTTAGACTCTAGATTAGAATCTAGAAACTATTATTCCTTCTCACAGTCACACTATTATTATGGACGATTTCAATACCTGCCTTTTAAACAGGACTCTCGAGCTTTATCTTTTCTCTCTGTCATAGATGCTAATAACCTCTCGTCGTTATCACTTAAAGCAACATATCAGTTTCCAAACTCGTTCCCATCCCTTGTTGACCTCATTATAGAGTCAGGAAGACTATAATGTTTCATTCCAAAATCGTTTCGTGTTGCTAGGTGACAGCCAAGATAAATCTCTCAGGTCATCAGAGAACCTTTTACTGAAAACGCCTGTGCATTCCACAACGTTTTTTAGGAAGTCCTTTACGGCCCAGGCTGTTCGTTTGTGGAATGCACTCCGGCTTAAAATTAGATACACGCAACCCCCTGTGTTTAAACGATTGGTGACGGATCACTTTCTATCATTATAGTTACCTGTATCTAATTATATTTCCTTAAATACAATCTATTTATATTATGCATACTTAACATTTCTTCGTATTTAATTGTAGTCTATTAAACTAAATAACTTACAAAAACAAGTTTGTAACTTCCATTCGATGTCTTTATAAGCCCGCTCATTTCTTTAGTAAATGCTTAAATATTTTATTTAAACATAACACTTCTAAGAATACTTTGATTGACCCACGGGTAACTCTATTTCCCGTGCTAACTCGAAAAGGCGGTATTATAATAAGACTGGCGACGAATGCTTCTTTAATAAAGAGTTTCTTAGAATTAGAGCAGGGGCCCTAGAGAAGGTTTAGTTCTTCAGTTTCTCAACACTTTGTATTTTTTATTTTTAAACTATATTTTTAGATTGAGACAGTTGTGAACTGCTAGTCTTAAATGTGCGATCTAAGACTTTTATTCATTATTATTATACATTATACTATGTAGTAATGTGACACTCAATGACATCTAGTGGTGAATAGTGGTATTATGTATAGTGCTACTGCGTGTGCTATCATTTTAGCGCTGCCTACATGTGTCATAGGTTGTTCGTAAATATTTGGGGAAATTACCGCATTGGTTAAAAAAAATCTGATTCTGCCAAATGTATTCTGAACACTTCGAGATGGCGGTAACTACAATAGGTTAGCGACGCAACCGTATGTCAATGAGCATAGAAAGGCCAAAGAACAAAATTATGTATCTATAGTGAAATAAAGTAACTCCCGTTGATAATAGTATAAATAAGCGTATTAAGAGTCGACTTCTTGTTTTTATGAGTGAGACAACCTGACACACATCTACAACTCACAAACTATTGTCTACAGAAAATCACAATTACATAAATCTCATTTAATGATTCTCGGTTTATTGTAATAAATGGGATTCATTTAAATTATTATTGTAATATTAAATTCACCAACATTTCGTACATTGACCTGACTCAGAGATAAGTCGCTTTAAGCAATTGTGTTACAAATCAAAGAAGAGAGCACAAATGCACTTTATATTCAGACAGAACATACTCAAATATTCATCATATAAATATGTGTTCTGGGTGGGGACCAAATCAACGACCTTTGACGCACAAGATGTTCCTAATCGCGATCGCCAAACGTTAACACTTCTGTCGTTATACCTCTCAAAAATATAAAACCGAGTTGGTAATTTCTTAGTTTTCTACTTCTTTTTTCACAGCAATAATAACACTAAAGACATTGGCTGTCGCAGGCCGGATTCATTGCACTAGCGGGCCGGATTTGGTGACCCCTGAATTAGAGAATTGAAGATTACCCATCTTTATCTTTTTAATGCTATTTTTGGGTGATAAGCTTATAGATAGTCCTACACTATCATCTCATTAGGGTATCAACTACAATCTATGCGATGATGTCACGTTTTTAATTTTCATGATCATACCTATAAGGTAAAGTTACACTACACTATGCCGGATTGGTACATTAAACTGTTGTATTTTGATCTTTTGCCCAAAATAGGAACATGGCCAGTAAAAATATTTTTTTTACTAACCACGTCAACTTACAAAGTTTGAATATAACCAAAATAACATGACTATTGAATGTAAATAGTACTTTAAGCCGTGTCTAATTTCCAAATGTGTTAACCACAACCGTACTGCGGTTCCGTGCAGTCTTGTTAACAGCCACCGTAAAGTGACTGTTTAATTTTAAAGATTCATGTGATACTGGTGTACAATATATTTTACTAGATGACCCGACAAATCTTGTCCTGTCTTTAATTGAGATATAAACTAGTCTATCTATCAAGTGGATCAAACTATACAGCTATAGGTATATATAAATAAAATTAGAGTGCCTGTTTATAATTTTAAAATAACCGCTTTCTACTACTTGCATAGGAATGTATATACGGTACACATACCAAAATATTATTTACAATCTTTGTCTGTCTGTCTGTTTGTTCCGGATAATCTCTGGAACAGCTGGACCGATTTGGACGGGACTTTCAGTGGCAGTTTACGTAATAAGTAGTAACTTAGGCTGAATTACATCGCGTTAAGTCCGAAAGGAGCGAAACATTTATGAAAAATTTGGCAAAAACCGGCAAAAAATTTACGTTTGATGCGTGCGCTGCGTGGAAATTTGCAGTTCGAAAAAAAAATGCTGTCAAAAGTCACAACATGAACAGTCGACAAAGTAGAGCTAGTTACTTAATTACTTAAAACGTTTTATGCATTGAAAAAAATATTTCATTGAAAAACATTCATATTCAAATTGTTTGCTAAATAGGAGGACTACGTGAGCCCGGCTGCACTGAATAGTATATTTTGTAAGGAACTTCAAAAAAGCCTACGCCGTGCCTATTTTTCCTAACGGTCTTATAAGTTCGCTTTTTTAGATGATCTTTCCATTATTAATTTTCACTAAAAAGTACAAATTAAAGGAATATCGATATACTTACACATTTTTTTTACTCATAATATTTAACTATAACAAATTGAATCATTATTATTATATAATTAACAATATTACAGCGTACACACTGCTTTTTATAAAAAAAAATATATATATTTAAATTTTTCAAAGAGCTTAATGTGCGGGTTTTTTTGAGGCAGATTTTTAATAAAAATCTTTATTTACAAATCCATACTGATTAAGCCCTACCTAATACACCAGTAACAATTCCATCAAAATTAATTAAGATATTATGGAACATTGTAACAAATACAATAACCTCTGTAAACAAAAATGTGCAGTAAATATTAATTTATAAAAAACTGTTATTTCGACATTACAATCAGACACGTCAAATATTTTTGAAATGATAGTTATGATGTTTGAGTATGACCAATATTTACCATAAACGACGCCGAACTAAATAAATTAAATTAACTGAGTAGGTAATTACATTACTAACACTAAATATTGATAAATTTGAAATAAGCTTAAGAAATTGCTTCAATTTTAATTAAATACAAATATAGACTAGAAAAAAAAATCGTATTGACCTTAATAAGTATCTACTCGATATACCTACAGATTTAGATCAAATACAGTTTAATATTAATTACAATATGTAGATAATTGCGTTAGATACAAAAGCGATTACATTGGATATACGCAGTAGCCTTATCCAACCAATACTTTTAACATGAAAATTAAACAAAGCCAACGGTCACTCTTTCGATTGTTGGTTCCAAGCTCGGTCGTTTAAAAAATTTGTGCTTCATACGTAATTAATACGCAATGGAAGTGTACAAATGCGATGTTTCGGTAAGTGCATTTTATTTCATTTGAACTATGTTACCGAAAGTGTTGCGAAATAACCATACAAAGATATTTTAAAACATTTTAACATATGCAAATATAATCGCAAGAACGTCAACACGTAGGTACACTCGGTTACACATCATGCTTTACATAGGTACTTGCCAAAAATTCTGCCATTTATAAACTCGATATGCGTTAAATTAAATCAATTGTAAAACCCGGAGACAATTACATAGGGTGACCTGAAGGATATATACGGACGTCATACCCGGACTGAAATAAAGTTTTAACTAATTTAAAGTAAATGTAAATTACAAAATACGATCAAATGCGAGATGCACTTACTTTTAAAAAGCACTAACTCTAATAAATAAACATCTACTAGTTAACGTATCTGAATGTCACTTATGTGCTCTAGTAATTAAACATTTTAATTTGATAAGGATTGATAATATACATAGGGGGTAAAAAGGCCATTGTCAATCCATATCTACGATAATGAAAAAAACTTTTGTCGCAACTTTATACATTTGTACACATGTTCATTTGTCATAAACAATGATCATGTAAATCACGCGAAGGTTATGTGAATGTAATTGCGACAATGCCACAATTTTGGTACAAAAACTTGGAAATGATGGGAGAAGCGAAGGTAGTTATTTACAAAGAGCTCAAATAGCTACAGCATATTTTTACTTATTCCTCAAATTTTTTATATATATACGCCAAGTAACATAAAACAGGTTCTTCACTTTTTAAGTACGGAACCTATTTACTAATTACAATAATTATAATTATCAACAAATAGAAAGGCGCGTTGGAAATCAACATGTGATGTGAACATACCTTTGACCCATCATTAACTCTGTCTCGGCTTATAAAGTTCTAAAAGATAACATCTTGGTCAGAATCAGTTCAGTCCACTCCAGCTGCGGCGGGTCGTTGGAAGGCAGAGATAATGTTTTAAATTGTTGCCAAGCAAATTAAAAGGATTAAAATGGTTTTTCAGACCATCGAGTTCGACCCCATGTGTGACAAGGAAAATCCTCAAAAAATATCTTTTGAGGATGTTTCCGCTGCTGCTTTCAGGATTCAAAGTGGGATTATAAAAACGCCATGTGTGGTAAGTTGTAATAATTTGAATTAAAACAATCCCTATTATAGTAGATGTAACGAACAAATAAAAGCGTTTTATGCTATTGTTTAATAGTTCATTTACTTTACAAAATAGTTTATTCTAGTTATTTGTAGTTGCATTCTAGATTTGTATGTTACACTTGATAGCTACTTATATACAGTTTACAAGCATATGTGCGTATTATAAAGTTTATTTTAAGTAAGCTGACGTAACACCTTTTTTTATATATTTTAGATGCATAAAGTATATAAAACCCAAGAAAAAATTTGAGATGAAATCTAAAATACATCGGGTTTAAGTGTGTGTATACTAATTACTCTACATGAGCATATGGTCATCATGTGTTGGTATTGGTGTTGGTATGGGTGGTGCTAAATGTTGGGTCGATTTGATTGAATTTGTTGCAGAAATCCCACATGTCCACATCTTTCGGGATGGAAGTCTACCTCAAGAACGACTTTTTACAACACACTGGAAGGTAAGTCCAGAAATATGGCAATAACATTAATATAACTATAAAAACAATACGAATGCAGGAGATTAGTGTGTAACGAACTTTAAGTTTTGCCGCTAGTACATCAAATTTATGATGTTGTTTTCTATTTAATTTGACGGACGAAGCAGACCAGCGATGACTTTAGGAATAGTTCTAACACGATATCTATTTAATAAACATTCTTACAGAACAAAATAACATTAACAGCGGAATGGAATAGCACATTATCAAATATTTACTTCTATATTCTTCTACCATGGAAACATACAATTTTTTGTTCCATTAAATTGAAAAACAACTCAAATGCATACTGAAATATGTACATAGCGTTCGAAAAGAATGTAAATCATCCGTTTGGGAAAATAGTTTGCATATAAAGAAAATTCGTAGACCATTTTTATCCCAAACCTCAAGGTCCATTGATTTTTAGTACTAAGTAATAGCTGCTATACGCTATTTTACTATCATTGAGTTATGGAAACTGTCATTTTAAAATAGGTAAACTGATAACTGTCTAACGTCTTTGCTTTTCTTATTTTCAGTTTCAAAGAAAGAGGTGCAAGAAATGCTCTGATTCTCCTATCACAAGAGGCCAAGGAACGAGGCGTAATTTCAGCCTCGCTTGGAAACCACTCCCAAGGTCTCGCCTACCATGCAAGCTTGCTTAAAATCCCCGCTACTGTGGTGATGCCTAATGTTGCGCCCATCATGAAGATACAAAAGTGCCAGTCGTTCGGGGCCAACGTCATCATCCATGGACACGACATGAAGGAGGCCAAATACCACGCGATGACTTTAGCTAAGGAGCAAGGGCTCACTTATATCAACGGGTAACGAACAATCATTTCGGCTAGATTCCAAAAATTCATATACTATTATTGAAATTTAGAGTTCAAATTGGCTCTATAAACCAGAAAACTAGCATGACCAGCATTATTCCTCTATTATTTTTCTGGGCTTTATACCTAGTATTAATCGATCACATGAGGTATACCTCATATAAAGGCAATGTGCATTGCACTCTCACATATTTCTACCGCGAAATAGAAGTGTTTGTTATGTTCCAGTTTGAAGGGTGAGGGAGGCTGGGAAAATACTGGGTAAGGTGAAATAATATCTTCAATTCACAATGTTGGCAATGCGTTAGAAGTTATCCTAGTAATAGAATGCTTATTTGTCGACCAGGTGAAAAAAAAATACCGTAAATGTGAATTGAACTACCCTCGCCCACAATATTCTGCTGTTTTATTATAACTATATTGTCTGATTACTGGTGGAAACCGACTTGCTATCTAATTTTGCGAACAAAATAAGTTGTATTGAAAACTACTAACTATACGAACACAGTTTGTCGTATACTTATGTCTAATGAACAAAATGTAAAAATATGTAATTTGACAGTCGGTACTCTTGAAGGCCGTTATAGCTACATAAATTACGAAAGAGGCTAACCTTCGGCTAGAGCATATAACCACCACACTTACAAATACCGAATTCATCAAGTATACGAATAATTATTGAACCGACCCGACAATACTGAGCCGCAAGCCGCCCCTGTACTGACTGACATTTTGTGTATTTCCTTAAAAATTTGTAAAAAGTAATAATTTGGTAAGGCTATTGCATGACGCAAAGGAAGCCTAATGAAAATGAAATTAAAGCCCACATTTGTTCGAACAATTTGATGCTGCCTTGTATGTAGTGCATGCTAGTACAATAAAAAATAATAGGATATTATAATATAAGCTACAGAGACTAGCGGCATCTCCTGCACTTTGTCTACCTTGTGTCCTGAAGATATTTAATTTTGTTTCTCTCACCCCTTGATACGGAATATCGAAAATTTCTGCTTGAAGCAGACAATCTTTTTCATAGTTCTACGTCATGTATTTAACAAATACTTCCGAATACTAGCTGGCATTTTATAGATACGACCACCCGCACATCATGGCGGGACAGGGCACGGTGGGTCTGGAGATCGCGGAGCAGGTTCCTGACGTGGACGCGGTATTGGTACCCGTGGGAGGTGGTGGCCTGCTAGCCGGCGTCGCCACCGCCCTCAAACACCTCAAACCGCACGTCCTCATATACGTAAGGAGAAACATTTCCAAAAATATCAGCATACCAAGAAAATATTTTTCAAACAGAAATATGTTTGACTAGTTTGCATGAAATGCGAAATCAAAATTTTGAGAAATAATAAGGCACTCTTTAGTGTCGTGCCGTGTCAGATTCACGCTTTTGCTGTCAATTTCCCACAGTCAAGTCAACGAATTAATCTTTTATGTTTCCTTGTATCCATTTGTTTGTCTGTAAGACTTAATAAATGCGGGCCAAATTAGCCGCACTTAAAGTTTGCCACCACCTAAAATCTACCGCCTGGCAAACCCGCCACTGCAATTAACACTTTTTTTTTTTAAGTCAATTGAATGATGAAAGTAGTTATTTCGATTTTTCAATTTGTTAATTATTTTTCCAGGATGCTAAAATAATTTACTAAAATTATAATATAGATAGACGTGTTTATTTGATAACATCATTTGATGAAATCATTGAAGTCTACGACCCCTTTACTTCTTCCTGCTTATAATATCAGAAAAGTAAACAAAGTACTTATGAATCATAGACGTACCTAATTAGAGTCAAATAACTGATATCTCCCTCACTTTATCTCGAGTGAAACCATTTAATCGTTTTAGCTTAATTGTGTTTTGATTATATATCTAATATAATTTGTAAATATAAATATGATCTAACATAATTATAATAGAGCATTCATTGGATACACGCGTTCTACTAATACATGACAATTCAAAAGCAATGGCAAAGGTTATTTTTCTTTACTTGTGTTACTTATTGAGTAATTAACTGACTATCTCTAGACAGGTTTATCTAATTTATGAGGTCATTAAGTAATACTTGTCAAGAAAAAAACACAACACAAAAAACATATAAACAGAAATAATTTTTAAATATTGTTTAAAACTTAGTTCCAGTAATCACAATTGCTAGGTATTAAATATCAAAAATTGGAAGATTTACTTCACAAAAAAAATTGTTTGCTTAACAGGGTGCGGAGACGGTAAAATGCCCCAGCATGAAGATAGCAATGAAGTGCCAGGAGCCGACTAGCGTGGAAATCCGCTCCACACTGGCGGACGGCCTGGCCGTGCCCACAGTGGGGTACAATGCGTTCCTCACTGCCAAACCTATGATTGATAAACTGGTGAGAGACTGAATGATACCATAGTGTTTATTTTTTTTTTTTCTTTTTTTTTTTTTCGGATGAACCTAGTGCTGGACTACTCAGACGTCAATTCCAGCGCCACCGAACAAGAGGGCGGGGCCTCTCATAGATGAGAGGTCCGATGCCCGTAAAACAATCTCGCGTGCCCCGCGGCCACGGCCGCGCGTCAGCGCGGTCGTACTGGGCGACCGCGCGTTAGCGCGGTCGCACTGGGCCGCGAGGGCTCGCGAGATTTAAGCGGGACCGACGGCGTGTCCGAGGGCGCCTCTAGAGGCTCGACCTAGGCTCGGCCGCCGTCGTTACTATGGATGAATTAAATCATATCAAAAGAGGACGGACAGATTGAGCCCGACAGCCCTAGGGCTGTCGGTTAGCGCTCGTGGGTGTGGGGGCTTCACGCGTTCGCCGGCGAACGCGGTGTACCGCTCTGTTGTACGAGTGCATGTGTAGTGTAAGTGATCGTGTTGTGGTGCCAGTGAGAGGGCGAGAAAGGACTGCGATTTTCGCGGTTGTGCTGTCGGGCGGGTCGTCTAGGACGTGACGCGGTCTGCGAGATCGGGCGTGGACGTTTTTCCGAGCGACGTATTTTGCGGCCTTGGAGATTAATGGGTTGGGGTGATTAACGGCCCCATCGAAGAAACGGCGCGACGCTTCTTTCATGTATTCGCGAATCGTGGGAAGGTCGAGATCGTGATGTAGGCTCACGTTGCGGACGTACCACGGGGCGTCGGTCGCCCTGCGCATGAATTTATTTTGTACCACCTGAAGGGTTTTAATATGACACGGGGCCGCGTGAGCAAACACGGGGCTTGCGTAAGTCATTACTGTGCGGATACAGGCCTTGTAGATAGTTCTCTTGTGGCGGAGGGACATCTTACTTTCGCGGCCGATGTAGTAATTAAGTCTACCTAAAATGTAGGCGGCCCTGTTGCTGACTATTTTTATGTGAGGTCCGAACGTCATGCCGCGATCCAGAGTGACACCTAAATATTTGACTTTGTTAACCCAGGGGATGGGTCGATCGAATAGTTTAAACGCCCCCACTTCGCGGCGCATACCGTTCGCGCCGTGTCGACTTGACCTCGAGAAATGTACGGCTGCACTTTTCTCGGGGTTTATTTCGACACGCCACTTGCGAAACCATTCGCCGAGTACATTCACCGCGCGTTGGAGGCGCTTGTAGCTACGGGAGGGGTCGCGATTACGGCCCGCATCGTACAGGGCCGTATCGTCCGCAAACAGGGCTAACTCTACGCCCGGAGAGCTGGGCATATCGCACGTATAGAGCGCGAATAGGATCGGAGAGAGCACGGATCCTTGGGGGACGCCGGCTGAGATGGGGTGTCTGCTGGAGTAGGAACCCTCGACTCGATACCTGAACGATCGGTTCGAGAGAAAATCTTTGATAATGAGACATAGTCTGTCCGGCACTCCCTGAAAATGGAGTTTAAATACTAGGCCGTTGTGCCAGACTTTGTCGAAGGCTTTCGCGACGTCAAAGAACAACGCCGTCGTCCCTTGCGGTCGGCGTCGTTCGTTGAGGCGCGAAAGGATATGTTCCGTGAGGCGGTGGAGTTGATGGACACATGAGTGCCGGTTGCAAAAGCCGAACTGTTCGTCTGCCATAAGGCCGTTGTCGTAGACGAACCCTCGCAATCGTGAACAAATGAGGCGCTCATATAACTTGGCCAAGGAGTTGAGCAAGCTAATGGGCCTGTAGGAAGTGGGATTGCGTGGGTCTTTACCGGGCTTGTGAATGCCAATGACGGCGGCGTCCTTCCACGCGTCGGGAAACACGCAGTTGGACATGGCCGCGTTAAAGATAGTCACAAGCAGGCAAATAATATGGGCGGGGAGAATGCGTAGGACGCGGTTTGTTATACCATCCGGACCGGGGGCTTTGTTTATCTTTAGATCGCGAATGACGTCACGGACCTCAACTGGCGTGATCGGGTCTAACGGCGGTGCCGTCGGCGGCGCGAGTTCTAGCTTTTCGACTTCGTCGTCGACGTACTGCACGAAGGACTGGTTAGTGGGGAGTGTGCTAACCGAGCACTGCAACTCTAAACTTTCCGCTAAGCACTCAGCTTTTTCGGCGTCTGTGAACGCGACGGCGGCGGGAGCGGCGGCGGCGACGGTCGCGGGTGCGGTCGCGGGTGCGGTCCCGGGCACGGGCGCGGGCGCGGGCGCGGGCGCGTGCGCGGGCGCAGACGTAGCGGTACGATTGAGGGCGGGCATGTTCGCCGTCTTGTCCGACTTGAGGTATCTCGCCAGCTTCCAATACGCTTGGTGAGATGGCGAGAGTTCCTCGAGCAGATCGCCCCACCGGGAATTCCGCACTTCGTTAATGCGCGTCCTTACAGCGTACTGAAGGGAGCGCATATGAAGGCGGTTTTCCTCGGTGCGGTAGACGAAGTAGGCCCGCATAGCGGCTTTTTTATCTCTAATGAGTTCCTTGACATCCTCGGGCAAGATCAGACGATGATTTCTCATCGCCGGAACCTGCTTGGACGCACCCCTGACGGCGTCCGTCAAGTGACTCGTTAGAGCTTCGATCGCGGAGTCAGTTTCCTGTCTGGTTTTGATCGTTTCCGGGATAGATTTCAGTAGGGGAGCGTCAGTAGCTGCGAGTGTTTTCCCGAGCTTCTTCCAGTCCACCACTGTCACCGTCTCCGGAGCCGAGCCTACGGGGGGACCTAGTTGCAATTTGACCGGCATATGGTCGGACGACAAGTCATGAACAGTTTCTATAGAATGCAGCGTCAATGCCACATTCTTCAGAAGCGCCATGTCGAGTATGTCCGGCCTGTGATTAGCCTGGTTAGGGTAACGCGTCGGCGCCGAGGGAGCCACCACGACGAAGTCGAGCTTATCAGAAAGGTCGCACATCCTCGTACCGTTTGGGGTAGAGGATACGCAACCGAACCGTATATGTTTACTATTGAAGTCGCCGGCAATAATGACGGCTTCGTCAAGAGCAAACAGCGCTGCGAGATCCGCCTCTGTTAGCTTCCCCTGCGGGGACAGATACGCTGATACTATAGTGACGGGGCGATGACCGGTCATCGCCAGACGGCAAACCGAGACTTCGATGTCTGTGAGCGCGGGCGGGGGGTCGACCGGGCAACATTGTAAAATCCGCTTACAGTAGATCAGAGTCCCACCGCCCGGGCGGCCGACTCTGTCGTTCCTAACCGTCCTGTAATTGGCTATGTTGGGGGTCCGCCTACTGGGCTTTAGGAAGGTCTCTTGTACTAGGAGGATATCCACGTCGTGATCGGACAAGAACTTTGCTATCTCCGTTTTTTGATCGCTCATACAGTTGGCGTTATAAAACGCCAACGTAAGCGAGCGGGGTTTAGATCGCGCTGACGTCCCTACCATCAATGTTTAGCGAAGGAGGCCAGGGTCTTGATTAGAGCCGGGTGCTCTATTGACGCCTGCATGAGTGCCCACTGCGATTGGGCCACGGATTTCAGCTTTTTTGCTTCGGCGAATTTGTTGAGGAGGAGCGGTATCTCCTCTATGAATGGCGCTACGCCGGCCGAGAAGGCCATTAATTCGTCTAGGTCCTCCGGTGAGAAACCTAGACCAGCCATCGGAGGCTGAGACGAAGGCAAGTTCGAGCGCGGTGTTGGGATTATCGCGTTCGCGGCTTTCGGTCTCCCTACAGTGCTGCCCCTCGCGGGGGGGCCGTTTTTTGCTGAGGCTTTCACTACGTTATTGCCCCACGCGGGGGGTTTGTTATTCGCCTCTACGGACGCTGTCTCTGTCCCGCGGGTGCGAAGCGCGGGGAAATGCCTAACGTTGTTAATGTTCGTTTCGAACGGCCGTGACTTTTTTGGCTGGGGGGCCGAGGGGGCCCGCGAGCCCTGAACCGGCCGACGACCAGGCCTCGGCGCTCTGCGCGGCGCCTTGGGACAACCGCGATAATTCGCGGTGTGTCCCGCCTCGCCGCACAAGACGCAGGCCGGGGGGGGTCGGGGTTCCTGGCGCGCGGGAACACTCAGCGGTCCCGTGGTCCCCTAGGCACTTTACGCATCTCGGGCGCGCATAACATCTAAAGGCCGAGTGGCCGTATAGCTGGCAGCGGTGGCACTGGCCTATCTGGCCTCGCTGTCTGGGAGCCTCCACTCTAAGGGAGGTTAGACCGCAAACCGAGCGGACGTCGAAAATTTTCTTACCCTCGGGGGTAAGGTCCAGTATGACTAGGACGAGGTCCAGCGGGGACGCTCGCCCGCGGCCTAGATGAAGGCGGTGGACCGCCAGAACCGGTAGGCTCTGAGCCCTAAGATCCGCGGCCACCAATTCCGTGTCTATTTCCTTAGGGATGCCCCGGATAACTACTCTGAGTTTGCGCTCCTCGGGGAGCGCATATGTGTGGAAACTAATGTTCCTCGATAACAAGTAGGCCGTCAGCGCACGGTGCGCGTCGGCCGTCGGGACTTGCACCCGAATTCCCAGCTGGGTAGCGGTTGCCCTAGTGTATGGTATGGACTTGTCGCGCAGGGCTGTCGACAAGTGGTTCCAGGACGATTTGTCCTGGATAATTACTGGCGGCGGCGCCTTTTCCGAGCGCGCGCGCGGCGCGGGCTGAGCGGTGGCGGGTGCGGGTGCGGGGCGGCGCGGGGGGTCGTTGACCCTCTTTGATGCCTTAGGGGGCGGTGGGGAGGAGTCGCGGATGGGTTTCCTCTTACGCCTCTTTCCAATAACGGTTGTGAACCCGTCTTTGTTAACAATCGCCGATCGCTCGGCACCATCCGAGTCAGATGCCGACTCGAATCGGCATTCTATATCCATATCGGAGTCGTAGGCCATCCTCCTGCGATCCTGGAACCTCCCTGAGTTCGACCTCATCGAAGAGGCCGGTGATCGCGACACATTTCGCGGTGAGAAGAATCGCGGGGATCCTTTATCCCCTCATGAAATATTATATATTATCATATTTACTCTATGGTGGAAATAGTGATAGCACTAACTATATATTTATATCTAACTATATATTTATATTTAAGCTTTTGCTCTTTGATAATACAAAATTTGATTTCAAGATTACCGTAAATGAAGACTGGATTGCGCGTGCCATCTTGCGGCTGGCAGAGCAGGAGAAGTATGTGGTGGAAGGAGGGGGCGCCGTGGGAGTTGCGGCTATCATGGCAAACATGGTGCCGGAACTTATCAATAAGAAGTAAGTCACGTTTATCACAAGTCAACCAACCCAACCAATCGACTTTAGGAGTTTATATCACGTTACCCATTAATTTCACTGCTTCTATCACCATCCAAACCAGAAAGCGGTAAAAAATGGTAAGAGTGAAGTACTAATGCACGTGACGAGCTATGTGTGATAGATCTTTAGTATGGAAAAGTTACTGTGAAAGGAATAAAATTAATTATATTTTCTTGCACAGGGTTGTGTGCATTCTATCGGGCGGCAACATTGACACCACTATTTTGGGCCGCTGCCTGGAGCGCGGGCTGGCTGCCGAGTCCCGCCTGGTCAAGTTTAAGGTGACGGTCAGCGACCGGCCCGGCGGCGTCGCCGAACTGTGCAAGCTCATTGCTTCTATCGGCGTCTCTATCAAGGACATTATGCAGGAGCGAGCTTGGGTTTACGGCGATATATTTAGTGTTCGGGTGAGTTTCCCCTTCCTCAAAAAACTGGTCCTTAGTTTAATAGATCGATAGCTTGAAAAAGAGAACAGTTTACAAATCAACTACGCAGATATATTCCTAGTGCCAATACAACATCAGGCCCGATGGCGTATTTAGTAGTGTCTCTAGCATATATTGTGCGCCAAGGGTCGTGGATTCCATTCTCACCTAGGATAAATATTTATGTGAAGGATATTTGTATTTGTTTTCTGTGTTATAAAACGTATTTAAGTATTATATGTGTGATTCCTATGTTGTGTAATATCCGTAACACAAGGGTTTAAGTGATAAGTCGTATTATGGCGTCAGGTGATTACATGAGGGCCTCAACAAGGAGACCTCTTACTAAGGTCGTCTGCATTAGTACCTCACTCTCACCTATTTCTACCGCCAAATTGCTGTGTTTCGGTTTAAAGGGTAAAATTAATTGTATAAAATATACAATATATATGTAGTGTAAAATTAAGAGGCAATGAAATTAACAGGTAAATGTGACATAGTATCTTTAGTTCACAAGATAGGCGACACGCTAGTGATATCTTTATGATGATATGTGCGTCTAAAAGCTGCGGTCACGTTTACGATCAAGCAGACTGTATACTGCTGACTTCAAAACATAAAAATATATTATAATTACTAAAATAGTTTACTTGTTACGCAAGCCTAATATAAGAATACTGCGTATGCAGCTATGGCCTCAATAATCCATGGCAAGTTACAACAACAGGAAATGCTGACACTGCGCCTCGTGCGCCCATTGACGTCAGACACCGCGTCGTTATAATTAGATACAATATTTAAATGATCATTCTTGTACCTAACATCGGTTGAATCACTAGTTATAATTTAGTATTGTAATTGTTCTTTTATTAATTAAATTATATTAAATAAAAATCATTTTTTTACATCCTCGGCTGTGACCATATATTTTTTACTGGTAAGCATGAAGGTGTTGGCTAATGACAATACATTGTTGAATGAAACAGGTAAAGGTAGTGTGCGAGACGCGCGGGCCCGACCACCTAGAGGAGCTGCGCTTGATGATCGCCAACACTTATCGCGAATTCTACTTCAGCGGGCAGGCTGACTATTACGGCCGTCGTCACAGCTGCGACTCCCTCGACGAGGTGTCTCACTAACACAGCTCTGAGTGTCTAACATTATATAAATAAAATTACAGAAAGTTATAAATTATTTTTGCAATCCCTATTTCGTTGATTAAAGTTTAAAATTATGACCTCTTTAAAGGTCTTCTGAATTGGTACCTCGTTTTCACCTATTTTTAACCGCCAAACAGCAGTGTTCGCATTGCTGTATCCCGATTTGAAGTGTGAGAGACAGATACAGTGAAATTTCTGGGTATTGTGACATAATATATTAAAGTCACAAAGTTTGCTACGCGCTAGTAATCATCTTGCTCGTATCATTAAGAACGTCTACAGGCAGCGGGACTCGTACTATCTCGCGGACTATGAGCTTATTTGTTGACCTAGTCTAATAAAAACAATTCTCATTGGATATAAGACAAATGCATACTCAGAATTATTTGCATCGATATGTAAATGTATTTAAAAGAATACTTAGTTAAGACAAATATGAATCAAAAATATGTAAAATCTGTGATATTGGATATTTACAATAAAATAAATATTTAAAATGTCATATTACTTCCTTTTATTTTGTTCTGCACATAATTCATTACTCTCATATTACTTATTTAAAGAAAAAATTTAAGTTAAATACAAATATCACCAATGTTCTACTCCAAGAACTGCTAATTAATTTTAAAAATAAATATTTGAAATATCATAATGCTTCCTTTATTTTGTACCATATATAATTGAAATTATGTAGAAGTTCTTTGGGTAGAATATTTTGATTTAATTGTAGTGTACCACTGAATAAGAAATATTTCAGTAGTGTAAATATTATTGATATTATAAACAAACACTTAAATTTTATATAAAAATAGAAATCAAATTAAATATTTTAATTTCGGATTTCGAGGGTTCGTAAACTCGATTTATTTTTTTATTATACACTGACAGATTAATATCATACATACTATTAACTAGTCTTTAATTTAAATATCAACATAATTAAACTATTAACTAGTCGATAACCTAGGTCCTAGAAGAACAGTCTACACGACATGTTTAATTTTTTTTATTACTATTTTTATGTGAATATAGAAGAGAAATATTGAACAAATTTTATATATTGACTAAAAAACACAATTTGATCTTACCTTAATACTATAATAATCGTGCAACATAAAATAAATAAACCAGTTCTATATAATATCCACACCCCGTCATATCAGCCATAGTATCGACACCTACTCTAAAGTAATAATATTCTTTGTATTTTCTTGGTTGTTAGCTTTCTGCCCGCGAGGATTTATTACATCCCTATGGAACGCATATTATTCCGAAAAAAAATCTATCAACCCCCAACCTACCATAGGAAAATATTTTAGGGATGATAAGTAAACTATTAAAAATCTTTGTACTAAATTTTAACTTGTCCTGTATAGCCGTTCCAGCTTTTGGTTTAACAAACATACACCCATACATTCTCTCAAACATTCGCGTTTATAATACATATTAGTATGGATTAATACAGTAAGAGTTATCTCCTCTAAATTGGGAGAACTTTTATATAAGCAATTAGCAAATAAATAATTGAATTGAATTAGGTACTGTAGAAAAAATTTATCTTGCAGAACAAACAGTAGAACGTCTTCATACAAATGGCCGGAGTGCGAGTTATACCTACGCTCTATGAAAATTGAGGTTGTTTCAGGGACGAGCAGTTGCGAATGCAAGTTGTAGTTGTCGACGCGCAGCCATAGGCTGCGCGGAGGCGACTGCGGCGCTCCGCGCCTCTATTGCAGTATTTAGACGCCGCCGATTGATATCGACGGGTCATCGGGTTGCGGGGGAAAACATTTTTCGCTTCCACCCGCATTTATAATAATTGCGAATGCAAGTTGTGGTCGTCGACGCGCAGCCGTAGGATGAGCGGAGGCGACTGCGGCGCTCCGCGCCTTTGTCGCAGTATCTACGCGCCGCCGATTAATATCGGCGGGTCATTGGGTTGCGGTGGAAAACATTTTTCGCTTCTACCCGCACTTTTCTTTACATTTCTTGCGAATCTTTCTTTATTTATTTCGGTATCTTATTTTATTTTCCTTCTTCGTGGTTTCTTCGTTTTTATACGTAATACGTAATACACTTTTGTATTGATGTATTGTTTTGTTTACATTGGCTTCTTTATGTTGTCTGCATAGGCGTTTTTGACGTAAGTTTGGACGTACTATGCAGGCTTTTGGCGATGGTTTCGTGGGAGTTTTTGGTTTTTGATGGACCCACCGTTCTTGGCTAGGGTCATCCAGGTCCTGTTAGGGTTGTCCACATCAGGGAGTCGATGTATTTATCGATGCCCTTCAGGGGGTTGCGGTCTCGGGCTTATGCCCGTAATCTGAGCCCGTTGGAATTCCAGTGGATTATCCCTAGCGTTTTATATTGCGCCATTGGTTTGCAGCAGCTGTGCTACTCCGCTGAGGATAATTGGTACGGTGTTCTCGCCGGACCTAATGGCCCCGAGAACGTCCTGTAGGACGCAGATGGCTCGCTCATTGTCCATGAGCCGGCTCTGAGTTGATCGCGGCTTTGGCTTCGCCTTCGTCTCCTGCTGCGGCGCTGGGGCGGCGACTGCCTTTTTAGTGGGGTCTTGATTCGCAGGGGCTCCCCTCTTTCTCATGCCCTTGCGTTTTCGATGGGGGATTTTCACCCCGTCTTTGGACTCAGCCATTAGGTGCGGTGTTGTTGGTTGTGCTGGTACGCTGCCAGTGCGTACCGAAGGCCGCCCGGCCAACGCTGGTGTGCCGGCCCTTTTTATCCTGGCTTCCTGCTGGAAGACCGGGCAGCCCACCGAGTTTGCCGGGTGCGGTCCCCCACAGTTCGCGCATGTAGCGGGCTCCTCGCGTGGGCGGGGGCAGTCACTGGCGGCATGTGCTTCCCCGCATCTCACACACGCTTGTTGTCTGTGGCAGCCATGTGAGGAGTGCCGGAATTGTTGGTACCTGTGGCATTGGGCAGGCCCTTTCTTTGTCGTGCGCGTCTGACGCACAAACTCGGGTATGAAGCCCAGGGATCGGAGTTGCTCTTCAATCTCGCATGGGTCAGTTTCTAGTGGGAGGCCTCTGATGCAGAACTTGACGCTCTTCTCTGCGGGCAGGGAGTAACTGAACCAGGAGAGGTTCTCCTCCTTCTCCAGGTTCGAGAAGTACCTCTGTACCACCCGGTATTCCGCCTCCACGGTTGGTGTGGACCGCACTTTCTTGCCAAACGGTCTGGCATTTGGAGCGTGTCCCAGAACCTGCTTCAATGCCTTGAAGTGGGGAGCCCAATCGGGCAGTTTCTCCACTACAAGGGGCGGGTATCTGGGCCGCTTGGTTCCGGCGTCGGTCTTGGGTTGGGAGTTGGTGCTGGCGCTGGTGCTTGCGGCAACATTAGCATCCGCCTTGGCTTTCGCTTCGACTTCGATGATTTGGACCTTCCACGTAGCTGTGCTAGTTGCGGCCCTCTTGTCGGTCGTGGTGGGGATCCTTGTTTGGAGCGCCGCGGATGCCACTGTTGCGTAAGAGCGGGCGGCGATGTTCCTGGGCGCGGGTGGTGGTGTTGGTCGGGGCGCTGCTGGTCTAGGTGCCGGTATGGGAGCGGGCGCGCGCGGTATGAACGCAGCACGGGGGGGGGGGGGGGGGGGGGGGGGGGGGGGGTGGGAAGGGGGGGGGGGGGGGGGGGCGTGGATGCTTGAGGCTTAAAAGGGGGGCGGATTGCGATGTACCCCGCCACATCTTCAAATTGCGGGCATACTGCCGCACGCAGCTTTTCCAGGGCCAGCACTTGGATGTCGCTGTCCTCTTTCTCCTCTGGTGTTGCGAGACCCTCTCTTCGCTTTCGAGGATCGCCTTCGCCGCCGCGAGCAGTTGGGGAGAGGGTGGGCTTCCAGGGTTGGGCATGGAGCGGGGGAGGGGAGACGTAGCTTCCCCGTGTCCCGGGTTTTGATTGGCTCTTGGGTGTCGGAGTCGGTGGTGGCATGTGTGGGCGTTCCGTCTCCACTCTGCCGCTGGCGCTTCGGGAGCGGCGCGCTGCTTCCGTGGGTGACGTCACTTGCACCATCTTCTTGGGCCTGTCCTCTTCGGGGTCGCCGGTCAGGGGGCGCTTCACTCCACGTAGAGGGCGAACGTAGAGCGAGATGTTGGCGGCGATCTCGAACAGGGTCTCGTCGATCTCCAGCTTCTCCTTGGAGATGCCCAGTTCGTATTCCCGAAGGCGGCAGTAGGTAGCCATCCATCGGAGTAGTCCGTCCGACAGGTAGCGGGAAGCCTGCATCCTCTGGACCAGGATCATGTTCCGGTACCAGGCGCTTCCTGGCGATAGTGGTCCCTTAAGAGAGACGGTAGTTGCTTCCTGGCCGAGTGGTGTTCTGCACATATATACAGTCCTGAGTGCTCCGCGGTTATCGCTAGGAGAGTTACCCACTTCTATTTAGTCTTGATTTAGTGCAAGTAGTTTTTTGACACTGACAGTTTTTCATCATTTTCGAAAGCTACTTTGAAGAGTGACAGTAGGCAGCCCTTTCGCGCGTTAGTTTTGTTTGAACATCCCGGCTCTGTATATGGAGACATTATACTATTTACTTTATTCTCTACTGTATAGACATATATAATATAACAGATTATGATTATTTTTTTATCAGTTGAGAAAAAATAATAAAATCGTAAAAAGTACGAAACTTTGAATCGCATAAACCCCGTTAGTAAATTAATGCAAAGAGAAGATTTTGACTTAGTTTCCGCCACTAAATTACTTAAAAACTTAGTATTTTACTCAAGTTCTTGAAGACGCCAAAGCCTTAGCTTCTGAAATTGATTGTGAGGTGTTAGGTATGGGTACTTCTTCAATAGGCCCAATAGACTGACGTGAACACGTGAATACTAATATTCACGTCAGTCTATTGGGCTGGGCCTTCTGAAGAGGTAGGTCTTCTAATATCACGTATTTTATGTACAACAAGACACAGGTGGAGCTAGCGTAGGCGCCAGAAAAAAATTGATGAATGTATGTATTTTATACAATGTGTGTCTATGATACACACATATGCTACCTACTTATTTACTTAAAATCAAAATGTTCAACATTGTCAAGTCTGACAACGTTTCATTTTTCTAAAACATGTCGTCTCAATAACATAAATACCCCGGAGAAATTTAAAATAAAAAGAGACACCCTTTCAAACAACATGAAAAATTTGTAGTGAATTGAACTCATTTTACTTTTGTCAATAGTTCTCAACTTCATCACAATGCAAGTTAGTATTCAAAACGCATTCATTGTATACTTTATTAACATGAAAATAGGATCTGCGGCTAGAGTTTAATGGAAATTACTTATTTAAGGCTTTAATAGACGAGAATTGCGATCCCAGCAATCCTAAAAAGATTAAATATGAAGATATATTAGCCGCTTCGCGACGTATCGTAGGAGCAGTTGTTCGGACACCCTGCACGGTGAGAATACATTTTGTTCGTTTTCGTTTTATAAATGTTTGAGATCCAAGTAGAGCCCATTCCCAAGTATTTATCAAATTAATTTTTCACAGAGAGCTCACATGTCCGAAAAACTTGGAATGGAAATATATTTGAAACAAGAATTTACCCAATTCACCGGATGGTAATAAATTTATAAGACTCCTTCCAAACAAAACTATAAGCTGGTTATTGTGCTGGTTGTAGTGGATTGGTTTCTTACTAGTTAAAATGTATACATAGGATTTAATGCTGTTAATCTTTCTTTTAGTTTTAAAGAGCGAGGAGTGCGTAACACTTTAATGTTGTTAAGCGATGAACAGAAAAAGTATGGAGTAATTTCAGCAACAACTGGCAATCACGGTTTGGCCTTGTGCTACCACAGCACTCTGCTAGGAATCCCTTGTGTTGTAGTGATGCCTTCTAACGCTGCTGGTTACAAAGTCAACCAATGCGAAAAGCTCGGGGCTAAACTTCTAATTCATGGAACCAGCATCGAAGAAGCAAGAATACATGCTTTAGGAATAAGTAAGGAAAAACGAATGTTATATATTAACGGGTAAGTGACACGTGCGCGTCTCAATGTGCTTAGCGCGAGTTCAGTGTAGAAAATTAGACATATATAGGACTCAACGGCGATTTAATCTCCGTTACAGTTATGACCATCCGAATATAATAGAAGGACAAGGTTCCATAGGCATAGAGATAATTGAACAAGTTCCAGCTGTAGACGCTATTTTAGTACCAGTGGGGGGTGGGAGCCTCATAGCTGGTATTGCTATAGCAGCGAAACACCTAAAACCTGATACTGAAATATACGTAAGTAATTAAATTCATAAAATAATAGCATAAATTACCTATTTTAATGAATATAATAATGTTTAGGGTATATCAACCGAGAAAACATGCTGCATGGTTGAAGCACTGCGTAAGAATGAACTTGTGAAAATAGACATAGATTCCACTATAGCAGACGGACTTGCAGTAAATTTGGCCGGCGTTAACACTTTTCATAGTTTAAAAGGAGTCGTCGATAAAATGGTAATGTGTTTTATTATTCTATTCTTGATTAATTTATACCTTATTGACATTACAAGTCAAACATTTTGTACAAGTCAAAGATCGTTCCTTAAGGTTGTGGTCAAGGAAGATTGGGTACCACGAGCAATAATGCATCTTGTGGAAGACGAGAGATACATAGTGGAAGGCGCTGGAGCTGTTACTATTGCTGCCATTATGGCGGGACTGTTCCCCAACCTTAAAGGAAAAAAGTTAGTAGAGTAAATCTCATGTTGTACACATTGTAGTAAAGATTCTTGCCTGTCATCTAGGAAATTACCTGTCAAGCGCTGCTAATAATAAAATAATATAAAATATAATATAATAATATAAAATATAATATATAATATAATAATAAAAATAATAATAAAAATTATCGAGGCAGCTGTACACAAACAGCTCTCTAGCCATGTCTTACAAACGAGCTCCTCTGGTTGTCGACGCGCAGCCGCTAGGCTGCGCGGAGGCGACCTGGGCGCTTAGCGCCCTTATCGCAGTATCCAACGCCGCCGATTAATATCGGTGGGTCATAGGGTTGCGGTGAAAAGCATTTTTCGCTTCCACACGCTTTTTCTTAACATTCCTTACGAATGTTTATTTTGGGTTTGGTAGGTGTCTTGAGTTTTTGCGGCGGGAAACATTTCGCTTCCACCCGCTTTTTCCTTAACATTTCTTGCGAATGCTTGTTTAGGTGTCTTGAAATACGAGATGTGTAATACATTAAAGATTTATGTATTGTTTTGTTTACGTTGGCTTCATTTCTTCTATGTAGGTGGCTTGCTGTATTTGTTTTGTTTACATCGGCTTCTTTGGCGCGTTTATTGCGCCATTTGTTTATAGCAGCTGCACTACACCGTCGAGGATGATAGGTACGGCGTTTTCACCGGACCTAATGGCCCCGAGTACATCCTGTAGGACGCAGATGGCTCGCTCAGTGTCCAGGAACCGGCTCTGGGTTCAGCGCGGCGTTGGCTTCGGTTTCGGTTCCTGTTGCGGCGTTGGGGCGGCAACTGTTTCTTGGTATTCTTGATTCGCAGGGGCTTTTTTCTTGCCTTTGCTTTTTCGACGGGGAATTTTCACCCCGTCGTTGGACTCGGCCATAAGATGTGGCGTTGTTGGTTGTGCTGATACGCTGTTAGTGCGTACCAAAGGCCGCCCGGCCAGTGCTGTTGTGCCGGCCCTTTTTATCTTGGCTTCCTGCTGGAAGACCGGGCAGCTCACCGAATTTGCTGGATGCGGTCCCCCACAGTTCGCACATGTAGGGGGTTCCTCGCGAGGGCGGGGGCAATCAATGGCGGCGTGTGCTTCCCCGCATCTCACACACGCTTGTTTTCTGTGGCAGCCATGTGAGCCTGTGCCTAAATTGTTGGCACCTGTGGCATTGGGCAGGTCCTTTCTTTCCTCGCCAGGCCTCGATCCGGGCATTTTTTCCACTACAAGGGGCGGGTATCTGGGCCGCTTAGTTCCGGCGTCGATCTTCGGTTGGGAGTCGGTGCTGGCGCTGGTGCTTGCGGCAACATGGGCATCCGCCTTGGCTTTAGCTCCGACGGTATTGGGTTGAGGTTGGGTCGGTCTGGTTGGCTTCTTCACTACCACGTCGCTGATGATATGGACCTTGTCCTTAGCCGCACTAGTTGCGGCCCACCTGTCAGTCGTGGTCGCGGTTTTTGTTTGGAGCATCGCGGATGCCGCTGTAGCATATGAGCGGGTGGCGATGTTCCTAGGGGCGGCTGCGGGCGTTGGTCGGGGCGCTGCTGGTCTGGGCACCGGCATGGGAGCGGGTGCGCGCGGAATGTTCTCTGCACGGGAGAGGGCGGATGTGGTTGCTTGAGGCTGGAAGGGGGGGCGGGTTGCGATGTACCCCGCCACATCTTCGAATTGCGGGTGCAACGCCGCACGCAGCTTATTCAGGGATAGCACTTGAATGTCGCTGTCTTCCCTCTCTTCTGATGTGTTGAGACCCTCTCTTCGCTTCCGAGGGTCGCGATTGGGCTTCGATTTGGGCTTAACTCCGAATTCCCTCAGGAACTCGGCCGCCGCGAGCAGCTGAGGGGTGGGGGGGCTTCCGTGGTTGGGTACGGAGTCGGAGGGGGGAGACGTAGCTTCCCAGTGTCCTTGGTCTTGGTAGGCTTCTTCGGTGTCGATAACAGTGGAGGCGAGGGTGGGCGTTCTGTCTCCACTCTGCCGCTGGCGCTTCGGGAGCGGCGCGCCGTTTCAGAGGGTGACGTCATTAGCACCGTTTTCTTGGGCCTGTCCTCTTTGAAGTTGCTGGTCAAGGGGCACTTCACCCCGCGTAGGGGGGGGGGGACGTAAAGCGGGATGTTGGCAGCGATTTCGAACATGGTCTCGTCAATCTCCAGCTTCTCGTTTGAGATGCCCAGTTCGTATTCACGCAGGCGGCAGTAGGAGGCCATCCATCGGAGTAGCCCGTCCGATAGGGAGCGGGAAGCCTGCAGTCTCTGGACCAGGATCATGTCCCGGTACCAGGCGCTTGCTGGTGATAATGGTCCTTTAAGGGATATGGGGGCTTTTTTGTTAAGTGGTGTCTTGAACCCACTTGGCGGGTTTGAGTCCGTCAAACACGGCGAAGGGGGCGCGGAAGGCGCCGGCGGGGGGTCGCCCTGGCAATAAAAATCGGCCCCGCCATGGGGCAGATCAATTATCACCGGACTGTCCACAGCCCGCGCCGGCCGCGCGTCCCCCGACGACGACGGCTGACTTGCTGTCTTGCTCACTTCTTCGGTATCCATGACTATTTTTGTCCGTGGGTACTTGGACAAAAAATAGTCATGGAATATTCCGGGCTTCTGACGCGGCGACTCGCTGCACACTCTTTGCGCGGATACCCCGATCTGGTTTCTACGCCGTTCAAAATTGTCCGGGTGCGATTCCACCGCCTTTTTAACAAAAGGGGTGGAATTCGCTGAATAATGTGTGTTGGGTTTGCGTGGCTTCTTCTGTTTAGAGAGTCGGGCGCGTTGGCGAGTCGGACTGTCCTCATGTCTTACAAAACGCCCTTTTAAGTCCCTTTCAATTCGGTTTTCGTATAGGACATAGCACTACAACAGCTCTACCAAATATCCTGGATGATGTAAGAGTTGGAATGGAATTCTCCAGCCTTACGGTCTTAATTCTGATTGATTTCTCCAACGCCTTCAACTCTATCAATCACGAAGTTCTCCTCTCTATTCTCTCTTACGTCGGGGTCTCTGATTCGGTTCGGGAATGATTCGCATCCTACCTTCGAGAACGCCAGCAAGCGGTGCGCCTGGGTGATGATTTGTCCCAGTGGGTGACAATTAATGCTGGTGTGCCGCAAGGTGGCATTCTCTCCCCGTTATTATTTTCCCTTTTCATAAACCTTGTCACCAAATCTATTGGCTGCTCTCACCGTCTATACGCTGATAACCTGCAACTATACACCCAGGCAGAGTAAAATGAACTGGATAATGCCATTGCTCGGATTAATGCTGATTTGACCAACATCACAAACGGCACAAAAGTTTGGTGTCTCTGTGAACCCGTCCAAGACTGAAGCCATTATCTTGGGCAGCAAACGGCTATTATCCAGTTTAAAAAATGTACCTGTAATTATTTTTAATAACGTAGTAGTGCCCTACAGCACATGCGTTAAGAATCTTGGCCTATTTATCAACTCTTCCTTAACCTGGGATACACATGTTAATGAAATCAGCAGTAAGGTTACTGGAACGCTTCGTGCTCTCTATCGATTAAAATATTTTGTTCCTACTAAAACCAAAACCCTTCTTATTCAATCCTTGGTTTTACCCATAATTGACTATGGTGACGTGTGCTGCACTAATATCTCTCAAGAACTCCTTAATAAATTGGATCATCTATTAAACAACTGTCTTCGTTTCATTTTCGGTTTGCGTAACTCCATTAATCTCTCACCAAACTACATATTTTGTTCTTTCCTACTAACGAAGTAGCGTCCCGCCGAGGCTTTACACGGGTCTAATGAGGATAAAAAATTATTATTCTGGCCCTAAGAGATGGACATATACCACCGCTGTACATTATTTCGATGCATCTCGTCGTGTTCAGCCAGCGTTAATAGTGTAATCGCAATAAATATATGTTTATTTACATCATATTAGAAACTTCTAAAATTATCTGTGTTTCTGCGCTATATTCCACTTTTATTATACCTACACCATCTTTTTGAAACACTATCTTTTCAAAAAAACATATCGAAATCCGTTGCATAGTTTTAAAGATCTAAAAATATATAGGGACAGACAGATAGCGAATAGCGAATTTGTTTTATACTAGGTAGATCTTTATGCTATATTTTGTGGCTACTTATCATCCACCTAGTTGTTTTTAGAGTTGTCTGCGTGCTCTCTGGTGGTAACATTGGGACATCAGTTTTATCGCGCTCACTGGAACGTGGAATGGCTGCAGAAGGCCGGCTGGTGAAGTTCAAGGTCACCGTGAGGGATCGGCCGGGAGGCATAGCTGAGTTATGTTCCTTGCTTGCCGGGATAGGGGTGACCTTACGAGATTGTATGCCAGAACGAGCTTGTGTCAAAGGCGACGTCTTCAGTGTGGAGGTACAACTATAATTATGAGTTGAGATTATAAATAAACAGGCCAAACCATTAGAAAAAATAGGTGGACAAATATGTCGTCATTGACAACCAACATTCGTGTATAAGCCAATTAAGTAATAGAGGTAACAAGGGAACTTCTCAGAACCAAAGCATATGATTATCACAGTGGGAAATAGGATTGGGTTTAGGTATTAAACTAATTAAAGTAACTTATAATGTACGATAGAACGAATTGTAAGTGATTCCAAGTTTAGAACAAATTCGATGTGACTTCTGAGTCTCGAAATTCTCTATGTAATGATATGGGTATTCTGAAATATTATTACTGTTTTATTGTAAGTAAAATGAACCATCTTATCCACTAAATTCTCGGTATAACTTAATCTAATCCATATACTCAGATTTAAGTAATTCGATAGACTTGTAAACTTTTTGCTGCAGTTAAAAGTAATAGCCGAAACGAGAGGTTGGGATCACACGAAAGAACTTATAGAGCAAGTAAAGAAAAATTTTAAGGAGTACTACTTCCAAGACATGAGTGAGCGACCGGACAAGGCCGCTGGCACGCGGCGTGGGCCGTGCCTGGCGCCGAACCCAATCTGCATGCAGAAATAGATTATTCTAAATTGAAATACACTTAAAAATAACAATAATGTAATCCTTCTTATCTTATACAATTACATTTAAAACTGAAGGTGTAAATAACCTAACCAAATAAAAACGTACACTAACATAATTATGTTTCTATCATTCCAAGAGAACCCTGCACATCTAGGTAAATGCAGTGTGAAAATGTAACAATATAATTTAGAACTTTTAATTGTACCGGGCGTTTGTGGCAACTGCCGTGATAAAATAAAGGTAAAATTGATTATACGTATTTAGTATTTCTATAAACTAGCAAGCGCCTGTTGCTTTGCTGCCGTAGAGAGTTTCCAGGCGCGACTATTTTATAAAATTAATGCCCTAAATACCTAATTTCATAAGACAGTTTTCTATGAATTTACCAATAAGAATTTATTAAAATAATGTGTTATCACGTCATTGTCTTTTCGGATAAACCTAATGCCGGACTACGCAGAAGACAATTGCAGCGCTACCGCTCTGTTTCCCCAGCGACCTCGCGTAGCTTATATGATTATTGATGGACTCTACCTGAGAACTTCTTAATCGCCCTGCACATGATGAGTGGAAGCCGGGGTCTTTTACGCATTCTACACACCAGTCTCGGTGTAATTCATTTAACGTAGCAGTCACTTACTATACATTTGCTACAACTAACGATATAACATATTTAAAATAGATAAGGAAATAGAATGAATCCAGAAAAAAATCTTGTTTAAATTTTTCTAGCGTAACCTCATCGCTTACCTACCTTTTATTTTTTTGATAATAACTAGCGAGTAACAGAAAAAATTGGCATACTAACTGCATCATTAGGTAGTTAGGTAATAATCGAATGTCCATGTATCATCTTAGCTTATTTATTCTTAGATTAATTGATTTCTTAGGCGTTTCCTTTCTTTAATAGGTATTTGTATGAAATGCTACCATATTTTAATATACTTAACTAAACTAACTAACTAAAATAAACAACTTTTATATCCTACTTGGTGCGAAGTTCCAAAAGATAATATCGGTTTTCATAATTTTTTGGTAAATTTTTATGAATTTATTTCATATTCTTAATTGTCAAAGCTTCATTTATTGCTGTTTAGCTGCCTCAATAATGTTAGAGAAAGTGGTAAAACCTACCAAAATTATTGCGCTGCTCAAAGAGCGTTGCAGCCAATGCTTCGTGGCTCAGAGGCTAAGTGTGAGTCGCTCGATGGTTCAAAGGAACTGGCAGCGGTATCAAGACACCGTTTCCGTCGAGAGAAGGCCTAGTTCTGAAAGAAAAACATGTACCCAACCACGGGATGACCGTTTTCTTGTGAGTCGCGCATTGAGAAAAAATTCAAGTCTTCGTAAGTGGACCTTAAGAACAACCTCGAAGAAGTAAGAAATGTGCATATTAGTCTGTGGACGGTCAGGAGGAGGTTTCTCGCGGCCAATATACGTAGTCATCGCCCGGCCCGCGGCCCTAAGTTACTTCGTGAGCACAGAGTTGCCAGGCTTAGGTTTGCTCAAAATTGTGAGTCATGGACTCAAGAAGACTGGAATAGGGTATTGTTCTCCGATGAAGCCAGGATATCTCTGTTCGGTGAAGATCAACGTCGGCGAGTGCTCCAAGACGAGGAGAGCGCTTTGCAGAGGCTTGTTTTGAAGAAATCACACTTAATGGTGGGGGCTCTGTTATGTTTTGGGCAGGAATAAAGTCAATGGATCGTACAGAGTTAGTCTTCAATGAAAACGGCTCACGATACTTAACGGAAGTTCTAATCCCTCATGCACAACCCGCATTGGCCGCATGCATGCATTGCATGATAATACGGACGAAAACGATTATTTGTTTATTATTTTACAAAATTGTAAAAGTAAAACTACCTATAATTATCAAACAAACCAATAGTAACATTTAAAATGGTTCATTGCTTAGGTGCCCGTTTTATTTTGCAAATGAATTTATATGTTATGAAAAACAACACTCACCGATAGGCTCGCTCGATCCACCAAACATAAAACAAACATCTATTGAAGTCTCAGCGAACGATTAACATACCCAATGCGTATTAATATTCCATTACCACTAAGTATTACCAATTAAGTGCCAAAATAAAACGAGCCCTCTAATAGTAGTAGTAGAAATACAATATTAATAGGTCATGGTGTTTAGCATAAGAAATGGCTAAAACAACTAATACTTTTTATAAATTTTTATACAGTCCACGTGACCTAAGGGTCACCGTAGCCTATAGACCCTCCGTGACTACCTGGTAATTTCACTCTCTCTCAACCTTCAAACCGACACCGATACAGCAATGCTAATACTGCTGCTTGGTGGAAGAAATAGCTGAGAGGACGTATCAATGCAGAAGACCTTTGTTTAAATTGAAACTAACATGATTCCATAGAGAATGTCTGAAACGTAATCAGGTTTTCGTAGCGAAATGGCCAGGAAATCGTCTATACTATCACATTATCTACCTACACTACAAGCATATTTGGAACTATATGGTAAAATAATATAACTGGCTATAAGACTGCACGAAATGCATGACAAGTAAACAATAACAATCTTGTCACACATACACACAACAAAACTGATGAACATGTATAAAGAAAAAAATATATATGCCGTCTAAAACCAAGAAAATGATACAAATTTAATCGTAATGCAGTATTGATTTTCATCTGAACTACTATGGCCCGGCGTAACGTAAGTCAAGTAAAATATATCCGAGATCAATAAATTGTAAGGAAATGTGTATTAAAATATTGTTTTAACTTGAAAATTATTTAGGAAGACTTTGACGAGTTCTGTGATCCAGATCACCCAAGACTTGTACACTACTCCGAAATACAAGATTCATATGTGCGACTCAAACCACAAATTCCTAGCACACCTTGCATTGTAAGTATCAGATGACAGATAATCATTTTTTGGACGAAACTATTGTTGGACTACTCAGACTTCAATTCTATCGCCATCGGAGGAGGGGCAAGTTTGCTCATTTATGAGCAACCCTGTGCCCCTTTGCACAGGCTTTTGCTCTTAGGCCGTTAGCCTCTCAGGTCGTTATCGCTAGAGGCGGTAGGTACTGCACGCGTTCGCCGGCGAACACGGTATACTGGTCTACGAAAGAAATGTATGTTAATGATGTTATGCCATCAGGCGGGACTATGCTATCGGGAGCGGGACTATAAGCATCAGTGAATTACAGTGTAGCAAGGTAAAACTACATGTTATGGATTGATTAAGTAGCCCTATTGTAATTTTTGAATTTATACAAAGTACATAGTAGAGAGGTAATAATACTTTGTTTTCCATTGCCCTCCTAGTTAAACGGTCAATCCAACACACAAATGCTATCGCACGATCATCTTTTTTATTTTTAAATTTAATTTACTGCACCGTTCTTTTGTCCAATAAGATTATAATTGATATATAATAATGGTATATCTAATAAATAATAATTCAGAAGAAATCTCTTACGTTGACCTGACTCAGAGATAAATAGGTAGCTAAAGCATTCTAAAGCGTTACGGATATCAGAAATAAGAGGAATTACTAATATTATACTTAAATATATATTAATAACACCTAGACACAGAACAAATACAAATATCCTACCCGCTGACGCACAAGACAGGATTACTACCATCTGCGCCATCAAGCCCGTCTCTACCTATAATACCTATAACATTCCTTCATCATATTATTATTTCTGACTCGCTTTTTTTAATATCGACGATACCTATATACCTAACGTGACATTCTTACATTTTAGCAATCGCATTATTCGCGGGAGTTCGTTATGAACTTACATTACAAGCTGGAGTCGCAGCAAAAGTCAGGAAGGTATAGAACAAAATACTACTAACGTCAATAAAATATAGTTAAATAATGACTGTTATAATCTCGGAACTTCTATTTCAGTTTTAAAGACAGGGGTGTTTTAAATGCGTTGCAGCTATTGCCTTTAGACAAGAAAAAGCTAGGAGTAGTAGTGGCATCATTGGGGAACGAGGGGGCAGCTGTCTGTAATTACGCATCGAAGCTGAGCATCCCGGTGATCATAGTAGTGCCCAACTGTGTCCCACTAGCGAAGGTACAGAAATGCCACAGCCTCGGAGCCAAGGTTATCGTGCAAGGCACTACTTTATCAGAATCGCAACGGTATGCACGCATCATCGCCCGTGATAAAGGACTCACTTTTATAAACGGGTTTGTTTTTTTAATTATCAAATGTAGATAAGTTATTGGGCCACACGACTTTGTATAAGAGCACCGATTACTGAAATTTAAGATTTTTTAAAAGACGGCACTTTTTTATATCACAAAACTCTTCCTTTGTTAATCTATAATAATAACTAAGAATTTTAGTTGATATTGAATCCAATTTCTAAAATTCTTATGAATTCTTCTAGGCGCGATCATCCTCACGTGCTCGCTGGATATGGCACAATAGCGCTGGAAATCCTTGAGCAGATCCCCAACGTGGATGCGATCCTAGTGCCCGTGGGCTGCGGAGGACTTGCAACAGCCGTCTCCGCTGTCATCAAGAGTGTTAAAACCAGTTGCGCAATTTATGTCAGTAATGTTTTAGTGTTATTAACATACATACACGCAACAATATAGTTCTATTAACATAACCACCCGCATAAATAACAGTTTTAATAAATTTGCTTGAAACCATAGTATTTGTAATGTGACCAATGAAAACTCTTGAACTTGAACAAAGTGAACTTTTTATTTATTTATTAGACCTGGTCTACAAACAAGTATACAACGCGCGTGATAATAAGCGTCACAGCAGCCGAGCACTGCACACGAGTTAGCGCTCTCAACATTCTTAACATTAGTAATTTGTAGATAGAGTATACAGTTGTTGTTAAATACTTTCAGGGAGTTCAACCGGAAGTAATGCCAGCATTTTTTAAATCATTAGAAAATGGCGAACCAGTTAGCACCCCGATGGAAGCTACTATAGCAGATGCTATAGCGACTCCGAGTATTGGAGTAAACTCGTTTGCTAATTCTCATCATCTTGATAAAATGGTAAATTTAAGTATTTATAAAATGCATTTGAATGTATCCATAAATCGAAATAATTCTAACCGTAATTTATAGTTGCTTGTAAAAGAAGATTGGATAGCACGGTCTATACTACACATGGTTGAAAAAGAGAGGCAGGTAGTGGAAGGAGCCGGTGCGTGTCCTCTTGCCGCCATAATTGGCAACCTGGTGCCAGAGTTAAAATTGAAAAAGTAAGTTTACGAGACAAGATGACCCTACGTTTGTATTATTTCATCACTTAACGATATAGAAGAGCATGGGTCAGAGCGGTGTGATAAGGATATATAATCAAATGTCCAATTTTATCTTATATGAGGTCTCAGTAAACATTCCATTTATCTCTTTCGACAGTAAAACCTTTCAAAAATAGACTGATCTAGAATATTTATATATTATTATATACAATATTTATTTGTAAAAATAACAGCGTTTTCCTTTTTTTAAGTGTCGTATGTATTATCAGCGGCGGTAACATCGACCATATATCTCTGAACCGATGTCTCGAAAGAGGTTTGACAGCCGAGGGGCGTTTGGTGAAATTCCAAGTAAATAATTTGGTTTTTTGTTGAGTCAGAACAGTATAAAGTAAGAAATAAAGCCAATTTAAATTCCCTGCAGGTAGGAATTAAAAATAATATATTCGCATATTCTCAATTACTGTCATTACTGGCGAATGGTGGATATAATATAGTGCGACAACTTAAAGACGCGTGGTGGACTGAAGATGAAGTGTATAATGCAAAGGTAATCCCATAAAAAACATAAATGTGAAATGAGAGCTTAGTTCTTTATAATGTATATATTTCGTTGTTGACTTCAACAATAAAACATTGATATCCATAATTTTATTAATTTTAAATATTCCAACAATTTTAGTTCTAAGAACAGACAACATTATAAAAAAATGTTTATATAACATTTTCCCTTTTCTTTGCAGTACCTACCTATAAGTACTTATAACAGACGTTATACAATGCATTTGTTTCACTTGAAATAGCATTCATGTTAAAGAACTGAAAGTACGAATAAATCATTTTTTTTAATGCAACTTGTTTTCTTATACAGTCAGTTTATGACTGTATAAGAAAACAAGCAATTGTGCCAAATTGTAATTATGTAATAGTAGCTTTCAATTATTCGCATGATAGAGTAAATTAAACGATATCGTACCTGTAGTAACAACACATTGCTAATAATATTTTTGCTTCCTAGGTAAAACTCGTCTGCGAAACGAAGGGCCTCGAGCATGCCTTAGAATTGAAGAGAATGATAGAAAGATCATATCCTAATGCGTCCGTTTTTGAAACAGAACCGTTTAATGATAAGAGAATGTGTGCGTGTTACATCAGAAAAACAATTATTTAAACATGAATACACATTTCTATTGAAAACTATTTTCATTTTATTTATAACACTCCCTAAAAATGTTCGAATAAGATACTTGTCATCGCAACTAGGTATCTATTTTATATTTACGGGTAAGATGACGTCATAATATAGAATATTGTGCTTTTGAAAAATTCGAATCTTATTACTCCCGATATTACATAGCCCGCATTTGTATAAAGAATATTGAGTCGGAACTATTAATGTTATAACGAAAATTTTGGGCAAGTGTGCAAGGTTAGTGGCGCGGGAGTGCCTTCAATACAACTCTAACTGAAAACAGTAACTATTCGATAAACTAGTAAAAATGTACTCCTGGACTTTGCATCCAGCTTATTTTACTGTAAACAGTAGTATCTAACATTTATAAGAAAATTTAACTTCAATTTATTTTAACAAAAATGCAGATGTTTTGTTTTAGGAACAAATGAATTAAAGGGCTAACAAAATTGCTAACTGTACTCATTTTTAATCTTAAGCTATTAATACTTATTAGGCTTTTCAATATATATATAAAATGACAATAAAAAGGCAATATGGATAAAATGTTCTTTATTTTCTTTAACACAAAAAATACACTACACATATAAATAAAATAAAGTTGTTCATTACAAGATATACACCTTACCAGCTATGAACAAAATGGAATTGAATCACAAATATTAATATTGTCTTTTTAAGTTTCCTGTTTCTAATTCAACTGAAGTTGTTGTCCATAAACATTGCCATTTTGATATCTCGTTTACTGAGACCATTCACATCGTGCGATGATAATGTTACCTAAAAACAATTTAAAATGGTTTATCATGTTTATTTATACTATATTTACAATGAAATAAAAAATATTAATATTATGTAAAATGTAATGACAATATCCATACAAAAGTTGTGAGTTCAACCTTTACTACTTTGTACATCATTTTAACCTTGCACTTAGATAGTGCTTATTTGGGAACAAAATTAAATCAAATTACAACACCAAATTTTGCTTACTTGAAGTTTGTTATAAACATTAAACCACTCAGGGTGATGATCCATTTTTTCAGCAAGCATAGCCACCCTAGTCATGAATCCAAAAGCCTCATTAAAAGTCTTGAACTGATACTCCTTTTCAATAGCATCCCTGTTACTCTGCAGTTTCCAACCAGACTGGATTAATGAATGAAGCTGAGTGTCCCGTTCCTCTTGAGTTAATTTGTCAGCCTATAATATAAAAATCACAAAATAGGTACATATTAAAATACCATAAATTCACAGGCATGTTATTGTCTGTGAATTTATAGTATTTTAATTCTATTAATACTAGCTTAAAATATTTTCTATGTGTTTTGATAACACATTTTTACATTAATAATCACATATTTCGCAACAAATAATTTAAAACACGAACCATTTTCCTTCTTGTTGATGAACTGGACTGGGCGGTAGCTAAACTAACGAATGGAGTGGCATTGATCGCCGCCGGCCGAGCGGACAAGACCACTGACGACCTCGAACAGTGAAAGTATATAGTTTTACCATAATTTGAAGTTAAAAAAGTTCTCCACACAGCCATGTTTCGACTTTAATTTTAAACAATCTGGTTTACAATATTTTTTACTATATTATAATAACAAGCACTATTAAAATTCGACAGATATAGAAAAACAATGTAATGTTTAATTTAAATAATTAATATTGCGAAACATGCAAAAAAAATCTAGAAAAAATGTTAATAATACTAACAATTAAAATGGTAATTAATATAGGTAAATATAGTACCTAATTTAAGTTTCAAAAACATGTGACAGCTTACAGGGTAAACTAAAAACATATACTTGTCTTTTTCATATTGTGGTAGGAAAGTAAGGACAAAAAATATAGGTCCCCAATCCAGGGTACATTCGAAAATGTAAATTTTTTTTTTAATGTCTTGCACGTAAGTTTAAAGTCGATTGCGAAATGTTTATATTAGTATAAGTTGATAGGTTGCCTTATAAACTGGAAAAAAACCATAAAAGCTGAAATGTTAAATAATTAACGAAAATAAAAAAATATGAGTTGTTTAATGCAACTCTCGTATTTAATAGATCTAAGAAACTTTATTAATCTAAGGATTATTCGAGCAAATTAAATGTACTACTACTGCAAGAAAACGACTAAGAATATGACATGACACTTGACAGTAGTTCATAAAGGAGAAAGCAAACATTGTTAAATTATATTTATTTCAAAAATTACATAGGCACAAAATTCCTCTCTCGGGTCTAGTTAGTGATCTGCTTGTAATAATAAGTTACTGTTTTTAAATTATGAAGATGAAACTATTGTATTTTTTCTGTGCCATTTAGAATAGAAGAACTATGATTGTGTTAGAACAAATCATACCACTGAAATTGTTTGATATCCTGGACCGTAATGGTATTTCTACAGTGAGACAGATAATTCTTCTTTCAGATTGGGACATTAAAAAAGAAACAAATTTGTCAATTGAAGATATTGCCCTTTTAAAAAATATAGTTAGTGAAAATCTAGAACCCAACTTGATGTCTTGTGACCAAATATATATGCAGAACAACAATTTCAGAGTGACTACGGGTTGTAACTCAGTAGATTACATTTTAAAAGGTGGTTTATGTAGAGGCAAGATTACAGAAATATATGGAGAAAGCGGCTCAGGCAAAACTCAATTGGGAATCCAGGCTGCTGCATATAATTGGTCTGATGGATGTGTCTATATCTGTACTGAAGATATGTTTCCAGTTAAAAGATTTGATCAAGTAAAGAAGAGCCTTCCGAATTTTTGTCCAGATATAGATTATGGCAAAAACATATTTGTAGAACATTTAACTGAACCTCATAATTTACTTTCATGCATCAGAGTGCGTGTTCCAAAACTTCTTGAAGAAAAGAATATTGCTTTAATGGTTATAGATTCTGTAGCTGCTCCTTTCCGAGTTGAAAATACCAATTATATACAAAGAGCTGAAGATTTACGGGAATTAGCAATCAGTTTGATTGAGATAGCTCTTAAATATAATATAGCTTTAATTTGCATAAACCAAGTTACAGCTACCTTTGACACCACCTCAGAAGATGTTATCCCATCATTAGGCTTAGCTTGGTCGAATATGGTTAATGTTAGATTATGGTTGAAGAAAAAAAAGAATTGTTATGAATCAAATGTTAAAAGAAATATGTGTACAAGAGAACTTTCAATTGAATTTGCTCCTGATTTACCTTATTCTATTGCAGAATTAGTTATTACAACTAGTGGCATTGAAAGTATTAAATAGTAACTTTCCTTGTTTGCATAAGTCTTACTAAGTTTAGTAAAAAAGTTTTTATAAATAAAATATAAACTTCTAACTTTATCTTATCTCTCATAAAACATAAGCTTAATTGAGAAACAAAAATCTGCATTTAAGAGTTCAAAGTAATTTTAAGAAATAAAAAATTTTTGAAGCCCATGTACAGTAGAACTCCAATTATCCGAATTTTTGCTAATTGAATGCTGGGTCACGGACTGGAAAGCGTAAATCAAGAAAGCTCGGTAAAAGCAAGATAGCAACGGATTTCCCAGAAAAAGACCAGATAGCTGAAAATCGTAAAAATGCAGAAAAAAAACCTGTGGCAAAAGCAATCAAGCGACCGGTTTCATCTGATAAAAAGGAAATAAGGAAATCTAAAAAGGCTTAGACTAAACCAGATCCTAAAAATAGTACCGAGAAATTGAGCCAGAAAATAAGTGCTTAAGTAAAACGGATTTGAGTGAACTAGACGATGAAGAAGAGCTTGATGTGGACAAGTTGCCTTTAATTACAGAAAATTTTAAAAAACTTAATCGTGAACCTGTGGAAAATGTTTACGTGCTGGTTTTATTGGATACTAAAAAACTAAATGTTTATTACATCGCAAAGATAATTGAAGTAATAGGTTCTAATAAATTTGGGGTTTCGTTTGTGAGACTGAAAGTTAAAGACATGATGAAATTCCGCATGCCATTGGAACCTGATCTTTCGGACATCATTCTTCCGCATCCGCAAATCAATGGTACTAAAATCCGGAACTTAACCTTTGTTTTTCCTGTCCGTGTATCACCAAGCATAAAGTTGCGTAGAGTGGATAGGTGACTAGGCACCTACTTGGTTCTAAGTGCCATTAGTTCCATATTAATTACGATATTTGTTACTTTGAGAATAACTTATATAAAGACTATATTTACTATTATATGTTTATATTTAATGTAGGTCTGTGCCTACAGCTTAATATAATTTTTGTAACTGAAGACTTATAAATCTTTGCAACTAAGTATTTAAATTGTTAAATAATTATTAAAGTGTTCTTTTTAACAACAGAGTCTAAATAAAGATTAACGACCATATGAGATTATTGTTTTGTTGTGACTAAAGGTCTGAAAATATTATGTTATTAAAGGTCTTATTTACGTGTCTTACTGTTAATAAACCTTTTCTGATTTATAATTATATGTTTTGTATCATTTACTTGTTCAAACGTCAACATTAAATTCAAAATAATTAGTATAAAATACTGTTTCATTATTAAATAAAGGTCGTTTCACTGTGTACACCCAGGGGGGACAATGCAACATTTTCCATTTTACAAAAGAATCCTCTTTGTAAGTTTTGAATTTAATAATTATGAAAATGATTAATGCAATTTTATACCTAATTAAATAAGCCATCTTCCTGTTAAAAACTTAGGTCTATATCTAAAGAAATTAAACTAATGTGTAACTTCAAATTTTTGGTGTTTCATTGTTGGACACTTCACCCTACATATATTATTTTGATAATCTCGTCGGGTTCAGTCTGCGTTTACAATGTAATCGCAAAAAAATGTGTAATTAGATAAGAAACCTCGAAAATTATAAGTTTGTTTTTCTACTAAAGATACAAGTTTACATAGGGTCAGCCAGACAACGGAAAGCGCCTCAATTTTTTAGTATGTAGTGATATATACTCCCTAGCTAATAGGTAATCATCATCGTAAACAAGTCACGTCGTGCGATCGCCACCACGCCTGCCTAGCGTGACAATCAAATTACCAGGGCCCCATCCCCATCAGCTCCGTTAACCCAAACTACGCTAGCGGTTATGGTAACGACGGAACAGGGGGTGCTAATAATCTCCTACAGTCACACGGCCACTACCCCAATCCCAATCTGGCCCTGGTAACACACAACATTCGCACACTCCTCAGAGTGACGAGCGACGACTCAGCTGACGAGAAGATTGTTGAGTAGGATAAATGGGATATTCCGGAGTTGTCTAAAGTGCGAAGAGAAGATAAGGACACGATAACCCTAAAGTCTGGCAACCTGCTCTACTACCGGGAGATAGACCAACGGCCCAAGGTAGTGTCGGATTTCACATCCACAAGTCTCTTATTAACATAACACAATTACTTTCGAAAGTGAGTCGAGTACGGTCGTATACCCCTAGGCTCGAGGAGAGGGGCAGACTAAGAGCAGCTAACAGGGGAGCTAACGCCTGAAAAAAGAAACTACGATATGGAGCATCGATAATGTGTTCTGCAGGCAGCTAACCGCAAGGGACAATGCTATCCAGATTCTACGGATGCTGCTGTGGGCGACAACTGACCGGTAGGTCGACGTCGACCTTCGTAAACACGCCCAAGCATACCCATACCGGAGGATGATTTATTTAGTGAAACGGAATCAAGGCAAATGACAACGGACAGAACGCAGAACTTGCTATTGTTTAGGACCTCAACGGAAGAAGAAGACTCATACTGCTCCCTAAGGACTGCAACTTTGGGGCGGTCGAGAGAATCATTGACTACTTCGCGAAAGCGAGCACCGCAAATGGAAGGGTGGAAGCAATGATGGTGGCCAGGGCACAGCAAAAACCGCCAGGACTCAGGGTGCGTGCTTCGTAGCACCTCTCGACCTTCCTAAAAAGACACGGGCAAAGGCCTAGAGTCGAAGAGCTCGTGAGGAAAATGACTGTGCAACCAACTGGTGACCTCGGTTTTCGACTCGCAAAGAGCCTTGCTAATATCAGGCGCGTTGCAGACAGGTCCAAAACCTGAAGGGAGAGTTTGTGCGCGTAATAAGACTGTCGGTACGTCATATACAGGCCATCGCAACTGAACTAGTGCAACGAAGCTCTCCGAGGCACCTTGAGCAAGAAAATCCCTTGCTCCGAAATCAACTAGCCGAGATGACCTCTCATCAATGCAAAATTTGGCAATGGCCAAATGCAAATTGAGGCAATGACGAAGGAAGTGAGTCAGTTACGCCGGTAGAATAAGGAGGGACCCAGAACAACAGAACATCTAACTAGAGATGATCCCAAGGCGGACGAAGGCCAACTGATATCAAGGTTGGGGGCTATGATCGACAGAAAGTTAAATGCCTTACTACTTACTGCTACTGTGCCAGTCGACAAGGCGTCTGCACAGCCGCCAGAACTGAGCTAGAGTGAAGTGATTCTATTGGAAATTACTTTGGGAGGTCTATGTTCAGCAGTGGACGTATTACGGCTGATAAAATGATGATAAGTTTATCTTTTACGCAATTGTTGAATTAAGTTAAAGGCAAAGGTATAGGTTCCAATAATACATATCAGGTGTTATTAGAATCCATACTACCATCAGTTTTTGTTGCAGGTTCTTTTCTGGTTGCTCGCGTACCCTAACTGGTGCCGGCAGACTAATATTAAAGTAGGACACTTAATGACCTATTTGTTCTAATGACTCTGGTTGTTAGGGTCATCGGTAAATTGTATAAAATTTTAATTAAAAAATCTTTATAGATTTTTTTGTTTATTTTTTTTGACGATTAAAAAGTACCTACAACAGGCCTACTTCAATAAAATTATATTTGACTTTGGTATACTTGTAATTCTACTTGCGATTTTATTATAAAATTTTACACTATTGCCCCTGAACGAATTACTTGTTTTTAGCAATAGGCACTGCAAGCTCAAGAATAAAATTGTATCCCATTAAATCTTCTTAGATGTTTGAATATAACCTATATTTTTAAACGTTTCTCTGCTGTCAAAATCTAATCGATTTTGGTTTGTGTCCGAGAACAGTGAATATATCGACTGCGAAAAATCGTCGAAAGCTAGAAATCGTACTTATTACAAGTAATATATTTTTCTTAAAATATAATGACTCTGAATGTTAAAACAGTCTTTAGGATTCTTTGTTTCTCACAATTAAGGGTAAATCTTTAGTTATTTCCCATGTCTAAGCGATCGTAATTAATTCACAGAAAAATCGTGGCGCATATAAATTAGAGGACCTAATATATTACATGTTTAATCAATTATTATTTAATATATAACATTTAGTTAATTAAATTTGTAATAAATAATTTACTTACCTACATTGTAAAGCTCTCATTTTTAAAAATATCCTTTTTAATATAACAAGTACAAAATCTGTGCTTGTTATTAAATTAGGGTAGATTTAAAAAATGTATGCTCTCATTTGTGAAACTAATTATTTTAATCTATTTAGTTTTACTGTATTAGTCCACCCACGAGACACAGAATTCGATCAAGAATGGATATGGAACCACCATCTCGTACAAATCCTGTTGTGACTAAACTAGATACAGCAGAGTTTAAAAGTATATTCACTCCTGAAGTGCTAGAACTTAAAAGATTGTTTGAAAAATATAAATATTCAATAAGAATTGCTGGTGGAGCTGTAAGGTATTAATATCTATATTATGTAAAGTAAACCTATCTAATATATTTAAAAACTAATATCCCTTAATAAATTTACAGAGATCTTCTTATGGGGGTAAAGCCTAAAGACATAGATTTTGCCACAGTTGCTACGCCTGATCAAATGAAAAATATGTTTAATGCGGAAAAAATCAGAATGATCAATATGAATGGAGAGAAACATGGAACTATTACACCTAGGATTAATGATAAAGAAAATTTCGAGATTACTACACTTAGAATAGATATGGTTACAGATGGACGCCACGCAGTAGTTAAATTTACAAGAAATTGGAGGTTAGATGCTAATAGAAGAGACTTAACCATTAATTCTATGTTCTTAGGTAAACAAATTACTTTACAAGTTATGTATTTATACAAATCAATGTTTATAATTCTAACATATATACTGTTTTAGGTTTTGATGGAACTGTTTATGATTACTTTTTTGGTTATGAAGACTTACAAAAAAGACGAATTGCATTTGTTGGGGATCCAGAAGTCAGAATAAGAGAAGATTATTTAAGAATTATGCGTTATTTTCGCTTCTATGGAAAAATTGCAGAACATCCAAACAAGCATGAGATAGAGACACTAGAAATTATTGAAGATAATGTAAAAGGATTAATTAATGTCTCTGGTGAAAGAATATGGGCAGAGCTGAAAAAAATGCTACAAGGGAAGTTTGCTGGGGATCTTTTAAAAACCATGTTACAAATTGGTGTGGGAAATTATATTGGTATGTCCTACTAATATTATATATAAACTTTTAAATTTGTGAGGATATATTTTTACTTTGTATGCAAAAACTGTTGAATGGATTTGAACTAATCTTTACCATAATATAGCTTATACCTTCCAATAGTATTATGTCTATAGACCGGACCTTACCTCGGGTGACTATTCTGTCTGTCGAAAAAAGAGGACTAAATAAGTCGAGGGGCAAGAACTTCACATGATTGCTGGTCTACTGCTCTACAAAAAAATGTGTGTGAAGTATTTGTGTAGTGAAGTGCCTGTGAGAAGGCACTTGAGGGAGAAAAGACAATTGGCATTTATTGAAATTGTATTATTATATATTTAAGAAAAGGCTATTATTTCAAAAGATATATGCAGAATGTAGAAGACTGCTAGTATATCATAATAATATATACATATATGTTATAGGTCTACCATTAAAGGCAAATATTGAAGAATTTGATAGAGTTATTGAAAGAGGGGCACACTTAGGCCTACACCCTGTGGGCTATTTAGCAGCATTGCTCCAGGATATGGATGAAGTAACAATTCTCCAGAATAGACTCAGATTCTCAGGCTATGAGAGAGATTTGGCATACTTTTTAGTGGAACATAGAGATGACGAAGTAGCAGACCGTCCACTATTGTAAGAAAAGTTACTTATCCACTTGATTTAATTTTACAGAAAAATCAGCTTATACTTACAATAAAATTAATTCAAGGTCTTCCTATTAAGAATGTAGTCTACTGGTATTCTTCATTTTTTAATGTAATTATATTGTTGTTCAAGTCACCCTATTTATATGATTATATTTATGTTATTTTGTAATTCCCCTGTTGTCTGATGACCATAATCTATGGCTTTAAGCAACTTATCTCATATATGAAGGAATAAAAAAACCTATTCAAATGTGAGAATTTCATAATATTTTCTGACCAAAACACTTCCCAATTTGTTTTTGCTGTAAAATTTTCATCAATTTTGATAGGTTGATTTGTAGTTGTGTTTTCCAAACATTTAGTTGAGATAATCTCAAGTTTCTCATTTCACAACTAAGTGTTATATATGTATTATGTAGATTTATTTGTGCATTTGATTTTAGGCCCTATCAAAAACTTGTTTTAAATACGAAAATTAAACAACAAAATGTTGTGGCATATATACAAGAAGTATTAAAGTACAGAGGTGAAGAGGCACTTCTGAAACAGTTCTCTAGTTGGGAAATTCCGAGATTTCCAATGACAGGTAAAATACTAAAAGAAAATGGTGTCCCCCCAGGAAAAATGTATGGTCCAATTTTAAACAAACTTAAGGAATTGTGGATCGCAAATGAATATAAGCAAACAGAAGAAGACCTGGCAAAATTAATACCAGGTTTGTTAGATGATCTTAAAAAATGAAAATCTAAAACTAAAGTGTTTAAAAACTTTATTTGATATATATTCATTGAATTCACAATGAATAGTTAATATATTCATTGTGCTATATATGTTAATTAAAAATCATGAAAGTAGCATACCTTAAATAAAGCTAAATTCAAAAAGAAATAAATCATTTAGTTTTACTTCTGTTTTTGATTACCATATTACAATCATGACTATGTTATGGGAACAGTGAGCATATATATTTAGTTGAATTATATCATTGATATAGTGGTTTAAGATTATTTGCGTTTTGGTGGTTCATATAGCTCATATCTATTGCAACCGTCGTCATCATCTTTATGGTCAATAAAACATCGCTTACAGAACAAATAACGGCAACCTAAACAACGCATAGTCGCATCTTCATTGCATATTTCACAAAATGGCAACTCATCACACTTCTCTGGTGATATATCTTCATCAGAAATCAAAGATTCGGCTTTTACCTGTAAATAATATGATAGTTTTTTATCACTTGAATCTTGAGTTAGTAACATTAGATAGAACATTATGTGAAGCCTCAATAGATATATATAGGTAATATGTACCTTATCAAGTATTTTCTTTATTTCACTTTCATCATCAGTTTCTGAATTGTCTTCATTAGAAATGGCTCTTTTAGATGCTGTCCCACTTGTTCCTCCTGAAGCCCCTTTCAAGTTTAAGATCCTTTTTTCAATATTATCCAATTGTTCATCAAAACCTTTTTTGTATTGTTTGTCAATATTGGTTTGCTCTAAGAATTGATCTAACAAATTATCTGCTTGCTCTTGTTCTGTTCTATGATCAGGCTTGTATAAAGGCTGAAAATATATGTGCAATTAACACTAGTATTTATAAATATACCTACATAAGTGGCTTTTGTCTGCATGTAACATATAAACATTTTTTTTTTTTAATATCAGAAAAGAGATTTCTTTTGTGTTCCTACCACCTTGATATATGCGCATATCTCCAACTTCGAAACATAATAACAAAGTAATGAAGTTTTAGAGCTCATCTTATCATAACAAAGAGCAGAGTAGCATATTAACAGTTCGCGCCCCAAATGTCTGCCAAGTTCCTGCTTCTGCTTATCATCAAATTATGGCCGAGATGAAGACAGGAAACAAACAAAATTGGAATTGGAAGTACTAATCATGAGCAGACAAAGTCATGGGCATTAATTAGTATTTAAACAAATGTTTCATAGTTCTGTCCACAAATCAAACTATATAAAAAAATAATTTTAGTCTACATATATTATTATGAATAGTTTTGTTTGGGTGAATAACAAATTAATATATGAATACTTGTTTGTTAGTCAGGAAGTCATGAGAGTTAAGTTAAAAGACATTGACATGGTCATTCACCGACATGATAAATGAATAGAACGTAAGGTGTTACATTAAATAGTACGCCAGATCTCTAAGAAACCGGCTCCAATCAGACCCCTCCTCGGACCAGATGGCCACCCGAGATACCGCGCTGAGATTTTCGCCGAACACCTAGAACGCCAGTTCTGCCCACACCCCTGTGACAACATAGAACATGTTGAGACGGTGACCCGGACCTTCGAGAGTATCTCGCCGTGCCCATAGCGGCAGATGAAGACCAAATCGTCTTCACGCCCGGGCAGGTCAGCAGGACGATAAACAAACTGAAACCCAGGAAGGCACCTGGCCTTGACAACATCACCGGCAACATGCTGCGACACCTGCCGCCTAAAAGCATCACAGCTCTGACTCGCCTCTTCAACGACATCAATAGCACAGGCCACTTCCCACAAAAGTGGAAAACGGGAGGAGTAACCATGCTGCCCAAGCCCGGGAAGAATATACTCAAGCCCGAAAGTTACCGTCCTATCACACTGCTACCTACATTATCCATGGTGTATGAGAAGTTGCTGCTTCTCTTGGAGGAGCAGTACGGATTTCGGACAGAGCACTCCACCTCGCTGCAACTGACGAGAGTGCTGCATCACATGACGATGGCTTTCAACAAGAAGGAATACACCACCACAGTACTCCTCGACATGGAGAAGGCGTTTGATAAGGTGTGGCACCAGGGTCTGCTTTATAAATTATCAATGTCACAGGCACCCCATCGAATCACACGAGTGGTAGCTTCCTTCCTCGATAAAAGATATTTTCGAGTGAAAGTGGAAAACTTTCTATCAACAGAACGAGCCGCTGAGGCCGGTGTACCTCAGGGCAGCTGCATCTCGCCCGTGCTGTACAGCTTATACACGGACGATATTCCGGTAGGAGAAGGCACACACCTAGCACTATACGCAGACGACGCCGCCTGCTATACAAACTCCATTAATCTAAAACACGCAGCTAAGAAACTACAGAACACCCTCGACCTACTACCCGAGTGGCTAAGCAGATGGAGACTGCAGGTGAGCGTAACCAAGACACAGGCTGCAGCTATTGGCCGCCACTTCCTTCTCCCAAAACCACTAACGCTAATGGGGCAAGAAGTCACGTGGTCCCGTACGGTCAAGTACCTAGGAATCGCAATAGACAGCCGCCTTAGCATGAAGCACCACACTGAACAAGTGATCAAAAAGACCAGTTCGGTCGCGCATTTACTCCGCCCGGTATTCGCCTCCAAACTCCCGCTCAGAACGAAGCTGGGAGTTTACAAAACATACGTTCGACCTCACCTCACATATGCAGCCCCGGCATGGTACGCACTAACCAGCCGGACCAACAAAGGCCGCCTTCAATCCCAGCAGTCCCGCGTTCTACGCACAATCGTCGGAGCACCGCGCATGGTACGAAACTCGACGATACACCGGGACCCGAGAACAGAATACATCGAAGATTTCATTCGCAGATTGTCGAGCGCAATGTTCGCGCGCGCCGACAAAGCCTCCCTGGCGAACCTGCACCTGCACAAAATAGCGCCGCTGCACGCCAGACCACCGGACTCCAAGGCCTACCAGCGAGAACTCACGGCCGGTGAGGTCGAACATGACTCGGGCACAAGCCCGAGACCGCAACCCCCTGAAGGGCATCGATAAATACATCGACTCCCTGATGTGGACAACCCTAAAAGGACCTGGATGACCCTAGCCAAGAGCGGTGGGTCCATCAAAACCACAAAAAAAAAAAAACAAAAACTACACGAAACCATCACCAATGGTCTGCATAGTGCGCTCAAATAAACACCAAAAATCGCCTATGCAGAAAAGAATAATAAGCCAATGTAAACAAACGCACTATAATAGTGTAATAAGAATTTAAGATACCTAAAATCAAAATAGAAACATTCGCAAGATATGTTAGGAAAAAAGCGGGTGGAAGCGAGAAATGTTTCTCACCGCAAAATTTAAAGATGCCTACCTAAACAAAAATAAACATTCGTAAGGAATGTTAAGAAAAAAAAAAGCGGGTGGAAGCGACGAATGTTTCTCACCGCAACCCTATGACCCACCGATATTAATCGGCGGCGTTTGATACTGCGACAAGGGCGCGGAGCGCCGCAGTCGCCTCCGTGCAGCCAAGGTTGCGCATTGACAACTACTACGACGATTAAATAGTAAAACAAAAGGTTGGTTTAATGTTTTAGATTTTAAAAATATTTAATATAATTGCAAATAATTAATTGCATTTCTTTTTTTAATCAAATGGTAAATAATGCAATTATTATACCTTACTCTCATTGTCAAATACTGGTGTATCTCTCAATTTAGCAAGACGACTCTGCAATTCTACATCTGTAGGAGCATGCTGGCTACCTCTGATTTTCTGTAATCTTTTCATAATTTCATCATCTGAAGGTTGAACTATATTTTTGTTTGGCTTTAATTGCTGCAGTCTCTTTTGTATATCTTCCTCAACTGTCTTGCCTGTACTTTCAGATGCATTGCTGTTGCTTGTTTCTTTACTTAAAACTCCAATTCGTCTAGAATTAACAAATAGCTATTAGTAGTATATTTTAAATACTATTTATTGATTTCAAACTAAAACCAAATGAGTTGGTAGTAAATGTACACACTTGTAATAAGCATCTGGAGGAACAATATCTTTTTTATGTTCTGAATCGCCTTTATGTTTACATTTAGAACAAACCTGTAACAGAAATTATTTAACAATAAAATATGTTTGGACATCATTAAGAAAAACAGGGAAAATAAATCAAATACCTTGGCTTCAGAGTTTATTTTCTTTAAAAATATTTTATTATCCAAACACTTAGAACAATAACTAAATCCACATCCAGGACAGCCTTTCTAGAAAGAAAATAAACAGCACTAGACTAAAGCATGAAGGCAAAACTATTTTGTAGATCTATTAATTCCAATTGATTTAAATATTACTTCTTTTCGGAATAAATGATATGGCTTAGCACATGAATTGCACGACATGCCGGTATAATCTTTTTTCTAAATAAAATTATATTTCAACAGCTGTTGAGATTTTTGTTATGGTCTATCAGTATCTCTAAAATTCAATAGTTAAAAGTACAACATGAAAAAATATTCACAAAATAGTTCCTGTAAGACAATGATGTCAAATAAAACAGCTGATAATGACAACTAGGGATGTCAATTTAAAATCGAAAAATTGATTATTTTGATTAATACAAATGATTTTTCAGATTGATTTTGGACCCTGCATCGATTCAATGAATCGATCCATAAACCCCCGAATTAATCAATAGAACAACCCGATAATATATTCCTCAACTAGCTACGGTATAATTTTTTATAAATACTTGCGTTAAAAAAACATTACGTCAAACGTCAAAGTCAAACACTCAAACCTAACCTAAAAAACCTATTCTTGACTCTTGTGTGAGTGAGTTTATTTATTATTTTACTGGATAAATTTATAGTAATGTAATCAATGTTAAATTTGTATTTAACTTTAATAAATATATTATAAACTTAAAATTTAATTCATTTATTGACTGACTTACTTAGATGAGACTAGAATTTTAAACTGCCACATTAGTTTAGTGGATGCAAGTACTACTACTGCTGAGCGAAAAATCGTGGGTTCGATCCCCACCTTTACCTATTCTTTCGGAGGAATTTATGCGTGATGTTTATTAATTTAATAACTTCATCGAGTTACTTGTATTTGCAATAAATGGTCGTCAATAATGTCCTGCATCTATATTAGGCGTGTTTGAAATTGCCACGATTCGAATCGATCTTTTAATGCTCGATTCGAATCTATTTGGAGAACGATTTTTTTAAAGAGAATCGCATGCCTGATGACACCAAATAAAATTCAATAATTTTATCAAATGTTCCTTGATTTTTATTTTGATTTGTAAAGTTGCTAATTGCTTGTATGTAATATATGCTTCTGCACGCAAATAGCAGTACATTTGGTATCGATCAGGCTCTTAGTCGCTCATAAACACAATTTTTGAATGCTCCTATTTTCTTTTTCTTCTCGTCGTTCTTAAATTATTTGTCGTATATATATAAAATGTAATATTTCCGAGCACGCAAAAAAAACTCCAAGTTGGTCGTCGACGCGCAGCCATAGGCTGCGCGGAGGCGACTACGGCGCTCTGCGCCTTTGTCGCAGTATCAAACGCTGCCGATTAATATCGGCGGGTCATTTGGTTGCGGTGAACAACAATTTATCGATGCCCTTCAGGGGGTTGCGGTCTCGGGCTCGTGCCCGAGTCATGTTCGACCTCACCGGCCGTGAGTTCTCGCTGGTAGGCCTTGGAGTCCGGTGGTCTGGCGTGCAGCGGCGCTATGTTGCGCAGGTGCAGGTTCGCCAGGGCGGCTTTGTCGGCGCGCGCGAACATTGCGCTCGACAATCTGCGAATGAAATCTTCGATGTATTCTGTTTTCAGGTCCCGGTGTATTGTCGCGTTTCGTACCATGCGCGGTGCTCCGACGATTGTGCATAGAACGCATGACTGCTGGGATTGAAGGCGGCCTCTGTTGGTCCGGCTGGTTAGTGCGTACCATGCCGGGGCTGCATATGTGAGGTGAGGTCGAACGTATGTTTTGTAAACTCCCAGCTTCGTTCTGAGCGGGAGTTTGGAGACGAATACCGGGCGGAGTAGATGCGCGACCGACCTGGTCTTATTTATCACGTGTTCGATGTGGTGCTTCATGCACAGGTGGCTGTCTATTGTGATCCCCAGGTATTTGACCTTGTGGGACCACGAGACTTCTTGCCCCATTAGCATTAGTGGTTTCGGGAGAAGAGAGTGGCGGCTAATGACTGCAGCCTGTGTCTTGGGGTAACCATTGTTTGCTTACAACACCATTACTTAGTGTTAAGACTACCGATAGTTTTAATCGAGAATAAGGATCATAGGTATGCTACCTATGATCCTTTTTAATATTAATTAATACAATTTTACGATTAATACAAAAATATCCGGAACCCATAAACATATTTATACATTAAAATTTACTTTCAGGGTGTTTGTTTGGGATGAACTTCTAAACTACTGAACCGATTTTAATATTTTTTTGCTTACTGTGTACCTACAGTTTGATCAAATTGAGAGATCAGTATACCTACCTAAAGTTGTCAGCTTTTAACCTATATCTTTAACTAAGTCATCAATAGTAATGTTAATTCAAGTAACGTTATTAAATTCTAGTACTTACTGAAATTAATTACTTTACCAAAGCTATACTATAACATAAAATAAACTCGCTTCTTGGATCACCCGATCCAGCACCAAGGTGGCTCAGGCCTTTGAGCCAATTTCAAAATCTCCTTAGAGCTTGCTCTTTTCGCTGATGTTGCAGCCCTGTCTTGCTCTGGACCTAATAGGTGTTTAGTCCTTTAGATCCTCAAACCCGCCGCACTTGCTTCAAGCTATTATATTAGAAGTGCAACAAACCAATACCAATGACTCATCAGAGCTAGGGCCCAGCGGTGTGTGTGATTTACTAGAATATCAACTGCCGAGCTTATGCCCGAAGCCATATTCGTATTGATCACACGCTCCATCACGCGAATAGAGGCAGATTATATCAGATGTATAGAGGCAGACTTCAAAAAAGATCGAAGTATAAAAGGTGTGTCAATACGGAATACAACTTCGGGTCATATTGCTTTAGCACCACTGCTGGTATGCCATCAGGCTCAATCTACTTTATTCATAGACGCAATATTTTTTCACAGATTTTTTCAGATGACACATATATGATACAAAATCACAGTCAATACGATTACAAAGGCCAACAAAAAAACAATTTTTTAAAGGTTCCTAACAAATTATGATTATTCTATATTAATTTAAAAGTGATTTTATTTGTTACATGTAAAATAGATATCGCTCTATCTTTTGAGTAATACAATCACAAAGTTGCAAAAATGTTCAAACATATCGATGTTTCATACTTTTTTAAAAATACCAGTATGTACTTCTTAGAAATTACTATTAAGTAATTATTATTATTATCTATATACCTATTCTTGATGCTCTGCAGTTCACGCAAATAACTTTATTAGCTTTGTAGAGAAAATATTAACAAAATTTTAGTTGAGCAAGACGATTTGTCCAGAAGTTAAAAAACGATAAATTCAATTTCTACACGTAACGCTAAATTCATACTACTATAAGAATTCATACTTTATTTAAAAATGCAGTACTTACAATTAATTGATCTAATAATATTTGTTTACAAGCACGCCAATAAGATATTTAACAATCACCGAAAATTTTATTTCGCTTACAAAAACATCTTTATAACATTTTGTTTATAATATTAAGAACAATTAAGCTTTATTATGCTTTCTTGTAAATCTTCGTTTTTGACCTCTCTTTTATACGTAGGGACCTTAGTAATGTTTGCCATCTCATCACCATCTCGTGCGACGGTACACACAGCAATAGATCAATCTACCTAAATCTGTTAAAATTTAGCAATCGATATTAATCTGCAAAAGCGAGACATTGAGCTTAAAATCGACAGATTTGGGTAGGTGGATCCGGTGCTTACTGTACAAGATGGGGTGATCCCAAGGAGAAACTAATTTCTCTCTTTTCGGTAAAGGTGGCTACTGTAGTTTAGTGCTGAGTTGTTTTCCCTTATGACTGGGTGGCGAGACACGTCACGGTATGCAGCGATATGGTCTACTAGAGAGTCTCTAGTAGAGATTAGCCCGAGAAAAAAAGGAATACCTGTTTTGTTTTCTTTATTTATCGTATATTAGAATCATTTACAGAATAAATCAATAAGAAAAAGAATCCCAAAAAGAGACCTCTGAGATAAGTCGCTAAAGTACTTGTGTTTCAGACACTAGTCAACAGAAGAATCAAAATGATAAACATCCAGACACAGAACATCACAAATATTCATCATATGTATTTTATAAGATGTACTTATTGCTGGACTACTCAGATGTTAATTCCAGCGCCCCCCGGTAGCGCTTTTTTATGAGCGACCCAGTGGCCGTTTTTCATCTGCGTGCCCCGCAGCGGCGATCGCGCGTTTAGCTACAGTCTCCCCCGCATGGCTCACGGGATCGATGGCGTTCACCCGAGGGGGCCTCTGAGGCTCGACCTAGGTTCGGGTGAGGCTACCGTTGGGAATGTAGTTAAGTTTTTCAAAAGAGAGGACAGTGTGAATCCAGCCAAACAAGTGCGCCCAGCCATCGCTCGATAGGACAGGGACTACACGTGTTCGCCATCAACACGGAGTTCTGTTCTACGAAAGAAGTGCGCGTAAGCTGTACCTGATTGTAGTGACAGTTAGAGGGCGAAAGAGAAACGCGTTTAGAGAGGTATGCTATCGGGCGGGTATTCATCATATAGATGTTTATGATGGGTGGGGATCGAACCCACGACCTTTAGCGCACAAGATGGGAACACTACCGAATATCAAGTGAACTTTGAACTTAGTTTGAATACAACGCAATGCGTTGACTTTAAAAGCAACAGGGATTTTTAACTGTGATTACACATAAAATATCAAAAGTTCGCAATATCAATGCAATAGCTGCTATATTAAATACTGTATTCATCTTTAAGTTCTGACTTAATTTATTCTACAAAGATAGAATATGTACAGAACTGTCTTAGTAAGATGGCGTTTAATTAAACCAACAAAATAGTTATTAGTAAAGACTCGCCGAAGCTTTAAAGTAAAGCTTAAAAGCACTTGCAGTGCTGATCCTATATTTTTTTCCAGGTGCCATTCCAGGTCGGAGATGATTGATTAAATTCTTAATCTTTTTTTAATATTTGATTTGGTGTCTCAAATGGGCATTTTAAAGGCAGTGTCAAGGACGAGGGTGCGGGGCTCCATAATGTGTTTTATGGATGTTCCCTAAATGCTATATTTTTATAATATTACACTTCAAGACCATCAGTTATAAAATGAACTGAAATATGTGTGTATCTATCTATCCTCACTCTGCATAATACAACTTAAAATAAAAAATATATAGTAAGTCTGTCTCACATACTTTATTGATTAATATAGAGTTTAATTACAAATGTAAATGGAGTTTAACAAAACTAACTATTGTCATTTTCCACCCATGAGGCTGTTCATTCCACTTGATCCTTGTTGCAACTGTCGAATCATGTTGTGCAGACCTGACATACCTCCCATTTGCTGAAGAATACGAGGATCCATCATTTTAGCCATCTGTTGGTTCAATTTTGCCATTTGAGTTTGATTTACATTCTTAGCCATATCCCCACCTTTAAATAATCCTTTAATACCACCCATCTTCTTTACTACTGCCGCAAACTTAGTATACTGTGTAATCAAATCCTTAACATCTCGCTCAGTAACACCTGCACCCTGTGCTACGCGGGTAATTCGAGTGGGCTGTTTAGAAAATAGTTTCGCTCCATCACGATGATCCAGCTCACCCTCATTCATGGAATCCATAATAGTCATAAGACGTTTTAATCTGGCCATTGATTCTTGTTCACTACCTTTAGATATCAAATCTTGGGAGAAACCAGGAATCATTCCCTATAGAATTATAGATTATTAATATAAAAACTTTAAAAGACCAATGTCACTACAAAAAATATTTACTGAATCCAGATGCTTAAAAATTAAGTTCAGTAACAATGAAATCAAAAATATAATAATACAAAAAAAATTAGCAAATAATTCAGCTGCAGCATTATCTTACCATTATTTGTGAAAAGGGTCCCATTTTCATAATATTTTGGAACTGTTCATACATAGATCTCATAGAAAACTGTCCATGTTTTAGTTTTTCTAATAGTTCATCATTATCATCCAACTTCAATTCATTCACTTTGTCTAAAAGCCCTTCTATATCTCCCATTCCCAGTAGTTTGTTAATAAAAGGTTTTGTCTTAAATGGTTCCAAATCATCAATGTGTTCTCCAGTACCTATAAAGATGATTGGACTCTGTGTTGCTGCCACTCTGTAAGACAAATAAATATTGATAAACAATAAGATATAGTGTGATATAGCAGCTTAGGATAAATTTAAAGTATGTCAAGACACCTTTTGTCAACAAAATCTGAGACATTCTCTATAGGAAAATTCTTAAATAATTACCCTTGAGAAGTCATAAATTTCAATTTTTATTTTAAATATAGTTATTTTATAAATTTTACTTAGAAGTTATATCTAATTGGAATCCTTTTAATAGGATAACATTCATTTGAGTATAAATAAATGGACTTTGACAATCCAATAGCATAATATAAAGCAATACTTACGCAGATAGTGCCCCACCGCCTTTAGCATGACCATCTAATTTAGTGATTATGACTGAACCAATGTCCACTTTCTCTTTGAAAGCTCTTGCTTGTGCCTCGCAAGCTTGACCAATAGTGGCATCCATCACGAAGATAATGTTATCAGGTTTCTGTTGATGATATGGTTAGTTTTAGGTCTATTTTTACAATTCAAAATACAGTAAAAGCTCCTTATTCGCGCTTCCTTTATTCGCGTTTTCACTATTCGCGGATTAAAAAAATGCGACCCAATTTCTATATTCGCGACTAAAAATTTCTTTATTCGCGGATCTAAAAGTACATACATAATAATGAAATTATTCCAATAGGTATCCAATCCAATATCCTTGTCAAATGGACTAATAAAAAAGTAAAATAGATCTTATTACAAGTTTGTCTAAAGTATGTTGTTAAATAACACCGCCGTGGCCTTTGACACAAGCCGCCTTCGCCGCGATAGGTGT